>OY728141.1:1530188449-1531438449 GCA_963277665.1 Viscum album
TCAAGTTATTTCTAACAACATTTAATGTGTTTCTAAATATATTAAAGCTTATTCATCAGTTCGTAAAGAATTAGTGTCCCAAAAACTGATTTTCACAAACATTATACTTGAATATTAGATTTTTACATATATTACCATATATATATTCATGTTAGAATATCTTATTGCATTTTTGGGAACTTTTATTTGATGAGAAATTGTAAAATCATGACTAAAACTACAGCGTCTAGGACAGATTCAACCAGACCTCCAATGCTCCTCCATGTATGTCATAGGTTTATAACTAATAGTGAGGGTCTCAATTGAATACATGGGGAGACAATACACTCATTATAATTTTATAAGATCAATAATATTGGAAAAAATATAGTAAATTATCATAGTATATATGGGAACTGAATGATAGACTACATGATATAATAGATGATATAAAAAAATGTTATTCATACAGGTAAATGTAGTTAATATATACTTTATTAAACATCACCCCAATGTTTAGAATCGATTGTATCCTCTTTATCCACCTATACAACTATCCACCATATGGATTTTTTCCTTTTCCAGATCTCATGTGTTGATGTCTATAAAACCAATGAAATTCATTAGTAGAGTGTGAGTACCAGATTTAGTAGAAAACCACAAGTGCATAATTAACTGAAATTACTCATTTCTACAAGTTTATTGTATAAAAAAATAAATTTATAACATGCATAACTATATACAATAAAAAACCGATAGATTTTTCCCTAACCAACCAACAACAAACCCCCAATCGTACCTATTTTAACTTGTTACCGAAATGAATGCAATATAAGTCAAAGAAGTACTAAATTTACATAACATATCTCACCCAAACTAGATGGAAGTTGTTTTTACAAACACTACACATTCAACTAAGCTCATCCATATCACATCTCTAATCACCCAGATGATGGTTTTCAATAAGAATACCACATGGTCTATAATGTTATTTCCTGACCAGATTATCCTTTTAACTTCACATGACCCATGTCAATGGGTTGCCCAAACTAAAAAATTATTGTCATCAAATTATTATCCACATATTTACATCCTTCTATAGGGATAGAATGACCAACCATTAAGGGAGATTGAATTGAATATCCCCAACATAATGGCTCCACATGATCATCATGATACCTAAAAATCAGTTCCACCTACTTTGCATCACAACTACAAATATATTTCATATTGAGGAACAAATAGGTATACCAATTTCCAACTTCAAGAGGAACACATCACCTCATGTTCATATCCATGAAGAATTCATAACCACTAGTGGTCTTCATGCAACACATAATCCACATGGAATAGAGTTTATTCTATCCAACAATGATATCATTCTCTTTCGTATTGATTTTCATAATTTAAGAACACTCCCACTCTAAGGGATAATCATTCGTAACTAGTGACATGTCACATGTACCTAGAATATGTCCTCTAAAGATGAGATAATACATGACAAGATATATCATGGTAAAAAAGTATATCAAGACATCATGAGAGAAATAATAGAACTATGTTACCATGTTAATCTTTATCAAACATCTAAGATAACTACACTAACATATTAAAACGAAAAAAATATCATTACATGTTTAATGATATACACACACAATCAAATTCAATCATAATAAAATTAAATATATAAAAAAATCCATTAAATAAATCATAACATGGGAACATGTGTATGTGAGATCCCAAAAACATGAAAAAATTATAACCTTTTAACACTTTGCATTGATGATTTAGGTTGAGGTATGAGTTTGATTACACCAAAGAATCCTTGAACAATTTCTATTTTTACACAATTTTGAATTATATTTATTATTTATATTTGAAAAGATTAAATAAAAGATGAATAAATTATCATGCTGCCATAAAAATATATTGATTTTGATTTTTTCTATCAGGAGGAACACAATGACACTGTCAGTATATCAATATCATCAGTATCATTGAAGATATCAAAGTGAGAAGTTTGGAAAAAAAATAAAAGAAAATAAATAAACAAGTGAGACATGAATTTAAGAGAGAGAGAGAGGGAGGGAGGCATGATTGTTGGGTCTTTATTTAGTATATTAATCATGGCACAATTTCCCCCAAATTATATATATATATACATATCAATATATTGATTTCCTGATCAAATTATTTTCTATTAATTCCATTATTTTTTGATTCACTATCCTCTTAAACCCTATGCAACACCTTCTTAAACACTTATTTGTTTAATAAATCCCCTTTTTGAAAATATTAAATCATCTATTTAATATATATTAAGAATTAGTCCATATATATATATATATATGTGTGTGTGTGTGTATACACTTATTATACATATTCGCACCTGGATATAGATATGTAAACCCCCCATATATATACATATATTTTTAATATATATATATATATATACATATTATACAAACAAACACACCAATCTTATTTTTTCAAATTTAAAAATATTATTATTATCCAAAATATTTTAATAATTTTAATAAACCTGTGTTATCATTACATCTTAAATTATGTTAAAAATAAAATCCATTAAATTCCAATAATGTTAAATAATTTTTTAATGCCCACAACATCCATTGGTTAACATAAGATATTATATTTATTTTATTACAAAAACAAGCAATTATTATACCACCTTTAAATATTTCAACAATAACTTAATAATTAATTACGCATATAAATTTTCATCTATTTTCTTTGATATTGATAATAATAATAATAATAAAACAATTATTATTATTATTATTAATGACTCATAAAAATTATTTAAATACCAAAAAATTCATTATTTCAAAAAAAATTATCAAATTATATTCAAACATATATTCTCCATTTTATTTAAAATTTCTAAACAAACAATGATAAATGGAATACCCTTAAATTTGATGTTAACAAACACCTAAAACATAAAGATCATATATCTTGCCTATAGTAAAGCCCACATTCCAGACATAACACCAGTCTCTAATTTTACATCTAAAAAACAGATAGAGAGTTATTCCACTATTTTGAAAAAAATATTTTTATGAGTTGATATATTTAATATCTTTATCTAGTTAAAAAAGATGCATTAAAGGTCCTAAAATACCATGTTAAAAAATTTACTAAGTCTTAAATATTCCATATAATATCCCAAGATGGTAATAGAGATTTTCCTCTTAAGAAAATATTTTAAATCGTTTATTAATAGATTTTCATGGAGAAATAAATATTTCAGATAGAAGTAAATATAAATTACTAAGCACTAGATTATTCATTATCAATAATGATGGGGGATTTTATAATTCAAACCCTCTAACAAACACATATCCCAAAAAATTATCTCTAGTGGTCTTGTTCGAACAAAATATTCCACTAAGATTGAATATTAGAAACCTAATCCTATATATTCGAGGAAACATCACTCAGATAGAGATAATATTAAGAACATAAAATAACATTTAAAGTCTATAAGACTAGACATAGTTCACCAATGTTCCAAAAATCAACCCAAGGTATACCCCTCCTGACACTATCCCTATACTTAGTCCCATTACATTTGTCAATGTTGTTATATATAAACTGACATCGTAACATGCTCAATTAAACTAATAAAATTCAATAATGATATATCACAATAACATAAATAAATAAGTATATTGCACATAGTTAAACTATACAAGATAGATAGAATAAACAATGTAATTTAATTAATTAACTACTATGAAACAAAAAACACTATATATATGACATGTAAACCTGCATCCATATTTATGATGCATGAACTCACCTTTAATATAAAAAACGTATATAAAAATATGTGTACCACCCAAGATGAATTTAATCGCTGGTGAACAGAAAAAAATCCCATCACATTATGGAAGCACAATTTTCGACAATTTTTGCTGGTTTGGTATTGTCATAGTTCCCCTACCCGAGTCCCAACCATCATTTCTCATGTCTACCCTATTCCAAATCATGGAATAGAGAAAAATCAATATTTAGAGTCTTCTTTATCTGATATTATTTTGTATCATCCCATTCCAACTCACCGAGTCTATGCCAGAATTCCAAATAACCTCAGGTGAACCGACCCATATACCATTTTTTTACTAGTAATGAGGATCATAATTGGATCCATGTAGAAACTATACCATCATTTTCATTTCATATGATCTATAATTAATAAATAAAATATATTAAATAATTAGTGTATGTGTGGAAACTGAAAAATGGAATACATTATATTAAAACTGAAACATAAGAAGCATACATGGTATATGTAATCCTAATACATAGAGGAATAATTGGATGTATCAATCAAACTACATTCATCAATGATCATATAAAATGTCTCCACCCTGTCAATGATCTACCACAATGCCCTTTCCCTTTGTCAGATCTATAGATATGATGGCTATAAGTGCACCAAAATTATCGAGTAGTTTCTGTGTATTGGAATTTGTAGGAAACCAAAAATTCAGCCTTAACCCCATGTAGTAATTTATAAAAATGTATTCTATAATAATAATAAATGCATAATAAGAATAAAAAACATACAATCCAAACCCAATTTGTCATGTACTAAATATGCCTCCACAATCTCCTCGTTCATAAAATCATATGTTCATGGATATTGTGGATTTTATATAATTAAAAATGTACCAAATTTAGGAAACACAGTTCACCCTATACTAATAGTTGTATTCATTAAGAACAGAACATGTTCCACAACATTGATCCATATAATTTATCACCCCACCGAACGAATGGTTTTCATCATTCGCACAACATTTCCTATCATGTTGATCCTAATATACATTATCCTTTTAATCTCCCATGGACTATGTATGTGGGATTCTTAGACATGTATTTTCCAATCATACACTAATTCAAATCACACTATAGGGATATCAATTCAATCCTATATAGAAATGTTGACTATGTTATGTTAGTTAATTGAACACCTATTCACATACATCTACATGGATATCTACACTTAATGTGAAGTATGTTTTTACCATATCACACCAACTGTGAGGATATACATGATCATCTCGATAATTGAAACATAGTTCTATGGGCTATGAATGAAAAAAATATATCATTTCAAGTAACAAAAATTAAGAAAAAGATCAAACATTAAGATCAACACATCATATTTAAATTATTAAGAAATAATTATAAACACTATTAGTTTAAGTACAACATGGAATCCATAATGAAATGTGTTACATCCATCCCAAAAGTCTATCATGATCCACAATTATAATCATTTTAAGTTAAGAATATTCCACCTATTAGAGATTAACATACCACAATAGTTACCTATCATGTGTACAAAGCCCCATTCCCTCAAGGAAATGATAATACATGACATTATATATCATCTTAATCAAACATATAATTCCATCACGTTGTAAATATTAACCCAAATAAAATATATGTATCCACATGAAATATGGAATATAGATACAATAAAATATCACATGGAAGCAATTTCATATCTAATCTCATGAGATACCAACACACACACCTATATGTGATTCAGAGTAAAAAATGGATATCATTTATGCCAACAGATAAATCATAAAATAAAAACATGTGTAAACAAAATCCCTAAATGATAAATAAATTCTTATCGTAGAGAAATGAAAATTAATTACTATTGTAAATAAATAGTTACAATAACAACACTGAATCTTAAAACCCTTACATTTTTGTCATTATTTATAATTATAAATATCATTGATATTAAAACCAATTAAATTAAATAAAAAAAGTATACCTTGCATCTTTAAATAATATTAATATTTAGCCTATTCAAATCGATAAAAAACTGACGATATCAATGAGGTATTGATCAAATCAGTATGGATGAATATATCAAAGAGAGAATATTGAAAAAATAATAAAACAAAATAAAAATAAGTATAGAGAGAGGGAAGAGAGAGAAAATGGGAGAGAAGTGAGCTTGGTGATTTATATATTACACTAGGCATGCCCCAAATTCTACCTATTATATATATATATATATATAATTTCATCATTAAATATTTATTTTTTAATAAAATTATTTATTATTCAGTATCCTCTTAAACCCCATGAACTACGCTCTTGACTTATTATATGTATTGAAATTCCATTTTAAAACATACTAAAGCATTCATTTAATATATATTTAAACTTTTTCCATATGTATAGTATATATATAAATATATATATATATACGTGTACTCTTGCACGCATAGACATATATATAGTCGACCTATATATATACACATTATATATATAGACATCAATATTGATTTTCTCATAGAATAATAATAATAATATATTATTATTATTAAATATCCACGACCATTACCACCATAATTATTTCCAAAATAAATATAATTTCATTATTCAAATAAAAAATAAATTCTTATTAATCACAAAATTTCATTTATTTACAATCTGAAATACAATAACTTTTATTACATAGAGAAAAAAATAAAATACTCACAATAAAAATATTTCAACCATAACACAATTATTAATTATGTATATAATGGTTG
This sequence comes from Viscum album, assembly GCA_963277665.1. Lineage (NCBI taxonomy): Eukaryota > Viridiplantae > Streptophyta > Magnoliopsida > Santalales > Viscaceae > Viscum > Viscum album. The sequence continues at coordinate 1,530,195,022 of OY728141.1, forward strand.
GTATTTGACATCTATATGTATATTAATAATACTGTTATTATTTTTTTTTGTACTGAACAAAAATTATCGGAGAAGAAATAATTTTATTTGTTCAAAAAAATAAAAATAATTTCTAAACATTGTATTAAAAAATATAATTTTACTATTTAATAATACATCATAAACATAGAATTTAACGCCCTGACCCATTTACCCAGAGTCGGTGCATTATTACATAACATTGGCATGATCACAAAAGATCATGTCTCGAAAGACCGATTAGTTTAGTAGCCTTGGAAGTACTAGATACATTTATAAGGTTTACATTACATCATAAATTGGAAAAATAAAACAACATTGTTTCTATATACTACACTGAGATCCCATAGACTATCCCTGCAGGTCAAGCATAATATACTTCTTCACCTCCTGGGAAAAATAAAATACAAAAAGGGGTGAGCTCAGATGCTTAGTAAGGATAATAATATAGCCGAAACTTTCGTAAATAAGCATAAACATTTATGGCAATGTATAAAACTAAAACAAAAGTCTATTAAACTTGAACATCAACATAATATGGAAAAGATAAATTAAAAACAATTTGATTTACTTACTCACGTCGATATTCTACATGTCGAATAATCACATGCAATATCAATAGCCACATTCATAATGATAGAATGCATAATTCCATACTTTCATAACCAGATAGTCATGGCCTTGTTCCAATTCTACAAATATGATTTTGTCAAGGCCTTCAGCCAAGGCACTAGTTCTTCTCATTAGACCTACCGATGCGTCAAGGAGCTACATTGGGCTCTACCATTCACATACTATGTCTAATGCGTTCCATATATGAAATGGTTTCAACATAACATAATCATTTTAATTAATAATTGCATAAAAAATGTCCATACATTATCCATAAACCATGAATGGTGTAAAAACAACACATCCACAGTCAAACATATCACAAAATCTACAATAAAATATTGAATTTTGCATCATAATAAATTAACTTCAAACAAAATTAAAATCCATCAAAGGATGTTGACAGAGATGGAATCAAAACCTTTTAAAAAATATATTTTTTTCTAATTGGAAATTATTTGAAAGTCACATAATTATAAAAGAAAACATTTACATTTGAAAATATTTTTATAAGAATGTATGGGAAGCTTCGATGTTATTATAACGGCGTAATATAGCCATGCCTTTCATATAAGTTAAATAAATACATTCTTACCTTAATTTTGTCGAAAAGGTTACGAAGGACCTTGTTTGGAAAACAACAAAAAAATCCATTATAAACATCTTATAATATTCAAAGAAGGGTATAATTTACTTTAACCCATAGTATATAAAATATTAAGATTGTTTTGAAATACATTTTTATGAAACATGGATGTGGGTGATAAAGAAGTCCTAGTAGATACTTACGTAAAAAAACACGGATAATAAAGAGATTGTGAAATTAACCCATACATTGTACTTTTTATTGGTCGAGCATAGGTTAACCTCATGAAATATGGTAAAATAATTTTTAATAAATTATACAAGAATAATATACATTGATATGATCCCATATATGATCTTTTAACTTTTTTTGATAACAATATCTTAGTATTATCATTATTTTCGGTGTTAACAGATTCGTTTTCCTTTTTATTACTTGTTATGTGAGTCATATTTGTTATGGATGGTATGTATATTATTAATATCCATATTTATATCAAGTCATTAAACATTATTTTCAATCAACTAATGAAAATTAATCTTGATTGGATATGATGGGGAATGAATCTCATCGCGTTCGTGGAGACGGTAATCTGTACATACACATGAGAGACAATAACATTCTTTTGAAATTAAAATAATATATAATAGGATGTTATATCAAATATAAAAAACCATTATCATGTTATTATTATTATTTACATGAATTACACATCATTATTATACCCATCCAAATAATAATGTATTGAATAACAATTACACTACGATGTGGAGACGGTAAGCCGTACGTAGGCATATATGGTGACATGTCATTCAAAAATGGATAGAATAATGAATATGGTAGTACCATGTTTATAATAACATCACAATATATAGAGTATATTGGATTTATTATTTTATAATTGAAACAACAAAGAAAGTGGAGTGGAAGAAGAAAGGAATTTGAAAGAGGTGATGAAATATTTAACTCTTCTCCGGGTTATTCCTTTTGATTTTATGAAAAGGGATCTATAGGTTGAATTTATGAAAAAAGGAAGGCATGTAGGATGAAGGGAGGACCGTTTATTGGGTATTAGGTAGGGTTTGGCAGAGGAAAATGCCTTCTATGGTGTGAATTAGAGAGAAGGGGAAGCGCCCTTTTATAAGAAGGGTGAGGGGCATCTTAGGAAAAACTCGAAATATTATTTTATAATAAAATCATTTTATGTTTCTAATCGCTCAAAAATGTATTATTTAAAAGGAAAGGTGGTTATGGGTTGAAACTACTAATACAATAGTTTTTATATAGGTTTGTGTCAATATATATTATGTTTATCTTTTAGATTTAACTTTTAGTTAAATAGTTTTACATTTACCTTGTCTCTTTGCATTATTATATTATATGGTTAATATACCTACTATATTCTAACAAGAGAACCTAAAATGCTACATTAATGAAGCACTTATAAATATATTTTTCTTCTAGCTAAACCTCATATCTTTATCAATAGATTATCTATTAATAATATAATGTTTGTTTAATAAACTCTTTTCTGTCAATTTTGACACTATTTGGTATTTTATTTTTTAAAAATTCATAACAGAATCATTACGTCAAAAAAATCATATAACCAACCCTAATATGTCATATTTACCTAGAAAATTAGTGGAATTCATCAAAAGTCTCAAATTACATTTATTTGGATATTTATAAAATCGATTATTCTAATATTTCAATAATACGGTATTTAATGCATCATCATTGTGTCATGAATAAATTAAATTATTTAATGTATAAAAAATATATATAGAATACCATTTTCTACTAAATCTTTTTATAATTTTAATTAATATTAATATTCAAATTTATTATACCGGTAACCCTATATTAAAAATGTTTTCAGTTATTAATCAATGAATTTAACTCTTTTAACTCTTCTTTGAATTAAATAATAATAAATTTCCTAATCTAATCTAAGTGGACCTAATGGATCATATTTTATTCCTAAGGTTGTTTTTGGTCGAATTACATTTATCCAATAGAATTAGGACATGTGTTATGGTAATAATATTGTTATTTTTACTCTTAATTACACTATTTACTTTTAACCGTGGTAAATAAAATTAAAAAGTTACTATTCAAAAAAATATATTTTCCTCTTATTGGTCCACATTTTACATAATGATTTAAGCTGTGTCTATTAGATTTTTGAAATTTTACTCAAAAAATTAGTAAAATATAATTTCACGTGAATTTTCAAATCCTCCTAGGAGGTGGGTAAAATTCAGTAAATAGTTCAATAAAATTTTAATATATCAAAAATTATTATAAACTGACTCCAATGAATTAAATGAACTTATTTAGGTATTATGTTTCTATTTTTACCTAAAATAATTTTAAAAAAATAAATAATTATTTACATAAAAATTCATTTTTAAAATATTACTAAGTGTTTTTCACTATTCATCAAAAAAATGAAAGTTTTCAAAAAAATACCGAAAATTCACCCAAGAATAATTTTGATATTAAAAATCCAAAAATGAATTCCATTTTTAATAATAAAATTTATAAAATTTCAAAAAGTGGGTATTACTATTCGTAACAACTAGTTTCATTGGTGGTGGTGTGTTAGAACTCAAAGATGTGTGCACCATACGGTATTGAATTATTCAAAGAGAAGTGTACCATGGAAGTTTGGGGTGTTACATTCACCCCACCTTCAATTAATTTAGTCCTCTAAATTTATAAAATATTACTGCATAAAAAGACTTGGGTGGTTTTTCATCATAAGTTCTTCTGGTTCCCATGTTTCCTTTTCCATATTATGGTTTCTCCAAGGAACTTTTACCAGACGAGTCATCCAGTTTTTCAGCCCATGTTATCTTATATCAAGAAACATGACAAGATCTTTGCAATAAGTTAGATCGGGTTCCAGTTCTAATTCTTCATAGGTGAGTACATGTGTTGGGTCAGGCATGTATTATCTCGACAGTGATGCATGGAACACAACATGAATTTTGGAGAGACTTGGTGGTGTTGCCAAACGTTAAGTTACAACCCCAATTCATTCTAGAATTTTGAAAGTCCCGATGTACCTGTGACTTAATTTTCAATTCTTACCGTAATGTATAACACCCTTACCAAGAGATACCTTCAAGAAAACATGATCTCATGCATGAAATTCCAAATTATTCCTTCGGTTATCGGCATAGCTCTTCTACCTACATTGAGCTTCTTTGATGTGGTTTTGGACTAACTTCACCTTTTCCATCATTTCATTCATATATTCTGGGCCTACAAGTTTTCTATCACCGACATCATCCCAACATGTTGTTGTGCGACATCTATTTTCGTATAACGCCTAATATGGTTCCATCTGAATACTTTAATGGAAGCTATTGTTATAGAAAAATTCTACCAGAGGTAAATACTAATCTCAGATACGTTGAAAGTCAAGTGAGCATGATCTCAATGTTTCTTCTACGGTTTGAATACTCCGTTCTAATTGTCCATCAGTTTGGGGGTGGTAGGCAGTGCTCAAATTAAGTCCAGTATCAAGGGCATTCTGATGACTTTACCAGAATCTTGTTGTAAAACGTTGATCATGATCAGAAATCATTGATCAGGGTACTCCATGAAGTCTTACTAATTCAATAATATATAGTATTTCTAGACTTTCAAGTGTTAAAACTTCTCTTATAACAATAAAATGTGCTGGCTTGGTAAGACGATCAACAATGAACAATATTTCACAGTTCCTCCTAGGAGTCTTTGGTAGTCCCATAAAAAAATTTATCATAATATTATCCCATTTCCACTCCAGTATAGGAAGAGGATGCATGAATCCTCTAGGATGTTGCCTTCCAGCTTTCTCTTGGTGATAAACCATACATCTGGACACAAAATCAGCAATCTCCCTCTTCATTTTGTCCCATAAAAAATTTTCATGCAAATCTCTATACATTATGGTTCTCCCAGAGTGTATAGTGAAACTGGAACTATGAGCGTCATCCAAAAATTAATTTTTTAGATCAGGTATATAGGGAACACAACATCTCTTACCGAATTAAAAAATTCCATCTTCATACACAATGTCAATCAACCTCCCATCATTCACAGCTTCAATCTTATTTTTAAACTCTTCATCATAGGTCTGAAAAACTATTTATCATTTCTAGTAAAGATGGTTTGGAATCCATTTGAAAAATTATTGATGATTCACCTTCCATGGTGATTCCCATATCCATATTTACTAGATCCAAGAAAATATGATCCCTTTCAACTCTCATCTTGTTCAGAACTCCATGATCCTTTCAGCTCAAAGAATCTACCACCTTATTTTCTTCCCCCGGGTGGTAGTGTATCGTGAAAACATAATACTTAAGTAGTTCAATCCTTCACCTTTACCACAATGTGTGTTCTTTTTGTGAGAAAACAAACTTCAAACTCTTGTGATCAGTATATATCTCACAATTTTCACCATAGAGATAGTGTTTCCAAATATTCAAAGTGATGATTGCAGCTGCTAACTCAAGATCATGTGTAGGATAGTTTTGCTCATGAATTTTTAGCTGTCGTTAAGCATAGGCAATAACTGTATCATTCTACATAAGGACACAACCAATTATTTTCTTTGAAGCATCACTATATATAATAAACCCATCATTCTCCGAGGATAGAGTCAATATATGAGCATTCACTCATCTTCACATCAGTTATTCAGAACATTCATCACACTCCTTTGCCCAAACAAATTTAACCCATTTTCCTTTGAGCTTTGTTAATGGGTTACCCAACCCGGAAAATTTCTGGATGAAATGTCGATAATTACCTACTAAACCAATTAATCTACGTACATCATTTATACTCATCAGTGCAGGCCATTCTTGGATTGCTCTTGTCTTAGAAGGATCAGCCTAGATTCCATCCATAGAGACAATATGGCCATGAAAAGAAATATCCAGAATCTAAAATTCACACTTTCTAAAATTCCCATATAATTTATGTCTTTTAAGAGTCTTCAGGATAATTCTCATGCGATTTTGATGATCATAGTAGCTTTTGGAGTATACCAAGTTATCATTAATAAATACGATTTCAAATTCATCATGATATTACTTGAAACTCTATTTATTAGATCCATGAAGATAGAGAGTTTATCATTAAATCCAAAAGGCATTACTATAAACTTGTAATGCCCATACCTGGTTTGAAATGCTATTTCTGGAATGTATTCCTTCTTCACACACAACTGATGATATCCAGATCGATGTTCAATATATGAAATGGTTTGAGTTCCATGAAGAATGTCACATAAATCATCAATGTGAGGTAGGGGATACTTGTTATTTATTATTATAGAATTTATCTCCCTATAATCAATGCACAACCTCATAGATCCGTTTTTTTTTCTTAAAAAAAGGACAAGGGCTCCCAATAGGGAAACACTTGGGAGATTAAATCCCTTATTACTATATTCCTACAGTTGTTTCTTTAGTTCCACTAATTCCACTGTGGCCATTGTAGAAGGGGTCTTGGTTATGGGCCTTAAACAATTAATTACATCAATGGAAAACTAAATTTCTCATTTTAGAGGATGTCCAGGTAATTCCTCAGGAAATACATCAACATACTCATGTACAATAGGTACCTCTTCTATTTGAACAATATTTTCCTCACCCACAGTTATTTCATTCTATTACTCCACAAAAATTCAATTTATTTGATCTAATGGGGGTGGATCTAGATAAGAATTAGGTTGTGACGTTTCTGCTTTAAAGATAAGATACTCCTTATCATCATCAAAAATTTAATCCTCCTTCTTCTTAAAATAAATTTTCACATCATGGCCTGATAGCCAATCCATACATATGATTATATCAAATTCAATCATGGGTATGATGATGAGATCAGCATATAGAGAACATTTATATGACCTAATTTGGATTTATTCACAAAATTCTGTTGCAATGATACTCCCCTTAGGAATTTTTACTAACAACTCCCTTATTAAATAAAATTGGAAATATCCAATTTTCATAGAAAACTTGGAATATATGAAACAATGCGATGATCTAGAATCAAATAAAGCATTTTCTAAATTTGAGGAAAACATTAAATTACATGCCACTACATATTTCTAAGATTCAACCTCAGCAGTTGTGATATCTTAAGCTCGTCCTTGATCCCTTGGCCTTTTTTGAGGTAAGTTTATCAAAAGCATAGGATATTTATTTTAGAAATTCCCTCTTTCTCTATAATTGTAGAATTCAACATCGACACCAATTTCTTTCCCATGAAATCACGTGCTTGGTGGCCTTTTTCACCACACTTGTAACAGACACCCATTCCCTTCAGGAACGTACTAGGGTGTTTCTTCCCACATTTTCTGCAAGATGGATATTAAACTTTTCATTTCTTCCCCTTATTTCAATTTCCAGAGTGTTCACCAGATCTCTTCTTCTCTTGCATTGCATCATAGTCGTATAACTTAGAGAATTATTTTTCTATCATTATAGGACATGAGACAATATCTTCGTATGTCGAGAAAGATTGTGAGACTAATGATCGACAAAGGGATAATTTTAACGCATCAAAGATACTATCAATCTTACTTATTGGGTTACATATATTATCTGTTGCATGCCTCGCTAACCTTTTAATGTTAGCTTCATACTTTTCAACATTCTCTTCCTACTTTTGCCTCAGACTCAGAAATTGTCATTCCATATCTGCTCGATGGTCACAAGGAAATTATATATCTAATAAAATTTCGTTAAACTCCCTCCATTCCATATTTTATAGTTACTCTTATTCCATTGTGTTTTGAATCAATGTCCATCATTGATCAGCATCTCCAGTGAGGCGGTAAAATGCATTGACAACTTTTCCATTTCACTACTCCCCAAGGTGTGGAATATTTTCTCAAAGGAATTTATCCATCTATCAGTTACTAATTAATTTTTTCTCCCATTTAATGTTGGTGGTTCTTTCCTCGTGAAGCGATCTATCATTGATCCTCCACGCTGCGGATCAGGGTGCTTCATATGGGTAAGGTTTCTATTCATAACCTGAGTTAGTTTTCCCAGTATGGTGATAAGCTGATCAGCACCAGTTACTTCACTAGCTCCGCTATAATTATCTTGAGTAGGAGGGAAATACCTATACGGGGTGTGTGGATTGATACAGTTTCCATTCCATCCAACATGCGCCATTTCTAAATAATACAATAAACTAGATTAGTTTATGAATCACAATACATAAATCTGAAATTTTAAAACACTTAACATAAATTGAATAGTTTATGAATATAATCCATAATCATAAAAATGTTTTCATTGAGGAATTATATACTCATAAGCCCTTAATAATTGTTTGTAAAGAAAATGATATTTATCCTAAGAATATCCACCGGGAGTGTCGTAACTAAGAGTGCAACAAGGCTCGTTATGATGCACCAGTTCCCATTTGAGTCTATTTAAAAATTATTTTTTTGGTTCTACCCCTATCTACATCTGTGCTAGAGCCGCCTCTACCTGCTCATGTCCAGACATGGTTTTATTTCTTTAAAAACTCACTAAATCTCTACAATACAAAAAATTTAGGATGTTCTTCTATACTAATCCTCAAAGTCTATCTTATGGCTATGTGCTCTAATCATAATTTATCTAAATCTAGTTTCCATGGTTTGAACTAAACTTCCTATGATACTAATTATAATACCTCGACCCCAATTACCTAGAGTTGGTGAATTATTACAAAAATTGTCATGATCACAAAATATCATGTCTTGAAAGAACGATTTGTGTAGTAGCCTTGGAAGTACTAGATACATTCATAAGGTTTACATTACATCCTAAAATGGAAAACTACAACAACATTGATTCCATAGACAACAATGAGATCCCATTGACTATCCCTACATGTCAGTTATAATAAACTTCTTCACATCCTAGGAAAAATAGAACATAGAAAGGCATGAGCTCAGATGACCAATAACGATAAAAATACAGAGGAAAATTTCATAAATAAGCATAATCATTTAAAGAAATTCATAAAACTAAAACAAAATCCTTTTGAAAAATAACATCATCTTATTATGGGAAATATAAAATCAAAATAATGCTATTTACTTTTTCTCATGGATATTCTAATAGTGGAATAATCACATGTAATATCAATAGCCACTTTCATAAAGATGGAATTCATAATGCCAGACATTCAGAACCACATAGTCAAGGCCTTGTGCTGAGACTAAAAATAATATTTTTTATGGCCTTGTGCCAAGACACTAGTTTTTTTCATGATAACTAACGATGCATCAATAAGTTATAGTGGGATCCGCCCGTCACATATTAAGACAAATGCATTCTTCATATGAAAAGGTTTAAACTTAATATAAACATTCGTATTAAAACTATCAAATGAAATATCAATAATTTATCCATAAACCACGAGTGGTGTAAAAAATAACACATCCACAGTCAGACATATCTCAAACCCTTCAATATAATAGGGATGTTTTTTATCATAATAAATCAAATTCAAATGAACTTAAAATCCATCCATGGAAGTTGACATAGATGAAATCAAAACCTTTTTAGAGAAATATCTCTTTTTATTTTGAAATCATTTAAAAGTCATGTAATTATAAAAGAAAACCATTTTTTTTATAATAATCTTATAATATTTAATGTAATTCTTAAATTTTGTTATAACGTTGTAATATAGCTTCACCCATCATATATGTTAAAAAAATACACTCTTACCTTAATTTTGTTGAAGAGGTTATAAAGGACCTTGATTGGAAAACGACGGAAATATCCCATTATAATCATATTATAAAAAGTTTAACAATGGTACAAATGAATTTAAATAATACTCTATAAAATATCAAGAATGTTTTGAAATACATTTTTAAGAAACATGGAAGTGGATGATAAAGAGGTCTCAGTAGAAACGTACATAAAAACAACCTCCGATAATAAAGAGATTGTGAAATTAACCCTTACATTGTACTCATCTTTGGTCGAGGGTAGGTTAACCTACTGTATAATGGTGAAATAATTGGTTTTTAATTATAAAATAATTATATACATTAATCTGATATAATATATGATCTTTTAATATTGTTTTGTAAATAATATATAAGTATTATAGTTGTTTCAGGTGTTAACAGACTCGTTTTCCTTTGTATTATTTGTTATGTGAGTCATATTGTTTAAGGATCGGATTTATATTATTCATATACAGAATGATATAAAGTATTTAAACATTATTTTTAATCATCTAATTAAAATTTGTCCTGAATGGATATGATGGGGATTGAATCTCAAAGCGTTCATGGGGACAGTAATCCGTACATGCGCACAAGAAAAAATATCACTCTTTTGATAATAAAATAATCTATAATTGGATGGTATATCATATATACAGAATCGTTATCATGATATATTTATTATTTACATGAATTTCACATAATTATTATATCCATCCAAATAATAATGTATTGAATAATAATTACACCATGACGTGGAGACGGTAATCCATACGTACGCACATATGGTGACATGTCATTAAAAGGATGGATAGAATAATGAATATGGTTGTCTCATATTTAAAATAAAATATTAGTATATATATGAAACTGGAGTTATTATTTTATAATGGAAACAAAAAAATAAAGAGGAAGTGGAAGAAGAAAGGAACTTGAAATAGGTGATGATATATTTACATCTCCTTCGGGTTATTGCTATTGATTTGATCAAAAAGGATCCTTTGGTTGGATTTATGACTAAAGGAAGGCATATAATATTAATGGAGGATTGTTGAGAGGGTATTTGGGCTTGGGTTGTCCCAGAAAAATGGATTTTATGGTGTGAATTAGAGATAAGGGGAAGTTCCCTTTTATAAGAGGGGTGAGGGGGGCCTTAAGAAAACCTAGAAATGTTATTTTATAATTAAGTTATTTTCGGTTTCTAATGGATCCAAAATAGTTTATATAATTTATAAGGTGGGTACGGGTAGGAAAAAACTAAAAATATATGTTTTAGATAGGTTTGGGTGATTATTACGTTTATCCTTTAGATTTAACTTTTAGTTAAATAGTTTGACATTTACATTTTCTCATTGTATTTTTATATTATATGGTTAATAAACATAGTATATACATCCAAAAGAACCTCAAATGGTTCATTAATGATACACCTATCATTTTATATGTCTTTTGGCCTAACCATATATTTTTATCAATAATATATCAATTATTAATATAATATTTGTTTTAAAAAACATTTATGTCAATTTTGACACAATTATGTATTTTTTTATTGGTAAATTCATAACAGCATTTTTACATCGAAATAAATTTGTCTAACCAACCAAAATATGTCATATTAACCTAGAGAATCACTGGGATTCATATAAAGTTTCAAATTACATTTATTTGGATATTTATAATATCAATTTTTTTAATATTTTATTAATACGATAATTACCACATGATCATTGTGTCATAAATAAAATAAATTATTAAATATATAAAAAATATAAATAAAATTCCATTATGTAGGAAGTATTATTATATTTATAATTAAGATTTATAGTCTAATTTATCTTATTTTTAACCCTATATTAAAATATTATTAGTTATTAAACTTTGATTTTAACTCTTGTAACTCTTCATTGAATTAAATAATAATAAATGTGTTAATCTAATCCAAGTGGACTAAAGGATCATATTTTATTCCTAAGGTTGTTTTTTGTATAATTACACATATCCAATATAAGTAGGAAATTTTTAGGGTAATAATAATATCATATTTAACCGTAATTATGCTATTTAAATTTAAACATGGTAAATAAAAGTAAAACATTTAATATTCAGTAGAAATTATTTTCATCTTATTGAAACAAATTTTACTTACTGATTTCAACTGTGTCTCTAGGATTTTTAAAATTACAATACATATAAGGGGTAAAATTATGTTTTATGTGAATTTTCAAATTCAATTAGGAGGTGGGTAGAATGCTGTAAACAATTAAATAAATTTTTTATATATATCTAAAATTAGTATAAATTTACTCCAATGAATTGCATTGAAATTATATAGGTATTATATATCTATTCTGAACTAAAATAAAATTAAATAAAATAACTAATTATTTAAATAAAAATTTGGTTTTAAACTATAACTTAGTGTTTTTCACTATTCATAAAAAAATAATGTTTTCAGAAAAATACCAAAAATTCACCCTAGGCTTATTTTGATACTCTAAATCCAAAAATGAAGTTCATTTTGAATGAAAATTTTATATAATTTAAAATGTGGGTATTGATATTTATAATGGCTAATTTGATTGGTTGTGGTGTGTTAGAACATTATGTTGCGTACAACACATGCTATTTTATTATTTTATGAGAAGTGCACCATGTAAGATTGGGGTGTTATAAAGAATGCATAAATGAATTACACTTACATGATATGAAACCAAACACCCTATAAGCACAAATCGTATATCGATCCAAGGGTAAAATAAAAATTGTGGACCTATAACAGGTCCTACATTATATATATAAAATACCAATATGATGATATTAGACAATTTTAGAAAAATCACATGTTGATGTTATTATATATTTCATATTTATATTTTTTCCAAGATGATTCTTAACGGTCCTGAGAATTCCAAGCTAACTCAGAGCCAAACTCTAAAAATATTCCATCGAATATTCCTTGTTGGTGATAGGGATTTTATAATTTCATAATGCATTAAAATATTATTGTCATTGAATATTATTGAAAATTTTAAATTGTAAATAAAAATGTATGTTACAATGATATAAAAGTGTGGCTTCTATTATAACTAAAAATTTGGGATGTTATAGAAATAAACAAATGAATGATATTTATCTCATCCTCCTTTGATGTCAATCATGTTATCTCGTATCATGTATTTATGTGTTTGAATGTACCTATGATATTGACCATTATTTTAGTGTTATGTCTTGGACTGTACATCCACTAAGTATTCTGGAAATGTTGATGACTCCCTGAGAATATAGAGTTTAACCATGGGTCTTAAACAAATGTGTTAAAACTTTGTAGCCCTTGTAACCTCACAAGATTCTTCAAATATATAATAGTATGTACATTGATTGATAAATATTAATGAATATAAATTTAGAGTGATGAATTGGTTAGACAATCCCCCACATACCATATATAATTTTTTTCTTTTAAATGTTTTCAATTGTCCCATGACTAAGTAAAATTTAATGTTATCCAATATCCATGTCAGTATAGGTAATGGTTGCATCATCCACATAAACTTCTAACACACTAATTTAACTTTTTTGAAATCATATATATTATATGTCATAATCCACTATATTTACATTTATCTTATCCCACCTTAAGTGCTCCGAATTATATTGATTAATCTTAGAACTGCCACAATGGAAGGATAGTGATGAGTTTTATGCATCATCTAGTATCTCCTTCATTATCTTACATGATGATCACACCGTAATTATATTGAAAACTAAATGAGTCGATCATTGATGATGTTAAATGGATGAAGTTTAACATTCATGTTCTTATCTCCTTCTTTTTACGATCCAAATCATCGCTTTGTTCCTTCATGAATTTATGTTAGACAAAATGATGGTAAATTTTTTGGTCAAGGTATGATATCTTCTATTCTATAATGAATTCAATATTAATTTATTGTTTATTAAAATGGATGGGGTATTTTTCAATCCATGTCATCTATGGGGTATAAATTTTATTTTACTAAGAGTGATAGATGCATTTTTTACCATTATATAATGGCAGTATAATGAGAAGTCATAGTCCTTGATTAACTCCAAAAATATTCATTAAAAATGTTATGTTCATTATATGTGAATATATACATTTTTATGATCAATATATATATGTTAGAATTATTTTCATATAAGGAATTCCTCAAAATAATCAATACAAATATCCTAAATAATAATTATATATCATTAATTGAGTAGATTTTTGTATGTATTTAGAATTATCATGATCCATAGTCCATCACATTATAATTTTTCCAGAGTATAAAACATAAAAAATTTTCTATGGAATAACTATATATCACAAATCCTTTTCCACTAAAGGGTAGTCTGAGTATAGGTGTAGTTCCTAACCTATTATTAACATCCTAAGAGATCTCATTATGTTTATCCATCTAGATTTACTAAAAACATTTCTTGGTTAACATAGTTATTGAGTGATAAAATATTCAGAAATTTATCAAAAATCATCGTTGGTACCTAGAAAATCCATGATAATGATTGATATTTATGAAGAATTTCGGTATAGAACATTATTTAATGACCTCTTTTTTACGTTTCTATAGATATTCCTTCACTTGTGATCACATGATATAATAATGCGACGTTCTACATCCTAAATTCCATCTTCAATATCATTTCATAAAAATTCGTCAATATTAAGATGTTTAATATAATCCTTATAAATTCATCATATTTGTATTTAAACATAACTTATATTATAAATTAAAAACTAATTAATATAATTAATTTATTGAGGTAGTCACTATAATCCATATTCAACAAGTTAATTCATATTTATATTGCATATTTATGTTTAAATGACTTCAATTTGAACTATTTATGTTCATATATTTTATAGAAGGCCATATTTTTAATATATTCTCTACTCACCTTCTTCATATGTTAACTAGAACATATATAAACTTTAGAGAAGTATTGAGACTCATGATGTTGGATTAACAAGTCATTAATCAATGAAAGAGGATATTGGTTCTTTATAGTAATCTTGTTTAGCTCTCAGTACTAAATTTAAAGTATCATTAATTTGTAAAAATTCTCAAAAAAAATAATTAATGCACCCCATGTTGATTCACTAAAGAATATTATCCATTTTTAAAAATTCTATTTTATATCATTCTTTAATTACAGTAGTTATATTGGGACCATCATTTAATAGATCGTGGATATAGGTGTAAAACTATGTTTTATTTCTATACAGAATTATAAATCATGATTAAGGAGATGTCTATAAATTTAATTAGTAAATACATCATTTTATTCCATTAAAATAATCATGACTTCATGGTTTATGAATTACTTTTTTCAACCCATTGAGTGAGATATACTTCTTTATTATATATAAAAACACATATATTGGAATGAATTTCAAATGAAAATTCACAATATTCTATAAATTTTTATGTTAACATTTTATGGGTGAGAAAGTAAAAAAAATTATTTTACCATTAGCTATTATGGATACTAACTGATGATAGAAAATAAACTCCTAGTATAGTTACAAATCACACTAAATGAATATTTACGATATTATATGAATCATACACACAAATATACTAACTGGGTATTTTACAGGTACTTGGTGTTATTAATATTACACCTTAGTGTTTTTTCAAATATATCATCAAAAAATAGTACATGGATGGAAATTTAATAGTCAATGAAAAATTATCTAGTATAAATATATATGAATAATCCCAGTAAAATAAAACATTCAATGGGATCTACAATCAATCAAAAGACTCATGCGCTAACTCGGTTGGTGACTTTTTCATCCTTCGTCGCCTTAGAATCAATGGTATCTATAATCCACCGAAGCTCTTCCTTGAAGTGTTCTAGCAAGAACTTATTTCTAGCTGGATAAAAATTAATGTTTATGGTGCGTCTAAAGGAAATCAAGTTCTCGCGGGATGTGGGGCTATCCTTAGGGAATCTATTGGGCATTTTCATGGCCGATTTTTTTGTGGATGTGGATCTACCTCCACCCTAGAGGCTGAGATGATGGTGGTGATTCATTAGGTCAACTTCATAAAGATAAATAGATGGAATAATATTTGGATTGAAAGTGATTCCACAACTATTATTCAAGCTATTTGGAATGGAGTGGCTCAGCATGAATGGTCTCTTACAGCACTTTAGAAGAAATGTCTTAGCTCGCTCCAGGAGACCAGATACATTTCCACACATACCTACCATGAAACAAACATGGTGGCTGATGGTTGTGCCAACAAAGGTGTCAACCAGGAAAATATGTGGATTGATGACTTACTGATTGAGTTCTTTTATTATTATGAGAAAGATTGTAATAAAATTTCCTCCTTAATATTCTTGTAACCTACATTTCATTTTTTAAAATAATTTGTGTCTTGGTCATCGACCAAGACATTTCCATTAAAAAAAATAAAACATTCACAATTCTTGAGTGAATAGTTAATAACATTTGACCAAATTATTGTGTTGATCCACCTCAGTGGTTATGTTGGAATAATATTCCCCTTTATGAATTGTATTTGGTGGTTATTGGCATTGATTACCCTTAATGACCATTTTTGGTGCATTAACATACATAATACTCACGTTCATGGAAATTGATTAATTGGACAACTCGGGGTGAATTTGGAGGTGCTTTATTCTCCAATATCATATTTATTATCTTCTTTTTTAATGGCCCTTATCCTTATGAATAAGATATATTATTAAATTTCAGTCAATAATATTTTATGATTAATATCATCAGGGATGAACAATTTGTTATTTATAAGTCTATAACATGCCTCTAATAATATTATTTCTTCTTGTTTATATAGTAGTGAGTGAAATTTCTTATTCACAAAATCTTATGGTGGTGGAATAATTCATATTCGTAAATCATATTTGGGTTTTGTTTGATTGGGAGTTTATAAGGCACAATACTAAGGTATTACCAATGATTCTATTAGCAATTTTGAAACACTCATAATGGATAGAAGAATCCATAATTATATTTTGATAATAAGATTATCATAATAATTAGACTGTGGAATGATATTATTCCCTGGAACCAAAACATATACTTAATAATATATTTTTCAATAAGACCCCTTCCTTCTAGAAAAATTTATTAAATGGTTTAATGTAATTAATGATTTTTATTTTTTTAATTTATTTAATATCATATGTTAGAATGTTGGGTGTTCAATTTTGTTTCATTGATATATGTTTTGGAAGAGAATTTTAGTTCTTGTATATTAATCAAATAGATGGATTTTTTAATATTACCTATATTTATTATATTTTTTTATTTAAATATTATTATGTTATATTATTTAATTCATTGAACATGTTATGTTAACAGGCCTTCATACTCCATATTGTTGATACTATTTTTATATATATGGTTCTAAAAATGGTGCATATTAAATATTATATTAATGGTGGTTAGGTAAACATATTTCTTATAGACATGTTGATGGAATGTGAAGGGCTCATAGTTAATTAACTATATTATATCCTTTTTCCCAACCCTTAATTTTATTGTTATCATGGTTGTACTAGATCCTATATTGGATTACCATTCCCCCAAAATTGGTGAATTTTTTACACTATCTTTAGTTTTGTTTTATCACATATCCATGTTATTCTAAATATAATGTTTATAAGTATCCAAACTACTAGTATACAGAGTTATCAATTTTTTATTTTAATGAAAACCTTTTAAGTATCTTAAAAATTTTGTATGAACCAGTTAACTATTTTTATAACAATATTCTATGAGTGAAAACACGTGAGATAATAACAGTGGTTAGGGGAGAGTGGTAACCGAAAACATGGTAAATCATAGTCAAACCATGAATAGGCCCCTCAAAAAATTCATTTAGATGCTTTCGTATATCAAATAAGTGAGATAAAGAATCCTATTCTTGGATCATAGTTGAATGTATAGAATAGAGCCATGTTTGTTGAGATTTTCCTATAATGAGGTGTAATAAACAAATTATTTACAAAGATAAAAAATATATTAATGTGGTTCACCAAGATTTTATCCTTAGAGGGTTGTAGAACAATTGAGTTTGTCACTTGAAATTAGAGAAATAAGTGAAAGTCATTTTTTAAATTATAATATTTTAAAATAAAAAATGAAATTAAAATAATGTTTGAACAAAACATTGTTTAAGAGAGTGATGGGGTTAGGGTAGGATCACAATTTATAATTTCATCATGATAGAAATGATAATTCAACCTCTCTTCTTATGGAATTATAAATGAAAAAAAATCCTCGATCGGGTTTTCAAGCACCCATGGATGAAAGAATCAATTGAAACGACTCATGTGTGCATGAAAATTCAAAAAAAATCCCAAAAATACAAATTTATATACCTATTGGTAATTTTTTATCCTTATAAATCTATATAAAATCACATATTCTTCAAAAATTCCAACGATCACTAGACACTCACTACCCATCATAATCTGCCCGATGGAGACAAACTACACTAGGTGGAGGGTGATTAATGAACTTTAACTAAAGATGTCAATAAGAAATGACACTAAAAACCTAAATAAAATTTCATTAAAATAATTAGTCACCACTGAAGTCATAAATAATTGAATATAAAAATATAGATTTAAATTAATGTAGAAGACTCTGACAATACCTAAAAAACACAACCTTTCCTCGATCACTCAAAATTTTTATCCCTTCATTTTAAGTGTTATATAATTAAATGAGGAAGAAGGGAGAATTTTGAAACTAATACAATAGAAAATATAAAATATACACCACTTCCAGGATTCAATCCACCAACACAACCATCTTTCTCTCCTTTCAATAGCTTTTAATGGATGTGTAAAAATATTTTTTTACAGTCGATTGTGGAACATTCCAATCCAACATTAATCAAAATAAATATTTATTATATTTCACAATTTACATTACCAAATATTTGGATGTTTTATAGATATAGTTTATTCCTATATATAATTTAAATTCTCTCTAAAAATAATGATTCAACAAAAAATATTCAAAAATGTTTTTCCTGAATTACTAAATAATGTTTTTTTATGGATGAAGTGTCTCTTAAACATACAATACTTTGGTGAATTAAATGTATTTATTACTGAAAGAAACTCCAAATAATTTCATTTTTTTAAGATTATTTGATTCCCATTTTAAATCCAGTTGGAATATCCTCATTTTTGTGTATTTATCCTGAGTAATTTTTAAATTACTAATGTTGGGGTGTTCCAATCTGTTGATGTTGATTTATTTTTCCAGTCATGTGAATTTGAAATTATATCATGGTTTATGAGAATAAATTAAATCCCATGAAAATGGAATCCTATAAAAAACAGTCACTCCAATATAATTAACATTGTAAAAGTTATTCTCAAAATAAATTTGTAATCGAAAACTATTAAATTTATTGAATTATAAATTTTTCACACTTTCACACAAAATTCACAAATAAAACTAAAATTCTCAAAATAAAATATATTTTATTGATTTTATGGGATTAAATATTTGAAAAAAAACATGCAAACGAAGAAAAATATTATGTTTATTTTTTTATCCTTTTTTGAAACATATATGGATAATATCTGAGTGGTAGGATGGATTTCAATGACACTTATTCTGGGTTATTTCATATTTAGGTCATCAATATTGAACCTCCATTAAATTTTTAGTTGTTTTGTTATGAATATAACTATTTTTAATATTAAACATTCTTCAGGCATGGTATGAATATTTAATGTTAATACGTTATGATGTTTTACTTGTGTGTATATGGAATATCATGAATTATGTGTAAATAAATGTTTCAATTTCCTCTATTGATGCTAGATTATATTGTGGTGTTCTATGGTCACATTTTGTTAGGCCACTTTAGGAATGGACACATTGAGATTGTTTCCTTATCTTGGGGTGGGATCTCCAATTGATATTTACATAAATCTTTCACATTTACACCAACGTTTAAATATTGGGATATGCTTTTTAGGTGGTGTGGAAACCCATCCCAATATTATTTGGATAATAAGGATTCAAAATTTAAAAAATGGTATCAAATCTCACATAATATTCTCAATGGTATATGATTTAAGAATAAATGTGATATAGGACCAGTAGGATACCTTGACATATTAATTTTCCTAGTGGCTTAATCTTCCATGAGTTGTTCAATAAAAAATAAATTTTATTCGATCAATCCATTATCTTGGTTCTCTTGCATCATAATATCCATCTATAGTTGGAAAATTTTATGTCTTCATGTATACATATTTGGATATGTTTGATTATACTATTGTTTTTATCATAAGATGATTAATTTTAATTAAAACATTAATAATAAATAATTTTTTTATCCTATTTAGTTGTTTTAATGAGTATGTTCATATAGAATAGATTTTGATACCTAAATTACAAATGTTTCATTAATTATAATAGTGACTAACTAAGTTAACCCAAATGTTCATGTCAATAAATGATCATTTATCACTCAAAAATAATTTTTAATTTTTTTTGTAAATTTATAATAAAAACATGTCATCCTAAATTAAAAATACTAATAAATAGTGTTTAATGAAAAAAGTGATCTGATTTTTGGATGGATGACACAGAGGAATGGGGTTAGATAAAACTTTTATTGTATTTCTAAAATATGGGGATTTATGTTTGGAAAATTATTATAATATAGTCCACAACATTATTATAGAGGTTGTATCTTGATTCTCCAACTCCTACCAAGTGATAATGGGTTGAGGAGAATGCACCATCAGATAGGACAATAGTTTACCCTTAGGTCATGGAATGGATTTTGTTTGTTTCTAAATAGTAAATGTTATATATATCTATAGAGTGAGTTTACCAACTTTGAAATCATAAAATATTTAAAAATTCACTTACTATATATTATATGAGGTAATTTGTCTACTAAACAATCTTTAGAACATACTAAAAACCTTTAATGAATGTTGAAATGGAATTTAACTCTAGATAAGCACTAATTATTTGTATCTATATTCTTGGTTGATGGGGAAGCCTGATGATGGTGGGTTTTGTTTTTAGAATATATTAATGAATAATTGCTAACCTATAAAAACATCCAAGAGATGTTAATTATAAAATTTATCATAAAAATTTCTAGATGTTTAAGGAAAATGTGTTTTTGAACCTCCGTTATGATTTGATGATAGTTATGTATTACAAAACTGTATTTATTAATTTTCATGACTTTTCACTACAAAAGAGTGACGATGACGAATCTAATGTAAGGTTCCCTAAAATGGAATTCAAATTGATGTTATAGACACGTGTTTAGCTTTGAAATATGCTTAAATTTTAAGATATGGTAAATAAGGAAATTTTATCCTAGATTATATCAAATGTAGTCTAGAAGTACGTATCTCATTTCATAGCACAACTATAGGTAATAATTCTTATACTGGTCATAACATTGTGATAGGATATGACGAGTTGGACTGGATCTTTTCATTAATGATCGGGATGTGGTATACATATAGCTTTTATATTAGTAAGCCCTCATACATAGTGTTAACAATGTTTGAACTTTAGTCACGTCAAGATAGATTATACTTATGATGCTATGAAGCCTCACTCATGAATTTTGTATAGCCATCGCCAAATATTATTTGTGTCATGGTACATCTGAGAGCATCACACTGAGACCTATACCAATGAAAGATTCATTAGAAACACTATCCATCCCTGTTAGATTACCACCTTCTAAGTGGAATGGTCAAGGAGGAAAACATGGTATATAGGGATGAGTAGCTATTTTTTACTCAAAAGTGAATGAGATTTCACAGCAATATTAGTGTGAGGATGGAGGTACTTGATCTATTTAAGGCAAATATACTATTATTTTTTGAGTGGGTCCAGTTACTATCAAATATACAATTATAATGTTATCTATATTTTTGTGTTCATTCTTTGATGTTATCCAATCAAACACTTTTATTACTAATGAGATAGACTCTATTTTAGGAATTGAAGTGGTTTTAATATCCTCTTGTATGAGTATTTATGTTAATGTTGGGAAAATTATACATCTTTTATGTAATTTTTTTTATTTTCCTCTATATTTACTTATCATAGGATGTTCTAGGACAATATGACATAAAAATTAAATAATTTAACATTATTCTAGGAATGGACTAATAAAATCAATTTTGAGAATCCATCGATTTTTACAATAAAATAGTATCATTCATTTATTTAGATACTACATTGTATACTCTCTATAGAGAATGTGATCATTATGATTGTCAAGTGGATCACAATATCCTGAATACTCCATTAAGTATGGACTATTTGTGTTCAGTTAAAATAAAACTATTTTGACCACGTAATTATTCTGAATGTAGTCAAAGAGATCATTGGGGGTGTTTAGGGAACTTTCGAATCCCAGTGTCCTGATAATTTTAGAGGCATACTGAGCCACACAGTTAGTAGAAACCATGTTTCCCAACCCATAAATTTTACCTAACATTGTGGTTTCAAAGAGTTGGGGTGATAGGGGATGCATGGTTTGTCTTCAACCATGAAACCCTAGGTACAAGGCTGATTGGTTATATACAGGGTTGGGATAGAGTATCTTTTAATGAGTGTCACATGATAATAAAAATCATGAGCATTACAAAGCAAACCCCCATCCTTTGATGTAGATCATGGTACACATTTGAAGCATGGGAAATCCAACAGTGCGACCAAACTACGGACCATTATATTTGAGGGTGAATTTAGACATTTCACATCATTAATGTTTTAAATCCCAATTTATTTTCATCTCACCTCATTCAAGAAGAACCCTACACCATTCATGAAATAGATCCTTATCCTCCGTAATCTAGGGATCTATTATCCTACCTAATTTCTTCTCAGTTTGTCTCACCATCAGATCCATCAGAAGATTGGAGGTGATATCTTCAACAATAACCCTTCTAATTCAAGTTATTCTTACCATATATTCCAATATCATGGTAAAATATCATTTTATCTATTTTTAGGGAATTTGAAAGTTTCGTTATTTTCTCCCATTCTTGATCAAACCAATGTTTGATGCTGGATGATCGATGTACAATGGGGATAATCAATTTGGATTAGATTCTATCCCCATGTTTTTTCTAATTTCTATAAAACTCATCACTGTGACGCCATCCAAACATTTACTATGAAACCCTTATTTTTCAATTTAAATTAAATTCAATTCCTCGTCATTCCATTTTTTGACTCAATCTAGCGGTGAATCAATTCATTGGTTAGATCACCATGAATGTTTTCCATCTAAATCTTGTGCTCTACCATTGATGTTTATCTAATCATTCCCATTGGTAGTTTTGAATACATTGAGGGATGTTGCATTATAATAAACACCTTTAATTGATAAAGTTTTACTAGGTTGGGTGGTGATCTATTTTTTAGTACCATATACCTCTTTCCATAAATGAAATTGTTGAATTAAATGAATTATCCATGTTCTTAATGCTTCAAAACTTATTCCATGACAGGACAATTAAAATGGTAATTCCTTGAACAAAATTTCATTCATGGTATAAAATAATGTGTTCTAAATGTTATGTAATATACAACCTATTAATTTCCTCATCTCATTCAATGGACGATACAACGGGTACCGATTTAAGGACCCTTTGATCTAGCTATTGTGATGTATGGTTACAATTTAATATTTATTTGTAAAAGGACCTAGAGTGACACTATTTCATCTTAAGTAGGGATAACCATGAATTGTTTCTATTCTCTCCAAAAAAGTGATTCTAGTTCCCTTGGAGAGACCCCTTGGATAGGATCTATGGAATTATGGCTCCACCATGCCATTGGGAGACTTGATCCCTTATATGATATACCATGCATAAACATGTAGGTTAGTACATATTTTCTTCATACCCTGCCAGGAGTGACACTTGGGAAATTATTAATGGTTCAAAAGCGATGAAATCCTTATGCATTAGACATATGCCTTACCCCTTGAGCAATACATGAAGATTCAATTTGTATTTCTATAGATGAGATTAATTTTTCACAAATTAATATTTAATAAAAAGTGTGGCCAGATTTTTTTAAAAAAATCAAGATGAAGATTTTAATTAAGAAGTGATCCATTGGTATTGGAAACATATGGACGTTTCATAAAACCCCAATGAAAATAGTTGGGATAGTCTGTCATCTTACGCATTAAATCACAAACATTAACTTCATATGATTCCTTAGTTTTGACTCACTGGCTTAGCCTGAAGCTGGTACATTGGATGAGTGTCCCATTAGAACCTAGTATTGTATATTTATTTTTTTATTTATATTTTTCATTAATTTTCTATGGTACACTATTAAATTTATAATTCATAAATGGATCAAGCGAGATACCATTGGTAGAGGCCTACTGGTATTTTATATCACACCCTTCTCAGGCTCCATTTGGTATCCAAGTAGACTTTATGACTATTTGTATAGATAAAGGGAAATATTCTGCTTCAAATCCGAGATTTCATTTTTTAGTATGGAGTTGGGGTTAAGGACTGAGCCTATGATCAAGAGGCAAGCTACATATGTTATTGAATTTTTTATATATTTTTGTGTGTGTGGTATATTCTCATCTCAAATACAACTTGAATTTTTATTCTTTATAGCTATATCACCATTTTTATAATCAGGACAATGTATCTATATATTTATTCATATTTTCTTTTTCCTATATGTTTCTTGCAATATTTTAATTTATTTCCAATGCTATCTAGTGTTAATTTCTTCTTCTTCTACTGTAGGTTACTGGTCAAGTCATAAAATGACTACTTATTATATATATATATATATATATTGATCCACTTTAATAAATTATTATCCTCACAAACACACCCTAGGACATAACCACTACTCAGCAATGTATAGAATTAATGGAGGAAAGATTGCTGTCTTGTGGCCACCATCTTGCAGAATAGTTAAGTTGAATCCTGAGAGGGATGATGCAAGGTGGTATCGAATCTATTTTCCTTTGTATTAGTATTTTGTTTAGACAAGAGACTATGATATATGAGTTACATAATGAGGTTGTACATGGGAGTACCAAACCCACATATAGAGGGAACACAAAATAACTGGCATGGGAAAATGATGTTATTGGTTTCATTTATATATTTCAATAGATTTCACCATTGTGTGACACACATGTTTTTTGATGTCATTATTGATGATATTATTGAAATATATTTTGTATCCCAAGACTTATGATACAAGGGATCATTTATGCCTGAATCATACAAGTAATAATATGACATAAAATTCAACGTATTATGCCATTCAATTTCTACTTTTCTATGTGAATTAACTGTTATGTGTGTGCTTGTTGTTGTGTATTAATTTTTATTCCATACAATTATTGATTTATATATATATATATATATATGGATAGAAATTTACAAATGATGTTTTCGGAGAAAGAGAAAACAATTTCCACCTAATGTATCCTCCGTAATGTGTTATTGTTTTCTTGTACAGGTTAAAGCTAGTTCCTTGATCAACCAATTGTGGCATGTTGAGAAATGGACAATTGGTGACTTGTGATGGAACATGATATAAATAGGATTATGTGGACATCACTATAAGACATAAACGGTGTATGATCCTTTATAAATTGGAATTATGTTCCAAAAAAACCACCAATTTAATTGGAATTTAAATATATATAATTTTAAATTAATATTATAATTAAAATGAATAAAAACCACTTATTATTTATGGTGGGATACCTTAACCCTAACCTAACCTTAGTACTGTGTAGTAGGCCATGTATTATATAATATTTTATTAATTATCTGATCACCTAGATTTGGCTATTAGAGTAGGATAACAGGTGTCCAATGATTTTGAAAAATCAAATACTTGTACTAGATTTTTCACTTTTCTTGTATATTATATTCCCTTATTATGTTGTTATTTTATCAATTATAGAGATGTGATACCTCAATGACATTGTGATTTATAATAGGGATGTTGAGATTCCTATACTATAGAGGTGGTGGGACTTGATCCACCAGTGATACCTGTTATAGTTCTACTGGAGGAACCTCTTAAAAATATTCCAATGGCCACTAAGGCTACATCTTGGGATATCTACCTTCACATTATGATATCAATTTATGGTGTACCTCAAATTTTACCTACCATTATTGAGATGACCTATGAGTTCTAGTAGCTCCATTCACCCACCTTCATTGGGGATGGATGACCTCAGGGAGATGAATCATGGATGGAGGCTATGGTGTTTATCATTGAGCATATCAAGATGCCTCCAGAGTGGGGGGGTCAATCTCTTGAACATGTTATTATATGAATTCAGCAAGTGAGTGTGGGACATTAATACATTGGTTGGTTGACACCATGGTATTATATTTGTGGAATTCTAGAAAACCTTATTCAACTACTAATTTCATTGAACCTTGAGATCATATCTCATTCGATATTCCAAGCACCAATTTTTATGTGACATCTCAGTGATGCAATACTTATCCAAAATCACTGAATTACATAAATTTTCACCAACCATGATCAGTGATGAGATGGCTAATACAAGAAAATTTCAGGATGGGCTTGAATATTCTATCCACTCCTAGGTTAATGTTTTTCTACTTACTACCATTCTTGAATATAGTGAAATGGGACCTAATCATTGATCCAAAATTGAGGGAGACATGTGACATGAATTAGGTTGTGTAGCTTCTAGATCGAGTAGTAGTATATCTATTTGTAGGAAGCCATGTTCAAATGTAATATTTTTCAGTATACCTTCCAGGTGGAACTCTCTAATAGTTTGTGGTGTGTGACATTCCACGACATAAAAATACCCATTCTATG
Organism: Viscum album; assembly: GCA_963277665.1. Taxonomy (NCBI): domain Eukaryota; kingdom Viridiplantae; phylum Streptophyta; class Magnoliopsida; order Santalales; family Viscaceae; genus Viscum; species Viscum album. Next base: position 1,530,221,926 of record OY728141.1, read on the forward strand.
AGGAACCCAATCGAGTGTCGGAATTGTGGTAGGATACGACACCTCTAATGATTATATTGAACCTTTCCTCCAGTTTAATGTCACTACGGTTATATTACAACACTTTCATTAGGTCAAAGATTATTAACACTGTGATAGGATGGATGTTAGTCCTTTATAGGCTGTTCAGAAGAAGCATGAAGTCTTGGTAAAGGTACTCAGGATTCAGAGTTTCAGTCTTAGTTGAGTGGACCAGCTCAAGATGCTCATGCAGTATCTTAGGGCCATGGTTTAGGAAATATCTATATCATTCATCCTATTCCCAAGAATTATATTCCATGTCTATCTATGGATATATAGTCTATTCGGGTAGCCTCCAAAATAGTATCAATATTTTTGTAAATAAGTGGTCATACTCTTTTCAATTTGTTGCAACTATGGGAAGTCTGATCTTAGTGAAAGAGTACTATAGTGGTGTTATTGCTATTGAAAAAACATTAGGATTTTGAAATGAAGGTATACTTTAGTTCATGGTTTTCCACATTGAAATAGGTGTGTACCATTTTATGTGGATTTTTTTATCCTTGAGGTCACTGGCTTTGACTTCATTCTCAAAATGGACTAGCTTGTGCCTTGTCGGGCTCAGGTGGATATCTATCGCCATTTGGAGTCTTCCATATCACCCAAGGGTATTGTGTATATTCATAAGGGTGAATGGGATCCCAAGGATAGTCTATATGGAATTATTAATACTGGTCTTGGGGAGTAACAATCCAGATTGGAAATCACTTTATTAGAGATTATGGAATACATTATGGGGATTTTTCTCAAGCGTTTCATCGTTATAGGTAAATATTCCCTGTTGATTTCTCTATATTACGACATGACAGGTATATTTAGTTCACAATTAAAATTGTCTTAATTTCAGATCGTGTGTCCATCCTTCCGTATAGAATGGAACCTATAGAGTTCCTAGAAATCAAAAATAAGGTAAATAAGTTAGAGAATAAGGGTTTTATTAGACCCAACACATCCCCATGGTGTTCACCTTTCTATTTCACCAAGTAGGTGGATGAAACCCTTATATTTTCCTATATTAGTTGTATGTGAAACAAATTATGATAATGAAAAGGAATCCACTTATTCAGATAGAAAACCTCCTCGACTAGCATTGAGATGCAACTGTTTTTTCAAAGGTCAATTTGAGTTCTGGCTACCATCAGGTGCATGTGATATCATCATGCATACGACATACATCATTTTGGAGTAAGTACGGCTTGTATGAGTATCTATTTATGATGTTCATTCTGATGAACATATTGATAGTCTATATATCTATGATGAATAGGGGTTTCCACCTATATGATGATTCATTTATGGTAGTATTCGTAGATGACATTTTAGTGTATTTTTGTGCTAGAAATGAACATGGAAATAAACTATAGATCATGTTGATTTCATTGAGACAACACTAACTACATTAAAATCTTAGTAAATTTCACTTTTGGATCAACAAGGTTCACTTATTGGGTCATATCATATCAGAGGTAGACATATCTGTTGACACCTAGAAGGTGATTGGTTCGAATTTCGGGCAGCATCCTAAGAAGGTATTTTATATTCGTAGATTGTGTATATTTCATGTTATGCATCAATGATTTTTCATTCCTAGAAGAGATTATTATGGGAAAGACAATGAAGTGTGAAAAATTGGACTTGACTGACGCCTATGAGAGACATTTTATTAAGTTATTAGGAAGAATCAATTCAGCACTGATCCATATTTTTCTTAAGAAGGGATTGGTATCGTGATGAGGCAGGGTGATTGGGTTTTAACATATTGGTCTCACTAGTTGAGGCTACCTAAGATGAATTACCTATACATGAACTAGAACTAACATCCATGGATCGGCCCCTATACTATCATAGGCACTAATTTTGGGTTTTGTAGTTTTTTTACATGAACTATAAAATAATTAAAAACATATCCACATAGTGATAAATGTATATGAGGTAGAATATGTGATATGAATACCGGTAGTCATTCGACTTTAAGATTTATTACATGCCTAGAAATGGTATTCCCATGGCTGAATCCTAGTGTAATAAAACATAGAACATTCTATACTAGAGGCTAAAACATGGTGGTAGATGATGGATATGTTTTTTGAGTTTCACCTGTAAGTTTTAGAACATTATGGGAAACCTGTATTAGCAGCTCTAGTACTAACATCCTCTATTCTAGAGTAGCATTAGATGAGGTAGTCATTTGACTTTTAGGGCCTCGATCTGAGGGATATCGTCATAGGCGATACTCCACCTTTTGATTGGTTTATTGATGAGAATGGAATCCTTCTATTCTATGGGCATGTTTTGGTGCCTTCTGATATACATGAAGAGTAATTGAGAGAATATTGTACCTATATCTAGATAGTGCACCATATTATCACCATGATGTACCAAGACATCCACTATCAGTACATGTAGTCATGTATAAAGAGACAGAGAAGAGTTTTCACCACCAAGAGAACCACTTGTTAGAATGTCAAGGTAGAGAACCAGTGACATGTGGGACATCTACATACTATCTTTATCCATGAGTGTAAATGTAAGAACATCTTATAGATTTCATGATAGGATTAGAAAGATATATTGTATGATGTGATGAAGTATGGGTGATCATCGATTGGTTTACCATGGTTGCACACATCCAAACTTTTCCAGAGACCCAATTTTTGATGACCTAGGAAGCCTTTTCATCTAGGAAATAGTATGACTTCCTAGTGTCCAAATTCAATTATATTAAACTTATATTACCGTGTTACTTCATATTTTTGAAAAGGGTTGCTGATGGAACTTGTTTCAGATGTCCTCTTGAGCAAAACATATCAACCTATGAGTGATAGGCAATCTGAGTGGATAATATTGATGTTGGATTCAATGTATCAACACTACATCCTTGATTTTGAATATTTATTGGAAAATATTATACATATGGTAGAATATTTCGTGAATAAATGATTTCATGAAATTATTCAGATTGTCTTGTACATATCCCTTTATAAAAATCCATGATATTCACCATTAAACTAGTTAGAGGCCGGTGAGGCATCTCTAACGAGTCCTCATCTGGTTCAGAAATGTTTAGTGAATTTCCTTCTAATTCAGAAATGTATGGATGCATCTCAATATAGACAGATGACTTATACTGATCTTCACTATAGACCTTTGGAGTTTGATGTGGAAATTTCAATTATTTCTGTATGTTTCATCGCAATTGGTTCACAGATGAATTCTAAGATAAGGAATGAAATCACCTCAATATGTCAAGCGTTTTTAGATTGTGGAGTATGTTAGGATAGAAAACTGTCGATATTTGTTACCTATAAGGTACCATTACATTAACGATTACATCCATGTATCTCATTTCTCACAATATCATATTGGCTCGCATCATTTTTTTCACTCCATGGATATTGAGTTTGAAGAGGATGCATCCTTCAAGGAGAATCAGATTCATGTCATTGATTTTAGATCAATGGCTTTATGAGGTAGGTTATTTCATTTTGTATAGGAGAAATGGTAGCATAGACATGTACCAAAAAAGACATGTGAGTGAGAGGCTGATGTATGTGTGATGTTATTGAATCTATTATCTAAAATAATTTCTTCTATCCTTAGAAGTGAAACTAAGGAACATGTCATCTTGAGGATGGGAGGTCACAATGTACAATCTTTTATGAAAGGTATAGACCACTTATTTTTTGTTTAAATTAATTTTATTGGTCCTAGTAATGATTCTTAAGGAATTAAAGGAAGTCTGTGAGGGTTTTTGATACTCATTGAGTTCCTAGAGCCCCATGAATTAAAGATGAATATCATCCCACATAGTTATTAGAAGCTGTGTAGTCCATATAACGTGGTTTCTCTAATCATGAGGTTGTAGATAGTGGGGTTGTGGGGGCCACATAGTTTTTATACATCCATGAAACCCTAGGGTCATGATTGTGTGGTGATGTAATGGACTATGATAGAGCAAATTTTTATGGATTTTGAATGGTTAGAAGAATTGTGCGCTTAATCATGTTGGGTTTCCCTTCATAGAAGATCACAATACATGATTGGCACAAATTTTATCCAACTATTCAGCTAGAAAATTCTCCCATTTATTTGATGGTGAATTTAATTTTTTTACCATCTTTTAATTTTTAACCCCCTTTTTCTTTTCCTTCCTCATTATAAAATAATCTTCATCCCTTCACACATAGAATCCTACTACTCCAAAATCAAGATATATATCCACCACAAAAAATTATTTCTCCATTTCACTCACCATCAGATCCATCATTAGTTTATAAGAGATATTGTAAGTCCTCTCCCTTATATTTCATGGTTTTCCCAACATTTTTTTCCATCTCATTGAAATCTCATTTTGCACATTTTTGGTCATTAGAAATTATCTTTATTTACCCCCAGTCATGCTCAAACTGAAGTCCATCACTGGGTATGGGAAGCCCAATGAAGCTAAGGAAGGTGGTATATGTTATTTCCACTTGTTTCATTTAACTCCGTAAAATAATTTTGTTGAAGAGCTAGACCATTCTAGTGAAACCTTTACTTTATATAATTAATTTATATGAAATTCCTCCCCATGAAATTTTTTGACCCTAACTATTGGCTAATAAACCACTTGTGTTGATAGAAATTACTTTATTCCAACTAACATGTGTGATCATCCTTTGATCCTTAATTGACATTTTCCATAAATAGTAAAACATCTTTCTAGTGTTTTTTATTTATAATTAACACATTTAATTAATTATGTTGTTTTGGATTGGTTGATGATCCATGTGTTAGGACCATGTAATCCATTACATAAATGAAATGGATGAATTACATAAATCATCATTGTTCGTAATGCTTCATAACTAATTCCTTGAGGAAAACATTAAAATAGGAATTATTTCCCAATGTAAATATCATGTTATAAATGATTATGTGGTAAATGGTATGGCATTGATAACTAAGTCGTATCTTCACTTATTTATATGGGTGATACAATTGGTTTTGATTATTGGAACCATTAAACATGATTAAGGTGACTTATAGTAAAAATTTAGAAATTCATTGTAAACATGTTAGTGGAAAATCTAGATATACATGCAATGGGCTCACAATGTGTTTTATCTTTTACATCTAGATGAGTGACACCCATTTTCAAGAGAAGATTACTTTGATGGCGTTGATTACACAATGGTTGTACTATTCCAAAAAAGAGACTCGGGCCCCTATGTGTGATACCAGGGATGGAATCAATGGTTAGTTCATGTTATCATCACACCATGCATAGAGTGACACATGGGACATTATACTAATGAAACATTGTAAGGAATATTTAGGCACTGAAAATATGGCAAGCCACTAGAGATATACTTCTAAATTATCTCTGAATTTCCATGGAAGGTATTTGTGTAACTATTTTTTTATTTTATAAAACAGGATTAATTGAAGTAGTTTAAAAAGAAAGTGGATGATATAAATGAAAAAGTGATCGTTTTTTCTTGAAAACATAGGGACATTTCCTCTAATCCTAATGAAAAATTTAGGAAATTACATTTTTTATACAGATTTTATTACTCATTTTACCTTCACAGGATCCCTCAGTTCATAATAACCAACTTTGGCCAATGTATATAAATTTTAAGGATGTCCCATAACATACCAATATAGATTATTTATTTATTTATTTTTATTTTAAATTTATTAGTTATTGCATACTATTCTTTTATTTTACACAAATGGATTGATATAGAGAGAGTAGGTGGTTGCCTATTATGGTTTTATCTCACACACTACTCAGGTTACATTTGGTACCTATGTATACTTTATGATTTTAGGTGCAGATTAATTGAATCATCCATCTTAAAATAAATGAATTATATGTTTAAGATGGAATTTTTGAATGATGATCGATCATATTCTGGAGATATTAATTTTAGTGTTTTTGGCCATTTTTTTATATTATTATCATAAGATATATAAATTTATCCTCTTATCCTTTCATGTTCATTTGTGTACTGATATATAACCATGATCAACAAAATTAATTTTTATCTATTAATTGATTTAGTCCCCACCTACTCACTTAGGTTGATTTCTATATTTTTATTTATATCTTATGCTATCTATTGTTTACATTTTATTCTATTAAGATGGCCTACTAATCCAATCTTATAATATCTGATTTTGATATTTATTATTCTCTAAATTTATTCTCTCCAATTTGGTCAATGAGGGCATAGTATCTCAATGGAATGACCATAGGTCTACAATTCTAGTTACAATCCTCTGGAATTATTGAAGGGGCGCCGGAGGTCTTGTGGCCATTGTCTTAGAGAACAATTGAGTTGAATAAGGGGAAGGATGTTACATGGGATATGATGAATGTATAGTAAAATACATTTCTAAAATAAATTTATAGACTAATTATTATAGTAGTAGAGTGTATTGGATGTTAGGTTTTACCTCCAATGGTGTATCTCCTCCTAGATTTCATCCCTGAATTCATTTCTATGAAACATTCTATGTGAGAGGTGAAATTTTTCATTAAAATACATCATGATTTAAATGATATATTAAACTCTATATATCTATTAGTTCAGATTTAATTTAGAAAATTTAGGATCTAGTTCATGGTTATTGAGCATATGGTATTCACTAGTATCATAATATCTCTATTGGGTGGAGCCCTACTTTTGACTAAAAAGGATAATGGAAGTGAGAGTTTTTATATATAATATTTAAAATTGAATTTTCAATGGCCAACAATCATTAACCATTCAAAAAATTGAATTTTTTATCATTAAAGGGGAAATTTTGTATTTATAAAAATTTAGCTATGTTCTAGAAGTCAATATCATTGATTGAGAATAGAAGATCTCTTCCCGGTTTGTCTTTCTAGAGATGAGACAAATTTTTAGCATCATTCATTCCTTTTGGGTGAAATATTATCAAGTAATGTTCATGAATTTTATGAATTAGATCTTTCAAAAAATTCATGATCTCTTTAGTTATAGTGTTTGTAGGTGATAACCTTATTTATTTTATGTCTCAGGTTGAGCATGTTTGAAGTATTTATATCATTTTATAGACATTTTACAAAAACCAATTATATTATAATCTATAAAAATTATCAATTTAGATATATAAATTTATGTTCCTTGGTTATTTCATCAAATAAGTGGGAATATTGGTGGACCCTAATAAAATGCAATACATATTTTTAATTTAAGATCTCATCAAATAGGTTTAGGAACAAAATATTTCGACAGTTAGTGAGGTTTTAAAACTACTTCACCCAAAAACTCATAAAAATATATATCTCTCTGATAAACCATCCAAATAAATGGGTTATTTTTGTATTCTATAATAAATGTGGAGTAATTTTCCTTGAAATGAAGTGGAAATTAATATCAAATCCTATTCATTCATACAACATCCAATTTCTAGATTAGAGGAATACTTTAAGGCATAATAGGTTTTTCGGGGTTGTATTAATATGATTGGTCAATAGGTAGTGGCATATGGTTTTATATTTTTTTCCATAAGAAATGAACTAATCTACCAAAGATCAATAGCTTTCGATCATGGATTATGTATTAATGTTATGATGGAATTAATTTTTAGTAGAGTGGTATGTGGAATAAAATTATTATACAAGATTTATTTCTATAATTTATAATAATGAACTAAATTGATATTAACATTAATAGGTGGTATATCTCCATGATTTCCCCATTAATTTTTTGATATTCCTTATTAAAGGAATTGTGCTTGTTGATTCCATCAGGAAAATATTATCCCTAAAAATGTTATAGAAGAAAATGAATTGTATAAATTAATGATACAAATTATAGATATAGACATTAATGTGATCAATGATCAAAAGAAATAACATTTACTACTTTTTAACTGATTTCACACATCATGTATTAAATAATTGACTCCTATATTTCTAATTTTGAGTGTATCAATATTCATGAAGCAATTAATGGTGAGATGATACAGGATATATTGTTCTAGGATCCTTATTTTTTTCATATAGATTCATCGAAACATTATTTTTCCTATAAGCATGATGGAGGATTTCGTGAACAAGAACTATTTTTTATGGGAGATTAATCATAGAATCAATAATATGTATCATATTATATGTATCTAGATTTAGTGTTTTTATTGAGGATGGAAATAATGGGATTTTTATCAAGATATTGTTTCTATAAGTAGGTGAATCCAGCGTATCATCATGCATTTAATATTACTTCACTACCTTTACTATTATTGAATGAGGATTAAATATAATAGACATAATGAACAATGTACCAAGATCCTCCATGAGTAAAGGTGTAGTGTGGGTCTTTTTTTAATATGTATCAAAGAAAACAAAATTCATTCTAAATGGATACCCATCTTCTATGGAATAATTAAAAAGAATTATAGAAAATTTAGAGAATCATGGGGTAAAATAAAGCAATTTGTATTAGTGAAACAATAAGTTTACATATATGTTCTAGAAACATATTCAATGATCATCGGGTCTATAAGTGAAGTTGAGTATAGGTTTACACACATAGATCGGTGGCTCATATGAATGATCAGTTAATAATCTGTAGGATATGTTATATGAATGTGTTTTTATATCTTATGTATAATTATTACATCATATCCCTTTGGTAAAATTTCCTAAAATAATTGTTACCTATATTATATTTAGATGATACTATTCAAATATATTTATACAAAACTATGATGTTATTCAAAATATTGGATATAAATAGTGAAGTATCTAATAATTGAACCTATTATCATCCCTGAGGTGACAGAATATATGAATCTAATCTAAAAATAGATCATGAAATATTAAATCCAGATGAAATATTATTCCCATCAAAGAATGAAACCTCTATATTTAAACGTGGGAGACCACATATTTAATTATGTTACACTAAGGTTATGATTCATGATATATTGTAAAAATGTAATCTATCTATAAGATATATTCACCCCTTTTAAAATCATATTAATGTTGGGGAAGTGACATGATGATTGTTCTAGTCGCTAATGTATTGATCTATACGTAACATCATCATGTATCCAAGATTAAGATGTTTTTTCTCAAAATATGGATATGATTGGTATGATGAAATCGATATTAATTATAATCAATACTATATACGAAATTATATCTACATTATTGACCGATGATAGTACATTTTTTTATAGTAGGGTCATTCCACTCATTTAGGATGGATAAAAACTTCTTAAGCCCCAATATGAAACATGGGAGAGTAAAACTAAAATAAAGAGAAAACTGATGATCTTGTATCCTTAAAAATCTACTTAAAGAATTATAAGGATGATAATACCAATATGGGTGATTCTGTAATGGAATCATCATTTTTAGTTAGGCGGTTTCCATTAATTTATATCATTAATTTTTTAAACCCTATAGTAAAAGTTGTTATTGGAGGGTTTTAAGTGGACATAGAGGTAAAAGCGTAATGGGGGGTGGTGAAACATGTATTTGGTACATTGTGTATTGGTAACAAAATAATTTTGGGGATTATGAGGTGTAGGTGGCTCTATCAAGACCACCAGGTACCTAGTGGTATAATTCCTGGTACCCAGTAAATATCTATGGTAAATTCCCTTAATAAATAGTATAATTTTCTTTTAAACCCCATTATTAAATTAATAATTTTAGTTTTGATAATGGATTATTCTTATATAACTTTTTTGTTATCTTATATGTTTCTCCCTCCTCTCCAACTCAACTATCTACAATTCTGCATCATGGTTTAATCTAGTCAGCCTATTTGGTTCTGAAATATCAAATTTAGATAGGAAAGGTTATATATTATCATTACTAAATATAATTATTCATATCTACACAACTAATGATATAAAATATTCATTCTAAATTCTTGGATGTGTTTAATAATTCTTCTTTCTCAAATATATTTGGGTTTAGTTAGATTGGGAGGTTATGTTGTATCATACAAAGGTATTAATTTTGTATCTTTTCCTAATGTAATATTTCATTTAACATAAGACGAATACCTTATTATAATTTTCATATAGGATAATAAAAGCATTTATTTATTGTCTAATCGTGTTCTCTATACCCCACAAAGCGACTAGACAAGTTAAGTGATATGAAATCCCCTTTATTATCTAATCTTCATTGAGGGTTGATCTAAAAATGAAATAATTGCTAGTGAATATAATATAAACCAACTCATTTTTATATAAGAATATATATGTAAAAGGATTTAAGAAAATAATTTTATGGATTTATTTTATTTTTGATATTAAATGGTTTTCATTGCATATATTAAATTTTCCCACTTGTTTCCTATTGGGTAAATGAATGATTATGCCTTGTAATTGAATTTAGATATGGGTTTTAAATACTAAGAATGTTTATTTTTTATTTTATCTCCAACATGATTGATCTATAATATTTTTATTATACATGTTATGAAATCATGCATTTCATAGCATATAGTGTTTCAAATTCTTTATCATTTGATGTGGTTACATTTTTCTACAATCATTGTAAATTATATTCTTCATCAAAAGTGGTTTGATATTACTATTTGTTATAGATATCTTGATAAAAAGGTATGTGTTCACAATACCCAGATTCTATTATACCCCATCTCTATAACATAAATGTTATTACTAGTTTGGATTAAATAAATTAATTATACATTATTTTTTTCACTTAAATGGGTAAGGTATTTCACCCTAATTTCAGTTATCATTAATATCAAATTATAGTTAATCATTAATTATGTTTAATTGGTATGGACCTTCTTTTATATAATATAACCTATTATAGTTATAAAAAATAAAATTTATAATATATTTTTATTTTTTGACTAATTTCTTTTTTTTCTATGTTTTTATATGCTACACAAGATCCTATAATAAATGGTTATGGGTGGGTGGGGACTACATAATAGTTATATCATACTCACATCGTATACGAGGCTCACCAAGAAGCTGATCTAACAAATTTACACAAGTCCATGGTAAGATAAAATCATATTCACCAGAGGCATTACATCTTATAGTGTGTAGTATTCGAATATTCATGTTTTCTGAATATGTTGTTGGAATCTAATATTGGCATAAATGATTTAAAATAAATATCTTATAAATTTATTTACTATTAGGTCATTAAATTAGAGGTTTTATTCCATGATTGTTTCACATTTTATAGACTTATCTTTATATTATAATTTACATTTCCATCAGGTCCATGATGGTTTTTATTCATACTTTATGATGAATTCCATGAAATTTTATTATTTTATCTTCATTTGTTGATTCATTTTATACTAGTCTATCCCTAAGATAGTTTGGTTGTTCCAATTCATTAATGGTAACATTATGATTTATTTATTATCCTATTGAGTGAAAACAACCCGTTCCTTATATTTAATACAATACCTAATGCTTTTCCCATCAATTTGAGACCTATAGGTCAATATAATGTGTTGTGATGACCTGAAATAATATTATTTAGGTAATCAAGACACATTTGTTACATTCTTCATATACATCTGAAAATAATAAGATTTCTTCCCTTATCTTTTATTATTTAATCATTTACTCATTAATATAAGGAAATTTCCTTTGTGTTTCTTACCACATATTTGAAATTTGATTCGTTTTTTCTTTATTCCTCTTTTCTCATTTGATCACAAAGCATGAAATTCTATCATTTCTTTCTCATTCAATATACAAGAGACAACTATCTAAACGCATTATCAACATTAATATCACACCACAACACTTATTCATATCTCAAAGAAATATCATATTTCTATAGATATTCAAATATACGTTTTAATAAAAATTCAAAATGTAATCATTTTTTCATATTGGTTGACAAAAAACTATATTCATTCTTTTCAATTATTATGAAATTTCCTAAATAAGTTTCAATAGATTTATTTCATATTTAACTTTTCATTATAAATTCTCTATTCATCATGGAACAATGTTTTCATGGATAATATTAGTTATGATATAAGTTATTCAATTCATTTGACTCAATTACCTATACATAATCTTTTGTATTTGTATTTATTGTTAATTACCACCATTGATTAGGTTGTATTTATAAATGGTCTGTAAGTAGATTAATTTTATTCTTCTTAGAATAATAATTCATAGAAAATTCATTTTCCATGGTGAAGGCCCATTATTATATAATGTGTAGATTAAATGATTAACTAAATATTAGTTTTCATTATTCTATGGATAATTCTATATAAAATCACATGAATTGGGGGAAATGTATTTTCTTCATATTTCAAGTAATTATACATAACCTAGGAAAATTATTTAAGAACCACCATATGGTTTTGAACTCCACGTCACATTATATTAGTAGAATTGTTTGTAAAATCATTTTATTATCCATCTCACTATTTATTGTCAAGGTTTTATCAGGTTTCTACCATTTTAAAAAATTAAATTGTGTTAAAATAATAATATAAAAAATTGAATCATTGATAAACAACTTATTTATAAAATAATTCATTTTTTCTGTATTAACATATTAATTTCAAATTTTTATCCAGGTTTTTCACTATCCCAATTCTAAAAATAACTAAATTTTGCATTCAGAAAAACTATTGTGAATCATATTATTAATACATTTATATTAAATAATTTCAATAAAAATATACATAATAATTATTTATCTCTTTAAATTTATATTTCAAGTTTCTTGGAAAAGTATGACAATAAAACTAAAATAAATATAAAACATTAAGCATCATTTATATCCTTATTCATAGTCTACATAAAGGATATCATAATAAGATTAATAAATGTATTCCATGTGGTTCATACATTAATGAATAGTGAGAAAATTCCCATCATGGCGGGAGTGGACATGATAGATTATTAAATATAGGTACATGTATGGGAAAAAAATAATAATAATATCCTAATAATGGGATGATTATCAAAATAATTTTGAGGAAAATTATTGGAATGTGTAACATGAATAATAAAGAATGAAAGAAAACATTGTGGACAAAGATAACTATATCATTCACAATTATAAAATGAGAAAAAAAACTTGTACAATTTTCATTCACAACATATGTGTGGAAAACACAGCACATAGAATGTAAGAAATGATATAATAATATTCATTCATAATATTATCATGATATATAAAACATTAACACAAACCTTATAAAGATATATAATTCCTCACCGAACCATCACAAGAAAATATGCTCATAATAATAAATTTTATATAATGATTAAACATATCTCAATCATAATAATAGAAGGAACCCCAGAAAACAATAACGGACTTCATTGTGATTTGATAAATATTATATAAAATAATTGGGGTTTGGAAAAATAATAAATTGAAAAAACAATTTGGGTATTTAATTTATTCATTTATAATGTAAATATCAATGTATAGAAATATGAGAAGAATAAACCCAATAATAACAAAGGGGAGGTTACAAGAATAAATTGGGCATCCCAACTATGTCAAATACCCTAATAGGGGGTTGAATCAGAGTATGAAATATTAAAAAAAATCTCCATTTTTGATATTGGTTCATTATTAGAAACAATCTTCTCTCCCATACTAATAGACATTTATGAAAACAAATTAAATCCTTCATGAGGTACAACGATTTTACGTGGTTCACCTTTAATGGGTTATGACCAATGAACATAAAATTACAATGTTCTGTTGTATCACAATTACTATACTCATATCCAAATTGAGGTTCATTCTTGATCACTTCTATACTGAGGATCAATACCTTTACAATGTTTTGGGATAGCTCGCACCTCTCTGTGGATCACACTCTATCTCACTTTTGATGGCTCATTACCTCTGGAAAGCATCAACATCTTCCAATTCTTTTTCACACTACTATGAAAGTGGTCAATATACATTTTATTTAAATTTACATCCCTTTATTATTTATATTTAATGAACCATAAATTTTAGGTATATTTTTGTTGAAGTCCCACTTTCATTTACTTCATCAATATCACATTACCACAGTTCCACTAGGAAATCATTTCTCAACACATTAACAAAGCTCACTACTATTTCAAAACTCAAATAGACTTCATGAAACTATCAAATTTATCACAATCTTATACTGCCTTCATGAACCCCACGTCATTCAAAAATCTCTCCACTTTCACAAATCGTAACCATCATTTATGAGGAAACATCATTTTAGGAAGGTAAAACACTTTCACAATTCTCACATAGCATTCATGAAACTGAATTTTTTTGATTGATTTTCTATATCCATTTGTAAAAATCAAAACTTTTTTGGATTATTTAGTATATTTTGGTTTTAAAATCCTTCAAAAACATTAATTCTTTGTGGAATTTTATTGATGAACAACGATCATGAATCACCTTCATGAATTTGGAGCCATAGAATTTTATGACGTCATTATCCACGTTTTTGAAGGGTGTAGGGGTATATTTATAGTTATTTCATCAAATTATTGTTGCTTCCATCCACATCATCACAGTTTTTTTGTAGCTCTCCCATTAAATTCATGTTGGTCCCTATTTTCACAATGCACCCTGGGAATTTTTTGATTGAGAACCTTATCGTAGTTTCAGAGATTACTATGAAACCATCATGCATTCAAGATAGTCATTCATAATGATTTATACCTTCTCTAAATTCCCTTCACAAAATCCTATCTTCCTAAAAATAATTAATTTAAATTTTTTTTTTAATTTTATCATGGAAATAAAACTTTCATAATAATTTCCATCATACAAATTTTCGACCAAATAAATTTTGAAAACACTGGGAAACAATGTCAACCTGTGAACAAAATTTCCTATACTAAATTGGGGAATTCATTTTATTTCCAAGTATACTTTTCAATATACTAGGTCAAAAATATATTTATAACTCCAAAAAATTCTTTGTAAACATTATTTTTCAATAAACAAAATCAACCAAAAAATACTACAATATTAACTTGACAGTTTTTTTTCAATGAGATTATTTAAAAATAATCATTGAAAGGAGTAAAGGATTATATATAAATAAACTATATGCCTAAATATCAATAAATGAGGAAAATAGTAGAAAATTGTTAGGTGATATTTTAATAGAATAATATAGAATATAATATTTAAGAGAGGATAATACCGAAATAGGAAAGGGATGATGAGAGTCGTGTTACCATAGATCCTATTTTCTCATCACATTTAAACCTCATTTATATTAAAAATATGTTTTTTTAAATACATGAATACAAAAGTTAATAATAATAACTCTTCTTATTAGTGATCAAATTTAACAATTAAAATTTATTTATTAATCTCT
The DNA here is from genome assembly GCA_963277665.1 of Viscum album. Lineage (NCBI taxonomy): Eukaryota > Viridiplantae > Streptophyta > Magnoliopsida > Santalales > Viscaceae > Viscum > Viscum album. The sequence goes on from OY728141.1 coordinate 1,530,237,330, forward strand.
TTGCTGATGTTGAATCTATTAATGGTGTATTTCATTTAAATTATCTACTTTTTTTTATTGATTTTAATGTTTTGATTTTTATACATTTATAAAATTAAAACTACTAACAAAAAAATAATTTTTTTGTAGTTTATAACTATTTTAATATGATCATCCAAGAAGTTAGCTGTAATTAAAGACTTAATAATCATCTCATAACCATTTATCCAATCAAAAATAATACATTCAGATAGGAAGAATGATATGTTATTCATATATATATATATATATATATATATATTATAATTGTTTCATATAGAGTATTTGGTAGAATAATAAAAATTATTTTTAAGTATTACACACTAACTAGCCATATAGGTGTTAACATATAATGAATTGATATTTTCTCATATGTAGTGAACATACCATTAAAAAGAAAATTCTTAAGTGATTGAGAATAAAAATATACAAATTATAAATAGTTTACAATAAATATATAGAGGCCCAAATAAATTAAAATTATTATTTTATATCCATTAAATAACTGATGAATGATTTATTTAAAAGTGGTTTTAGTAACATGATATTAGCATAACGAAAACATGAATGGTGAAAGAAGGAAAGGTTACATCATTATTTAAAATTATTCTGTTGGTTACAAAATAATTCCATGGAGGGTTATAGTTGGATGACATAAAAATATCTATATGAATCCAATTAGGATTATGTGAAGGAAATTTGATAAATATTGGGTAGTGAGAATCATTTGGAAAAGATTTTTCCTGGGTGAGAGGATGTATTAATATTGGTAGAGGTGAGCTATTCTAGGTTAAAATATTTAGTAACGTATTATTCCCTATTTAAAAAATTCAATAATTCTGTTTTTTAACAATATTAATTATTATTGAATTAAAACACATTATTTTGTGGATTTTTAACCATCAAATCACTGAATATATTAGTTTATACATAAAGAGTTGAGAAAAAATGAAAAATATGTATTTAATACAATACTTTAGATTATTAAAAATGGGAAGTTACTTTTAGGTTTAGTAAATTAGTATATTGTTTTTAAATGAATAATTTAACTTATTAAACCTATTTTGGTCGATAAATATATTTTATAATTTCTGTTGGTCATTATTTAATCTATATAATTTCATGAAAGTTACATAATTTTTAAATCAGTATTTTTACTATTTACCAAAAAAATTATGTATTTTTGGAAATTACTTATATATCACTCATTGAAAACATTTACTTGATGATACTAAAAATCATATAATTTTTTTATCAAAATAAATTAGATACAAAAATTATTTTAATATTTATATTCTATCATTGAAATTATGGTTTTCACCAAAATTAATAAAATACACTATAAAAATTAATCACTTAAAATTTCATTATGTTTTCTTTTTTGAATATTTATTTTACAACATTATAATATTAAAATATACATAATATCTTTTTAATAACTATTATTTCCAAGACATTTTACTAGATTTATGGTAATGTTACTATTTTGAAGGACATGTTACTATTCTAATTTCCATGTTACAATTCTAACAATCATAATACTATTCTAAAAAAATATTACATATATTCATTCTACAAATACCACACATTTCATTCAGATATTATACAAGAAGTTTTCAATCAATGTTATATAAACCATTTACAAAATCTAATCATATTTTTAATGTGTTTTTCTTATTTATAGTATATCTCACATGTGTAATATTTATTGTTGATGAAAAACTAATAGATTTAAAAATACTACTTATGTTATTTAATTAATTTTACTATCAATTTGTAAAATTGTTAATTTTATTGGATATATTTATTCTCCATTTTAATTTTTAATATTTAATCAAATAATGTGATTTTAGTTTTTATTATGTGATGGATCTGTTTTATACAATACCATATTACTAAATATAAAACATATATAATGAAGATGAAAATATTTAGTTCAATAATATGGGATTTTGTAGTATTTATTTGTGTGGTTGATTTAAAATTTCATGGAATTTAACCATATAATAGAATTTTTATAATCTATGGATTCCTGTTATATTATAAGTCTATTATATATGAACTTATCTTCATCGCCATTAACTAAATAAAATCCATATATCATGGGATAATAATGGATCCTACTAGAACATTGGTGTTCTTATGTAACAAAATTCATTTCTTCTTTTATAATGTTTTATTGATGTATACAACATACCCCATAAGGATAATTTTTTATGTATTTCTGTTGAACATCCCTGAGATCAATATTCATCCAACTTATTTTTGGATTCATATGTTTTTTCTCAAGTGTAAAATTATATTAAACTAAAATAATTTTTTGTTCAGTAGGATTATAGAAACAATATCCCATTATTTCATTTGAATAAACAAAAAATGTAATTTATCTGATTTATTATCGTGTTTATCAATAGATAAATATCATAAATATGCTTCACTTCCCCAAATACTCACAAAATATAAATTAGAATGTTTAAAAATCAATATCTTATACTAATTCATAATGACTACATACGATGTAATGATATTATATATGATTGAAAATGAATCTAGAACACCCCCATGAGATATAGTAAAGTCATAGTGACTCATCATTAATAAAACCAAATCCAAAAATGGATTATTACCCCTCAAAGACACCCAGTTTCATTATTTTTTTCTTAAGCAGTGAGTTAAAAAAACATTTGAACAATGTTTTTATAGATTATTAAATTCCAAACCCAATAATTTACCATCGTAATATCGTTGTAGGATTCTATTACTTCTACACATTTTATTCTATAATTCATTTTCAATCTATAAAAAATTTAAAATTTATTTAACTAGTATCTATTAAGAATCATACAACCATAATTATTGAAATCGTCATTAAACATTAAAATGTTCCTATATTGTAATATCCAAATGAAACCCAAAATTTAATATATTTTTTAATGAAACATTTAACAACCTTATCAAATATTATTTATAGGATTATATTTTCAGTATATTAATAATCAAATTACATTAAAAAATCCACACATTCTCTTAGTGCACGTTGTTTCATGAATTTTTTTTTCAAAATTAAATAGTAGGTTCATTAAAGCAATAAAATAATGTCTAAAAAATTACTTATTTTTTGGTCATACTAATTCATAAACATTATATAAAGATATGAAATTATGGGATGAGATTTTTACATTTAGTGATGTGTCTAAAAATAATGTAATCTTTTTATTCCATCAAAATATAAGAATATCGAAGTAAAATTTTATCACCTATGTAATAAGAATTAAAATCCAAAAATAGATAATCAACTATAAAATAAAATTATATTAGTAAATAATTCTAAAATATATTATCTTATGAAATAATAATGTTTATATAATAATAATGAATGATATGTGGGACATCATATTCAAAATCACCCTTATAGTCTCTATTACAATCACCCTTACAATAGAATTTCCCATTAGATTGCTTCCAATATGTCTTCCTCAAAGAATAAATAATTGTTAAAAGAATTTTAGGTGTATATAACAGGCCCACCTATCATAATATTAAATTTTGAAGAACTATAAAATGAATAAATAACATAATATCATTAAATTAAATTTAATACTCATAAAAAATTATATTTGAACCCCTAAAAACAATTGTTTTCAATTAAACCATAATAATAAAACAATTACAAAAAGAATATTATCCAATTCCATTTATAGAGAAAAATAAAGTAAAATAAACAATATTAAAAATGACTAATAATAATATCATAAATAAATTTCAATTAAAACATTATATATATATATTTGATTAAAATATTGTTGAATTTTTAATGTGTTGGCTAATAATAGAACCCCATATCCTATATCCTAAATAAAATTTAATATCATCTATATTCATAAATATAAAATTTTAGTGTTTATCTATTTATTTTAGAACCCTTTTTATTTTCATTAAAATATATATTTTACTTTTTAATCATTTATTATCATTTATTTTGTTAATTCTTTTTGTCTCCATGCTTTGTCTTTTTTGGTGCATATTTCTAAAAAAACTATTATATAATGAGAGTGAAGAAATATTCATTTTCTATTGTTCTATAATATCCATATAAGTAAATTTTTATGTTATATGTAATTTTAGAAGATAAGTAATTTAATAGGTTACGAAATAGTTACTATTTAGAGAATGTTCATAGAAAAATGATTTTTAGTCATTAAATGTATTGGATTGTTTACCCTTAGTTTCATTATTCTGATCGATATTTTACAACACTAAAATAAAAATAATTTAATTAAATAAATATAATTAAATATTCAATCATGACTAAATTTTTGAACAATATCAATGAATTATTCCATTTTATGAATGTGTAATCATTAACATAGGTTATGTAAAACCACCCATGGGTAGTGATGTTTTTCAAAAGAGTTAAAAATAGGGAAACCCCAAAAATTATTTTTTTTATAAAATAACTACCTCAAAACTATGATATAATTTTTTATAGTTAATCTTAAATAATATTAAACACTCTATTGAAAATAGGTAGCTGCTAATAACAATTATAATACACTACTTGTGAAGAGATTGTATTATGACATAATAATGACTACTAAATGAGTGTTTTTATAAGAGGTAAGGGATGGTCAATCATAATTTATTCATGAAATATGTTATAATTAAAATGAGATAAAATCATGTTAGAAAAATAAGTTAATGATTAAATTTTGATTTAGAAAATGAATCATAAAAAATAAATCTAAATGAGTCCTATAAACCATTACATTTACCTTCAAATGAACTACTTCTTATTGATCATAAATCATTCATAAATATTACTCTAAGAAGTAATATATCCTTTTTAACATGTTTTTAATGGGAGATATTTGGGTATTGGTTTAGGGGAAAACCCAACACTATATGTTTTTTTCATAATGATTAGAATGAGTCCCCTTTTCTAAGAAAAATTTGATTTTATATTCATAGATATTCATTCTTTAATGGACAAGAATGTAATTTTTATATGAAAAAAGAAAAAAAATGGAAAATATGTTCTTTTACTGACCATTAAATAGTCAAAATTCACTCATGAAAAGGTTTATAGGCTTTTATAAATTTATAATTTATTTTTATCCTACATATCATCTAATCTAATTTTATTGTTTATTTTAATATTATAATGTTATATATATATATATATATTTATATACGGTATTCATATTTAAAAATTTAAATAACTAATGAAATATATTTTTTATCAAAAAAATCATGAAAAATCATAATTTATCCATGCATAATCACGTTAAATTTAATTGAAACCATTTATTTGGATTTTCATTTACACCTAAATGATATATATCTATGCCTCATATATAAGTTTTTTAATTATTACTATATTTAGAATTAGAAATATATTATTTAAATAGATATAATTTTTATTTATAATTATTTGTTTTCTATTTCATTCATATTTTATATTTATTTTCATCATTTTCATTATGAAATAATAAAAATAAGAATTTGGAATTTTTTTTACCTTCCTCAATAAGTAGATAATAATTTAGAAATTAACATTGTATATATTTTTAAAATTATTAAATTTACAGAAATTTCATTGGCCTGTCATAATATATATCCTTAAAGTACATCATGGACTTATCCTCTATAAAATACTATGATAAATATATCATTTATGAATTTTCTAATGCCACACAAGCACTACAACAACATAAATAAATGTTTTCATATTTAATTTTACATAAAAATAAATAAATATTAATTTAATGGGTTTTGAGTACTTTTTTTAATATATTTAAAATATATTTCACAAATGTTTAATTCATATTTATATCATAATGATTATGTAAAAGTTAGAGTATTTGAATTTTTTTTCACTATTTACAAAAAAAATATAATGAGATAAATAAATCAAATAATTTTTAAGGTATAATCTGTTCCTCAATGATTATTAAACAAACATTGATACGTATATAATTTTTTAAAGTATATTTTTAAATTCATTAACATTAATACTAGGTATCAATGAATTTGATATATTATAACGAAATTGGCTTGTTGAATTTAACACAATCAAAGAAATTACACCATCAAAATTTAATTTTTTTTAAATGGTGATGATATTTTTTCTTCATAGATTCTTTAGGTTCCAATGAATCTATTTGAACTCTAATATTTTTCATAAATAATTAACCACACAAGTTAACTTATTCTGCAATAGATACACTTTATAATCAAAAATCTAAACTACTTTTCAAAAAATAGAATAATTGTCCTCTAGTTGTTTAATGTCAGTGCTCAATATATGAGATTCATCAATTACATATTTCTTTAATAAATAAAAATTAGAAGAATTATGTATCTGATATAACCATGGCGTAAATGCTACAAAATATTCCAATGATCACTCTTTATCGATGATTTCATATGGAATAGTACATCATATATTTAATTCTCATTTCCTACAAAAAAATGTATCACACATTTACATGGATTTATTTTTAAAAAATGATCTATTTCATTAATTGAATGAAATTTAGTTTCATTATTTTTATTCATCTATTTACTATTTTGATATAACATTAAATGATGCCAGAATAATTTCACTTTTTCACCTAACACATTCACCAATCCATGACGCTATAACATATGTCCCCCAAATTTATCCCAATAAGTTTTAGTTTGAAAAAACATTCTATGTAATGACTCAAATTTATTCATATATATACATTAATTTAGGCATTAATTTTAGGAATATTCATCCATATAAATGTGTTTATTCTTGCCTCTGAAATTATTCGATGGACATGATCGATTCAAATCATCCATATTTTAAATTATATACTATAGGTTTTTATAAATTCTATAATAAAGAGCTATATTGAAACATAATTATTGTTTAATGAATTATAATGACCAGTCTAAATACTAGAAATAATCTATGGATCATGATTAGATATAATATAAAGAAAATATTGTAAAATTTTCCCATCTCTTCAATATTACTCTAACAATTTGATCTAATGCCATATTACCTCGAATATTATGAAAATTAGTATATTTATTTAAATAGATAACGATGACCCTAATTTTACTATTTCCTTGATATTTATTTGGTAATCCTATGATTAGATCCATGGGTATACAACACAATTTTTATTCTGAAATTTACAATAACAAAACCATTCCTTTTGGGTTTTGTTATTCAAATTCAACTTATTTAGGAATTATACGTTTTACGGTAAAATAATCATTATCTATCGTCATTCATTCACACAAAAAAATATTTCTATAGAGTAAAATAAGAATTTTTCTTCCTAAATGAATATAATATAGTTATCTTTCTCCCATACTAAATAATTATTATTTTATTAAAGAGACATTAGATTCATACAATCCCATTCAAAATCATTCAAAAGTATAATCTATATCAATCTCTTGTAATGTTCATTATATAGAAAATTCTATATTCTCCTTTAGTACATAATATTTTTTTATAATCCTATATTATTCTTTCTAATAAAGATTATATCATAGCTACATAAGCAATGTGATGGTAGGTTTCCTCCCTAAAAATTTCCAATCCATATTTTAATAAATCCTTATCAAATATATCATTATCCAAATATAACATGGTTAATGATCCATTATATTTTCAACTCAAACACACATTTATATTTTTGTCTCTAAATTTATTATAATGAATCATATTGTCTTAAGAAATTATCAATTCCATCCACATCATTTTAATCTTATCCAGTTTTATTAAAGAAAATATATAAATCAAAATTTTTATGATCCATATATATATATAATTTATCTCCATAGAAGTAATGCTTCCAAAATTTTAAATAAAAATGATATAAAATAATCTCTAGTCCATTCATTGGATAAGAGTTCTTGTTGTTTCAATAGACATCAAGTGTATTCTATAACCCATCAATTTCTATAAAAAAAACCAATAGTCTTTCATAAATTATCTATCTAAATTAAAAATTTAACATTTCATAATGGAGAGGATTTTATTGGAGAATTAACTAATATTATGTTTAATTCATGAAAATAATCATCCCACGCCTTTTTCCTAATGAATATAAATCTATTTAGAGTTAAATCTATTATTGGGAAATGTTATCAATAATCCATCAATAATGACCCACATCTCTTATTATTCTATGTTTCGTATGTGATAATAGTTAGTATTGTTCACTTATCTCTATATTATTATTTAGTTTCTCTATTATTATATAATATTTAGTTACAATATTCCCATAGAATGGAATTTTGTGTAACTAATGTTCACATTTACTAAATTTTCCATATAACCATTTTTCCCTTAACTTATGTTGTCCATACCTTAAATGATTTTCATAATCCTCCTAAATTTTTGAATACTCCATGACATCATAAATAAAAACCCATAACAATTTTCCTTAAAATTATCTAAATAGTTCATTCATCAAATCCATAAGCACATAATATTATTTGAACAACCCAATGGGTTTTACTATAAACTCGTGATGACATACCTCAATCAAAATTAAAACATATGATTTTTTCCCTTTATATTAAACTACTAATATCTTAATCTATGTAAAAAATATAAATTAACAAGGTTCCCTTGAGATATTCAAATAAGTCATTTATATAATTAAAATGATACTTATTCATAATAGTAATACTATTTATTTCTCTCTAATCAATGAAAATCCTCATAGATAAATATTTATTTCTAAAAAATAATATAATTTCACTCCATTGTGATGTTATTGGAAGAATTAAAGTCCAATAAAGAAACTCACATAATTTTTTTGTCAATTCTAATAGCTCTATAAGAACCATTTGATAATGAGGTTTTGAGATTTTTTATCATTGTGAGATAATTCAAATGTGAATCTTAAATCAATATATTGAATGACACTATGTAAATCACTTGAAAATACATCCAAATTTTCATTTACCACTAGATCATCACTAAATTGATTTTTTTTTTGTTTTCAATTATATGATCATGACTATCTTCATATAATTATTTTATTAATTTCTCATATTATTTATATATTTTTACTGGTAAAAACTAATTCTTAAATATAAAAAATATATCATCCTAAAAAAATACAAAAAAAATCTATACAATATATATTAAAATGATAATCCAAAAAGAAATAAATTCCCAAAATAACATGATACATTAACATAGGTCTGGAAATAATACTTCCAAGTATAATAATTTTAATGATAAATAAAGGAGGATTCATAGAAATTATTACCTCTTTAGAATTTATCACTACAATAATTTATTGGTTCTCTATATTCCCATTATAGGTATGTTCAGTATTCACTTGGCATATGTTTAATTTTTCCACATAGGTAACAGTTTTCATATATCCTAAAAAACTCCCCGGAATTATTATTTTTCATATTTACTTCATGTGGTAAATTGAATTATCTTATCATAAAAATTAATTATTTTTTTCTCTCCCTATTTATTCCCACTATGATTTTGTGTTATCATTAATATTCATAGATGTATGAGAATTGATAGATCACTTATCACCATTTTTAAAACATTGAATAATTTATTCATTACTCCTGTAATTAATTGTGACCAAAAACCTTCATAATACTTTTTTTAGAACAGTGTAAAATTTATCAATTTTACTTTCATGGTCTTTAATAAAAAAATTTAAATAACTTACTATTTTTTTTGTAAATTTTCATTATAAGTGGAAAATAATTCAGCATAATTTTTCATCAACTATTAAAATTTTATTTTCATTATATGGTGAAAAAATTAGGAAAATATATTTAAGGAAAATATACATAAATACCATTTACTAAATTACTTAAATATATTTATCCTTTTTGGAATCCTTAATTAAATAAAATCACTGATCATCTTTTTCTTTAAAATGATAGATTATATGTTCTACCATTTGATACTAAAAAAACACAAAATCGGAAATAATGTTTCTAAAATAAATTTCCATTCTTTATCTTTTATCACGTCAAATGTACCAATAAAATATTAATACAATTTTATGCATTAAATGCTATAATATTAAAATATTCTTTTGTGATATTTCACTATATAATGAACCTTCCTTGGTTTATCATCCTTATTAAATAAACAACTCCACCACAGGCCTTGTGGCATTATTCTTGTGATTACTTATAAGTGAAAATCACCATGAATAAATATAATACATATTTAAATTGTAACACCACGAGATTTTATGAAAAATATTCTTTTAATATCATTAATTTCATGTGTTGTAAGCTACAATAAGATTTCCTTGCACTATACACAACACCGTATGAGCTTGCAGTATACACAACACTATTCTTGGATCATGTTACACACAATTTTGATAGTAGTTATTCTACGAAACATTGAATGTATATATATATTCAATGTATAAATTAAATATGGTTGGATTCTGTTATACGAAAAAATAGAGGAGTCTTTCACAACACGCAACCCTGACTTGGCTTGCATTACACGCAATCGTGACCTTCCTCGATAGTGTGTGTTGTACGCAATACCAAGTTTCACTAAACAATGAAATATTGTTATAATATTATTATAGAATATCCATTTTGAATATTATTAACAACATTTTGAATCTTATAACATTATTAATCATCTTACACATTTTCTAGAATATGGTATGAGAACAAAATAAATTTTTCGTGTAAAATAAGTATTTTTTAAAAAATGCAGTTTTTCCGCCTTTCAATGGCGCACCCACATTAAATGTTAAGATCAATTTTATAAAATAATTTTTTTTTGGAATTAGGATATTAAAATTTACTTTCGATAAATATTTCTTATTATTTTGATAACTTTCATAATTTAATGAATAGTAAAAACACGCTATATTTTAATTAAAAACAACTTATTTCATCACAATGATTTATATGGTTAGATTATCTGTTTAAATGGTTTTAAAGAGTAATTATAATATATTTTTACCATTAAATCAAATGTTGTTCATTTGAATTAATTTCACTTTGAAATTCGATATAAACTAGTATCAATCTTTTGATAGTTTGTCTTAAAAACACGCTATTTGTTTTGTTAACGGGAATTAACTTTAAAATTAATTAATTCCACTTCTATGTTTGGAATTTGGAAAAATAGACATCAATTTTTAATTCAGAATATCAAATAATACTTAGGCTTAATTTTTCGTATTTTTCTGAAAAACATCAATTTTCGATGAATAGTGAAAACACTTAGTGGTAGTTAAAAAACTGACTTTTTTAAAATTTTACCACATCTGTGAATTGAAATTCAAAAATCCGTGAGATATGGTTAATATCAAGGACTAAAATTTGGTTCAATAAGATGAAATAATTTTTGGTGAATAGTAACTTTTTACTTTTATTTACCACGGTTACAAGTAAATAGGATAATTAAGGGTAAAAATGATATTATTATTACCTTAACACATGCCCTAATTATATTGGATAAGGTTAATTCGACAAAAACAACCTTAGAAATAAAATATTACCATTTAGGCCCACATGGAATTGATTAGGACATTTAATATTAATTTATTTAAAGAAGGGTTAAAATAGTTAAAATCAATGTTTGATAGGTAAATCATTTTTAATATAGGGTTATACATAAGATAAATTCTACTATAAATATATATTAGAAATATTAAATTAATTAATACATAAAGTTATTTTATTTATAATTTTTAGACATTAAATAATTTAATTTAATTTATGACACAAAGATGATGCAGTAATTATCTTATTAATGAAATATTTACATAATTAATTTATAAATGCCCAAATAAATGTAATTTTAGACTCTTTATGAATTTCAATAATTTTCTAGGTTAATATGACATGTTATTTTTGATTTAATTAACTTTTTTCGAACTAATCATTCTGTTATGATTTTCCCAAAAATCAATTACCAAATAGTGTCAAAATTGACATAAAATAGTTTTTAAAACAAATATTATATTATTAATTGTTATTTTATTCCTAAAAAACTAAGGTTCGGCAAAATGACTTAAATAAGGTAATATATATTAATAATAAACATATTGGGGTTCGTTTGGATTGTTATAGTATGTTTATTAACCTTATAGTGTAAGAAAACAAGAAGACACAATAAAAGTAAAATTATTTAACTTAAGGTTAAATCTAAATGATAAGGTTGAAATAGAAAACTATACATGTCTAAATTCTATTGGATGAGAGGATTTAGACCCATCCCTACATTAGCTTCTAAATAAATCAATTTGGAGCTATTAAAAACCGAATATGACATTTTAATAAAATAATATTTTTGGTTTTTCCAAAGGTGCCCCTCTCCACCCTTATAAAAGGGCACCTCCTCCCTCTCTTCCTCACACCACTTTGAGACATCATTCTCGGCCAACCCCTCCCATATTCTCTTCTCCACTTCCATAGAAACATCCTAGAGGTTCTGGTATTGTTCAAAGACAAATTTTAGTGCCCTAAGAGGGGGTCTCAAAGAGGTGCTTCAAAGAAGAGGTAATGTGCATTACTGATTCTTTCAACATTATTTCTTCATCCACTTCTTCTTCTTTAGTTTTTTTATTATGAAGAAATAAAATAAGTATAAATAATATAATTATATGTTATTATAAGTATAAAACAACCCTATTTCACCATCTATCCATCCTACAGATAACAAAATCACCACGCGTGCGTACGTACGGAATACCATCTCCACGCCGTGGTAAAATCTATTTTTCCACCAAAACCTAACATGGATGGGTACAATGGTGTAAAGAATCACTATATATGGTTATAATAACTACATAATTATTCTGATATATTATACCATCCACTCCAATTCTATTAAATAATTATGGAAACGATATCATCGCTCGTGCGTACGTACGGACTACCGCCTCCACAACGCGATGAGATTCATTCTCCATGTTAACCATACATGAATGATCATAAAGTTTATATAATTAATACTAATTAAATATATGAAATTATAATTCTACTAGATTTATTTATATATACACTTATGTCATCTATTTAATTTCATTCAATTCAATAAGGAAACAAAAACAGTGTTTATGCGTACATACGGCCTACCGTCTCCATGAACGGTGTATTTCATCCCTTTTATTGATCTATAATATATATGTATATGATGAATATATATTATATATAAATCATGTTTTAAATTATGGAATTATGTAAATCAGGATATAAGTAATAATATCATGAACCAAAAGTTGAAACACATACGATAAATGGAATGATATTACCCAAAACGCTGCTTTTACATGGAATTTACAAAAGAACGGGTAATATAAAGTCATGAGTGAAACATATATGACATGATAACAATGAATATGATTATGTAATAAGTCAATGAAATTATTTAAATCATTATACAGGAGGTTCGGATCCATATGAAGCATATCAGACCTAATGTAAGAGATAATGTTGCAATATCAATTGTTTTCTATCCAAGATTGCTTATACGTAAGTATTTATTGGGGATATATTTATCATCCATATACAAGTTTTATAAAAAAAATTCATGTATGTTTAAAGAACTTTTTACCCATTTTTTAATTTTACTACATGGTATGTAAGGAATCATTCTTTTGTTTACATTACGAGGTACTTTTTTTACTTTTCTGGAAAAAGTACGAGAAGAATGTTTTTTAACTTATATGTCATGAAAGGATTTTTACAGTTTTATAAAGCCTTATTTTCATGAAGATTCCTTTAAAATATTTCATAACTATTTTCAACAAAAAAAAAATTCTTTTAAAATTACTTGATGTTTTTTGAAAATAAATTGATTTTCAAGAAGAATGGATATTTTCCTCAAGAATTCATTTCAAGTGTCTTATCAAAACCATTTTCCATCTAAGATGAAATTATTTAATATGTCTATGGTTCAAGTATAAAGTCTTTATGATTTAAATGGTTTCACTTTTATTATTATGAAATTATATCCATTTCTTTTATATGGATTATGTGATGATGGGATGATGTTTATGAAACCCATTTTATTCGATGGGTTATTATGAATGATGTATGTTTATTTTGTGGCACAAGTAATAATGATTTCATTATGAGATGGGTGGGAACTATATCTCCCTCCAATGCATTGGGTAGTGATTTATATCTCATGAGATAGACATGGCTGGAACAGTAAGTTAATCTGGTTCAGTGTTACAGGACTGAAACGAAGAGTGAACTCGATTCAGAAAGGGACTTTTTCCACTAAGATGGTCTTCGCAGCAATGCCTTGGCTACTATGAAAATCATAACATGTGCTGAATTGTTTCCACAATTACATGTTTTGTTCCCATTATATTTTATCATGATTGATGTTCCATTGTGATATATTCCTTACGTACTTCAACGATTTATGTCTTTGCTCAATGTTTTAATGATTAGATTTCATGTTCAAGTTTTTGCTTTCAAATGTATATGGATTGTTTTATGTTCTCTATGTTTTCTCTTACTGAGCATTTGAGCTAAAACTTTTTATGTTTTATATTCCCCAAGAATTAATGAATGGTTTTAGGTAAGGAAACAAAAAGGGGAAGATTTTTATGGGAGATGTTGAAGATATTTCAACATGATTAGATGTTTATATTCTGAGTTTCCAAAGACACTAAACTATTACGATCCTTGTGTGTCTGTTTTTGTCATGTATTAAGTATTCTGCAAAAGTAATGTAATGTCCATGTACATCCAGATTTGGGTCTCTACAGTTGGTGTCATAGGAAAGGTTTATTCAACCTTTGGAAACTATGATGCAAGAACTTTAGTGAGATCCATAGAGATATATCTAAGATACGTCTAGGGATGTCCCTATGGTTAAGTATAAGTATAGGTAATAGTCCTAGAATTACGGTAATGATATTAGATTGAACCCAATATGTTAGATATTGAAGTAACTCCCCCTTTATTATTATTTTATCCTCTCACAATATTCTTTTTAGGTTTTATAAAATGGCTGGAAACAAGATGATTCATGATAATGGAGGATATGATGGACAATGGAATGATATTCTTTATGCGCAACCAAATGAAATGGGATTTGGATGTCCAAACATCATTATTATGCTGAATTAGCAATCTTTTCAATAAACTCATATTTGGTAAGTTTCATGACTCTGCTAATAAGAGAAAGATGGAGTTTCATGATGATCATAGAGGAAAGAAAGTTCAATTTCCCCTATGTAAATCATGTGGGAAGAGGCATCAAAGAGACTGTTTCAAATGAACTGGAAGATGCTTTGGGTGTGGAAAAGAAGGACAGAAAGCCAGTAAGTGCAAAGGAAAAGGTTCAATTAACACCATGGATGAGGATAATGGTTTTGTTACGACATCAACAATGGTTAAATGTTTTAAATGTAGACTGTGTGGGAATTATGCAAACCAATTCCCTAAGGGAAAGTATCATTAAGAGAATCAATATGGTCATATGGGTTGTATTTATGTTGATGATGATGAAGAGACTACAAATAATATGTGATATGAAAGAATTGTTGAAGATCGGTCAATGGGTTAAGAAGGTAGTGGAATGATTACATGTTTATCAAGTGTAATGTTGTATAAGTAATATCATGGTACTATGGAATAAAGAGACATCTAAGGATTGTTACACTGTTGTCTTCCCTTAGGTTTTAAAAGAGTTTGATGAATAGTACTAATAACCATGAATGGTTATTCAGATATTTTTGGAAAGTAGATGATATGTGCATAATGAAGGGATAAAGAGAAAATTAAATGTTTGATAGTATTCATGAGCTCATGACTGATATTAGGAGATGGTTATATCATGGTTTGAGTATATTGAATTTTTGAATTTTGGTATGTGGAAAGAGTTATGTTTTGACAACATTCATGTTTTTACTAAGGATTAATGGGTATTAATTATTCAAGAGAATACATGATTAAGGCCTTCGAATGTTTGGAATGTGACCAACAAGGCATATCTTATGATATATGGGGATCAACGATGGTATTAACATTCTTGTTATATGAAATCTCTGGTAATCATTTTAACTATAATATGATAGTGGACTGCAGTATTATGGATAAGCCTAAAGATTGAAATGGATTATGTTGGAAATAAGTTTGTATTGTTTTTGGATAGAATTTTTGTTGATATTATTGATGGAATGTTATAGTAATGTAGTTTTAGAAAAAGGACAACCAACAAGATGGGTGACAGCCCATCACGTTGGACAAGGCTATTGGAATCGAACCCACAAACGAAGTGCGACAGGAATTTATCACCTACCACTGGCCTACAGGAAGTCCCTATTTAGTAGAAACTAGTTTTATTATATTAAGCAGTATGATATATGAAGTATAAGTCCATTTTAGGAACCATATATTATTAATATCACTATAGATCGACTTATGAATATTTAATAGAATTTTATAACCTTTTGTTTGAGACAGATGGAATGACCTGTCATTCTATCACATGATCTGCTAACACTTCACGAATAACAAATTAAACTTCATTGCTTTAACAGATGAAGTGGAAATTTTTCAAGGCAAGAACAATAGTGAGATTGTACCAAAATAAAGTAAGTATATAATCTAATTCAAATTATTAAACTTTAGGGAAATGATCTTGAAAACCAAAAATGGTGTCCTAGTGACCTTATATCTGATTAATCAGATGGTACTTTAGATCATCACAAATCTATTGCTATGTGATTGATGGCTTTTTCATATCCATGTTCTCTACCACACTCCATTAGAACATGGTGGTTAGATTTTTCATCCTTATCCATATTTTCACCTATGTTATCTTATATGGAAACCCAGTGATGAGTTTCTTTGGGTAATCATTACATTTCATACTTTAGTTTTTAAAAATAAGTTTTAGTATTCCTTTTTACGATGTGGGTTTCTATAAATAGTAATCGATTTATAACCCCGATGAATTTTGAGGGCGAAATTCATTTTATGGGGGGTAGAATGTAACACCCCAATATTTTATGAAAAATATTCTGTTAATTTCATTAATATCTAGTGTGGTATGCTACAACAATAATTCCTTTCGCTATACGCAACATCGTATGAGCTTTCAGTATACACAACACTATTCTTGGATCATGTTACACAAAATTTTGATAGTAGTTATTCTACGAAACATTGAGTATATATATATATTCAATGTATAAATGAAATATGGTTGGATTCTATTATACGAAACAACATAAGAGTCTTGCACAACACACAACCCTGACTTGGCTTGCATTACACGCAATCACGACCTTCCTCAATAGCGTGTGTTGTACGCAATACCAGGTTTCACTAAACAATGATATATTGTTATAATATTATTATGGACTAGCCGTTATAAATAGTATTAACTAAATTTTGAATATTATAACATTATTATTCATCTTGCACATTTTCTAGAATATGGTATGAGAACAAAATAAATTTTTCGTGTAAAATAAGTATTTTAAAAAAAATGAAGTTTTGCCGCCTTTTGATGGCGCACCCACATTATATATTGTTTTTGACATATCTATAAGATAAATTTTACAAAATAAAATTATTATTTGGAATCAGGATATAAAAAATTATTTTGGATAAATTTTTCATATTATTTTGATAACTTTCATATTTTAATGAATAGTAAAAACACGCTATATTTTAATTAAAAACAAATTTTATCATCACAATAATTTATATGTATAGATTAACTTTTAAATTGGTTTTAAAGTTTAATTAGAATATATTTTTACCATTTAATTCAATGTTGTTCATTGGAATTAATTTCACTTTGAAATTGGATATAAACAAGTATCAATCCTTTGATAGTTTTTCTTAAAAACACGCTATTTGTTTTGATAACGGGAATTAATTTTAAAATTAATTAATTCCACTTCTATGTTTTGAATTTGTAAAAATAGTCATCAATTTTGAATTCGGAATATCAAATAATAATTAGGCTGAATTTTTGGTATTTTTCTGAAAAACATCAATTTTCGATAAATAGTGAAACTACTTAGTGGTAGTTAAAAAACTGACTTTTTTTAAATTTTACCACTTCTGTGAATTGAATTTCAAAAATCATATAGACAAGGTTAATATCAAGGACTAAAATGTGGTTCAATGAGATGAAAATAATTTTTGGTGAATAGTAACTTTTTACTTTTATTTACCACGGTTAAAAGTAAATAGAATAATTAAGGGTAAAAATGATATTATTATTACCCTAACACATGTCATAATTCTATTAGATAAGAATAATTAGACCAAAAACAACCTTAGGAGTAAAATATGACCATTTAAGCCTACTTTGATTAGATTAGGACATTTAATATTAATTTATTTAAAAAAGGGTTAAAATAGTTAAAATCAATTTTTAATAAGTAAATCATTTTTAATATAGGGTAATACATAAGATAAATTCTACTATAAATATTCATTATAAAGTTAAAAATATTTCCTAAATAATGGTATTTTATTTATAATTTTTATACATTAAATAATTTAATATATTTATAACACAAAATGATGCAGTAATTATCTTATTAATGAAATATTTACTTAATTGATGTTATAAATACCCAAATAAATGTAATTTGAGACTTTTTATGAATTTCACTAATTTGATAGTTTAAAATGACATATTATATTTTAATTAATTAACTTTTTTCGAACTAATAATTATGTTACGATTTTCACAAAAATCAATTACCTAATAGTGTCAAAATTGACATAAAATATTTTTTAAAACAAATATTATATTATTAATTGTTATTTTATTTCTAAAAATCTATGTTTTGGAAAAATGAATTATATAAGGTTATATATATTAATAATAAACAACTTGGTGTTCTTTTGGCATGTTATAGTAAGTTTATTAACCTTATAGTGTAAGAAAACAAGAAGACACAGTAAAAGTAAACTTATTTAACTTAAGGTTAATTCTAAATTATAATGTTTAAATAGAAACCTAAACTTGTATAAATTCTATTGTATGTTAGTATTTTCTACAAATCCCCACATTATCTTCTAAATAAATCAATTTGGAGCTATTAAAACTCGAATATGACTTTATAATAAAATAATCTTTTTCGTTTTTCCAAAGGTTCCCCTCTCCTCCCTTATAAAAGGGCACCTCCTCCCTCTCTTCCTCACACCACTATGATCCTTCATGCTTGGCCAAAACCTGCCAAATTCTATTCTCCACTTCCATAGAAACATCATAGAGGTAATGGTCTTCTTCAAAGTCCAATTTTAGTGCCCTAAGAGGAGGTCTCAAAGAGGCACTTCAAAGAAGAGGTAATGTCCGTTACCGATTCTTTCAAATTTATTTCTTCTTCCACTTCTTCTTCTTTAGTTTTTTAATTTTGAAGTAATAACATCAGTATAAATCATATACTGATATTTTATTATAAGTATGAAACAACCCTATTTCACCATCTATCCATCATACGGAAAATAAAATCACCACGCGTGCGTACGTACGGAATACCGTCTCCACGCCGTGGTGAAATCTATTTTTCCTCCAACAGCTTACATGGATGGGTATAATGGTGTAAAGAATAACTATATATGGTTATTATAACATCATACTGATTCTGATATATTATACCATCCACTCCAATTTTATTCAATAATTATGGGAATGATATCATCGCTCGTGCGTACGTACGGACTACCGTCACCACGACGGGATGAGATTCATTCTCCATGTTAACCATACATGAATGATTATAATGTTTATATAATGAATAATAATTAAATATATGAAATAATAATACTACAGGATTTATGTATATATATATTTATTCCATATATTTAATTTCATTCAATTCAATAAGGAAACGAAAACAGCGTTCAGGCGTACGTACGGCCTACCGTCTCCATGAACGGTGTATTTCATTCATTTTATCGATCTATAATATATATGTATATGAGAAATATATATTATATATAAATCATGTTTGACATTTTAGAATTATTTAAATCAGGATATAAGTAATAATATCAAGAACGACAAGTCGAAACACATACGATATATGAAATGATTTTACCCAAAAAACTGCTTTTACATGGAATTTACAAAAGAACGGGTAATATAAAGTCATGAGTGAAACATATATGATATAATAAAAATTAATATGACTATTTAATAAGTCAATTACATTATTTAAATCATTATATAGGAAGTACAGATCCATATGAAGCATATCAGACCTAAGGTAATGGATAATGTTGCAATCTCAATTGTTTTCTATCCGAGATTTCTTATACGTAAGTATTTACTAGGGTTATATTTATCATCCATGTACAAGTTTTATAAAATTGTTTTCATGTATGTTTAATGACCTTTTTACCCATTTTTGACTTTTAATACATGGTATGTAAGGAATATTTCTTTTCTTTATTTTACGAGATTCTTTTTCGACTATTCCGGAAAAATTACGAGAAGAATGTTTTTTAACTTATACGACATGAACGGATTTATACGGTTTTATAAAGCCTTATTTTCATGAAGCTTACTCCAAAATATTTCATGAATATTTTCAACAAAATCGTTTTATATTATAATTTCATGATGTTTTGTGAAAAGAATTTGATTTTAAAGAAGAAAGGATATTTTCCTCAAGAATTCATTTCATGTGTCTTATCAAAACCATTTTCCATCTAAGATGAAATTATTTCATATGTGTATGGCTAAAATATAAAGTCTCTATGATTTAGATTCTTTCACTTTTCTTATTATGAAATGATATCCATTTCTTTTATATGGATTACGTGATGATGAGATGAAGTTTATGAAATCCATTTTATTCGTTGGGTTATTATGAATAATGATTGTTTATTTTGTACCACAAGTAAGAATGATTTCATTATGAGATGAGTGTGACCTATATCTCCCTCCAATGCTTTGGGTAATGATTTAAATCTCATGAGATAGACATGGATAAAATGGTAAGTTAATCTGGTTCAGTGTTACAGGACTGAAACGAGGAGTGAACTCGATTCACAACGGGACATTGTCCACTAATATGGTCTTGGCAGCAATTCCATGGCTACTATGGAAATCATGACATGTGATGAATGGTTTCCAAAATTACATTTTTTATTCCCATTATATTTTATCATTATTGATGTTCCATTATGATATATTCCTTATGTACTTACACGATTTATGTCTTTTCTCAAGGTTTTAATGTTTAGATTTCATGTTCATGTTATTTCTTTCAAATGTTTAGGGATTGTTTTATGTACTCTATGATTTCCCTTACTGAGCATTTGAGCTCACCATTTTTTTTATTATTTTCCCTAGGAAATAAAGAAAGGGTTTAGGTAAGGAAACAAAAAGGGGAAGATATTTATGGGAGATGTTTAAGATCTTTCAACATGATTAGATGTTTATATTCCGAGTATCTAAATACAGTTAACTATTACGATCCTTGTCTGTCTGTTTTTTTCATGTATTTAGTATTCCACAAAAGTAATGTAATATCCATGTACGTCAAGATTTGGGTCTCTACATAAATGGTTTCTCCCAGAAATAAATATAAATAAGATGTCGACTAATTCCCAGAAATCCATGATTGGGTACCCATAAAATGAACTTACCTATATTTTAAATAATCAATTAAAAATAAACGAAATAAAAAAACATGAAACAAAAAAATGAATCAACTAAATGGGAAATAATAAATTGTAATGACCGGTATCTATTTTCTAAATGAAAATTATTCATCAATAAAACATAGTCACTAATGTTATAAAAAATAAAAAATAAATATAAAATTTTAAAAAATGAATATAGATTACCCAAAAATAAACCACAAATCCTAAAAAAAGAAAATAAACACCTCCATGTGAACAATGTGAAATCTTCATTTCATAACACACCTAATTTTGTAAAAACATGATTATAAAACACAAGGGATCACAATATGGGTACCTAATAGAAACCCCTAGTGTTATATATAAATTATAATTTTTATGTAGTATGTGAGCTAAATGTATCTAGTAGGATTTAACAAAACATTTTATAAAATTTCATTTTTATGAAATTTCATAAATTCTATTTAGAACAATATTTAGACATTTATTTTTTTTAAATATGTATAGTAAAGAAGAAATTTATATTCTTTATCCATATAATTTATAACTAAAACCAATTTTTATATAAATATGATTATGAAAGATCACATAAAACTCGTGATTTAGAAAATCATAATGAGAACATTTATGATTATAAAAAAATAAATGATGTTCGCTATTTTTATAATATTTATCAAAATTATATAGATAAAATAGAATTTATAAATTTAATTTTAAATGATTATTTCATTCCAAATTTTAAAAAATTTAGGTAATCTATTCTATGAAATAAGGGAAATATAAACATTGTTAGGACTCCTAACATCAAAAAAGTTTAACCAGAATAAACAATGATATTATATGTGGATCAAAAAATCTATGTGAAAAGGGTGATATTATTAAATCAAGTACTAAACATTTATATGATAACGTTATCATCATATAAATAAGGAAAATGGGTAATTATTTATATTTTAACATGTAAAAATCCAAGATATCACTCATGCGGTCTCAAATATCGGCATATGTTTCATTCCAAAAACATTAATCTCTCGTGTAACTCTCAATGTATTATATAAAAAACCACCCAAGAAAGAGAATAATATACAATAGTGGAAACTATCATTTCAATATTATAATATTTGGTAGCATATACCTAGATCTCACAAGTAGCCGTTATGGGATCCCATGCAATGAATCATGTTTTCCTATGAAAACAGATGCATCGTAAGATCAAAAAATGGACCAATAATAAAACATTGTGCATAAATATCATGTCACCTCAACATAAATATAAATAAATATCCCATTTCATATATATAATAACTTCAAATATTAAATCAACTAATCCAAATGAAGGGAAAATTTCTATATTAGACATAATACAAACCATGGGACCCAAACTGAGGGAATATCAAACATCAAGACAAACCCTATTATAAAAATCCAATGTGTCCTTTTTCAAACCTAATTGGAATTCTATGTTATTTTTCCTGAATTTTAAAAATAAATCACAGAACCATACTATGTAAAAAAAATCATAAATCAATGTTTCCTTGACAAAAAAACTAGTTTGATTGTGTTTGGAATCAAACTCAATGGTTTTTTCACCAACAATTTTGTCTCATGAGAACTTTCGATGCATAGAGGGGATATAACATGCTCCACCCATCAATAAATGAACAAAAAATTATTCATAAATTGAATCAAATCTTTAATTATATGGATTACCAATATCTATATTGATCAAAGGATGTAGATTCATTAATATTTCTACAGTCAAATTGTCTTTCAAAATAATCATCATATGTAAAATGTTATTCAACTAGGTAAATAATCATATCCATGATACAAGAATATGGATATTTAATATAAATAAAATTTCCATTGAATTTTTTTCTGAAATTATGTAGTAGATACACATCATAAAAATTATTTGCTTCATAATACCATAAAAGTCACAATGAAGTAGAAATTGAGACGAAATCCCTTACCACTTTTTAGTCAATCGAATCATCTATCCAATAATTAATATTCATCAAATAAATCATTACATACCATGAAGATAATGAGAGTTATGATATAATATGTTAATCATATGTATACATACACAACATAAAATAAATATTTGGTGAATAATTGAAATCTCATGGAAATAAATTTAAGATCAAAAACCCCTTACCATATGTCTGAATGTATTCTTCCCTTGTTCTTAATGTACTAGATAATAATATTAAATTAATTAATTAATTCATAATGTCTAATACATATATATTATTCAGTATTAGTTTTTAGGTTCATTTATGACCGTTTTGATGAGTTAAAAGATATAATTTCATCGTTCTCAATTTCTCATTTTCATGGTTTTCACTATTAGTTATTTTATTTATATGTAATGATGTTTATTTAAAATGTGTATAATTCACCATAATTGGAATTATATGATATTAATTAATGTAAATAATTTTAAATGGTTATATATATCTTTTGGTTATATGTTATGAGGACGAATTATTATTTAAAAGTATTGTGATAATTTCTTACAATATTTTGGATTTTTTTATCATCACGCACTAATTTTATTAATAAATTTATAATATGTATATATAAATATTATTGTGGAGAATAAAATAGTATTTAATTTATATTTTATAATATTTTTCATCCATAATTATGGTTTCAGGACCAGTCATGATGTTGACATTTGAAGAAGGAAAATCGGTCACTCATGAAGAAGGTAAATCAGCACTTTGCAAAAGCGGTTTTTGTTTTCAAAATAAAACAGAGAGATAGAATGATAGAGATAGAGAGAAAACTGTTTTATTAACTATATTCAATTAACATGATATAATTCTAGTATATATTTTATACTGGAGTTCTCATGATTATTTGGATATAGGATTCTAGGAGAGGATAAGAAATTAAAAAGATAATTAAATAAAAAAGAAAGATGATGTGCCTCTTAAATTATCCTTGTTGATAACCCATTTATGGGATCTTGTTTTTATAATTTTTATGACCCCAATAGATTTTGGACTTGGGAAGTTGAATTTTGTTTTTTATTGTTCATTATTTTTACAAGGATACAATCTTGGAAGGCGTGATTAGAAGGGGTGGTGAGGGGTAGTATTTATAGTGGATGAGTGGGGGGTTTCGTTAATATATTATTATTTTTTTATAATAGATCAAGAAAACAAATTGTGAATAATCATTTGAAAAAATAATGTATTTAATATATGTGAGTCCAAAAAATGGTTCTTAAATCATCCATGAATCAAATAATAGTGTATTTAACTTATAATTTAAATATAACATAAATTAACATATATTATTATTCACCATAAATTCATGTATTTCATAAATATTACAAAAATTCAATATAATTTTTTTTAATATATGTAGAATAAAGATTAAAATCTATTTTACCAAAATAATTTTCTACGTATGAAAAATTTTAATTTTAATTAAAATCATAATTTACTTGAAAAATAGATATTTTCAATATATAACTCATTTTATAACACTATGAAAAATTACTTAACGACTACTATATTTATTCTAAAATCATATGGAAAAAATATATATTTAAGAATAAATTTAATGAAAATAAATTTTCTCATAAATTATTTTATTAACAATAAAATTATATTAAATATTTATTAATTACAAAAGTAGAAAAAAAAATATTTTTAAAAATAATAATTTTTAAACATTACGATATAATTATACCATGATTTCATTTATAAGATGCCAAAATTTTATTTATATTTTCATGGGTAATTTTACTATTCCATTGGTGGATTTAATATTCATAATGATCATATTAATACTTACATGTTCAACTTACTATTTTATCAGCATAGGTTTCTTAACTACTTATAAATACAACTCATTTCCTTAATTCATAATTTATAAAGTCTGCATAGTGTTATTTATGTCATTTTAAATAATTTTGTCAGAATTTATGATACCAAATGAGTTGAATTTATTTTAGCAGATACATGCCATAAAATCATGGGTCATTTTAGAACCAATATTTTTACAAACCATTCCACACAAAAATCTGTGAGTATGGAATTTTGCCATCACACTCACCCTTTGGGAACTTATATAATCACTAACCTTTTAACATAATATTACCATATCATGATATATAATTCTATACACAAGGAATTTTAGGGAGTAATAGGTATCACTCATTTCATAATACATACAATTCTATGTCTGAAAAAACATTCAATTTTTATATAATAAAGAAACCTTGGGAATAAAAAGGGTTTTATATAAAAAAAATCTTTATCCTTCGATTTTCATTAGGAACCCATAGAATAATATGTGATTCATAAAAAAACCAAATAACAACATGAATTAAATATATTTTTATAAATAATATTATCACCCAAAATAATCTCATAATAAAATGACATTATATGTTGAAACATGAAACATTACTCCCTTAGAGATAGATCACAGAGAAATATGAATCATGATAAGAGATTTTTTTTAAAAAAATTATATTCAACGTTTTATAAGTTATAACTATTAGTAACTTTTCAGAAATACTATTTTATTTTTAATAATATAAAATGAAAACCTTTCATGATGATATATTTTTTCTGACAAATATTTTCCAATGGAGATAAAAAGTGAAAATGTAAATACATAAATAAATTACTTATAAAAAATATTTTATACTAGAATTATGAAAAATACATACTTTTTTTAAAAATTAAATGTAAATATTGTTTAAAAACATTTAATTTTTAAAAATAATCTCTAATAATTAATTTTTAAAAATAAAAAAAATAAAAAAAGAGATTTTCGAGTGCATCATAAAACCTATTTTTTAAAATATTGGAAATGATTCTGATAATTTTTAAGTTACTTTGGCTTAAAAACCAAAATCATTAAAAGGATGAGTAAATAATCATTTTAAATTGAATAATGGGGAAAATAATGTGTAATTGGTGATTTAAAAAATTTTATATTCCAATATGAATATGGGGTCATTGGTGGGAAGAAAAATGATTGATCTCAAATAAATACCCACTAATATAATTGGGAATTATTCTAAACAAAAATAATTTTTTATGAAATAATAGAATCATCATGGAAGTAGGATATGATTTGAATCATGATTTATACATAAAATATGGTTTAAACACAATATAACATCCCCGTTGAAACTAATATATAAATTTTTAAATATTTTAGTGAAAGAAGAGTGATTATGACCCAATGAAAATATTTGAGTAATGAAAACTCCTTAAAACCATTGTAAAAATTGAATCAAAACCCCAGGATATGTATAAAATTTTGAAAACATTCATTGTAGTTAAATATAAGATAATAATGATTAAAATTTGATAAAATGGATGTATTTACACCAGATAAAAAAGAAATAGGGTGTAGATCTTAATCATGTCTCAAGGTATACAAATTCATAACCAAGAAACCCTTACAGATTAAGAAAAATTATAATAATTATATTAAAAATATATATATCATGAATTTGAACCTAAAATACAACAAATGATGAAATTAAATGATATTAAATTTATAATTTTAATTACAAAAAACATTTAAATATATTAGGATCATAAATGTAAATGTGTCTCAATGAAAGAAGTTTCGAGATGATACCCTTATGGTAATGGTATCATATTAATCAATTGGAAAAGAGGGGTATACCATGAAATGGGCCATAAAATATATGTTAAGTAATTATATTTATCATAAGTTATATAAAAATATATGTTTCTATATCACATCAAAGAGAAATAGTTAAAAATAAGAATTTATGGATCAATATAAGTAAATTTGAGATAAAAAACCATTTACTTTCTTTATTGATTAATTGATTAAAATATTACCTCATGTAAAAAAAATTATAGATGATTGTATATTGTTTTTAGAACCTTACTAATTAATATTACACTTTCATAATAGATATATTGATTCTTTTTCATCAGTACATTAATTAGTGATAGCTTATTATGAAAACTATGTGTTGTTTTGGAGATGTTAAACAATTTTGATTTCATTACCAAAACATTAAAAAATGTTCATTATTGAAATTTTATTTAATATTATTTTATATATAAATTATATTTATTTAATATTTTAAAATTTTATTCTATAGGTTGTTTTGTTACATTATGTAAAAACTGAATTGAGACTAACTAATTTTGGTAATTTTATATCACAAATAATATACTTCAAAAATAAGTTAAATACATAATATAATATTTTTATGAAAATATGATTATCAGTATCTTGTTAATATTTAATAATAATATTAGTTTTTATGTTTTATTACTCATCTATAATATAGTTATAAATAATTGTTCATGCATGTGGTTAAATCGACCCGAACATGAACATAGATTAACTCGATTGGTCAATATGTTTGTAAAGCTATTTATTTTGAATTTATATAATTATCATAGATTAATATTGATTATATATATTTTTTTATTCTTTTGAAACCTAATTAAATGATTTTTAGAGTATGTATTAAAGTATATATGAAAAATGAAAAATATTTCATTGGAGAGGAGGTAATGTTCCCATACATACAGTTAACATTTTTTTTCTCAGTGTATGAAGGGTGTGTGGGTGGATATTTGAATCAAATTACAGAATCATAATTACATTTGAAAATTCTTATTTATTAATCATTACCCCCATTACTATAAACCATGAAATGTGGTAATCAAAAGAAAATGATTTCACTTTGTGGAGGTGAGAGTTTGAAGAAACCAACTAACAATGTTTTTAGTTTTTACTAGTGGATGGAAATGAATAACTAGGATTTGTGTGATTAACAACACAAAATATTAATATAATAATGATATTAATTTAATTAAAGTCTTTCAGTGATAAGATATTTTGTAATAGTAATAGTTAGAATAAATGATTAAGAAGAAAATAATACATTCTTTTGGGACTTGATTTGATCATTGTAAGTCCCCTTAAATTTGTTGGGCATAAAAAATAGAAGTTAAATACGGATTTGTTTTATGATAGACGGTTTTTGGGAGATTAAAATGGGGGAGCTTATATGATGCTAATGTATACCATCTAGTGGTGTAAGTCATATCCTTTTACATGATGGTAAATTGGGATCATTTTGAAACACTCATCATTCTTCAATAATTTAATGACACAATTCATTTTTCAACCACAAGTATGTTGAATAAATTTAATAGTGGAACCAGATAAATTATAAAATAATCACAAACACTGATTTCTAATCATTTTGAACTTGTTTTTTTGTGTTTCATATGTGTGAAACTATTTTCAGCACTTTTACATTTTATCGTGCTGACCATTTATTATCCTCAGTAATAATTGTTATAAATAATTTAATATTAAAATTATTATCTAATTTGAAACTAGTTTTTATAAATTTGAAAATATTTATTCCAAATAAAAATTATAAATATGTGAAAATATAAATTTATATTAACAGTATTTACTCATGTAAAAAAAATTTAAAATAATGATCATTCCAACATTGAATTTTAATAAAATATAAAATTATCATTAGTAAGGATTTGAATGAAATAAATTGATTTATTTTAAATATCATTAATGGTATGTGTCATGTATAGAAATATAAAACTGAATCCCATCATGATTATTCAAATTGAATACAAAAAAACAATTTTTTTAGACTAAAATGATTATTTAGTTTTAAAAATATATGAAATAAAAATTATAATCCCAAATAATATATTAAAATACATAAATTTATTCCTTAAATATATATTTTAATGCTAAAAAGGATGTTATAACTTATATTATATACTAATATTGTGATAAAATCAAAAATATTACAATTTTTACAAAAAACAAATTTTCATCTAAAAGTATATTTTTTTTTAAAAAAAATCTAAATTTCATAATAACTAATTTTGCATCAAAATTGTTCAAAATTTTATTTTTGATTTATCAGATTAATATTTTATTATTTTTTTAATTTAGTTCATGGATAAAAATTCATTATAAATATAATAACTTTTATTAAACTCTTTTTCAAAATTAAATCATATTAATTATATATCTAATATAGATAATTGATATTAATGGTCTACCACCGTCTTATATATTATTTATTTATTAATTATATTTTATTAATATGTAACCGTTTTTTATATTGGGTGTATCCCCTTCAGTAAATTATAGAAATATATTATGTATAATAAATTATCCAAAATCTGAGGTCGTTACATTTTACCGCATTAGAAAAATTTAATCTGAACAATTTAATTGTCATTTAGATGTAGAAGTATATAATGGTGTATAATAGATTAAAATGACTCAATATATTATCTCTAATGTGATAATATTTACAATATCATAGGGAAGGAAAGAAAACACTTATTTTTCTCTAATAATTTCTAAGATATGTATCTTGATACTTATTATTATGGCCTATGTGATGTGTTTAGTTTTATCCAAATATAATTCATAGATGGGATTTCCCTATCCGATGGTCATAGTTTATTTATATTGGGTTTCCCTATAATAGAAATTAATGTAGTGTCAATGAGAATATAGACATCATATATTGAAAATAAAATTACTTTTTTAGTTGATATTATGATTTGAAAAAGTATTGTTTTATATACATAATAATAATTCCACAGAATAATTTCCATAAAATTAAAATCACATTGTGGTGGATTTATGTTTTAGAAAACATCCTAGATACAATAGTTTAGATAGAAATAATAATTACACAATAATTATAGGTGGAGTTATGTGAATTCTAATCACCTATATCCCCTTCATCAATAGATATTGAATAGGATTTTCTATAATACCATAGTCTAATAGGTTGTTGGTGTATATTTTCATCTTAATATCATGAATTAGATAACTGGTTCATATAGTTCCCAAATTACTCACATCTAATCCATCGATCTAATAGTGTATCCTTAGTAATAAAATTAATTTTCTCCAACATATTAATTAAAAACTCTTTTCTTTTCATAGTTTCATTCCTATAAATTACTGAATTTACAATGTATAAACTATCTTATAGTTCCCTTGAGACATTATGCTATGTTTTACAACCATTATTTTTTATATGAAGAAAATTTAATCTTTTTTCTATCATAAGATTCGTCATCCGATCTCCAATTAAACCCAAATTTTATTTTATTTGGTAGGTTTGGGTATTCATAAAATATAAAAGTTCTAATCATAAAACGATATATTTGTGTGTTTATAAACACAAAACTTTTAATAATTTATTATATCCCATTTTGGATTACCATTAAGTAAATTGTTGACTTGTATAAAAAATCATTATTGACATGGTTAGTACATGATTTAACCATTAATAAATTCCAGAAGGTTGACATGAGTGATGAAACATTAAGAGTAATTGTGTATTATCATAATGGTAAAAGTAATTCAACCTTAAAACATATTTCACCTTTGAATTATCAAATACATTTATGGTTTCTTTTGTTAAACATATAGAAATATTTTTTTTATACAAGGATATATTAATTTGAGTAATCCTATACTTTGCAACATAATCCATCAATGTAATTGGGAACTCTATCCTTTATAGGGGTAAATATTGAGAATATTATAACCATTTTATATCACCCTTGAGTGTCTATCAAGGTGTGTAGTCTTGGGACCACTCATCATGCATCATGGTGATGATTGATTCAGTACTAAAGGAATATGTTTTAGGGTGAATAATTTGAGGTGAATTTTTTACATACCTACATCCACATTCCAATATATAGACATGGATTTAATTATAGGAAAACTAATAAATGATGTCTTTATATTGTATTATAAAATTATCGTCTAATTAGCATCAAATATTGGGGTTTCACAGATTTTCTAAAACCCTAAAACTTTGTTTAATTAATCTAATGTTTAAATTTAAAAAAAAATACGCTACAAAATTAATACAACCTTATCTAATAACAACTATACTGACCCAA
This sequence comes from Viscum album, assembly GCA_963277665.1. NCBI lineage: Eukaryota > Viridiplantae > Streptophyta > Magnoliopsida > Santalales > Viscaceae > Viscum > Viscum album. Next base: position 1,530,268,910 of record OY728141.1, read on the forward strand.
TAAAAACATGGTATAAATAATACATTAATCAAAAAAAGATTATAATATATATCTCCAATATTCTCACAGCATAAACACTAAAAGGTTAAGTGTCTTTTTGAGAGGATATATAAAAACATATCTTAAATCTACAAAAGACTATTACACATAATCGAGATCCACGAGACCTTTTATAGACAACTAACATAATAGAATCAACGTCATAAAATATAGAGTAGAAATAAATAAAACGGTTGATCTCAAATTCTCAGTAAGGGGTGAAATAATAAATTCCATAGTGGTTAAATCATAATCATATAAAAAAGAAAAAAGGAAATGTTTGTTACTTTAAAGGAAATTTATCACTAATTGTTATCTATAATCAAAACACCTAAAATGATAACACATTAAAATTTTAATTATAGAAAACCTGAATCATAATACATGATCAATGAAACTTAAGAAATAATATGAAACAATTAGAAAACCATGATTTCTATTCTTTGGGAACCTAGTTACCCGCCAACCCATTCATTTGTAAAAGGGTGAATAAAGATAAATTCCATTATGTTGAGCCTTTGTAATGCTATTTAGTCTCTAACATATAGAAATATAAAATATTTAGAATATATTAACTAGATAACACATAATCTTTTTCAAACTTGTGACTTGATATCATTTATGTACATAAAATTGTGAGCATAACTTAACACCATTAAGATCACTCTTTGTGAACCTAACTACTCTTTAAGATGTTTACATCATATTTTTATCCCATGAGATATAATCCATTACCCAAAGAATTTTATAGAGTTATATGTCCTTCAATTATCATAATCAATATATTTTCATTCCATATATAAATCATTCACTTTTAAAATCATAAAGTACTGATTGAAATAAATTTGGAATTAGGAAACAGAAAAATTGAAATCGTTAAATTTTCATAAGGAATACATGGAAATAAAATGGATATCAAAAAACAAAAAAAATATTAAAAAATAATTAAATATCATCGTAAAAAATATATCATAAAAATTAATAACGTAATAAAACAATAATATATCGAGAGATAAGATAAATAATTCCATTACAAATAGATTAAATTTAAATTCCATTCGTGGAAAAAGATTTTTTAGAACACTTTGTATTCTATATTTTAAATTTCATAGTTACAATAATTTTATAACAATGTATCTATTGTTTTCAATAAAATGAAATTAAAAATAGTAATAAATATGGATATGGTTCAAAAAAAAATATCCCCATAAGTATGAAAGGGAAGGAGTAAATACATTGAAAACATTCACATTTGAAAAGAATATTTAATAATGGAAACATTGAAAAGAAGAAATATTTTAGAAAATGGAGAGTTAAATTACATTGAATACATATAATTTTTAAAAAAATCATAAATAATAAAACCATGAAAATAAAATAAAATATAACAAAAGAAAATGTGTTGTGGATGATAAAAACACTTTATTAGGAATGTAAGGAAAAAAAATTTGAATGTTTTGAAATATTAATTATTTTAAAACCCACATTTTTAAAAGGATGAATTTTTTTTTTAAAATCGATTAAAGGGGATAAAAACATAATTGGTGATAGAAATTTTATTTTCTAATAGAGAAACTACAACATTGGATTTTATTAAAAATAATTTCATGAATACTAAAATCATAAAAATAATGGGAATTATTCACATATAAAAATTAATATTAGAAAAAAAAATATAATAATAATGGAAGTATAATTTGGTGTGGCTCATTGTTACCCTTGAAAATTATATAGATATATAAAATAATATAACCAATTTTATTATAGATACATATTGAAATATTATTTTGAATGAAATGTGATTATGACCAAATGAAAATGAATTTGTTGCAAAACCACTAAAATATATTGTAACTTTTGTATAAACATACAATGTGAGGTATAATAATAAAAAGAACATTTAATATCATTAAATATATAAAAATAATATAAAAAATGAGAAAATAGAACCAATAACACCATTAAAAGGGAAACATGGTGTGTATCTAAATAATGTCTCATGGAAATCAAAGTGGATAAAAAAACTCATATAGCATAAGAAACATTCAAATAAAAACCCATTAAAACAGAAGAGATCAATGATGAATATAAAATATAATTAATAATTATTATAATTGATAATAAATATCTAATTTTTATGTATACAATTTAAAAGGTATTAACTACATAAAAATAACATGTGTCTCAAAGAATGATGTTTTCAAATAACACCCTTACTATAATGGTATCACAAGAATAAAATATAAATGTGAGGGATACAATGAAATGGGAACTAAAATATGAATTAATTTACAAGATTTTATATTCATTAGATAAATAGGAAATTTCCTATATCAAATCAAAGAGATAACGATACAAAATTGAAATCACTCCTCATAGAATGTGAAATTGAGACAAAAAACCCTTACCAAGTTTCATTTCAGAGAAAATGAAACATTAAACAATAGTAAAAAATATAAAATAAAATTATTTTTTATAAATATAGTAGTAAATATTAACCAATTAATATATTTTTTATAAATATTTATCCTTAGTATATTAATTAGTTAAAGCATAGTATGTCTATAAGATGCTAAAATGTTTTCCATTTTTCAGATGTTTGTCAATTTTGATGTCATTACCCCTAATTTGATAAGAAGATAATTATGGATATACCAATTAATATTATTTTAATTTTTAATATATATTTAATATGTTCTTATTTCATTCCAGATGAGTTATTATTGTGTAATGTGAAAACTCAGTTCATAACGTCGTATTCCATTATTTTAGTGAATAAAAATTGTAACCTAAATGATAATATAAATAATAATTATAATAATTAGTGGTTCATAAAATAATAATAATATGCTTGTTAGCTTATAATAATATTTGTTATGTTAACTTTTTCATCCATATTTTGATTTTAATTCATTATTCTCATTGAATGATAAATCGACCCACACATGAACATGGAAAAACTAAATTAACAATTATAGTTAAGGGGGTGTTTCATTTGACATGTTAAAATTATAGCCTAAAAATAATTATATTATTTTTATTTTTTTCTAGATATTGAACCATATCCGAATGTGTTTTTATATTTTCTGAAAATCAATATGAAAATTAAAAAATTATTCAACGTAAAGGTAGTAATCCACTAGGGATGGAGGTGGATTTTAAATTTTCATTTACTAATAAAATTTTAATGTGATATATCGTATTATTTAATAATAAACACATTATTAAAATCCATAAATGGTGGTAATGATAAATAAATAATCCCTCTTTATTTAGTTTTTAGTCTCTTCAATGCACTGAAGATGTTTCTTTCTTCTGTAAGTGGATTGAAATTAACTACTATGGGACGTTAAATTAATATAAAAAATATAAATTTATGATATATAATGAATTCAGAATATGATTTTTTTGATAATATACTTTAAAATTGTAATAGTAAGGTGAAAATTCTAAGAATGTGATAAGACATACAGTGGACACTTTGTTTTCAATAGTACATACACTTTAAGTTAAAGATCACAGTCAAACAAGGATGGAATGGTGTATTATATATTTGTGAGAGGGCTCCAGGGACTATAAAATTTTATATATCCCTTTATTAATTTTATTGTTAAATATGTCATTGAATCGTAAAACATGATTATTTTTATAATGGGAGAAAAGAGATAATTTTGGAAACAATCATCATTTTTCAATAACATCATTACACTTTTAAAGGTTCAATGGATAAAAACTGTAAAAAATGTGCAGTGTGGGGCAATTTAAATTTAAAAATCATAATAGAAACAAATATTAAATATGAAATATCTGAACCTAGACTCCATGGTATGGTAATAACTTCATAAAAATTAAATTTTTTGAATTAATACCAATAAAGGTGACACAATTATATCCATAAAAAACTTATAGAATTATACGGAAATATTGGATCAATTACATTCTCAATGTCCTTTTATGTTTTTATTTTTAGATAATTAACATCACATATTCAAAAAAATGCTTCATATAGATTTACATCATCACCCACTATACATAAAATTTTTTATTCCACATATTTTAATCGTCAACATTTATATGAAATCCCTCTATAAAAAATGCATTTAACATAATCGTTGAAATATTGTGTTAAATAAAACAAAATAATAATTATTTCAAATGACTAGTATGGGAAAAAATATTCATTATCAATACAATTTCATCTATGAAACTATAATGGGAATAATATAATGATTACATAATCATTGTGTATCAGTATAAAATAAGATTACTAATATACAATAATATCTATATCATAAAAAATTAAAACATATAATAAAGCATTAAAAAGAAACGAGTCATCATAATCATTAATCGTGATCTTTGTGATATCAATCTTGGTCAAATGAAACACTTATAACCCATAACATTATAACCAAAATATGTTTATATTGTTAAAAATTATATTCAATGAACCCTTATAAAAGCCTTAAAATGTGAATAAATTATAGATGACTTATAATATAATTCTCTAGAATACATAATCAATACCCAAAGAATTAAATCTCTATCTAGGATAAACCATCATATAAGATATATTTAGCTCACCTTTGGGCTATGTAATGGGTTACCCTCTACCTAGTTTAAATAGGTATTTTCATTAATAAAAAATTGACACTTTGGCCCCAAAATTTTAAAGAAATGTTAAATAACACGATATTTGAACGAAATTTACTCATTTAAAAGAAATCATTTCCATATCAGTATATTTTAAGCATTATTAACCCATGAAAAAAGAAATGGGTCCCAAAAATATCTTTTGGAAACATGATTAGCCCATATAAATGAAATAGGTTCTATAACAATCTCATTGAATCAATATAAATACATCCGTAGAAATATTGAGGAAGCAAAAATTACAAAATATCTTCATTTGATCATAAGAAGCAATAAGGTTTGTTGTTTTTTATGAATTTTAATTCCATTAAAGGACCATCACATTTATTTTTAGGAAAATAACCCTTTAATTCTAAAATTAACTTATAAAAACTAGATATTGAAAAAATATTTTGAATTAAATTTTATATGAAAAAATATATTTTAATACATAAAAATAGAATTGAACGAAAATAATGGAAATGGTGGTGGTAAAACCTAGTCATGTCTTCTATGTCGCAAAGAAACATTTTTTAAAAGAGATTCAAATGTATCGAATTAAGAAAATCCTAATAAATATACATTTTAAATGTTTATAAAGAAGGTAAATGATTATTTAAAACATCCATATAAAATAATTATTTTTTTGAAAATAACATTTTTTAAAATATTTTAAAAATAAGGATATGAATGATCGATACTCTTTAACTTGAAGTCGATACAAGATCAATATAACTTAGAAACAAATTTCTAGATAATTAATAAATAAATAAGGTAAGAAATATAAATTAAACATTTGAACCATAAAAATGACTATATTATAATAAAATATATGTGGTACAAGAAAATAAGAGTATAAATTTTCCTTATAAATGAACCTTGAAAATAAATATTCCCAAAATAATTGATACTATAATATAAAACCATTTCCACTTTGTTAACTTTTAAATAAAATCCCCATGAATTAATAACATAAAATAATAACTTGAATATAAAAAGCATATGTATTTTCATGATATAAGATGTCAAAGGGGATGTATAGACACCTTATAAAATAATTTAGGTGTGTTATACAACCCAGGTCTCAAAGAAGACATTTCAAGATGAGAATCCCTTGAAATGATGATAACATTAATGTGAAAAATAATAAATCAAATTGATTATGTTTATAAAAAATTAAAAAAACATTAAAATACAAATTAATATAATATAAACTCATTAAACGCATAAATTTATAACATCTATGTCAATGAATATGTAATATAGCCCCGTGAAAATAGATTTAGTGATGAAATTAATTACCACATTGTAAATTTCATGTCAAATTACCTTGGAAAAAATAATTTATATGGAAACACAAAATAAAATTATGTATTAAGTATTCTTGATATAAATACGAAAAACTCTAGTATATACATCATATAATTTAATGAAGTGGTGAACATCACCTATATCTCTAAAAAATTATTGTGAGATGCGAAAATCCTTACCCCAAGTACAAAATTTCCTTGTGTGTCCTTCAACTCATGTATAAAAAGATCATACCAAGAATTTTCTTTATAAAAAAATATTCATGTTTGATAACATATACTAAAATAAGATTTTTTTTACCAAAATATTAAAATACTTAATCTGTTAAGTCCAAAATGGGTGTATTACAAATGTTCAGTTCATTATTTAAAAATAGCTTAAGATTGTTGACATTTCTCAATGAATTCCTTATTTCAACATATAATAAATAATAATAAATAAATATTTATAATTTATATATATATAATATATAATTTTTAAAATATTAATTAAATATGGTTATGAAAAATTAACTACATTAAAATCATGGATAGGGTAGGTCTTAGGAACGCATGAGTAACGTTTCCATTTTTCACAGATCATTATGGAAAGAAAGTTTGTACTATTTTATATTTCTGGAATTGTAATATTATAATAAATATAATATTATTAAATTAAATATATTTATATATACTATCTATTTTTTATGGATATGAACAAAATAATTGTAACCCTTCATGGTTGTGGTAGTCCACACAGGCACACGAATGAAGTTATAATTTTTTAGTATAAGAAATAAAATGTTATATTATTATATAAAATTTTTAAAATTTTCACTAATATCTTATTTATTTAATTTAAATATAATATATTAATTAAAATTATACATATTACCTTTCATGTAATGATTTATTATAAAATGAATCAGATCACTTTGTGAAGTGGTAGTTCACCATACCCATGAGCAACATTATCGTATCCCTTAAAAAATTGAATGTAAGAAGGTATTTGTGGCGTAATATCTATATAAGTATAAATTTGTTTCAAATACAATATATAAACTTTAAATATATCATTATTATAATTCATGAGATATGATGATAGAAAATGATGGCCATCAGTTCAAGAGGTGGTAGTCCACCTTACACACGAATGATTATTTCATATCCCATTTGATAGATGAAGTTATTTTTTATTTTTATAAAGTTAATATAATAAACTCTCAGTATATTTTCAATTTTTTATTATATAATAATAATTTATTATTGTTTTATGGATATGGAAGAATTAATGAAATAGAAACAATCTATTAAGCATAATATCGCTTCTTTAAACAACATCTTTAGGTATGGATCAAAATCATCCATAGATGAATTTATGATAAAAATAAGGGATTCAGGATTTTAGGGGGAGACATAACAATGAAATTTTGGGAGGTATTTTCTGAGAGAGAATGGAATTGAATGTATGAATTTGGAAAGAGATGGGTGTCTATTTATAAGTGAGTTGAGTGGCACCCATGTATATTTTGGAAAAATTGATGTACCCACGTTTTTCAGATACAAAAGTCTCCAAAATAGACCCTTGTAGAGCCTTGATCAGAATATTCCCCAAAAAAATTTAAAAATTTATATTTTACACATGTTATATGGTAACATTTCCCTTTTATTTTCAGTTTAACACCCTGATAACCTTATTTCCACCTTAATTATGGTAATTAATTTTATATGTTTTCACAATTCATTATTGCTGAAAATTAATTTCATCATAATAAAGAATAAAAAATATTATGGGTAAAAATATTGAATCAATTTTACTCAATATGAATCATAATATTGTCCAAAATAAATTTAAAATCAAAACTCGTAGATATGATGAATACAAAGGTTTTCAAGATGCCTATTTGTCATGTAAAATATGATTTTATATTAAATCAGTGAATAAAAATAATCAATTTGTAAATATAAATTAAAATTTATTTATATATTATATTTAAATTTAATTTAATTCATTACTCATATGGGAATTAATTAGTTAATTACGTATGAGAAACATTAATCACTTTAAAACTATTTTTTCAGAAATATGTTTTTTAAGCCAAAATTTTACTTGTTCAAAAATCCAACAGAATTAAGATAATTTTTTTTTCAAATTACATTAAATAAAACTAAATAATATTAATGTAATTTTAAATCATATTAGTAAATACTATGGCTTTTAATTTTGAATAAATTTTTTATTAAAAATGGAATTTTGAAAAAATTGATTTTTTTCATTATTCATTAAAAATTCAATATAATAAAAAAAATTAGAAACATTTCACTCAACGTAAATTTTGAGATTATCATTTAAAATATTAGTTTAATTTTATCAAATAATTTTTTATATGTTCAAAAAAATTAATTAGATTATTTTCTCATAAAAAACTATATTTGAGGAAAACATATTTTTGATGAATAAAATAAAATTACTAAAAATTGAATGATTATTTAAAAAAAATTAATAAAAGATAATTAGTAAGAAATTTAATAATGTGTATTTTTCAAAAAAAAATTATTGATAGTCATAACGACTTTTTTAATGGTTAATTTATAACGGTCATATATTTTTTAAGTTGTTTAAGCTCAATGTTGCAAATTTAATATGTTATCCAATATAGTTTTATTTTATTAAATCATGGTTTATTACATCCTAACACCAAAAAACATTTTATTAATTATTTCCTATAAATTATAAGTTTATCTCAAAATCCAATTTTTGGAAATTTGAAAATTCATTTTTTGAAAACCCACATCGTAAAAATGGTTAAAAAACATATTGTTGATAAAAGTGGAAAAGAAGTATAAGTGTCATATAGAATAAAAAACACTAGGTTTACAAATAGGATAACCGAGTTGGGATGTGAATATTTGGACATTGAAATAAAATTTAAATTCAAAATAATAATTGAGAGTGATAGAGATCATTGATAATGAGAAAGTTAATGATCATGACAATGTAAACAACCACAATAGCATAAAAAGAATATCTGTAAAAAAGGTCATAGTTATATAAAAATGATGGTAATTGTATAATTTTTTTTCAAGATATATTTCCCAGGTTTGAGGAATTACATACCATCTATAGTAATTAAATATGTAAATATACTTACTATATAAGATTCAATTAGTTTTTTTAATAAATCTCAACCATAATATGATCTCTCTCTATAATTAATAAGTACTGAAAATGAATTTATTTTCATTCCAATAGAACAAAAAAATTTAAGGTTCACATAACCACAGAGTGGATAATAAATCTATTTCACCTTATTTTTATATTAAATAAAAAAATTATCCAGTGTAATGATAATTCTAAACTGAATTAACCTTCATATGAAGAAATATTACATTAATATGCAAAAAAATTACAATAATACCAATGATAAAACTACATTTTTTGTATATAAATGAACTTATGTCCCAAATAAAATAAATTAAAAATAATTAAATTGTTTTTTGTACATAAATTTTATATCATACCTTTCATCTTACAATACTAAAAATACAATGACTTTCTTCTGAAATAACATTAATTACATAGTCACCAAATTACTTTACAAATACATTGTTATCTGAACAAAAAATATTGTGTTCCCTTAATTACCTAAATATTCAATATCAATTAAAATGTAGTGGTTAAAATACCTTAAAACTTATGTCCAAAAAATTTAAATGAATAATTTAAATTTAACATAAATTTAACATATTATTCAACCTAGTGAAATGTCTCATAATGTGTAATTAATAACATTATGTTGTCATCACTTAGAACCATAAAAGAGATGTATAAGGCATTTAAATTATGACCAAACATTAAATTTTATACCAATGATGGTATCCAAAACACTTAAGATAGCCTCACATCATAACATCCCAATCTCAAAAGATATCTAAACCCTAAATTGATGTCAAATATAATAGCTAAAACCCTACACTCCAAGATCAATACATAAATAATAAACAAGATATTTTTTGATTTGATACCAATGTAGGTGACATAATTTTCACCATAGATAACATACAAAATATTATGTAAACTTTGGACCACATACATTCTCAAGGACATTTCAGTTTAGAGTTTTAGTGAATTAAGAAAAAATCTTAACATCATAGATTCATAAAAAACTAGTTATGAACTATGAACATCATGACCATCTCTTCACAACAATTCATATCCTGCATTAGTTTATCATAATAATATATATGAAAATTTTATTTTAAAAAATCATTTAACATAATTCTTGATATCCTCATGAAAAGAAAACATAAAAAGTGTGAGAATAAATGATTAATATGGTTACAATAATAATTAAAAATTAAACTTCATCAGTGAGATTAAGATGCACATAATTGTATGATGATATAGTTAGTTTTCATTACCATACAGTAATAGAACTCATACTCATAAATACTTGGATCTTAAAACATTAATATATGTCATATGAATTTTTAAAAAGGAAAGAGTCATCAAAATTTATAATCATGAGTTGCATGATATCAATCATGATTAAATGAAACATTTATGACCCATAGCAGAATAGAAAAAAATGTTTGTATCATGGGAAATTATCTTCCAGGGATAGTTATAAAACCCTTGTTATTGTAATAACCATACAACCTACATGTGCTGTAATTTTATAGGGATCACAAACATTACTAAGTTATTTGGAGCGCTATAAGGTCACACCTATCATATAAGATATATCAAGCACACATAGATCTATATGCGAACACCCATCATATAAGTTATATCAGCATCACCCAACTCTTTCTGGGTGCACCCATTATATAATAAATTCCAAGAACCATAAATGAATTATATAGTGCTTTCATTTCTTCAAAAAACTCATAAAAATAGTGATTATTTTTTTCAGAACATGATTAATCCATGGAAAATAAATTGGCTCCATAACAGTACCTTTGAAACATAGTGATCCCTTTGAACATAAAGGGTTCCATAGAAATATCTTTTAAACGTGATTAACCTGTATAATAGAATTTAGTACCCAAATAATCTATTTGAAACATGATTAACCAATAGAATAGTAAATTTCTCCATTACTATCTTCTTGAAACATTCATAATTCATCTAGAAAAGTAATAAGGATGTATTCAATACAAATAACCCCATTTTATATAACAACATGTAGTTTTAAAATATTTTAATGGAATTACAATAAAAAAATTCTACAAAAATTAATGAAAATAAACATATAATTTTGAAGATCAATTTTAAAACCAAAAAAATAAAAAAAAAATAGAGAAAATCCATTTCATTGAAAACAATTAAAGAAATATAAATGAATAATCCTGGAAGATAATGTTCATGATAGTGTGAAATCCCTTAAATTTCAAATGTGTTAAAAATAAACATTATTTTCATTACATTTTGAAGAAGTGAGTTAAATGTGACCCATTTGGAAAACATTAAGAAATTTTGTTTTAAAAACTTTAAAACCAAGGTAAAAGATAATTGAAATTTTTTTAGGATATTTTTTTTCAAAAAATGGAAAATCTAAGAAATAAATTTCGAAAAAAATGGATATATATGGAAGGATTCCTGATCTGATAGAAGATATAATATTAGTATAACTTGAAAATAAATTTCGTGATATATATCCAAAAAATAATGGAAGAAATATATCTTAAACGTTTGAAAAACATTCAAACATATAAGAGAATAAAATTTATTTGTTTGATGTAAAATAAGATCATATTATAACCTCAAATATAACCTAAAACTATTTTTTTAAATATAGTATATTATATCATAAATGTTTTTTCACATTGTTAAATTTTCAATCATAATCCCCATGAATGAATAAATTAAAATCATACTAAAAATATCATGAAAATAATGATTTATATGATATAAATTGTTAATGAATCATTAGATACACTTATTAAAAAAATTTGTGTATGATATAACACAACCCCTAAACAAGACACTTTTTAGATAAGAAACGATTTCAATGAACGTAAAATTGAATTGAGAATTAATAAATGAGTTAGTAATTTGTATAAATTTAGAATACACATTAATTAAGAAAATTTAAAAATAATATAATGAAAATTCATTACATACAGAAACATTGAATATCAATCAGTATGGAAATGTAATATAACCCAACAAATATAAATTCAGTTGTGATAATTTATATCATATTATAACATTAATGTCCAATAACCTTCAATAAAATAAATAATATTAAAAATGTAAGTACCATTATGTATGATGTATTAATGATATAAAATTAAAAATTTGAAACATCTACCTCAAAAAGTTTAAATAAGTGGTGAATGTGTTATATATCACATATAAACAAAAGTAAGTTGAGAAAACCCTTACCTGGATTCTTCAATTTCCCTGAATTTCCTATAGAATCTATAGAAATGTATTCTACAAGTTATTTTATAAATTAAGAAAAAAATTAGATATAATACATTTTATATAAATCATTAATTTAATTTCTTTCTAGTTACATATTTAAATACATATTTAGTTATGTCCACATCAGGTGTTCTGATTATATTCAGTTGAGTGTTTCCAAAAAACAATGGGTTCTGGACCATGTTCAAAGAAGTAATTATTTCAAAATAACTAGAATAATAATAATAAAATATTTATTATATTTTCAAATAAATTATACATTTAAAATCAATCCTGAAATATTGTTATAAAAAATTAACTACGTTATAATCATTGAGCCGGTAGGCCATACATATTCATTAATAATTATTATATTTTTCTTTGATGATTTATTTTGAATTTAAGTATTATTTTATAATCTAATAATGATTATTATGTCGTAAATACAATATATTTATATTAAATATAATTATATATATCATCCATTTTTTTGTGATGAAATAATGAATCATGTCGCTTTAGGGAGGTGGTATCCAACAATTGTGAATTAAAAACATTATCATATTTTCATGTAAAAAATGATATATTATTTTTTAGGAATTATAGTTTTTTAATTAATATAAAAATTAGTTCATTTATATCAAATATTATCATCAATTTTATCCCTATTATAATCTATTTAATTAGTTAGTGAAAACAAACTACATCACATCAGGAGGCGGTATACAATCATGCACACATGAGTGATGTAATATTAACCCCCTGAATAGAAATTAAGAAGTTATATGAGATTTAATAACTAAATATTTATATATATTATAAAAAAACTAAAATATATACTATGAAATCATCATTATTACATTTTTTAGAGATACATACGGAAAATGAATGACATGGGTTATGAGGCTATGTCCTGTTGTACAAATGAATAATAATTTCATATCACATTTGATGGTATCTGAAATGTATTATAATTATTCCTTTAATAAATTAATATATCATTATATTTTATATTCTATTGATATTATATTACCATAATTAAAGAATATTTTTAAAGAGTTGGAAGAAAAAAGGAAAAAAAATGTCCTGTAAATCACGATACCTCTTCTTCAAACAAACTCTTGAGGTAAGATGAAAAATCCTTATAAATATGGATTTATAATTAACATAATTACTATAGAATTGTTTCCGACGCTTTCGCCGGGGCGCGCGCGCATCCGTTCACGGGAGAGGGGGACGCGCGGCTTTGTTGCCCCGCATTCCCGCTTTCCAAAGGCAGGCGGCATTCGTTCCTTATTCAGGTACGTCTGCTCCTTGATCGAAACGGGATGATGGGATGTCGGTTCTTCCTCCTGTGGATTCCTCCTCAGAAATCGTCACCTAGTCCGGGTCTCCCTTATAAATTTAATACGTAGTTCGTGAAACTCTTCCCGGTGTCATGTTTCCATGGACGCCGGTTAATTACACTGCTTCTGTCTGGACATTCCAAAGGGTCCAGTCAGGGCAGAAACCTTCGGTCAGGGGAGTAATCACGTTTGAGGCATCAGTAGCGTGTCTGGATGCTGGGGTACCTGGCATGTCTGTCTGTTATCCTCAATCATAAGGCTTCTCGAGGGCGTGGAAGCCCGAGGCATCCCACATCGAGCGCAGGGAATTACATGGCATAGACACGTATCTGAGGTTTTCCTCAGCTTCCCATGTTCAACACAGGGTATGTTGCAAGATTAACGTCTAGCAGAGACGGTTGAGAATGAAATGGGACCATCGTAGGGGGGGGCGACAACGAAGTTGGGCTTGAGCCTTGAAGAGACTTCCTACGTATCCCCGTGGCAGGGAATCAAAGTCCGCGTAGTTCAGGATGGTGCCGGTAAACCGACGTGAAGCTGGACCTTGGTCCGAAGAGATTTGGGCTTGAACCTCTGGGAGGATTCCTACGTACCATGCCTTGACATGGATCAAAGTCCCCGTAGTTCAAATGATACAGTTTAACGTCATGCGGGACGATAATGAACCCTGACGTAAATAAATGACGGGTGGGCTTGAACCTCGTGGAGGCTTCCTACGTACCGTGCCTTGACATGGATCAAAGACCTCACAGTTCAAGTGGTCACAACGGCTTACCGCTGGACTGGAATGATACCCGACGTGAAAGAGCGACGGGTGGGTGTGTCGGTGAACCGACGTGAAAGTAGACCTTGGTCCACTATTGGTGGGCTTGAACCTCATGGAGGCTTCCTACGTACCATGCCTTGACATGGATCAAAGACCTCGTAGTTCAGAAGGGTTGGGTCGCAATGGCTTACCACTGGACCGGGATGTAGTTTAACGTCATACTGGACGTAGGTAGAACACGACGTGAATTGGGTGATGGGTGGGCTTGAACCTCGTGGAGGTTTCCTACGTACCATGCCTTGACATGGATCAAAGACCTCGTAGTTCGGATGAAAGTAGACCTTGGTCCACTGATGGTGGGCTTGAACCTCGTGGAGGCTTCCTACGTACCATGCCTTGGCATGGATCAAAGACCTCGTAGTTCAAATGGTGGGTCGCAATGGCTTACCACTGGACCGAGGTGCAGTTTAACGTCGTGCTGGACGGGGGTGAAACCCGACGTGAAAGACGGGTGGGCTTGAACCTCGTAGAGGCTTCCTACGTACCATGCCTTGACATGGATCAAAGACCTCATAGTTCAGAAGAGGAGTAGACCTTGGTCCACTGATGGTGGGCTTGAACCTCATGGAGGCTTCCTACGTACCATGCCTTGACATGGATCAAAGACCTCGTAGTTCAGATAGGGAGTAGACCTTGGTCCACTGATGGTGGGCTTGAACCTCATGGAGGCTTCCTACGTACCATGCCTTGACATGGATCAAAGACCTCGTAGTTCAGATGGGTTTGGTCAGGGTCGGTGCTCACTCTAAGCCCACGTGAGTCATGCTCGGTGTGAGAAACAAGAGGTTGCAAGGACCTGACGATCACGTCGCGAAGGGTGCGTCCGTGAGAAGCGAAGAGGGGCTTATGCGTTAGGCGGCCCATGGTGTTGGGACTTACTCCAGGATGGAGGCCCATGGTGCGACAAAGCGCGGGAAAGATGGACCTTGGTCCGACAATGGGAGGTGCCTCGTTCCCTGTCACGTTCCCCACTGACCTTGGTAGTGGGGGAGTACCGAGATGCACGAGTGCAATCATCCGTACCAAAGGTTAGGGATTTACGCTCTGAGGCGACCCTTCCCCTGCGAACATACACCACTCCGACAAGGAGGATCTCATTCCATGTGCGGAAGAGTTCCATTCCCGTGGAGACGAGTGGTGTAAAAAATGTTTGAGTTGGGGGGACCCTTCGTGAGGGAGACGAGGTTGGGTCATAGTTTAACGTCATGTGTCGAGGACGTGGTGCTTGGCAGTTTAACGTCCTGCAGCTCGGACGAGGTGGGTTCACTCCACACCCCTTGGGCTTACATAACCGGTACCCTCTGGTCCTTGGGGAAGGGAAGGTACCAGTAAGGCCATGGTAATGGGGGGTCGAGGGAGGAACCATCGAGGGGTCCACGTTAGCGTGGCTATGCAAAGAAGCAATAGCCGTTAGCGTGCCTATGCGAAGAAGCATTGGGCGAAGCAACGCTACGGGAGGTGTTGTCCATGGGACTTTGAAATCACATCGTGCAAACCTGGAGGGTCGCACGGAAGGAGGAATCGCTAAGCAGAGGAGCGTGCTTTGCGAAGTGGGGTGCCTTGGCCTTAGCATGGGGCATAGGTGGGAGTGGGTGGTGCTTCGCGAAGTGGAACAGTGTTCGCGGAGCACTGCCTCGCGAAGAAGGAGTGGTTCGCGAAGCAGGGTCCTGCCAAGCAATGTGCTTCGCGATGCATAGTTATCCTGCCTTGGCATAGGGATTTCTAGCATGGGTTGGGTGTTTCGCGAAGCACGAGTGCTCCGCGGCTGCCCGGGTTCCCTTGGGAATCCCCTTCCTTTGCGAACGCCCTTGGGCTTCACGAAGGGCATCCCTCTCGGAAGAGGGGCTCAGGACGAAATAAATCAGAGTCGTCTCGCGAAGTAGAAATACCTCGCGGAGCTCATGATTCCCGGGGCAAAGCTTGCTTCGCGATTCGGGAGAGGAGAAGCCGAAAGGTCGGATTGTCCATCCCCCGGGACTCAGGGGGAGTCTAATATTTATAGGGAAGGGGCGCCGCGAAGCAGGGCCCGCACGCCGCCTTCGGGGCTTCGCGGCGGCTCGCGAACGTCAAAAGGATTCGCGGAGGATTACCGCCTCCAGAGCTTCGCGGCGGCTCGCGAACGTCAAACCGGTTCGCGGAGGATTACCGCCTCCGGAGCTTCGCGGGGCCGCTAAGGTCGGGACGCTTCGCGGCGGGGCTCCGCGGACGGGCTCCGCGGCTGTGCTTCGCGGCTGTGCTTCGCGAGGCAGCGTGCCGGCTGTCTTTTTCGTTCCTTCCTTTCGGGCCATATTTTTGGCGCCAACAAATGCCCCCCTCAGACTTGGAGCCGCGGAGGGCGAAGGGTCGAAGTCTGAGGGACAATCGCCAAAAACTCTCGGTGGTTCGCGATGCGTCATCGCGAAGGGGGACCGCGATGCTCGCCGGGGCCGCGGATCCGGACGCGCCGCGATGCTTCGCGCGGGTGAGGCGCGCCGCGATGCTCCGGGGTCATCGGCTATAAATAGGGGGTCCGCCCTCTTTTGTCTTCTCGTGTCTTGTCTTTTTGTGCGTTCTCGATTTGGCGAAGCTCCGCGTACTCCGCGACAGCACTCCGCGAATCGAGCTTCGCGGCGAACCGCGAGTCTCCGACTCCGCGTCCGCGCCAAGCGAACCTCTGTCTGCCTTGGCCAGACTTCGCGGCTTCGTCTCGCGACCGATCTTCGCGATCTGACTTCGCGGCCGAGCTTCGCGGCCGAGCTTCGAGATCCAGGGGGAAAAACATTTCTAAGGGTCGACATTAAAGATGGCCCATCAAGAAGCTGTGCTGGGAGTGCTCGCAGATGCTGCTCGCCGGGATGAGATGGCCAACCGTCCAGGCTTGGGGGAAATGGTTCGCAGCCATTCAGACCACACTTCTCTGACAGATCTGCTGTCGGAAGGTCAGAAAGATTATCCACAGTGCAAAAAGCTGCCGTTGTACGGCTTCGGGCTGAGGGATGACGTCTTCATCCCATGAGGCGGGAAGGGATGAACCAGCTTGTTGGTTCAGGAGCACACTGTGCCAACACCAATGGTTCAGGGCGGCCGATGGTCACGCGCGGGAGGATTTCACACCCGTCACCGCCGATTGTCTCTACAATCATGTAAATGACATTGACGGGAGGCCACTGCAACCGGAGACATCCCCTCCTCTCTACCACACCGTGCTGAAGGCGGCTCTGCAGGATCCGAAGAAGGGATGGTCCGATGAGTGGGACCTGCGCCAGGGCGGCAATTTTACCGATGACTGGGCCTGGGCCTACTGGGTAGGCGCCTCATGCGAGGAGTTCGAGGCTGAGCTGAGGAGAGTGGGATTGTACGAGGCGGCATGGGCCTCCCAGTTCCACATTTACCAGCCAAAGCAGCTGATGCCGGAACTGCTGAGTAGATGGTCGTCCAGGACCAACACTTTTCATCTGCATCACGGGGAGGTGGGCATCAGCCTGTGGGATGTCCACTAGGTTTCTGGGGTCCCGATCTTGGGGGCCATGTACGACGAGTTTCTCCCCATCATCAGTGCGTGGGGGGATGCTGAGCAAATGCCACGGCTGGCGTCAGCGCTGATGGCGCTTGTCCCTGGAGAGGACAAGGAGGCCGTGAGGGAAGTCCACTTCAAGAGGTGGTTCAAGTGTTTCCTGAACTTTCCAGAGAATCGAGAGTTCCCTCCAAGGCCTCGAACTTGTCCGAGGGCAGCCCAGCGGGGTAAGGGGCACTCGTATTGGCGGGTTTTGGAGGACAGCCAATGGAAGACTTGGGGTTTCAGCGTCAGCACCGAACAACAGCCAATAGTTAGGCTGGCGGCGTTCATCGCGGCTCTCATATGTGGGTGGATCCTACCAGTGAGAGATACAAGCATGGGGGTACGGCCCAGCTCGTTCATCATGGCATCGATGCTGGCCATGGGGCAGCGGATCAACTTGGGGATCCCGATGCTCGCCAAGCTATACAGAATGCTGCGACGTATCAGCGAGGGCAAGAAGCCGCCAAGAATATGTGGGCCCTTCCGCCTCCTGTATGGGTGGATCGCGACGCACATCAGGGGGATTTACGAGTATCCAAACCCCATTTCGCCGCCGGGATCAGACTTTCGCCCTTCTATCCTGAACGCAGTTGGGAGCTTCCCATTCAAACTGGCCGTTCCGATGGTGCTGAATAGGGTGTGGAGGGCGGACGAGTTCAACTTTCATCCCTTTCCACTGCCGACGGGAAGGCTTACTGATGATGGACGGGGAACGGAAGAGCATCGGGCTTACCTCCTGGCCTTCCGAGGTGGAGTTTTGGTGGCTTGGATAGATCGTGAGCCGATCTGTGAACCGTACACCCCACACCGTTTTGCGAGGCAGTTCCGGTGCCTCCAGCGGCTGACCCCGCAGGTATACTGGGAGGTGCGTCACGAGGAGCACCCGTGTGTGATGAGGCAGCTGTGGCTCATGTTCACACGTGAGGATGGAAAGATGCAGATCACATTACCTCCACCCACCGCCGCCTTCGGCTTAGTGAAGGAGTACGCTATTAGCTGGGAGGCCGCTTATCCTGGGGAGATGCTGAAGCAGCCAACGATCCGGGTTGGTGACGGTGGGCCTCCTTTATCTCGAGGTCGGGGTCGGAGGGCAGCTAGGGCCGCCCGTGGCAGCAGGGCTGCCATGGCAGAGAGACCCGCACCGGCCGAGGGTATGGCAGCAGTGGCGGATCCGGTGGTTCCGGGAGAGCAAGGTCATCCGGAGGGGCGGCCACCGAGGGGATTCCGTCGGATATCCGCTCAGGCTCTGGGGAAGCGGCTGCGTCACATTGACATGGCAGAAGATGCTGTCTTTCCGGAAGCTTGGGACGTCTGGGACGTCAACCGGCAATTCCTCAGCCCATCTGAGATGTGGGCCCACCTGAATCGCCTCGGGATGAGACTTCCGGGCATAGGCTCAGTCCGGGCTGGATTCATGGTGTCTCCGGCGGAGGCGGAGCAATACTTGAACGAGCTGGAGGATTACATCCACTCCAGTGGTGTCCCTCACCCAATGACAGACCGGGTGAGGGTACTGTTGAATCAGACGGTCCCTCCACAGCCATCAGCTGCCGATCTGAGGGAGCGCTTCCCCTTGCCCGAGGAATCAGGGGATTCTTCTCGGGAGGATGAGGCTGGAGGAGGGAGCCCGTTGGAGGAGGGCGAGGTCGGAGACCGAAGCTCAGAATCCGACGACTTCGCGGAGGCTCTCGAGGTAACATTCCGAACTTCTCTTCTTACAATCATTTTTTTGAATCCCTACGGACTTCTTACCAATGTTTTGGGTCATGCAGGAGGAACTTGTTCGTAGGCCTCGTTCTCGCTCCTTGGCGGGTGACGATGCGGGACCTTCAGAACCCGCGCCTATGGCTGCGTCCAGTTCTGCATCTGGTGGGACCAGGGGGTCTGAGGTGGCTCCTCTGGACTCTCCAGCCCTTCCAACAGTATACGGGGGGCCTCGTCTTGGAGTCCCATCGGTACCGGTCCGGGAGCAGCGCTCGGAGGTCAATCTTCGTAAGTCTCCTCCACCGGTCTCTTCGTTGCCACACGTGGGCCATGTCGACTAACTTTTATGTCTCTTTCTGTCATACAGTTCTCCGACTGGCGTGGGCTGCTGCGGCGAGGCTGGTTGGGATGTCTGGCAGCGTCCCTCCCAGGGGCATGCCGGTGATGGTGACGATAGTCCCTTCACCTCCTCCAATTGTGGCGCACACCATCACTGGCGGGACCACCAGCAGGGTCATACCTGAAGTCATCGAGGTGGACTCCGAGGAAGAGGATCAACCGGTCAGTCCCAGTCCTGTCGTTCCTGTGCCGACATCAGGTGTCGTACCAGACTCAACACTAGATGCGGATCCCGCTGAGGAATTCCTACAGGCATATCCTGTGTACGAGCCCGCTGACCACGCGGATTGGGATGAAACAGCCTCTGACGAGGAAGACAACAGCATAGTCCGCCGCCGGTCGTGGAGGCTGATCACGTGCTTTATCAGGGACACTCCCCAAGTGCAATGGCTGGCCGAAATGAATAGGCTCCGCTCACGGTTGCGCGAACTGTGTGCCGGGGGAGTGGATGCCCAACACCCTCACGCGCTCATCCGAGACCTCATGGCTGAGAAGATCCGGGAGCATGATCGTGGGCTGAGCGTGGGATGGCAGCGGAGGAAGGCGACCAGCATCAGGAAGCTCCAGGAGGCTGAAGGCGAGGTCCAACAGATGCAGATCCTGGCCAACGAGCTTTCAGCCACTCTCGATGCACAGTCTGAGCTGGTCTTACGATTGAAGGCCCAGCTGGCAAAGGCTGAGGAGCATATGGAGTAGACCTCTGGAAGGATGGCTGTCGTCCAGGCCGAGGTGGAAAGAGCCCAGGCCAGGGTTGACGGATTACGCCCCGCCGCTGCTGAAGAGGAGCGGGAGTTAAATCAGCGGCAACAGGCTCTGGACGCCGCAAGTCAACGGGTGGCGGAGCTGCAACGCTCTTTTGACGGAGTCAACCCGTCCATGGGGGAAGTCAACCCCCGAGTATTGTAGTGAACTCGAAAGAAGCTTTTATTAACACTTTTGTGCTCCAACTCTTTCTTTCTCCTTTGTTTTGAGTTCCGTAGTACGCACGATTTCCACTGTTGAATTGCCTTGTTGCATCCCTGCAATGTTTGCGGGACGTTTGACGACAATTCCCTCAAACCAGTCCAGATTCCCGAAAGATGGGGAAGGCTTGATCGGAGGACGAGCTTACAGGATAGCCGAATTACCGTTTCTCCAACGTGCTCTTATGCACGATCGGGGCAACACCAGGGGCGCTGAAACCGGTTCAAACAGGTGAAAATGGGAAGTGTGAATCACGATGCCCAAATTCGGAACACTGTGGGGATGGCGTGACAATAAAGGACAACCACTAACCGTGGCGGACAAACGGTATCCTTACTGTGTTAGCCTGAAATGGGGACAACAAATGAGGGTCGACCGTTGACCATGTTCGAAACACGGGACCGTGTCACAAATGTTGTCGATCAATCTTTCAGGGTGTTGGCCCAGGACAGTTGGTGGACCATAGGTCAGACATCCATACTGTTGGGGGGTCCTTCCAGACATGAAAGAGGACGAGAGTCCGAATAAGGGACACGCAAAGCGTGGAACATGGAGTGGTGGCTTGTTCAAACAGAATCCAACACCTCGGTAGTTGCACCACCGCGGAGGGAGTACGCCAGATGGGCGCATCGACCTGATCACGGATCATTCCTTCTTGGGACAGGGCCTCTCTGGCGAGGGGATCTATCGCTTCCCAATGGGATCTTGGGGCATCCTAAACTTGTTCAGGGTAAAATTGTAGCTACATAGTTCTCCCCGAGGGGTCAGGCCAGAGGGCTGGAAATGGGGAGGAACAGGATTTTGTGATTCCTGGGGCTGAACCCTAGGCGAAATGCCTGGGCGTCTCTACGTATCCCACGTGATGATGGGAATCAAGCCGCACGTAGTTCTGGAAGCGCAGTTTAACATCGTACTGGAAGAGGAGCAGCCTAACCGTGTTGGTACACATCCGGCCAAAACTATTAAGCCCACGTGAGTCGTGCTCGGTGTGGGAAACAAGTAGTAGTGGTGGGAATTTCCCGACGCAGAGAGGGGCAGGTTGGGGCAAAGGGATGCTCGGTGACTACCAGCCCAATGACACTAACACGATCATTCAGCGCATCTAGATGCGCGAAGAGAAAGAGTCGAGTATGGCGGAGTTCCACTTGAACATGAGGGAGTGGAAATGTGTGAATCATGACGCTCGAGATTCGGATCACGATGGTGACGGTGTGGCGATGGAGGACTACTGCTGACCACATTTGCAACACAGCATCCTATCGCGTTAGCCAAGAATGGGGGCAAACAAATGAGGGTCGACCGTTGACCATGTTCGAAACTCGGGACCGTGTCACAAATGTTGTCAGAGATCCATGGGGACGTTGGCCTGAAACGATTGAAGGGCCCTTAGGTCCAGCATTCATGGAGAGCCCTTAAGCTTAGTATCCACGTCGTCCGAGGGTCCCTTTGGATGTGGAAGAGGATGAGGATCCAAATAGTGAGCTCACGAAGCTTGGTCATGGGATGAGGGGAATGTCCTCGTGAAAATCCCATGCTTCGGGCTTTTTGTCAAAACACATCTGAATACGTCAACGAAACGTATTAGAGAGAGGGAGCTGATTCCTTTCCCTTGGGGAAATCTTAGTTTATGGTCATAGAATTCGGACCATGGATTGGAAAAGGGGATCAGGGGACGCATAACATCACAACCTGACGTGAATGAGCTCGAGTCGAGGGACCGAACACCAGGGTTAAGTTGGGCCCGCGGGGAAGTACCCGGGCGCTCCTACGTATCTCATGAGGATGAGAATCAAGCCATACGTAGTTCTGGAAGGTGGCAGGGTAAGGTACCAGTGCCAGGGGAAAGGGGAAGTGCGGACGTGGCCCTTGCACTAAAAGAAGCGGAATTTGATGTGTCTTGTTTGTTCTTTGAGGTGGTGGTTTTTTTTTGTGAAGCGACAGTCCTAGAACTGTAGGTCGTGATGTCGCCACAAGAATAAAGCTGTGATGGGCGTTGACAAGTGGCATGGCGCATGGACAGTACCCAACGTGATGTCCTCTACAGCGAGGTCACCACAATGCGGTGCCGTTTTTCGTCGTGCGACCAGGACGATAATGTCACAGTTTAGGGTCGTATGATAGGACCGAGCATGCATTTTATCGTCATGCAGCGCAGACGTAGCAGAGACGATGCTAGGCGGGAAATGCGCGCAGTGTTTATAAAACACATTTGACAGAGACATGACCCCACATCAAATTGTACGCCATACGGAGGTAAAATAGGGAGAGAGACTGGCTTCCTGAATGGGTTGTACCCGGAGACAGGGCGTCTGGGCGGTCCTACGTATCCCATGAAGATGGGAATTTGAACGTAGTCCCGAATGGGTCTTAGTTTATGGTCTTAGAGCTCGGACCATGGGAGTCCCAAAGGACGCCAGGTTGTAGCTTTGTCCCCCTAGCATGCAAAGGTGCACTGAGGGATAGCGCCAAAAGTGTCGAGATTCCACCTGGACATGATGGGGTGGAAAATGATGTGAATCATGCAACCAACATTCAAGGACTGAAGGGGCTGGCGTGACGACAGAGGATTACTGCTGACCATGTTCGCAACACAGCATCCTGTCGCATTAGCCTGAAATGAGGACTAACAAAACGAGCATCGACCGCTGACCATATTCGCAACGCGGGATTTTATCGATTTGTTGTCCGAAACCCTGGAGGGCGTTGGCCCGTATCGGTAGGAGAGCCCTTGGGCATTGTATCCAGGCCGTTCTTGGGGGTCCCTCCGGGTGTGAAAGATGATGGAAGTCCGAATAGAGGGGAACACGAATCTTGACAAGTGGAAGGAACTTGACCAAGTTGAATCTGACACTCTTGGTCCTAGACCAGAGTACTCTCAACACATGGGTGAACCACTACAGGGAGCCAAGGGACTCAACCTTGAGGGTGATCGAGAGATGGCAGATTCCCAGAGGAAGGGGGGCATGATGCCCACAACCTTGTATCATACCTATGCACCCCCTGCTGGAGAGGGATGGACCAAGTGGCCTAGGTGACCGGGAAATCAGGAGATCTCCCCGAGGTGGGGCTGGACCCGAATCTTAGACATTCAGGTGGTCCTACGTATCCCATTAGGATGGGAATCAAGCCACACGTAGTTCTGAAAGGGTGACTTTTAATGTCATGCAGGACAGGGGATAGGAGGACTGAACCTCAGAATGGGGGCGTGCGTGGTGAAGTTGTTGCGTACCCGACGTGAATGAGGACGTAGTCCTACACTGCGCCACGCAGTCCTGTGATCAGGGTCCTGAAGGCAGGATTAGAGGGGTAAATTTGCTGAACTCAAGCTGGGTTCGGAGACAAGGGGTCTTGAACGTAGTTCCATATGAGAGTCTTAGTTTATGCTCTTAGAGCTCGGACCGTGGGTGGTGACAACTCCCGAGCAAGCACAAAGGTCAACCCAATCCCTAAGCCCACGTGAGATAAACTCGGTGTGGGAAACAAGGGGGGGATCGTTATCGCAATACTTGGGGCATCCATTAAAGGGGAGTCAGCAGAGAGTTCCGAAGGACACCTTTGATGTAGCTTGTTCCTCAAACGCGCAGACGTGCACGGGGGAAAGATACCAAGAGTCCCGAAATTCTACTTGGACATGATGAAGTGATGAAGGGTGTGAATTGTGTACCCGGCATTTGGGCTTAATTGGTTGGTGTGACGACAGAGGAAAACTGTTATCCATGAAGGAAACACAGCGTCTGTATCGCGTTATCCTGAGGTGGGAGCAACAAACGAGCATCGACCGCTGAACATATTCGCAACGCGGGATTTTATCGATTTGTCGTCCGAAACCCTGGGGGGCGTTGGCCCATATCGGTAGGAGAGCCCTTGGGCATTGTATCCAGGCCGTTCTTTGGGGTCCCTCCGGGTGTGAAAGATGGTGAAAGCCCTGATGCGGGGATACGCAAAGCCTGGAAAGCGGGTGCGGACGTGTCCGAGTAAAGCTTGGCATTCCAGGTAATGAACCAGAGTACTCTTAAGCACATTGGAGAACCGCCGAAAAAGAGGGATCGACGAAACAAATCAGCAGGGGGTGGGAGCATGGCGTGGTCATCACGAGACCGTCGTGAATGAGGACATAATCCCACACCGCACCATATGATCCCCTCATGGAGGAAGGATAGGCCAGGGGGCCAAGATGGGATGAGGATTCCCGAGGAATGGGGATGGACCCGGATCTTGGACATCCAGGTGGTCCTACGTATCCCATCAGGATGGGAATCAAGCCACACGTAGTTCTTGAAATGTAGTTTAACGTCATACCGGACGAGGAGGGGAATAACATATCCCTAAGCAAGGTGTACAGTATGGCGAAAAACCGACTTGAGGACATAGCCCTACGCCATGCCGTACAATCCTATAAGATAGGTCCTGGGCCGCGACCTGGAAAGGCCGAGGGGCCTGGGGCTGAGCCTTGGAATGGGAGTCGTATGACATGGTACATGATCCCGACGTGAATGAGGACGTAGTCCTACACCACACCGTACGCTCCGGGTGAGGAATCATGGGCTGTGGGCCCGATCACTGGCACCACCTGGGGAAGTTTGTCACCTCAGGATGGGGCAGAATGAATCACTGTTGACCATATTCGAAACACAGCGTTCCTATGGTGACCCGCATGGGGGCAACAAATGAGCGTCGACCGCTGACCAAATTCGCAACGTGGGACTTGTTTCGATTTGTTGCTTGAGAAACCCTCAGGGGCGTTGGCCCGTATCAGTAGGAGAGCCCTTGGGCTTTGTATCCAGGCCGTTCTTGGGGGCCCCTCCGGGTGTGAATCCATCCACGAAAGGGGCAAACACCTCCAGGGGGGAATGTGTAGCCGGGTCGAGGCTTGCTCGACGTGGGTCGGGACAAAAGTGTGCACCCCGCCATGTCTTGACCCGAGGGGAAGATTTTGGCTTTTGGGCTGGGCCAACGGACGAAATGTCCGGGCGTTCCTACGTATCTCATAAGGATGAGAATCAAGCCATACGTAGTTCTTGAAGGCCATGCAGTTTAGCGTCATGCGGTAAGGACGTGGGAGGGTAGAAGAACGGGAGTGGGCGCATGGTGCGACCTTTACAATCTTTGCGTGAGTGGGGTTGCATGAGCGGGGCCAAGAAAGCCGACGCCCTGCTACGCAAAGATCCTCCAAGGAGACCATTCCCAGAGGGAATAGTGGAAGAGAGAAGCTTGGGGCTGGGCTCGAGACAAGGCGTCCGAGCGTTCCTACGTATCCCATGAAGATGGGAATCAAGCCGTACGTAGTTCTTGACATGCAGTTTAACGTCATGCGGGACGAGGGGCATCTCGTTCGGGGATGTGTGCGGCATGGTACATGATCCCAATGTGAGAACGTAGTCCTACACTGTACCGTACGATCCCGTAAGAGGGTGAGTCGGAGAGAAACGAGGGGGGCCTGGGGCCAGACCTCGGTGGAGACGGGGCCAGGGGCCCAAAAAGGCCGAGGGGCCTGAGGCTGAGCCTCGGTCAGGAAGAACTGACCTACTTGCAGTTTAACGTCTTGCAGTGAGGACGGAGATACAGTTTAAGGTCATGCGGGACCAAGTCGCAGTTTAGGGTCGTGCAGGACCAATGCAGTTTAATGTCATGCATGACCCTCTCGCAGTTTAGGGTCATGCAGGACCAGTGCAGTTTAATGTCATGCAGGACCCTCTCGCAGTTTAGGGTCATGCAGGACCAGTGCAGTTTAATTTCATGCAGGACCCTCTCGCAGTTTAGGGTCATGCAGGACCAGTGCAGTTTAATGTCATGCAGGACCCTCTCGCAGTTTAGGGTCATGCAGGACCACTTTTTCCCTAGGCAAAGTATCGCTTGAGGAATCTGGCATTGGTGGGGGGGGTTACACGCTCTCCATTTGTGGTCACCAAGGAGTATGCTCCATTGGGGTAAACCTTATGGATGATATAAGGCCCTTCCCATTTGGGTTCTAACTTGGGCGGTTTCCTTCCGGGAATCATTGGCGCTCGCAGGGCCAGCACCAGGTCACCCTGTAGAAAAGAGCGGAGACGAACCTTCTTGTCAAAAGCTCTTGCCATCTTGTCCTGATGCCTTTCCAGATTGTGCAGGGCACGAAGCCGGTTCTCGTCCAGTGCCTCTAACTCAGTCAGACGGATCTCGGCTACCTCATCTGATGTCTGGTGATCATAAACTGCCGTGCGTAGCGACGACAGCTGGATCTCAATGGGTAGGACGGCCTCAGCTCCATACACCAGGGAATATGGGGTCACCTGGGTAGAGTTGCGAGTCGTCGTCCGGTAAGCCCAAAGGGCGTTGGGGAGATTGTCCGGCCAACTCTTCTTGTTCTGACCAACCATCTTCTGCAGAATGTTAGATAGGGTCTTGTTGAATGCCTCGATCTGTCCATTCGCCTGTGCGTGGTAGCGGGAGGTATGGTTTGACCGGATGTCGTACTTAGCGTACAATTTCTTCAATTCAGCTGCTCGGATGTTGGTGCCGTTGTCAGTGAGGACGGCGTGAGGGACCCCAAACCGGTGGATGATGTTGGAGCTCACAAAGTCGACGACGGAACGGGCCTTTACCTCTTTGAGCGGAACTGCTTTTGCCCACTTGGAGAAGAAATCTGTAGCAGTCAGGATGAACCTACATTGGCGGGCTGTTGCCGGCGGGTACGGTCCCACTACATCGAGTCCCCATACCGCAAATGGCCAAGAGTACTTGGTGGGGTGGAGGGGTTATGGCGGCCGATGCAAGAAGTTGGCGTGCACTTGGCACGCGTGGTATCTCTTGGCGTATCCAATACAATCGTGGATCATGGAGGGCCAGAAGTACCCTAGCCTCCGGATTTGATGGGACAGCTTCGGCCCAGCTTGATGGGCGCCACAGGAACCGGCGTGAACCTCTTTCATAACTTGAGGTATCTCTACTCCTTGGATGCAACAGAGGAGGACACCATCAAAACTTCGTTTATAGAGGGTCTGCTCAAGACTGGGGCCGCTCTGGAGGGTAAATTGAAGTGCGCGGCGTCGGATTCGCTCGCGCTCGGCCCGGTTGTCCGGGAGCTGGCCATTTTGGAGATAATCGACAAAAGGTGCTCTCCAATCGGGGGTCGTTTCAACCACTGCGTCTGACGAACCCGGGACTCCTGATACGGAGGGTCCGGCGGTGAGATGACTTACCCGTAGGCTATCACGGTCCTCTTGGGTGACGGGAGCAATGACTCTACGGTGGGCCACGTGTATGACCAAATCATCTTGCTCAGGTTCTGCGAGCGATGCGGCTAAGCCAGCTAGGGCGTCCTCTTGGCCGTTCTGCGACCGCGGGACATGGGTAACCTCTGGCCGAGAAGAGAACTGGGCCATTAGGAGGAGGGTGTACTCCAGCAACGGTGCAAGCTCTGGCTTCCTGACGACGTAGTCGCCATTAACCTGTTTGATTACCAGCTCAGAATCTCCCTTCACATGTAGATGGGGTACATGGATCTCAAGGGCCAACTCGAGGCCGGTGATGAGAGCTTGGTACTCTGCCTCGTTGTTCGTACAACCTTCTGACAACAGGAAGGAGTACGGCAGGACGACTTGCGTCGGGGTAATGAAAACAATACCCAGACCCACTCTGTTGAGCTTGGGGTCGTTGAGCCTTCTACCAGTGGGGCTCCGGGAGGCGCCGTCGAAATGCATTTTCCAACACGGGACAGCGTGATCGACCGAGAGGATCGCCTCGTCGGGAAAATCCAGGTCTAGGGATTGATCCGCGGAGGTTGGATGGGCAGCTAAAAAGTCTGCCAATGCCTGTCCCTTAACGGCCTTCTGAGGCACAAACCTGATGTCAAACTGCTGGAGAATCACCACCCACCGTGCTAGCCGGCCGGTCAGCATGGGGCGGTTCAGGATGTACTTCAGCGGATCCACCCGAGAGATCAATTTCACCTCGTGGTGTTGCAGGTAGTGTCGCAACTTCTGCACGGCGAAGACGAGCGAAAGGCATCTCTTTTCGATAAGGGAATATATGACCTCCGTATCGAGAAGCATGCAACTGAGATAGTAGAGACTGTTCTCAGTGCCCTCGTTATTCTTCTGGGAGAGCAGCGCGCCGAGGGATCTCTCCAGGGCGGTCACGTAAAGGACCAGCGGCTTTCCAGAGACGGGTGGCATCAAGACCGGAGGTTGGAGCAGGTACTGCTTGATTTCCTCGAAGGCGATCCGACACTCCTCATCCCATTCGTAGGCAGCGCCTTTCTTCATGAGCCGAGAAAAGGTCTTACACTTGCCGGCCAGGTTCGCAATGAATCGGCGTATATAGGCTAAGTGGCCTTGCAAGCCTCGAAGCTCCCGAATGTTGCTCGGGGGAGGCATTTGGCTGATGGCCTTGATCTTCTCCGGGTCGATCTCGATACATCGGTATCTGACAACAAAGCCCAGAAACTTCCTGGAGGTGACTCCGAAGGCACACTTCAGTGGGTTCATCTTCAGGTGACGGGAACGGAGGAAACCGAACACTTTCTCAAGGTCTTTGAGATGGTCCTGACGCTGATATGATTTGACTACAAGGTCATCCACGTAGCACTCCACCAATGTCCCGAGGATCGGTTTGAATATGCGATGCAAGGCCCTCTGATAAGTGGCACCTGCATTTTTCAAACCGAATGGCATTACCCGGTAGCAAAAGGTGCCCTGGGGAGCCCTGAAGGCAGTGGACTCCTCATCTTCGGGGGCCATCCGGATCTGGTTATACCCGGAATACCCATCCATGAAAGAGAGGGCTTGGAACCCGGCCGTGGCGTCAATCAATAGCTCGGTCACCGGGAGTGGGAAGTCATCCTTTGGGCAGTGGCGATTGAGATCGCGGAAGTTGATGCAGACTCTAATCTGCCCATTCTTCTTCCTGATTGGCACAATGTTGGCGAGCCATTTGGTGTACTGGACCTCTTTGACGAAGTTGGCCTTGATTAGCTTATCAACTTCGGCCTCAACCATAGCGCCATGGGAAGGGTGCATTTTCCTGGGCGGCTGCTTAAACCCATGATGTTTTACTGGGAGGCCCAGACGGTGGACGGCCACTTGGGGATCCAGCCCTGGCATCTCATCGTAACTCCAGGCAAACACATCGCGGTGCTGTTTGAGGAAGTCTACATACTGCTACCGCTCCTCGAGGGACATGGCCGCACTGATTAATGTGGGTCTTGGATCTGCCTCGCTACCAAGGTTCACTTGTACCAGCTCATCGACCGTGGTAGAGACGCCTTCTTCAAAGGCTGGGGGAGCATCCTCCAAGTCTTCCTCCCCAGCCGTGGGGGGATTTCCCCTGACGGAAGGTACTTCTGGGCTCTCAAAACCCGAGGGGCAGCTGGTGCCGGCTTGGGCAGCAGCGGTCATCACATCAGGAGACTCACTCGTTGTGGAGACCATAGCAATGAATTCATTTGACCCTATCCCATCCGGCCTTCGGCCTAAGGGGCCACGCTTGATGATATCAAAGCAGTGGTGACGTGTCGGCCAGAGTCGGTTGATTCCAGCCCGGCGAAATAGGCACGTATGGCGCACCGTCATTGTCGTGAGCTTGACATCCCGGTACCGTACAGGGGTAGGAGATTCCGGGATGACCCGAGCCTGGTTGATGTAGGAGTACGAGGTGATTTTCCGCCGTCGCTTGGACGCGGGAACATGCCTTCCTTGCGTACCCGAAACAACGAAACATTGTCCCATGTCGGGGGTCGTGGCCTCCAACCGGTGGATCGGGAGGATGAGGCGCCGTCCATGCTCGCCCAGGGATCACTTGTGATTGGGGCGGGCTCATCCTCGCTGACCAGGATCTGCTTGTCCTTACTTTTGTAATAACCCACATCCAGATAGCGGGCCTCACAAGAAGCGAAAGGGGACAAGTCTCCTTGGAGCACGCCTACTCGACCGTTGAGCGAGTACTTAAGGCACTGGTGATACGACGAGGGAACTGCTGCATGCAGATGGAGCCATGGCCTGCCCATCAATGCGTTGTAGGCGGTGTCCTGAGAAACAACCATGAACTCGGTGCTGGAAATTAAGCCACCGAACTGGGTCTTCAGACGGATCTTGCCGACCGGGTTTGCTCTGTCCTGTCGTACCCCTGAATCCTGAGGTCAGAGGGAGTCAAATCACCTTCGGACAAACCCAGCTTTCGCAGCGTCCGGGTCGGAATTAGATTGATTCCGGAACCCGTGTCAACGAGGCAGCGACGGACTTCCACACCGTTAAAGTGGCCAGTGATATACAGTGGGCGAATGTGCCCCTGTATAGGAGGGTCTTCATCTTCACCAGAGAACGAGATAACCGCCTGACATTCGGCGTTTTCAATCGTCTCGGTATGGAAGGCCTCCACGGCTGCCACTTCCGTCTCGAACTGGAGGGGGCTCCTTAGGGCCTCGGCAAGTGCCTCGCGCATCTCGGATGACAAGCGCAGGGCCTCAAGGATGGAAAGCCTCACCGGAATGCCGGCTAGGTGCTTTAGGACATCATACTTGCGTGCCAAACGCGAACCTCTGCTTACAGGGGTTTTTTCGGCATTTGGAGGCATAGCGGGTCATGCTGGTTGAACTGGCGGTCAGCTAGCACTGGGTACATCTTGCTGCCTGCTAGTAGAAGCCTGGAGAGTAGTCGCCGGGCTAAGATCGAACAGCGGGGGTTGGCCCGTCGCCGGGCGAGACTGGCTATGATACGAACGAGGCGGCTCTCCCTGATCCAGCAACACGAACGGCGGTGGAGGTAGAGCCAAGGGCGCTGGATGGGTCTGCGCGTGTTGGGATCTGCGCTGAGCCTGCTGCCTGGTCTCGGTAGCGTGCACGGCTTGGTCACAAGTTCCTGCTGACATACCTCGGTGACCGGCGCGATTGCGATTCCGCCGACGTTGACGTCGGCTGGGAACGTTGGGGTGGTCTGCTTGGGGTTCCCCCTCATCGGGGGTCATATAGGGCTTTACCAGCTCCACGGTGTTAACCGAAGCGTACCCTTGACTGTCACTCGAAGAGTCATCCACCGCTGGGCGGATTCTGGGGAGAATTCCCATTTCGGGAGGCATAAAGTCGCCGATAGTGCAGGATGATGACGGCACTGGCAGTGCACGTTGCTTCTTCTTGCGTCACCGCTGCTTGCCTTTTTGGGCAGAGGTCGACTGTGAAGACGATGTTGAGGCGCCAACTACTTCTTCTGAAGGTTCCGACTGCTTCAAGCGTGCCCGGATGATACCCTGGGCACAGACGACAGTTTTTCGAGCCATCCAGTTGTCGTATTTCTGGGACCCGCGGCTAGGGACCTGCTGCCACTCACCCTCGCTGTCACTGCCGATTTCCGATCCCGCGAAGATGCCTGCCACCTGCGCTGGCGCTGGGCCCAACATGACTATGTTGTTGTTGACCTGGTCCTGAAGCCAGTCTTTAAACACATAGCATCGCTTGAGGGTGTTCCCCAGGATCCGATGATAAGGGCAGTAGTTGGGGTGATCAGTGAGATGCGCCTCTGCCGGCCTCCTGCACTCGGGCAGACGCACGATCCCTTGCTCTAGAGCACTTCGGAAGTAACCAGGGACCTGATTTTCGTTAAACGAATAGGTATGGTACTTTCTTTCCGGGTAAGGAGCCCTGGGGGCCTGATCCTGTCGAGGGACCGGAGGGGCCTGCCGGGGGGGCGGCGCCTGGTTGTCTCGCCTAGGTGGCGGTGGCGCGTTGCGCGGGGGAACCTGTCGATTCTGAGGCGGTCGCTGCTGGGAAGGAGCCTGTGCTTGAGGTGGAGGACCTCTGCGGGGTTGCGGGGGTGGTGCCGCCGGTAACAATTCCAGCTGCCTCGGGGCTTCTATTTGAGCCACTGCGGCGGGTTCAGCCCTGGCGGCCCTCCTGGCTGGGATCATAGGGGGCAGCAAACGTGCCTGACTAGCCTGTTGCAGGGCCTCCTCGAGGTGCTGGGCCTTATCCGAGAAGTCTCTGAACCCCCAGGGTAGTTCTGGGTAATCAAGGAGGGTACCAGCTCTGTCTTTACGTTCCCCACACACATCGTCAGTAATTGCTCCTGAGTCAGCGGCATATCGAGAGAATACGTAAGTCCTTTCCACCGGGCGATGAAGTCTGCAACCCGCTCATCAGGCCTCTGTTTGCACTTAAAGAGGTCCGCGATGCTGGTATTCCGCGTGGTGGAGCTGAACTGGTTTAAGAACTGCCGGCGAAGATCCTCCCAGCCGGTCACTGATCCGATGGGGAGCTGGCTGTACCAGACGAATGCCGGACCTTCCAATGTCTGTACAAAACATCGGAGCTTAGTGGATTCTTGCTGAGCCGGGGTCCCCAGCATGGGGCCACACCTGGAAGAGAAATGAGCCAAGTGCTGGGGTGGGTCCCCTGTCCCATTAAAAGGCGAGAAAGTGGGGTTCCCAAAACCCGGAGGCGCGGGCATATCATCCACCCACGCGGGATAAGGCTTGCCATCCGGTGGGACCGCCACCTGCCGTGTCTCCAACGCCTCGAGGCGGGCTGTGAGTGCCGCAATAAGGTCCTCCGGGTGGGGGTCCCTGTCATGAAGGGGGTCCCTAACCACAAGCGCATTGCCAGGTTCTTCAACACGGTAGACGGCTTCTGCTGCTCGCGGGTCAACTGGCTGGATGACCTGTTGGGCGACTGGGGGAACCCGGGTTGGGTTCTTCAGATTGCCCCGTCGCTCAGGGGGGGTTGGAGAGATGTATCGCGCCCTCTTGCCGTATGTTCGGGCTTCCGCCCTGTCCGCGGCAGTAGCATGATCAGGGTTGCCCGGAGGCATCTCACCAGGGGAAATTGTTCCTGCCCCTGCTGTCCCGGCCTGGGATTACCGTAGTCGGGTCGTCGCTCTGCGGCGCGTTCAGCCAAGAGTTCGTCGACCAGCCTCTTCTGCTCAGCAAGCTGCTGGCGCAATGTGGCCTTCTCAGGGTCTTCGTCCGTTTTCTGCATGGAGGCGGACGGATCGGAGTGCTTGACTATCCCGACATGCTCCTTACCCTTGCCAGTGCTTCGACCGAGTGCCAGTGACTCGGTGGGTACGGGGGGGCCTAGCAGGTTCCTTTGCTGACGGGTGACTCTCCCTGATGAGTCGAGTAGTAGCGGTACGCCCTCGGATGGTAAGTCCCCATCAAGGAACTCAAGCTCATCTTCCTTATCCACAACGTCGGCCATGTGGACTGTGACCCCTCTTGAGGGCATATCCTCAATGTCGCATAGCGAATCGGGCTGTCGTCAGATAGGGTCGAAGAGGAGAGCGGCATAGCGTCCCCAACCACGGACTTGCACATGGGGGGTGGCTTCCCTGACGATCTTGCGGAGTGCCTTGAAACTCTGGACGCATTTTTGTTGGAGGGCACTCTGGTGACCGGGCGACTTAGGGTGCTGGGCCGCAAGGAGCGCCGCTGCATCAATTAGGCGGCACTGTTTGCCAATCTCCTCGAAGTGCTCTCGACTCCTGGGGTACACTACCCATTCCCAAAGGAGGCGGAAGTGCGTCACCCACAGGGTCCGCCAAAAGCATCCCACTTCTTCAGGGGTAAGCGACTCGGGTACGCGAAAATTTAGCGCCGCCGTGGGCCAGAACTTCTCTGGGAAGTAGTCCGCTACAAGAATACTCCAGAAGCTCCTGGGTTCGTCCTCGGGGTTCGGCCCTACATTTCCCCACTCATCAACCGGGGGTGGCTGAGGGACCGGTAGCGGTACCGAGACGGACCTCTGGGATAGCAAACTCGGTGGTGGAGAATACGGCGAGCGAGAAGACTGGACTCCGTACTCTGGGCCCTCCTCTGAAGAGCGAGGTGACCTGACCACAATGTCACGATAGGACGGGCTAACAACCACTGCTTCGGGTATGGGAATTGCCGTTACCGGTGTCCAGTCATGTCGTGGCTCTACCACCGTTGACCCCCAAAACAGCTCCTCGTGATCCCGAGTAGAGGTAGAGGGCGCTTCGGGTGACGGTGGCGGTGACTTCGCGGTCGAAACCTGCGGAATTCCCAGGACTTCTTCCTCCTGGATGTACCTGCGGAGAGAGACGGGAATCCGGTGGACCTCAAATTCCGGGAGAATGAGGCTGATGCGTCTGGTTCCTGCCCCAGTCCTTGATACGGAGGAGCTGGGAGGAGGTTCCATCGCTGAATCGCATTCCGCTTCCGAATCGGAGAAGCGGGCAGGTTTGATCCCCCTCTGGGCCTTCCCAGGATTCTTCTTGTGGTGGCGACGACCCGCTCTTATGCCCCTGGGTGGCTCTTCGGGACAGGGTTGACCCCTATCAGGCAGCCCTGGGGCGGCACTAGCGCCGTGGCGGAGAGGGCCCCCACTTGAGACAGCCGGGGTGCCGGGGGCACCAGGGCAAATATAAAAGGGTACATGGGGAGGACCTCCATGAACAGTACCCACTTGGGAGGGGCCTCTATTGGAACCGGCAGGAGCATGGGGAAGGCCTCCATGGTCGGTGCGAGTGGAGCGAGGCTGACCTTCACTCCTTGAGTTGCTGGGGCGAGAAGGATCTTCGCCAGTCGCAGAGAGGACGTAGGGGGGGCCCCACGTCGAAGGACCGGATGAACGGTGCCTTCAAAAGGATGGACTTCATACCCGGTACAACGGGCGCGGGAAATGTTTCCGCGCTGAGCATCACTGCCCCGGGGCAGGTCTTCCTGCAGGATGTGGGCAGCACGAGGCATGCCTCCACGACGAACCTCGGAGCGGGGAAGGCCCACGCTCTGTGGAGTAGTGGTACGGGGAGGACCTCCGTACGGGGTGGCATCACCGCGGGTTAGTTCGCGACGATCATCACTGGGGCCTGCAACCCGGAGCGTCAACCCGGCCTGCCCATGGGGCGGCTGAGGTCTCAATCATGGTTGGGCGAAGGGGTGCCCCTGCTCAATGTAGGTGGGGGCTTCATAATGTACGTCGGTGGTGGCTCGGGCCACTATAGCTGTCGATGTGGACGCGGCTAGGTGAGCGTCCTCAGCCCGGGCCCGGCGCTGACGTCGGGTCAGGCGGGCCGGTGCAGGTGGTGCAGGGACATAGTCTGCCTGTTCTTCCTGCGGGGCCGGACGGCGGCGCTGACATGACCGGACGGGAGCTCTCGCCTGGGGGTCCTGGGTCGGGGCCCTGAGCGGGCTGAGCCGGACAACACCTGCCTCTTCAGCGTAAGGCGAAGAGTCATCAAGGCGTTCCGGGGATAGGCTCCCGAAACGATTGAATGTCTGGGTGGGGAGCGGAGGCTCCCTGCGCGGCCTGTTGGGGCGGCGTTGACGGCGGGGCCTGGAAGCCTCCAGGTCCAAACGGGCCATATCCCTGGTCGGGATGACCCCTTGTTCCTCATACCTGCGCACGAGGCTGTTGATCACCCTTCGTTGGATGACCTCTGATGGGGAAAGGGGACGTGGACGCCCCGCATCCTGTGACGTGGCAGCCGTCGTGGCGGTAGTGGCGCCATGTGGAGTGGCCGTAGTGGTGTTGCCCCTGCCCCTGCGCGGGCGAGGAGCGGATGGTGACCGCATCTCTGAAATAGCAACCTGGTTCCTGGAAAACGAAGGGATCAACTCATCAGTACTGAGAGGAAAAGGATTGACAGCCAGTGCCCCAGCGTTCTTCCATCCTCCATGTTTGTGAGAAGGATCCACGCCAACACGCTGCAGAGCGGAGTGCCCCACGTTCTACTACCCCGACCGCTGGTGAGTTTCACGACAGGTCCGCCATTTGCTTGGCGGGACCAGGCAACGGATATCTGAATCCGGTGACACGTCAATCTACTGGTGTCTCGAACGCTACTAATCTCCATGATGAGGAGAAGAATTTCACGTCGGGTTCACCATTTCTGTTTCCGACGCTTTCGCCGGGGCGCGCGCGCATCCATCCGCGGGGGAGGGGGACGCGCGGCTTTGTTTCCCCGCATTCCCGCTTTCCAAAGGCGGGCGGCATTCGTTCCTTATTCAGGTACGTCTGCTCCTTGATCGAAACGAGATGATGGGATGTCGGTTCTTCCTCCTGTGGATTCCTCCTCAGAACTCGTCACCTAGTCCGGGTCTCCCTTATAGATTTAATACGTAGTTCGTGAAACTCTTCCCGGTGTCATGTTTCCATGGACGCCGGTTAATTACACTGCTTCTGTCGGGACATTCCAAAGGGTCCAGTCAGGGCAGCAACCTTCGGTCAGGGGAGTAATCACGTTTGAGGCATCAGTAGCGTGTTTGGATGATGGGGTACCTGGCATGTCTGTCTGTTATCCTCAATCATAAGGCTTCTCAAGGGCGTGGAAGCCCGAGGCATCCCACATCGAGCGCATGGAATTACATGGCATAGACACGTATCTGAGGTTTTCCTCAGCTTCCCATGTTCAACACAGGGTATGTTGCAAGATTAACGTCTAGCAGAGACGGTTGAGAATGAAATGGGACCATCGCAGGGGGGGGGGGCGACAACGAAGTTGGGCTTGAGCCTTGAAGAGACTTCCTACGTATCCCTATGGCAGGGAATCAAAGTCCGCGTAGTTCAGGATGGTGCCGGTAAACCGACGTGAAGCTGGACCTTGGTCCGAAGAGATTTGGGCTTGAACCTCTGGGAGGATTCCTACGTACCATGCCTTGACATGGATCAAATTCCCCGTAGTTCAAATGATACAGTTTAACGTCATGCAGGACGATAATGAACCCTGACGTAAATAAACGACGGGTGGGCTTGAACCTCGTGGAGGCTTCCTACGTACCATGCCTTGACATGGATCAAAGACCTCGCAGTTCAAGTGGTCACAACGGCTTACCGTTGGACTGGAATGAGACCCGACGTGAAAGAGCGACGGGTGGGTGTGTCGGTGAACCGACGTGAAAGTAGACCTTGGTCCACTATTGGTGGGCTTGAACCTCATGGAGGCTTCCTATGTACCATGCCTTGACAAGGATCAAAGACCTCGTAGTTCAGAAGGGTTGGGTCGCAATGGCTTACCACTGGACCGGGATGTAGTTTAACGTCATACTGGACGTAGGTAGAACACGACGTGAATTGGGTGATGGGTGGGATTGAACCTCGTGGAGGTTTCCTACGTACCATGCCTTGACATGGATCAAAGGCCTCATAGTTCGGATGAAAGTTGACCTTGGTCCACTGATGGTGGGCTTGAACCTCGTGGAGGCTTCCTACGTACCATGCCTTGGCATGGATCAAAGACCTCGTAGTTCAAATGGTGGGTCGCAATGGATTACCACTGGACCGAGGTGCAGTTTAACGTCGTGCTGGATGGGGGTGAAACCCGACGTGAAAGACGGGTGGGCTTGAACCTCGTAGAGGCTTCCTACGTACCATGCCTTGACATGGATCAAAGACCTCGTAGTTCCGAAGGGGAGTAGACCTTGGTCCACTGATGGTGGGCTTGAACCTCATGGAGGCTTCCTACGTACCATGCCTTGACATGGATCAAAGACCTCGTAGTTCAGATGGGGAGTAGACCTTGGTCCACTGATGGTGGGCTTGAACCTCATGGAGGCTTCCTACGTACCATGCCTTGACATGGATCAAAGACCTCGTAGTTCAGATGGGTTTGGTCAGGGTCGGTGCTCACTCTAAGCCCACGTGAGTCATGCTCGGTGTGAGAAACAAGAGGTTGCAAGGACCTGACGATCACGTCGCGAAGGGTGCGTCCGTGAGAAGAGAAGAGGGGCTTATGCGTTAGGCGGCCCATGGTGTTGGGACTTACTCCAGGATGGAGGCCCATGGTGCGACAAAGCGCGGGAAAGATGGACCTTGGTCCGACAATGGGAGGTGCCTCGTTCCCTGTCACGTTCCCCACTGACCTTGGTAGTGGGGGAGTACCGAGATGCACGGGTGCAATCATCCGTACCAAAGGTTAGGGATTTACGCTCTGAGGCGACCCTTCCCCTGCGAACATACACCACTCCGACAAGGAGGATCTCATTCCATGTGAGGAAGAGTTCCATTCCCGTGGAGAGGAGTGGTGTAAAAAATGTTCGAGTTGGGGGGACCCTTCGTGAGGGAGATGAGGTTGGGTCACAGTTTAACGTCATGTGTTGAGGACGTGGTGCTTGGAAGTTTAACGTCCTGCAGCTCGGACGAGGTGGGTTCACTCCACACCCCTAGGGCTTACATAACCGGTACCCTCTGGTCCTTGGGGGAAGGGAAGGTACCAGTAAGGCCATGGTAAAGGGGGGTCGAGGGAGGAACCATCGAGGGGTCCACGTTAGCGTGGCTATGCGAAGAAGCAATAGCCGTTAGCGTGCCTATGCGAAGAAGCATTGGGCGAAGCAACGCTACGGGAGGTGTTGTCCATGGGACTTTGAAATCACATCGTGCAAACCTGGAGGGTCGCACGGAAGGAGGAATCGCTAAGCAG
Organism: Viscum album; assembly: GCA_963277665.1. NCBI lineage: Eukaryota > Viridiplantae > Streptophyta > Magnoliopsida > Santalales > Viscaceae > Viscum > Viscum album. The sequence continues at coordinate 1,530,308,399 of OY728141.1, forward strand.
AAGAGTGTGGTTTGCGAAGTGGGGTGCCTTGGCATTAGCATGGGGCATAGGTGGGAGTGGGTGGTGCTTCGCGAAGTGGAACAGTGTTCGCGGAGCACTGCCTCGCGAAGAAGGAGTGGTTCGCGAAGCAGGGTCCTGCCAAGCAATGTGCTTCGCGATGCATAGTTATCCTGCCTTGGCATAGGGATTACTAGCATGGGTTGGGTGTTTCGAGAAGCACGAGTGCTCCGCGGCTGCCCGGGTTCCTTTGGGAATCCCCTTCCTTTGCGAACGCCCTTGGGCTTCGCGAAGGGCATCCCTCTCGGAAGAGGGGCTCAGGAAGAAATAAATCAGAGTCGTCTCGCGAAGTAGAAATACCTCGCGGAGCTCATGATTCCCGGGGCAAAGCTTGCTTTGCGATTCGGGAGAGGAGAAGCCGAAAGGTCGGATTGTCCGTCCCCCGGGACTCAGGGGGAGTCAAATATTTATAAGGAAGGGGCACCGCGAAGCAGGGCCCGCGCACCGCCTTCGGGGCTTCGCGGCGGCTCGCGAACGTCAAAAGGATTTGCGGAGGATTACCGCCTCCGGAGCTTCGCGGCGGCTCGCGAACGTCAAACCGGTTCGCGGAGGATTACCGCCTCCGGAGCTTCGCGGGGCCGCTAAGGTCGGGACGCTTCGCGGCGGGGCTCCGCGGCTGTGCTTCGCGGCTGTGCTTCGCGAGGCAGCGCGCCGTCTGTCTTTTTCGTTCCTTCCTTTCGGGCCATATTTTTGGCGCCAACAAGAATATTGAAATGTAATTAAATAAGATATTTCAATTGGTATTTTCTGATTCAAAGGTCGTTGATGATGTGAATAAGAGATGATTAGTGGTGGCATTATATATGTGAGGTGAGTGGCATATTTGAAATTTTTTAAAACAAATGGTTGTACACACATTATTCACATTACAAAGGGATAAAAATAGTCAAATCATGAAAAAATAAATTATAATGGAAAAATATTACCATAAAATATATTTTATATATGGTGTTAGGAAATTTCACCCTTATCATTTTAGTTTAACCTTCAATAAACATGTTATCCTCATAACCATTTAGTTAATTTTTAATCTTTTCTCTATTGATTTTGGTAAAATAATTATTTTTACCTTATTATATAATATAAATTATTATGATTAAATTTTTTTAATAAAAATAACCAAATTCATAACACCAACTAGAAAAAATTTAATTTAAAATTATATCTACATAGGTGAGGAAAATAATGTTTTTGAGAAGTGTATTTATGAAGAAAAAGACAATTTTATATTAATTGTTTGAATAATTAAAATCATTGTATGATGATAAAATGATATTTATATATATAATATATAGTTTAATTTAAATAATTATTTATTATTAGTTTTTTCGTTAATTAAAAACGAGAATCATTATGCACTTTAAAATAGTTTTCACATAATCCAAATTTAAACTAAAAAAATTTCATATAATAAAATCCAATATAAAAATGATTAAAATTTCATTAACTATTTTAAATGTATATATATTGTAAATATATAATTTTAAATCATATTAGAATTTTAATGGAAATTTAATGATACACATTTTATTGAAAATAAATTACATTTCAAAAAGAATCTATATTTTTAACTATTCACAGAAAATCAATATTTTATAAATAATCACAAAGAATCATTAGATGTAAGTATATATAATTGTATTTGAAAAATTATTTTCACATTATCAGATACATATTTGGAATGGTCCAAAAATTAATTACAATAATATTTTATGAAAAGTAAACCAAATCATTTTTGATGAAAAAATATTTTTAATGAAAAATATTACAATACAAAAAAATTGAATGAATATTTACTGAAACTATATCGATAATTTATATTGGGTATAAGATTTATTATAATTTAAATATATATATTTCGTTGTCTAATTATTTCTAGTCATACATTCAAATTTATTGGCCAGGTAAAAATTGTAATATATTTCATAGGTCATTTAATCTAATTGTTGGGTTTGAAATACCATATCTAAAATTATTTTATTTAATAAAATCTTAATTGTTGCATTAAAATGTGCTTTTAAAATGTTTTTCTCTATTTCGACATAATTAAAAACGTATAAATGGTATTAAGTTTTAGAAGGGAAACTATTTTTTAAAGTTGGTAATAAATTTTCATTGAAGAAATTAATATTGGCCTTTTACAAAATTAGAACCATCTGATTTTATATTTAAAAATTATTTTATCTTATGAAATTTTTAAATGTGTGATAATTTAATTTTAAAATATTCACATATAAATGTAAATCAAATATTTTTTCTGAGATGATTTTTTTATTTAAAATATTTATAAAAGATAAATTTATCATTTTTACTTGTTTTAATAACCTATATTGATCTATTATAAGTCAATTGAAATGAATAATGATTTAATAGATATCTGTAATCAAATATAACCACTAAAATACTTCATTAAATTTAGTGTGAAAAATCCTAAAAATTAGAATGGTCAGAAAAAACAAAATTTTTGAATAAAAATAAATCATATTAGTAAAAATTTAAAAATATATAGTGAGTAAGAATTAATGTGTGGAACGAAAAAAACGACTTTTATTTTATCAAATATACATTTAATTAATTTTTAAATTAAATTTCTGAATAAAGGTACAGTATAAAGAAAATACCTATTATTATAACCATTATTAATATTAACTTGAATATAAAATGGGTCATTACCAAAGGATTATCATTACAGGTATATAATATCCTCTCTCCAACAAAGGTATCCATGATAGCATATTGCCTTCTCCTCATTTGGAAAATGATTTTTTCCTTGTAAAACCAAATAGTGATCGTTATAGACAAAATCATCCAAAAAATAGATAAAATATTTTCCACAATAATTATGTTTGAACTTACAATTCCAAGAATAAAATTGATTTTATATAAATAATACTAATTTAATTTCCATTCCCCCCAATTCATAAATATATATATACACCTATAGAATATTGTATTCTATTTATATGGAAATTTAGATAGAGGAATAAATTTTCCAACATTGTTCCAATGACACCCCAACGATTCACCAATTTACTAAATTGGAAACCAAGAAAATATCAAGAATGTATCCTAGATGATAACCCATCCAACCAACCTAGATAGTTCTCTTGGCTTGGATTCTCCACCATATCTCCATTAATTCTCCTCCCTGAATCTACCCTCTCAATCTTTGTATTCTCCTCACATCCATCATCCCTGAGCCCTATGTTGTGCAGGTAAGAGAGTACTGATCTTGAGGGCACGATGAAAGAATATTTGTGTTGTATGTGGCCTTTAGAGAACCGAACACCATATATATGACCCCCAATGTTAACATCTACTTAGTTTTACCCAGCTTTAGTTTGCCTAGGGAGGCCACCATCATAGTGTGTATTATAATGTTATTAGTAATACCTTCTCAATATCTGTGGTTAGTTTAAATTTGGTGTAGGATTTTAAACATGGTAATTAACATAGTATGTATTATAATTGGGTCAAAATATTGGGTTATTAGAAACCTACATCTGTCCATGAGGAAACCAACCTTCATAAATGGAATGATTAACCCCATATCAGACAGTTACATCTAAATGTCCTAGAGAACCAAGTCACAATGTTAGAACCAACCAAAAACCAGGATTAAACCACCATGGTTTTTAGTGATTTTAGAATAAAATTAAACATTATAAAATTTAAAATAGAATGGATGGAGAATAATAAAAGGGGACCTGCAATGCAAAACCACTTTTAATTAACAAGGAGTGATGATTTTCATCCAGAAAGAAATAGGGATAAGTTCAATTGGATCTTCTATGATAAAGTAAGTGTGAATTAGGGGATAGGGATATCCATTATGTGCAATATATATACGAAAAAAAAATTAAACTATTAGTATTTAGTAATCTCGGAGGCTATCAGGGTTTGAATTCAAAATTTAAAAAATATTGTGCTAATAAAGAGCTCACACTATAATAGGTCTACAACATCATGTGGTTTAGTCACATAGTTTTTAAAACTATTCATATTCAAGAAATAATACATAATGGTATCTCATGTGGTTTCCCTCAAATTTATAGGTAATTTTTTTGGTTTTTATAACTTTGAGTACTCATTTAACATACAAAATCAAATAAAAATAAAAAATTTAATTCAAAATCACCCAAAATGTAAATGTAACCCTAAATTATATAATATACATATAATAGTGAATAGTTATGTCACATGGTTACTCTTTATCATTGGAATCACTTGTTATAATCTATGTTAATTGAGTTTTCTTCAAAACAAATTGATATGAGCCAACTCCAACTATTTAATATTTCTTATTTGGAATGGTATTGTCCACTTTTTCCATAAATTTTTATTCAACCAGTTACTTATATGGAAAACCATTCTAAAAAAATAACTATATAATAATATGATATATCCAAACCATTTCCTTAATAAAATAAACTCTTAGGCTATTAAAACAAAAAAATTTATTTTTATCACAATAAAAACATATTCAACAACACAATTTATTCATTCTATGTTTCCTGTCCAATATTATAGCATCCAAATTTATCTATACTATACTATAATAAAGAATATAACATTTCAAAAATAACCATCTCATAATATATGTTTCAAAATATCATTTCATAACTCAAAACCTCAAAATATATAGTCTTGGTGTTTTAGATGATTATTAAATCCATAACATAAACAAATTCAATATTTATCTAAGTATACATTTTTTCCACAACAAACATGTTTTGAAAATTAAAATCAAAAAAAATATTCATGCCTTGAACATTTACTTAATTATTTTCTATTATAATCTATAATCATTTGAAAATAATTAAAAATATGGTTCCTGATTGTAAGCCTAGTAAATATAAAATTAATGTATCCCTATTAATACATTTAAATATATTAAAACTTATGAAAAAGTACATCATTTAAGAAATAAAAAATAATCATGAAAAACCACATAATCACTCATAAAATCAACAACATGGATTAATTAATATTATAAAACAACATCATAATCAAGAATAATTAAAATAGGAATATCATAAATGCCAGTATGGATATCTTATTTTTAATAAACTTTTTTAAGATACTTATAATGAGATAACTCAATTTTTTTACTAGAATTTTTAAAAAAAAATCATTACCTAATGCTTATTTGAGTTATATATCAGACCCACACTTAATTATATATAACATCAAAGAACCATCACATTATTAAAACACATATAATATTATATTTATCTATATAACACCTAAAAATTTACATTAACCCATAAACATAATAATTTCAAGAAAACCAATAAAGGTAATACTATTCTAAATAATGGGTTTCCCATTTCCAAATTTGTAGGAAAATGAATTTCAAATGTAGATTATTGACAAATATCATTAAGATGATAAGGAATAACATTCTTATAAAATATTAAATAAGGAAATTCATGATAAACCATGAATAACTTAATGTAAATGTTTTAAATAAAAAATTAACCATGACTCTAGACTCAATTTAAATTTTCTCTATCATCATCAATAATATTATTTAAGTTACTTACCTATTTTAGAACCCTTTTATTTATTATTATAAATATTTTATAATATTTTCATTTATTATCATGTATTATTTATTGATTGGATGTATTCTTCTTTTTATAATCATTTTTGGATTATCCATTCAATAATTTAAAAATAATTTTATTATAATTTTTTCCTTCCATGATATTTATCCGGTGATTAGATGATATCTACAATTGAAAACGTGTATGTTTGAAATCATTCCAGAAGGTAAAGAGTTTATAATAATTGGAAATGTTTATCATTCGATGAATCAAACTTGATGATATTTTTATTGTAAAAATGTATCTGAATTTGTACCTTTATTTTCATTGTTTAGATGAATTCTATATCAATTAATTATTATAATAATTAAATTAATTGAATATTAAAGTAATATCAAATCATATAATAATATTTTAAATGTATCCATGGAATATATAATTTTATTAAAACATCATTGTTTACATTTAAAATTGAAAATCACCATAGTGATTACTTATTCTAATAAGAGTTTAAATGAATGGAAAATTGTAATGTCACTTGATGATTATAGACATTAATTTTTAGTGTAATTTTATATGAGATTTTGGAGAAGGGAAAATTTCATTAAAAAAGTTCAAATCAGTAATTTAATATTTGGAACATCTCTAAGTGATGTTTTATGACATGTATCTTAGCCTGATTGATTTTATAAGTGATATAATGGGAATTAGATAAATTATAAGAGGACTAGATAAAATTATATTCTAATGAAAGTCGTGCAATGAACCATTGGTCATATCGAGATGACATGGTGTAGTGTTTCATGTTGAAGGAGCCTGAGGTTTTATCCTTTGATGAATGGAGGTAGTGAATCCTCACATGTGTCGAAGTTCATCATGTCATGGCCCTCTCATTCCCAATTTAATGTTATTTGATGAAAGGGTGTGTAACATTTCCTCCGACATAGTAAATCCATGAATGATATAAGGGTGTTTTTAAATCCTTATCAGACCCATATTTTTTATGTAAGACCCCTATGTTTTTTGGTTTTGAATTCATGGGGGAAGGATATAATGAATCATCTTTTATTCTTTCAGACTAGTAGTCCTTGTTTAAAAGTGTTGTTTTTCTAGTGTTTAAATGAAAATCTATGTACATATCTCCCTCCATCTCCTTATATTGTATTTTTCTATTAGTTTATGAAATTTTTTGATGAATTTGGATTGTGTATTAGGGATAATTTTCATATTGAATAGTGTAAATAAGTGCTTAAAAATTAGATTAATTATGGTTGGAGAATTGGAATTCATGGAATTTCAAACACACATATTTCTATAAAATTTGTTATAGTAGTGATTTTAGTATCTTTGTGATGATTATTCCTCATTATATATTACTACATATTTAATTATAATTGTTTATAAATAATTATTTCTGTCCCTGGTCATGATATAGTTTCTTGTGAGTTCATTTTGGCGTAGATGAGGCATGAATCGACATGGTTGAGGTAAATTGCATCTTGGCGTGGATGGTAACATGGTTTTTGAGATAGCTGGTCTTAATGATAATAAAACATATAAAAGTTTGTTTTTATCTTCTAGAATGATTTCATGGTTTATGGGACTACATAGATCAATAGGTACTTATTTTTCCATAAGGGAATATATAAGATAGTGTTTGGGTTGTTATGCACAAGATAAGTGATCCTAATAGTTTAGGTGATTTAGATCACCCAGTGTCATTGTCACTAGAGGGTGAGAGAATATATTATTTTCAAGAGAGATCTCGATTCATTATTAGAGAATGATTTTATTTATGGAAGCCATGTGATGGGTTCCATTGGATGTTTAGTTTGGTAAAAAGGTATACTTGAGACAATTATGATTATTTATATGGTAGAAAATATCATGTTGAGTTAGGATCTCCTTTCTAGGTGCATAATGAGGGTTGATCAGTTCCTTCGATGAATAAAGTCCTCCATTCTAGAAGAGATTGGAGAGAAATGGTTCCTCAAGGTGATGAGTTGATATATACCTGTTTTGTTATGTGAGTTGAGATCTATTGATGATTATTTTAAATTGTTCGGTACAAGGAATTTGGATTCCATTAGGTATTAATGGGTTGTCCATGGACAATACCAAGATAAAATATTCCTGTTGTGACATGGTCATGTATGCAGATTGGACCACATCTTTGGATATAAGGTTAATAATATATTATAAGTTTAATTCTCATGGACAGTGATGAATTAGTATTCTACTAATGAGAAGATAGTGTTATAGTTCTGAGGGATCCAAGAGGACACCCAAACATGTTAGAGGATAATTCATTTGGGCTAATATGATAGACATGAATGATGAGATTTTATTTGAAATGTGTAGTTTCATCAGAGTGATGATCACATGGATGGAAAGCTGATGATCTTGTTCAACGATATTCTTTCCCTATTTCTTTTATGTTCTTCATATAAGTTATGGATTTCACTAGGTGTGGTTGGATCATGTGGTTTTCCACCATCAGAAGTGTTATTTAACATGATGGACTTCCATCTGTGCGATGGTGTCTTAGTGTGCCTATTGTGTCGGAAAAACATGAATGAGAAGGTGAATATTGAGACTATTCGACATCATCATGAGTAAGAATATGTTTTTAGGGACCTCTCCAGGATTTATATGGTAAAAATTAGAATATTTTAATGTCTTGATTGATATGGATCTTTTGATCATGACGTGGTGTGAGCTGTAGAGGATGGACGCCAACATGAGTTATATGGTAGCTGTTCAGATTGAGAATGAGGGGCCCTATCTTGAGTGATGAGGAAGTTACCATGGATTTAATGATGACCTCCCTTGAGTTAGAGAGGTTGGTCTAGGACGTGGACATAAGATCTTGCAATACACTTTTGGGTAGCATTCAGAACGTAGTGAGACACCCTACCATGATTCATTATGTATGGGTCGTGTTACAATATTATAACACAAAAAAGTTGTTGGATTCTATCATAGATCTAAATAACGTATGATTGGGGGTCATGGTATCCTAGTAATCACATGATTACCAATTTCAAACGTATTTTTAGTGTCTTGGATAGAACATAATGTCAATTGTACTTTTTTGAAATGTTTATATTCATCACACACACACATGAATAAATATATGTATATCATTGAATATACAAGGGGACTCTTATGAGACCCTACTGAGATATGTCGGTCACACTCTATATGGGTAGTCTGGTTTTTATGTAGACATTGTGTTTGTTTTATTGGTTTGGGCAGAAGTTGTGCAGTAGATCATCCTAGTATTATCAATATGTATTTTTATGGGGATGTTGATTCCCATTGATAGTAGTAGGTTTTTTTGGGTATTTTTTATTTTGTTTCCTATGCGAGGTCATTCTAATGAGATATTTGTGTGATATATGATTATATGATTAGATATTAGATATTTTATATATTATTGTGTTTTATGTGAATATTAATAGATTTATTATGTATTGTGTATTTTTTATTTATATTTTATTGCTTAAATAATCATATAGGGAATAGTCAACCAATTATATTGATAGTTTCATCATTTATAATCACTTGAGCCAGGGTATTTTATCTTATTACGAGTCATGTGGATCTTAAGGTTACACATTGTCTGAAGATGGGTGTATTGTACATTCATGAAAGGTGTGTATATAGACTCATAGATTGTTGATATATGCATTAAATTTATGATGAATAATCCATGTATGATACGGTGTTTTCTTGAGAATATGAATTTTGTTATCTAATGTGTCAATAAATCCAATATTTTATTTTATAATTTATCTTTATAGTTTCATTATAGTTTATTTAAAAGGATGGTTTTTTGGATTCCAAAATAGTTGTTGACAAATGGCATGTGGAATCTATTGTTCATGATATCTATATTGTGTAAAAAATAAATACTATTTGAATGTACAACATTGTTGATCAAGAACCTAGGTTTTTTGGACTGTGTTTTGATATATATATATATATGTTTATGGTAATAATTTTGGTGAAAATACAGGGAGATAAGTGATCACATTGTAAGACATGGCCTGATTTAGATGGCTCGACCCATGAGAACAGACGCATTGAGTTTATTTTGGAATGATGGTGTTGTCTTTCTCTAAGAGTATATTCTATGGCCTATGTGTTTGAGCCTCATTTTGATATTACTTGGTTCATTGGAGTATGAAATCATTCAGTTTTGGTGAGAGGCAGTATCATCATGAGTGAAAACCAATGAGAGGTTTGTTTTGAGGATCACTCTACCTTGTTAAGGGGAAAGTGAGGGTCAAAATCATTTTTAGAGTAAATTTATTTCATTTCAAGGGTTGTTGTGTTTTAATTTCTTGTTGTATCTATTTGGTTTTTAGATCATAGAATTTAATTTTTTTATGTTTTTTGAAACTTTTATTGGTTTGAATAAATTATATTGGTGTTGGGACAGTTTATTGGTTATGAGACACACACATGAAATGATGCCCAGGGTTTTAGATGACATAGGTTATTTCCCACTATGATAGGAATTGTAGTTGATCAGGGATTAGGGATCTATGATATGGTTGATATGGGTTATTTATTTTTTTAGAAATTTATAGGATGGGTGATTAAGGATCAATATGTGTTACGAATGTGTGTTGATAGAGATATCAGGTGTTGTGATGAATGTTTAGTATAAGGGATCCCATATGGTGTGAAGCGAAAAATTATATTTGATAATTTTTTATCCTCATATTCAGTGTTTATTAATATGAATGTATTGTATTTTAGGTGATTTGGGAATGGGAAACTCTCTTAGTTTTACATTTGAATGTGAGGTTAGTTATGTCCAATCAATGAATTCAGCAATGGAATTAGTGTCAACAATATTATAAATTAAATTTAGAAAAATAAATGTAATGATATTAATATAGTGTGGATCCTCATATAGGTACTATAGGTATGGACCTTATGTTGGAATTTCCACTTAAGTGGTGATACCAATTAGTTGATTGTCAAGGGGACAATAGGATTCCTAGGTCTTTTGATTATATATTATAGAATAATTCTGCTGATAGAGTATGTGTGATGAACATGTGAGTAAGATAACGATACATCATCTCATATAGTGAGAGAAATATTTTAGGGGTGATTTTTTGTGTGATTCAATAGTGTAAATACAACTAGAGTTATGTTTATAATTTTGTGTGGATAGTTGGAAAATTTCATGATGCATCTTTCTATTAAATTATCATGATCAATAATTGTAATTTTATTTTTATTTTTTGGTGTGATTATGTATTGAAGAATGAGGTTGAGTGTGTTTGGGAATGTTTAGATAGAGGATAAATGGATACCATTGTTTCACATGGGTTCATCTAGATGGAAACTATATCATGTGTGTGTCATTTGTCTGTTGAAATTCATAATAGTTTTTTAAATAATTAACACCTTTGGTAGAGAGAAACATTAATTAAAATCATCAATAATATCTAGGCTCTAATTTCTAGTAGAATAATAATGTTGGATATGAATTGGGTGTTGACATTGTTGTTTCATGGGATTTCCATGTATGGGTGAGAACCATCTCAGTGATGGAACTTTTGGTGAGAATGTGGTCCAGATTATAGAGAATAGAGTGCCATAATATTACAAGTTACAGAGAAGAAGCATGTTATAGTGGTGGTATATAGTCTATTGGTAGTGAATTGATAATAGATATATATCAGGATTTAGGTGGTAAGAAAATGCAAGTCTTCTTGGAAATGAGAATCCTAATGGTGAAAATTTTGTAATGATCAAAAAATATAATGTACATTATATTTGGGGAATTTTTAAATTTTTATCCTAGTTTAGGGTTCATATTAGTTACATATATTCATATAAAAAATATTTGTGTTATAAAAATAGTAGTTGATATTTTTGGATGTGTAATGAGGCCCCTTTTATTTAACATGTGTTCAGGTGGGTGGAAAATAAGGACTTGGAGGCCTAATAGAAATGATGTTACCACAACAGGTCATTTCATGACCTGTAGATCACACCATGATAAGATGATCTACTGTATCATTCCATTGGGGAACAAGGGATCACAACATAATTCATAGAGGAATTAGATTATCAAATTTACATGAGTGATTAACATTTTTAACTAGATCATCATGTTATGAAGTTTCACGATGCAATAGTGTTTCATGTCATGAAAAGACTTGTGGTTTTGTTATCGATGAATGGATATTTTTTAATAGCGGTAGAACGGTTTTTTATGGATAAAATATTTTTATTTTAGGTTTATCCTTCTTTGGGGAGGTCTCCATTACTAGAACATCTCCCCCTCTTTTTACCTCAAGTGAATTCCCCAATAAGAGGGATGATTTCTTGGATATTTTTAGTAATTATAGTAACAAATAACAATGATTCATTTTTATTTAATTTTCATATTTTATATTATAATTTTTTATAAATCATGATAGGGATTTGGTGGCTATTACACCGATACTCTATGTAATTTTGTGGGGGTGACAATGTTTTCATGTTCCTTTGGAAGTGGAAATCCATTAAGGGTGAACACGTGTTATTGGGTACAATTTCGGTAATGTGGGGATGGAAAATTTGGTTTTGATAAATATCAATCCTTGGATTCAATATGTATAATATATATTATTATTAAAAATTAATTATTTGTTTCACTTATCATGACATATGTCCTTGGATGTTTTTTAATCTAGGTTGGGGTACTGATAGGAATAGTTGAGTGAATATAAAGCATGGCATAGTTGGTAACTCAATTTCCGATGTAGGCGGTCATTTTAGTACAATGTTATAATAATATTAATGAATTATTTCTTTTCATAGTTCATGTTACATGGGACATGAAGATGAAAAAGTAATGAGAGTACCGTATGAGAATAGATAGGGTGGCTTTTTCTGTTTATGATTATAATATGTCATATATAGAACATTAGGTTATTTGGATCAAGAGAATATTTTCTCACCAAAGGGGTGAGAAAATACTCATAATTGATGAGAGATATTGAATATTTATCAAAATGTAAGATGAGTTTTGGAAACCATAAATTGGGTTCCTTGAGGCCTGGTAGTTAAGAATGAGAGGGTCTTGGAACTATATATAAGATTGGCATACCTCTCACACCGAGTGAGGAACATCCAAAGAAGTGTGGATTAAGGGTTTATGTGAGCCTTTGGTGGGGAAATTCCACTATGAATACGTTTATTACGACATACAAGGATTTATATGAAAAATGAGTTGATAAATATATGATGTAACATGTGAGGCAAGATCAAATTACGAGTCATAGGAATTATATGAGACTTAGAATCAGGTATCTAGTGGAATATAGTGAGCTGGACAAGGAGAGTCTCTAGGTATCAAGACCATGTTTTTATATAGAAATGGATGAGGATTGAGTACATCACTTGGGTCTACATTTAGGATGATCATATAGGTTGTGGTTCTAAAAATTTGTGGAATACCTGAGAGGGTTTTGAACAATATAAACTGAGATAGGTATGTGGACCCTAGTGAATGACCAAACATGTAAGATGATAAACCTAAGAGGATATATATTTTTTCACGGATAGTAAAATATTATTCATGTAATTCTTTAATGTCTAGGAGACATGATCCCAAATTGAGAGCTTATATTTTTTTTTTGATGAGTTGTGTGTCCTAATTATATTTCATGTTCTAATGATAGGTGATGAATTTTGGTGGGGGTGATTAGATCTTGAGGACTAGAATTACCAGAAGTGAGTTGGAAGTTTGATGACAACTATGTGAGATATAGGGTTCTGGTGTGAATTGTATCTAGGGATACCTTACTTGAGATGGAATTTCATGAGAATAGTGGGCTTCATATTAAGTAATAACAAGTTTTTAAGGGACTTTTCATGATTGTGAAGAAAATTCTTTGGATAATGAACAATATTGAGTGATATGGATAGTCTATTAGTGAAACTATTTGAGCCATATATGATATTACCTAACATGAGTGATATGGTAGAGGTTAAAGACATGTATGAAGGTCCCTACTTTGATTAATTAGTTAGAGGTTAGGGATTTATGTAGAACCTCCCTCATGTGATATGGGTTGTTCTAGAACCTTTATTAAATAATTTACTCTAACCAGTGAGTATTTTTTGATACTCAGTGATATATCACTATATGAAAATTATGATTTTTGATGATTTATTTATGACAAAGAACTATTCAATCACAAATAAATAAAAAAACATGTTATTTTCAATTGAATAAAGATCTCATTTCAAATAATATTATATATCGTGCCATTAATGATATGATCTTGGCCATTTCCTTAGGGATTTTGAAATAAATCCAAACCATTTCACTATAATGGTTATTTTAAATGGCCTGTCGTAAATAATTAAAAATATTCGTGTGACTGATAATAGTATATATCACTATTAACCTCTATGAAATGATTAGTTGGGGATGTTCAAGTTATCTATCAAAAAACTATTTTATGGATTTTTTTGCATTAAATGATATTTAATGGTTAACTTTTATTCCGAATACAATTTTTTTAAATAGGATCATTTAATTCATTGTAAAGAAACCCCAAAAAAAATTATTTTCAATTTAATGGTTGTCCCTATAACTCCATTGAAAAATGAAAAATAAAAAAACCAAAAAACCCTTTATTTTATCCTCCTTCCTCCCCCATAGTCCATCCTCCATCATGAAATAACCAATGGACATGCACATGTCTGAAGTTCCTCTCTCGGATTCATCCATTGAAACCATTTTTTCTAATTTAGGTTTGAATCATTAAGGAATTGAATTTACCTCTACCTAATTCCTTTTTTTCTAAGATTCCCCATTATGTCTCATTGTAATTGATTCAATTGAGCCCTATATCAAAAAATTTACAGTTATTAAATTTTATTTTAATATTTATTGCTAATATAAATTTATTTACCCTTATTTGGGTGTCAACCATCCTATAGAATATGTTTTGATTTTTCAAAGCTTGATTTCAATTGATTTCATCCATTTTTTCCATATTTTAACCGTTTCATTTATGATATTTTTCTATATATATATATATATATCTATGTGTGTGTGTGTGTGATATATGTATATTTGTATATATGTAATTATATATATATACATATATATATAAATACTCATTCCAAACTTCTAAAACATTTGTATTGTAAACATGGTGCATTTATTCATTGAATGACCAAAGTACAGTGTGTTTGATGAATAAAATATTATTTTTTGAATTATCAATGGGATAATAATTGTGATAAAAAAAGATGAATGTTATATTTTTAGTAGCATGAAAATAATTTGTAATTTATTATTGAATGTTAATATTAGAAATAAGATTATTTTTTAAAATATATAATGGGTTGTTGAATATTTTTGAAATATTGAAAAATGTTTATATAAATATATTTAATTGGCCAGTTATTATTAATTTCATGAAATATAATTGAGGATTTAATGAAACATGAAAATAAAATATTTAAAGAATGATTTTTATGTGTATATAATGAAATGAGATTATATATAAATATGGAATTTTTTATCCTGATTTACAAAATGTTTTATGAAGAGCAATTTTTTACTGAAAATGTTTATTATGACTAGTTTTCATTTATTTAATACATGATAATATAGTTATTTAAGAATAAAGATACATATATACATATATATATATATATATATAAACTCATGAATATAAAAATATAGATTTTAATAAAAAGTATACCTGGTTTTGGGAAGATCTGTATATATATATATATGTACGTATGTAGTTAGGTATGTATATATATATATATATTTGGTTTGTATATTTGTTTAAAAAAAGATAAAATATATATATTTTTGGTATGTATATTTGATTAAGAAATCTTTCCATATATATACATAAATAATTTATAAAATAAATATGAAATCCTTATTTTACAAAAAATGAGATAAAGAATTTGAAATTGGAAATAATGGGAAATAATAGAGTAAAATTTTAAATATTTATTAATAATTCGTAAATAAATTTTAATTGTCATTATATAATTATCCAATATTCCTAATAAATTTAAAATTTTAGTATTAATAACTAAATACTATTACCAATTTTTAAATGTTAATAAATTATGATATATTATAATAAACAATAAAATAACTAAATACTAATAATATTTGAATATTTTTAATTTTTTTATAAATCTCATTATAAATATTAAATAATTATTATTACATAATAAATAATTTTATCAATTACAAAAATACATAAAATAATTTAATAAATTACCTAAAATGTTTCAAATAATTATAATTATTCAAAATTAACAATTTTTAAAATATAATAATTATTTTTAATTAGTCATAATGAGTAATAATAATAAATTTCATTAGTTAACTATCGACTCATGAAGTAGAAAAAATTTTCTATTACATGATCATGATCTAATAAATAATATGAAAATCCCAATAGATCTGGCATAAATATCTACACTGTGGGTGTTAAAACATTTATATCAATTTCATTGACTAGTTCATAATTTTTTTAAAAAAAATTAAATATTCATATATGAAATATGATCTTAGTATATTTTAAACACTTGACATTATTTGTCTTCATCTACATAATTTTTGTTTTTATAATTATTATATATTTTTTAATAAAAATGGATAACCAAATTAATAAAAAATTATATTTTTTATTCTGAATCCATATTTTCAGTATTTAGTACATGAGACTGCTAGCCCATCTATATGAAAAAAACTCAGAATGATATTACAATTCTAAAATCATTACCATCTCAATTTTGTAATTTTCTGAAATATTTTATGGTGGCCTTATATCTGGAATGACTAACAGGAATAAACGAAGCTGTTACAAAATTTATTTATGTTAATCAGATTTATGAATGTCAAGTAGTTTCTTTAGTCAAATGTTTAATTTTAAAAATAATTATATCGATAATAAAAAACATTACATGTGAGATTCTATGAATGTTTGTGGTTGTCGAAAATTTGGGTCGTTCTTATCATAACCTCCAAGAATGTTAAAATGACAAAATCTTATATTATATTGATTATGAATTATATGTTAATTTCAGAACATGTGGAGAATCCATATATAATTAGTAACAATAAGGACATTCCAAATCACATTTAAAATAAGTGAGATATTTTCTTATTACACCTTCTTTACAATGTTTATTTATGTATTAATACACAATTTCACTAATGACCTAGAATAAATAAAATATATTTGTCATTAAAATAATAAATCATCATTGTGTGGTTGACTCATGGAAGAATTTAGATAATATGAGTCATTATTTTTCCTTCAGAAACATATAACATACAATTGGGTCTTTCTATAATGATTTTCCATTTTAGTGCTTATGGAAATCAATATTCTTCATGGAATCTTTTCATTTACCAATATGACATACCACTATGGATTCTAAAGAAGGAACCATATATATATATATATACGTGGGAATTTTTTCATGAAATCTGAAGAATAATATTGATTTATATTTGATTCCACTAATTGATGACATAATTTCATTTTGAATAATGTTGTAAATATATTTGATATAATTTTGTATAATAATTTTACACTGACTTATAAATTAATGTACATGTTCAGTGAATTTAATGAATATAGTATGCTATATGGAAAGTGTACACATGTTCTCAAATCATTTTTATACTTTATTGATATGAATGAATAATTTATACTTGGATATGGGAGAAAGACTTGTTGTTTTGGATCTTTTAAAAAATTTATTAATATCGGCCCCCATTTTTGAATGAATATATATAATTATAAAAATTATATACATGAAAGAGAAAAAAAATTAATGCTCTAAGGTATTCATGTAAAATGTTTTTCCGCTAAATTTCCTCATGATACTTTTCGACCAACAATAAATTGACAACAAATAAATGGTTTTTTGAGATACAATAAATGCATATAGAATAGAGATTATTGGGACCTACCATATTGGTCTGGTTTATTGTTTCATCACATGTTTGATGTAATGAATATTTCAATTTTTTTCATAACCTATTTTATATCATTTTGAAAACAATCGGTAAGACCAAATATAATGTAAAGTCTTGGTTTGATCATGCGAAGAATAGTTTATAGATTAAAAATAAAAATACTTAATGAACCCAAAAGCATTATAGACATATTCTAATGAATATTATTTATTAATCAATAAATGGATAAAATATTATATGATACATGATTATTATGATACTAATTTTCCTCGATTGATCGTAAATGGGAATATTAATGGGTTTAAAAGGCATAAATCCCATGTTATAATGGAAATATTTCAATCTCCTAGTCTTACAAAGATGTTAGATTATTGAATCTGAGATGTGTTGATTGAAATATCATATTTAATCAAGAACATTTTTCATGACATTGGATAATAATTAATTTAGTATTCGACAAAAAAAAATTATTGTTTTATTGTTATGTAAATTGGATAAAATATTCAAACCATCCTTCATAGACTTAATATAACATTAAATATTTAATTTTACTTATGATTATAAATGTGTCCATATAGTAATATTTTTATAATTATACCCATTGGAATAATATTTAACAAAATTAATTATGAATGTAAATAGAAAAGAATCACATCAAGTGTCAATTGATGAATCATACTTACAAATGAAACTTCCAAATTTCTTCCAAAATTATTTTCAATTAGAATATCCTTAAAACATAATTACATGGATCAAAATAAGACCTATGATGATGATTTCACATACCATAAATTTTTTGACTTAAATTACCATAATATTTGTTTTAGTGGTTATCATGAATGATGGATTTCATAAGATGAATTGCACAGATCTCATATAATAGATAAAGTGAATTGTGTAGAAATTACATGATTTCTGTAGTATGTATTATCTTTTTTTATGTACTAGAATATATAAATTTAATTTCATTAATTCTTAGACACAATATAATTATTATATAAAAAATATTTATAAAAATTACACAAATGAATTTTGAAAAAATCTATCAACACTTTTTTTATTTGTTTCAAATATTAATAATTTAAGATATTTCTGATCAAACATTAAATTGATTATTAATGATATATATTTTCAATAGTTTTATAGTTTTTAGGTATCACAAAATTAAATAAAAATTGAAAGTTTATTGTGTGTGATAAGAAACCCACTATCATAATCAGTAAAATATTTTCCTAGGTATGTGGTTAATGGATTTATATTCCTTACACACATATATGGTGAATCAATGAAATAAATGAATAATTTTGTATTTTAAAGGATCTCATCATAATGAAACTTAAATTGAAATATATGGTACATTGGATGTAATAATATACATATTCTATTTGGGAAATTATTATGTAAAAATGTATAAATACCATTTTTCTTATAATTATTGACGGTTGTGAGTTCAACCAGGAAATAGATTTGTTGACATTAAATATTGTAGTCTTATTACATAATGTTACATAATTATGTTGTAAAATCAATCACATTAAGGTAATTATATAGATTAATATGACGTATTGATAGACTTGAATGATAGGTGTATTCTAATTAAAATTAATTCTCCTGATATTATTTTTCCTGAAATATAAAATGTTTTTTTGGAAGTGAAGAATATTAATTTTTTTCAAGAAAAATACCCAAATATATAAACTAACAAATAATATATAAATATAGGTGATTAAATACCCCTTTGTTAATATATAAATATGTCGATAATGAAGATGATGTAATAGGGGATGAAAAAACTAACAGTTATTTGGAATTTGATGATGTTGAAAAAAAAGATAATGACATTTTACTTGACAAATATGAAAATGAATGCGACAAATGATGTATTACATTAATTTATTTATTAGATTTATATCATTTATATTTATATTAAATATTATTTATAGGTGATTGTGTTTCTCTCAAATAGATAGATCTGATGGTCTATTTTATTTCTTTACTGATGATAATAATTATTAGTTTTTCGGTATTTGATATTTGTATAAACAATTATTCATAGTTAAGATTAATATATTCATCAGCAAAATTATTAGTTTTTATATTTCATATAAATAATAACAAATACTTCCAGGTAGTATTATTATATTTTAGTATTTAATTACATGTAGTAATTATTTTTTTATATTTTATATCGTTAATAAGAATATCTTAAAATAAATTTTATTATATTATAATATATATATTTTATATTTTATATATGTTTTACGAATTTTATACTATTAATATTATTTGTATCATATTCCTGGAGATGATCTCAATGATCTGTTTGATTATCATTCTGATTCTGGACGTCGTAATGATTAGCATGATTAATTAAATCATTATAATGCTTCATTTTTAAAAAGGGTTATGATATTTAATGAATGAGTATTTCAGACTGTATTTGTGAGATACAACAATCTTTGGTTTTTGATCATTATTTAAATAGGTTTGTTAAAAAATTTATCGAATATATATTGTGTTGTTTGTTTTGTATTTATTTTACGAATAATATTTAGAATATTTAATATCATTTGCACTATTTTCTTATTTATCAATTGTGTTGGCTGGTGCGATTCTATTAAAATATTTTTCTATGGCATATTTTTTGTGGTTATGTTTCCCATTATTATTTATCAGAATATCATAATCCACTGGATAGTTTGCTATAAAATAATATATTTTATTTTATATTATTTTAATTCGTAAAATATTTTTTCTTAATTTTATTTTAGAATTAAATGTATCTGATTGACAATAACATAAGAGGTCCTGTGTGAGTCATTTGTGAGATTTTTATATGTGAACATTTTAATCAATTTTTACACATCCTGACAAAGAGACAACTGTTAGAGATTCAATTACTATTTTTATCTTGGATTTATTTTAACTTTCACATAACTATATCACACCTCAGGTGTTGGATTTATTGTGATCCAACTAGACAAGAACAAATTTTAGGAAGACTACATAAACTAGGTGTTAGAATCGGGGGAGGTAGGAAGTCACACATTTGGTCGAGATTCATATATTTAGTTTACATCAACAAAAATTGGTATGTAATATTAGTTTTAAGTTATATATACATTTAAGTTTATATAATTTTTATATTTTATTGGACACTAATGAAACATTAATTAATAAGTTAAATGTTTATAAGAGTATGTACAACGATCCTCATACAATATAGATTATCACTGACAGGAAACATTACAAGTCCATTTTTATTTTTTTTAATAGAAAATTAATAACCTAACTATAATTATTGATTATAGTTGAATGTAAAGTATGATAATTTTATTTATACATAATGATATAATCTATATGGGTGAAAAGTGACAGCCACTTGGGATTTAGGGTTTGATGAAGGGGCTAATTTATAGATATATATTTATAGTGTCGATAAAGGACAAGGTTCTTGTATTTTTTCATGATCGACACCTTCTAGTTATTAGGAAACTTCTATGATGTCATCAGTTAGCTATAATAGAGATCATTCAATTTAATTATCATCGTATGAGGAACAATACGAAGTCATTTTTGATATTACAATGAAATGATATATAAAACGTTAAGAGAGATGGCGGTGGAGCATTATTACTAGTGTTAGTGTGATGATCTAATGTTGAATTATATGTGATCTCTTGCTCGGGGTGTTTTTTTGGTGTCCCCCACTAGTTCATTTGGGTGATTCAACTCCCCCAAATATTATTTTATTATTATTATTCTTAATATGAAATGTTGGTTTTAAAAAATATTATTTTTTAAATGATTTTAAAATTATATGATTGTTTTTTATTATATTATGTATTTATAAAATTTATTTTCATTTTTGTTTAATTTTTTAATATTTAATTATTTATAGTGTATTTTGTGGTCGATCACAATAATATTTTAATATAATTTACCATAATATTGTCGATGGGGGGCCTCTCCATAGAAAATAGGTTTTAAAAAAATTAGCCAGGTTTTTTACTATAGGAGTAGCAGTCTTTCATAACTAAAATGTAGTTATAGAAATCTGTCAAAAGTAATAATATTTTTTAAACTTTTTTAAGGATCTCATTGAGATTGAATACCATCATAAATAGGGAATAAAATCCATAAAATCCAATTCTATAAACCACCAATACACTTTAGGTAAAGGATATGGTATGGTAAAATTATAGGCTTCAATGACCGAATTCTAACACAGAACTAAATCATGTATGATTTGGTGTCATGGTCTCCTGGGTAACACATGATGGTTTAGTGTGCTTGGAGTCATGCTATCCTGGTAAGATCATAGTGTCAAACAGAGTTGTGATTATTTTTTTATTTACCTCATATATACATTTATGTGGCAGAAAATTTTATAGTCACTTAGTGGAACCCTTTATAGATGTATTTCACACTAACTACACCAGAACTTGGGGGAATTTACAAACCATATATAAATTTCATATGTTTTAGAATATAATTTTTAATGGATCAGGATGGAATATATCAAATTTAAAATGGATATTAAATTATTATTTCTTAATGATATAAGTTGGTAATTTTGTTTAATATTTATGTTTATATGATTTTGTCTCAATGGTTTATTTGTTTGATGTTTTTTATTTTCAATCTAGTTTGACCACTGAGGTGGGAGGGGTGAATTTATGGACCCATTTTTTGAATTCATATAATTTTAATTGACTTAATTATTCTTGTAAATATTATAGATCCCATTATGAAAAAATAACATCCTCATTACATATATATTAACAATTAGAAAACTAAATAACACATAATATTTTAAGGGTTCTTCTTATGTCCAAACCCTTTCCACATTTGATACACACTCCAATATTGATTCTTCACTAAAAGCATATGAATAATTGTAGAGGTATATTAACTCTATAGTAGTATGATTAGTTTTAATATCCAAAAACTCAACCCCCCAATTAATATTTATACACCACATACAAAAAATCATCACTAACTGGTTAGATAAACTAGCTACATGCTCTTTCATGTTTTATCTACTAATAGAATGATATTTTTATTCTTCCATGGAGATACTTCTCTGACTCTTTGTGGTTATATTCCACCATGACTATATAGTATATGGTGTACTAGTTTATCAACCATATATTTAATGGAAATTGTTTCATATAAATTTAATTACTTTCATATCTTGTGATACACAGGACAAGAATTTTTAAAGAACAACATTATATGATTAATATTTTTATATAATCATGACTATTATACCATATAAATTAATCATGGTGGTATGAATATGAATAAAGATATTATAAAAGAAAAATATAATTGGTTTAGATAAATATAATATATTTATAAATACGTACTTAATTTTTATTAAAGTCGTTATATGTTTTTAAAATACATTTTTCACTATAAATAAATTTTAATGAATTTGGTGGAAAAATAATAAAATTAATTTCTGAAATATTTAAAAATGTATTTGATAGAATGAAATTTATTTTTTGAATCAATATATAAAAATTATTAATTATTAATTTTTTAAAATTTTGTGATATTATTAAATTTCAAATAAATATTGAAATGTACTAATTTTTAATGAAAATTGAATTTTATAAAATCATTTATAATGTTCCATCTTGTTTATTTTTTTAAAAGTTTATATTATACCAATAATGTTATTATTAATAAAATTTATATCATTGGAATTAAATTCATGTTGACTTTTTATGTTCAATGATAATAATCATTTAA
This sequence comes from Viscum album, assembly GCA_963277665.1. Classification (NCBI taxonomy): domain Eukaryota; kingdom Viridiplantae; phylum Streptophyta; class Magnoliopsida; order Santalales; family Viscaceae; genus Viscum; species Viscum album. Next base: position 1,530,331,760 of record OY728141.1, read on the forward strand.
AATTTCACTCATTGGAAAACTAATTTTTATAGCGTATATGAGTTTAATTTCAAATATTATTTGGATTGTTATTGGAATGCATTTATAAAACAATTTAAAATATTTTTAATTAACATAATTAAAATTATTTAATAATTTCAACAAAAGTTTTATCAAAATCAATAGAAGAAATACTAAAAAATAATTACCATTGTTAATGTTAAAAAAGGTTTATTGAGGGATAACACTAAATGTTTGATGGTTAAATTGACATATAAGCATTTAAAATCCATTTTTATGTTCATATTTTGACCCCATCTCATAAAATGTATGTTAATGAGTCATTTTGATACCCTCCTAAAATTTTAAAATGCGTATATACATTTTTATTTTTAAAAATTTCACGTGCATTCTTTCCCCACATATAATAGACAGCCACCCCTCCTATATTATTCGTAGTTCCAAATCCTTTTGTTTCAGAGAAACCCATCCCAAATATCATCTATAATTATATCCCCAAGTTAAATAGGTATTATTGTTACTAGAAAACCTTATAAATATGGTGTAAGGTTTAAATATAAAGTGCTCCTCCAACATAGAGTTAAATTTATTAACTATGATTTTTTTATTCATTATACATCATTCTTAAAATAATTGTTTAATATGATAATATAATAAATTATTATCTAATAAATTATTATATTTTATTTTGTTAATTTTATTACCAATTTCCCTCTCATTCTAATAGATGGAGATAATGATGTATTTAATATATATATATATGATATTTTTTGAATATTCATAATCCAGTAAGTGTACTATCACATTCACTTTATTTCATTCAAATCCATTAGAAACTGATAACATCGCTCCTCCGTAAGTGGGGACAACCACCTCTACAAAGTTTTGTGATTCATTTTTCATTTTTTGTTATTATTGTTAATAAGAATATATTTTAGGAATATATATGTTATATATGATATTAAGATTATTTTTTAATGTCAAATTAATATTTACCTTTCACTCATTCATTTCATCGATATAATGGAAACAACATTTATGTGTACGTATGATATCCTATATCGATGAATGGTGTAATTCATTTACTATATCCATCATTTATTTACTACTCTAAACAATATTATAAATAATATTTATATAATTTATATAATTTATAAAATTAATCGAATTAGGTGACCATGATCAATTTAAAAGGACCAAAAATACCAAATGGAAACATACATGGGAAACGAATAAGTAATAACCGTAAACATTATTTTAACAATTATTTTAAAATAAATGGGTAATTAAAGGTTGAAATAAAATATTATGTTGTATTTTATAATGATTACTGTTCTACAATTCATCTCTAATGTACTGATATTTAATATATATGATGTTTTAATGTGTATGAATAAAATCAATACTTATTTTAATGGATTTTTGTCTCACATTTATTATTGTGGGACACATTCCATATTAACCACTTCTTACATTTGTATGGGGCATATACATCCCCTAAATATATTTATTTACTTTTAACATGAAATTATGTTGTATAAATATTCATATAATACCATTATTTCACAAGTCATAAGCTTCATAAGATACAAATGTGGTTATGTTTTTATGATACAATCTCATTGTTTATTGGGATAGTCAATGATTATGTTTCTAATGATGAAATCCAATGATCTAACTCTAATTAAACAAAATTATTTTAATATCCTTTTATTATTTCCTAAAAATACATCTATTCCTCTAATTTTCCACTATTTATGAACTTAATATTTTAAAATTACATTTTTTATGAAGCCCAACATTATTTCTCGGGTCGGTCAAAATCCATTTTTACAAGAATACACATTTTTTATTAAAATTTTATATAGAAATATTATCTAAATTATTCATTGATTAATCAAATAATATTTATCCTAGTTTTTATTTTTATAAAATTATTTAAAATACATATTATTATTTGTCCTAAACATTCCTCTATTTTATTTTTAGAAAAAATGTGAAATGGATATTCATTATAAATTCTATGAAATGAATGGTATTCTCCACTATCATGAGATGTAAATTATTAAAATATTTCTTTATAAGATTACATGATTATTTTACATGTAATTTTTTTCTTCAATATTTTGATATTTTTATATTTATAAAAATATATTTCAATATAGAATGAATATTTTCCACTAGAAATGTTCATATTCATCCTAAAAAATTATTTTCCTTCTAAAATTATATCCATTGATGTTACATTAGATTTACTGAGGATATTATCCAATGATACCATCCTTATTCTTTATCGTGATGGTTTATAAATATGATGAAACAATGTTTGTGAAACCCATGGCTTTTCCATAGATTTTGCTATGTTGAAATATTGATTTTTTTAAATGGATTTCTTTTAATAGGTTATTAAATGATGATATTAATATGAAGCCAATTTATTTTCAGGATTTCTAATCTGATGAATTTTTTATGACCATGTGGAACACATACATATTATTTTAATTCTTCTACAAGTGGTATATATATTTCCATCCAATTCACAATGTAAATATTGATATCCCATGAGATAATTATGACTAGAATGGGGAGTGAACCATGCATTGTAGCGGACGTTTTCCACTATGATATCTGTAAGAGTGAACCATGAATAATAGGATGATTTGGAGATTTAACCCATTCCACAATCATAGACATGTATATTAGAATTGATGAATTACGTAAATATTTTCTATTCTTATGTGTAAGGCACAAAATTTATGCATTATGCTCATATTATTCTCTCACTACTCATGTTCGTTGATTACAATATTACCCACGTATTATAGTATTCCATTAATTATTTCATGACTCAAGGTTGTGTCTTTGATACATGGGGTACATTTTTAAAATGATATTCTCTTGTTATCATATCCTTATATTCACGTAAGGATGTTGTGATCATTGATAAAACCCTTGTTTACACTTATCAAGCATCATATCGCTCCATTTTTTTCATTCCACAAGTTGTGATTAAAGGTATTATGTATGATATTTCTTATAAGGGTGATAGTTATAAAGAACAATTTGGGAGATGATGTATAAATGTTACAGACAAGCTATTTATGTTTTGATGTTTCTAAATGCGCTAGACTTATATGATATTAGTGTAGATAATTTTGTTAGATAATGAATATTAATATAATAATATGTGATATATATGTATGAAATGCGTGGTTCATTATAGTTGGAATTAGATCAAGGTATATTCATCCTTTTTAAATCCAGGTAGAGAAAAATTTAGTTGGAACCCTAGGGATAAGGCTAAGAATAAGCCAAAGTATTGGAAAGCTTCCTAGAATTTTGGTGAATGATATAGTGGATAGTTTTCAGGTAATTATATAACTATGTAGATATTAAATGGGTATATGGATCTATAAAATATTTACCTAGGGGTAATAACTCTGAAAAGATAGAATTGATATTTAAATCGATCATCATATAGTATAAAAATAGGCGTTATTGTACATCTAGTTTCACAGTCATAGGGGATATTTTTTGGAAATTTAAAAACAAATTATGAACCACCAGAAATTAGTTGAATTGAATATGATCATTAATGAACATGGTAAAACAGAAGGTGGAATTGATTAAAATTGAGTTGTAATTAATTATACATACTATAATTTATTATTCATGATTATATGGGTTTCTATTATGAATAATGATTATCAAAATATGATTTTGGTTTTAGTTAATGTATTGAACCTAAATAGATTAAGTTATCTATGATAGAAAATTCAGTTAATTTCCACTTGAGAGACCAAATTTAATGCAATATGGAATTGAAAAAAACATTAGTATGATCCAAAGATTTTATCAATATATGAAACACGTTATGTTTCCAAATTATAAATTGAAGGAGAAAAATTATATTGATCCTTTTATGTGGATACACCTACTATATAATAGTGGTTATCATGATCTACTAGTTTCTATGATATATATCGTTACAAATGGAAATAATATTATCTTATATAACATTTAGAACATGAAAAAATCATTTTTACAATAATTTTTATAGAATGAGGGGAAGATCAATGATGGAATCTTATCATAAATATGATGCAAAAAAGTTGAATCTATCTCCACATAGTTGGATGAAATTTATATATATGATTACAATATATATATTGATCTTATTCATCATAACAAAATAGAGAATTTATTTATTTTTCACAATCAACAAGATGATGAATCCTAAAACTGCTCTCTTCGAAAGGTCAAATCCCAAATTGGAATTTAATGTTCCCTTATGATTCAACTAACATGTATATAGTGTTAGTCGGGCTCCATCCCATGGATACAAATGAAAATGAAACATCTAGTTTGGATCAAGTGTGACCCCTATTATTTTTATAGACAAAATGAGTTTAGGGAACAATCAAAAGTGGAAGGATTTGTGAAAAGTAAAAATTAATACAAGGGAATTATTGTACAAATTGAAAACAATCTTGTTCGGGTTGTAACTCTGATACTTATTTATTGAAGTCATTATTATATAGCCTTAATCTTATTAATTAATTCTATTTACTCTGGTGATTCCAAAAAATAGTTTTTATTAGTCTGTAGAAAAAAAATTACACATTTAAAGCTTAAATCCTTGGTCTAGTAATTAACTACTTAAACCTGATAATGTTAGTAACCCCAAAATCAAGATACGATGGGCTCACCCAATGGTATTGAATTCACTCACTGAAACATCATTAGTTTTTTTCATTGATATCATTCTTGGTCTGATACGACACTAATGATAAATAACTCATTAAATTCATTGAAGAAGTTGTAAACAAAAATCGTAATGAAAACAAGTCTTTGAGATTTTAATTAGAAATAACACACAATCATTATTACAACACCCAACACGTGGAAAAATATAATCTTATGAAAAAATTGACGACATGAGGATTTATCTGAAACTCAATACACGCCATGGATATGAGTGGAATAAGGGGATAACGAGTGTTAAACTAACCAAGTAATAAATATAACAAAAAAAACTATAAATGTATCTGAGGAAGGTTCGAACGACATAATAACAGCACCTCCACATTGATTTCCAACCATTAACATGGGGAACATCCCCTTTGATTAATAGAATATGTAAATTCATGGAGTGTATAATAAATTACACTATTTTTATTCTGCAAAACATGGTTTCGACTTGATTTCACCACTGGTAGGTGATCTACTGCTCCACTCCTTGACTATGAATGCTCTGGCAGCCAGCACAATGTGTAGCGCTACCCACATGGCATGTAATATAAAATTCATCCACCAATATATCTATAAAGGTGGAAAGTGTGTCTAAATGTGTAGTACATGGTGTGTAGTTATTTGTAGGCTACATGAGAGTGTAATCGGTCTAGGAAATCTGTTTTTGGGTAATGGTAAACAATGTGTGTATAAATTACACTACATGTATACTTGAATATTTGTTCTAATATTTCCCATTTTCTTAATTTGGTTAAAAATATCCTAGAAGTCATTATGAACCCCAATTTAAAGCATTTTATCTTCAAAATACCATTTATCTAGTTCAAACATTTTTTATATAATCAATATGTTGTATGAAAATGTTTACAAAAGTTAGGCACAACAAACACCCCCACATTTAGTCGTTTTCTTTCCCTCATGAAAAATCTCAACATCTAATTAACAGAATTCATACTATAGAAAAGGAATAATTCATCTAATTAAACATCTAAATACTACAAGCATAGAATTGGGTTTTTAAAGGAACTGTATATATTTGAATTCAAAAGATACACTAATCTAACTCCTATATAATTCAATTAAATATTTGTCTTCCAATTCTATTCACACTGTTTTAATTTTCTTAAATATGTTTTCCACATGATGAGTTACCTCACTAGAAGTTACAAAACTAATAACTCAATATTATTTTATCAGAGTTATTTCATTCTCATGTATATAAACTCTCTCCATATGATTTTATGAATTCTAATTCTCATCATTAGAATTCAAATCACAAAAATAATGAGTTCTTTTAATAAGGATCAAATATTTTTGAGTCTTCGGGTAGGTAAGAGATGATGTCAAAATTAATCTGAGATGATTTAAAAGGGATTTTAAATCCGTAAACAACAATGAATGAAATAAAATAGTAATGGACAATGAAGAGTGAATCCACAACAAGATATATCAAAGGGTATCATCACTATGATTGTCCCTCACCAATATGGGTCTATAAACCATCAATAATGTGTAATAAATTAATCAAGTAACATTTTTTAAGAAATGGACCACTAATAATACAATGAAAACTAGGTTTGGAAGCCTAATACCCAAATAAACTTGTGACACTCTCCCCCGCACTAAATTTCATAGTTTCTCATCAAAATGTAACATTAGTAGTCAAATTTCATATCTATATTATTAATGAATATTGATGAATAATTATCAAATAATTATGGATAGATGGATAAATAGGCTTCTAATGTGGTTTCAAATCATGTTACTCCGTGGTTTCTAAGGGTTTCATGAATGTCATATGTAATGTAGGTCATAATGTCCAAAGGGTATAAAAAATAATCAAATGCCTAAATAATTTTTTTATAATTCAAAATCATCATGTTTTGAAAAAAAAAATGCATGTTATAGTAGTTATACATATCCCATGAATCTTTCATTAATGGGTGTATAATAAAATATATGTCAAAATGATAAGAATACCTCTCAAGAATTAATTAAATAAATTTTCAATCATGTATTGACATGAATGAAAATGAGTAGTCTAATAAATATAATTGTAATATAATTTAAATCTTGAATCAAACTATATCTGAAATCTTTTTAAAATACATTAAATATAAGGCCCCAGCCTTAAACCTTACTTAATATTGAATTAAAAGAATAATTCACGTTGAGGATCTTTTCAGGTTTAGAGTTTTAGAGAATTAGAACATAACTATTACATCTCAAAAGATTACAAAGTAGTCACTTATACTAAGTTTCCATAATAAAAAAACTCTTGAAAGAAACATGTCTACTTCCATGTTTTATATAGCATGACATTCCCTTGATCCCATCCTTGACCTTATTCCACATTAAGTCCTATGAAAAACATTTCAAAAAAACTTGGGGTGAGCATAAAAAGCTCAGTAAGGGATACACAAAGAATGAAAACTATTAGTTTTTCAAAATCAAGTAAACCATGTATACTCTATCAAAGTAATACCTTCACCTTCATGAAGTAGTAAAAACTCTTCACTGAATAAAGTATCATTACTTACCTTTTTGTAACCAAAGTATTACCATAAAACCCATATAAAGAACACATAACATATATAAAGGTAACTTGGGACATAAACATACTTAAGTGGAATAACCATACCGTCGACTTCCACACATATCACTTAATGGAATAGCCATACGGCCAATTTCCATACATACATAATGGAATAGCCATACGGCCGACTTCCATACCCAATGCATTGGAGGTTATAACGTAACCACCCGTCCTGGTATTCACGGCACCACCCGTCATATGGTTTATAACGTAACCACCCGTTAAAATGTCCAAGTACCAGTATAAAATCATAAAACTTAAAACCAATATAAAGGAATGATAACATTTCCACATTTCAATCACAATATATCATAAATATATTGACATAATAGAATCCTTTTTCAAAACCATTTTCAACACCAAAATACATAAAAGAGTATATGGTATTTATTTTATTCTAAAAACATTACGGCTTGTTGATAAAGCCAAAGACCAAATAATACTCGTTGTGGCGGAAAAGGTCGTTGTCGCCGCGTACGTTAAAAGAAACATTCCTTTTTGTCGTTTTGTAAAACGCTTCGTAGAAAACGATTCATTTTGTATAAAAGTAAAATTCAAAGGGTTTTATACACCGTATAAAAGAAAGTTGTGTATAAAATAAAATATGCCTCAATGAAAGGAGATTGAGACAAAGTCCCTTACCTCGGGTCCGACTTGACTCGATCGTTCTTTAACGTACTGAATAATAAACCTGAGTTAATTTATACTTGATTAAGAACCTTTTTAAAGTTCATTATTCCTTTTATATCCTTTATTTCCATGTTATAAACATTATGTAACCATTTAAGTTAATAATGTTTGTTTTGTCAATATTTGGTTCTTAAGTCGAAAGTGGACTTCTTACAATTACATGTTGTTCGTGTGGTCAAAGGTTCTTTATATCCAGAATGAAATTCCCGATTTGGATATAATATGTATCATATATATCCAGCATATACATGTATTTATAATATTACATAATCATTTAGGGGTAAGAAATGAAATGCACCGTTCATGGAGACGGTAAGCCGTACGTACGCATGAATGCTACTTTCATTTCTTTGTCATATTAATGGAATTAAAACTAAATGAGAGGTATGTATATTTTAATTCCAGAATTATATTCATCATTTATATATATCACTAATTATATATATCCATTATATACATGTACTTTTAATAGTACATTACATTTGGGGATGAGAAATGAAATGCACCGTTCATGGAGACGGTAAGCCGTACGTACGCATGAACGCTACTTTCATTTCTATCTCATACGTTAAAGGAAAGAAATAATAATGATATAGAGGTATATTATAATTCCAGTATAACATCATATATAATAACTTTAAATCCATCCTTTACACGTCCCACATATGGCATTAACGAATCTCATCACTTTGAGGGGGCGGTAGTCCGCACTTCCTAAAATGAAGATATCGCGTATACCCATAATGGAATCCATAATGGTAAGACACAAATGAAAAATACAGAAGCATAAGTAAAACATAAACATATTATATATAATATATAAAAATAGTGACATCATAATAGCCACCTTTGAAGGTGTTAAATGAGTATTGAACAATCATCGTTTCGGGAGGCAGAATTTTTCCATCCACGGAAACTGTATGTTCTTTAACCATTTGATGTAGTTGTGTGAGAGTTTATCTCGAATAAATATTATAAAAACATCCTAGTACATTGAATATACTGGTGTTGTTACAAAATAAGTAAATAAAAAGAGTTTAGGGAGTTGGAGAAGCAAAATAAAACAAATGAACATGAGAGAATTAATTTCCTTTTAAAGTGTAACTCCTATTGATTTGAGCCTAAAGGATTCCTTTGAAAGGATTCTGCCCAAAGGGAATCCTCTAGGATGAGGAGAGGGATGTGGAGAGAGTAAATGGGCAGGGTTTGGCCGAGCCAAAGGCTTGAGGAGTGTGTGAAATGAGGTAGAGGTGGGGGCCTTTTATAAGAGGAGAGGAGGGGTACTTTTGGAAAGTAAAGAAATATTACTTTATTTGAAAATGTGTTTCGGTTTTAAAAGGTCCCAAATTGATATAATTCGTGGATAAGGTGATAAGGGTTCGAAATAAAATCATCCAATTGGTTTTGGACATGTTTAGTTCATAGATTTTACATTATCATTCCATTTTATTTAAATCGTCAAATACTGATGTCTTCGCTGCATCATTATTATGTAATAAATAATTTAATTTATTTAATGTCTAAAAATTATAAAAAAAATACTATGATGTAAGAAATAGTTTTAGCTTTCCAATTACTATTTATAATCAAAAATATGATCTTTATAACCACATGTAAAAATTGTTTTAGTAAAACATATCATGTTTGTGTCATTTTTTATTTTACATTAAATAAAAAGTTATTTATGTCAGTTCCCAACCAAAGTGTCTCCATGGGGTCCCCAAGTTGACCCATGGCTTGTCTTGGTCGGCCATGACACAACAAATGAGGTTAGGACATGTGTCAAGCTCATCTTATTTTATTAATGCATTATTTTTACCTTAAACTACACTAATTACCACTAATCGCGATTAAGAACTTAATAAGTTACTATTCACCAAAAAATTATTATAATCTCATTGAACTACATTTTACTTCTTAATGAAAACCATGTATGTTGGATTTTTTAAATTCAAAACACAATGATGGAAAAATTTCATTTAAACGGAAAATCAGTCTTTATAAGTACCACTTAGTGGTTTCACTATTCATCAAAAATTGATGTTTTTCAGAAAATTACCAAAAAATCACCCTAAGCTATATTTGATATTATGAATTCAAAAATGAAGTCTATTTTACAATATTCAAAACATATAAGTCACATTAATTAATTTAATAATTAATTCCCGCTATCAGAGCAAATATCGTATTTTTTTGAAACAATAAGTATCAAAAGATTGACACTAGTTTAAGTCCGATTTCAAAGTGAAATTAATTCCAACGACCACTATTGGATTTAATGGTAAAAATATTTTATAATTTCACTTTAAAACCAATTCAAAAGTTAATCTAATCATATAAATAAATTAGATTAAAAAGAGGTTTTGAATTAAAATACAACATTTTACACTATTCATTAAAAATTGAACTTTATCAGAAAGGTACCAAAAATTTACACAAAGTAAATTTTGATGTCCTGATTCAAAAGAAGAGTTATATTTGGTCCAATAGAATTTATAAGATCGATCAAAACTATATTTAATGACGGTTCTCCGTCAAAAGGTGATAAGTGGACCTTTTGTGAAAATTAGGATATAAATGCCTAAAATTGAACTCTTTCCGTATTTTAAGCCTTTATCATTTATTGGGTTAGTGTAAAAACATTTAAAAACATATATAATCATATTTTAGTTATTTATATCTATTCCCGCCAGTACAACGACTACTCGTTAACTAACATTTAAAATAATATTATTTTATTACTTGTGTGCAACGTAAGTTTTCAAAGAAACTCATCATTGCGTACCGAGTACGCTATCGAACGTAGAAACCCCTTTTAATTAAAATCAATATTTAATTCGTAAATATTAATAAATATGACAATTCTTTATTCATTATTTACCTGGGATGTTACATCCTTCCCCCCTTTTGGGAATTGTGTCCTCGCAATTTTATTCACTTATCAAAATAAGTGGGGGTATTTATCCCTCATAGAATTTTCTGATTCCCACGTTGCCTCTTCAATCACATGGTTTTTCCAAAAAACCTTTACCTGATGAATCACCTTATTCTGTAACACCTGCTCCCTGTGGTCAAGAATCTGGACCGGTTGTTCCTCATAAGATAGGTTCCCTTTCAGCTGAACTACCTCTGGACTCAAAACATGAGATGGATCTGGCATACACTTTCTCAACATTGAAACATGAAAAACATTGTGTACCTGAGATAAACTCGGAGGTAAAGCCAGCTGGTACGCAACTGATCCAACTCTCTCCAGAATTTCATATGGTCCAATAAACCTTGGACTCAGCTTCCCTTTCTTACCAAATCTCATTACACTTTTCCAAGGAGAACCCTTGAGAAAAACATGATCACCTACCTTGAAAGATAGATCCTTCCTCCGGTTATCCGCATAACTCTTCTGCCTGCTCTGAGCTGTTCTCATGTGTTTCTGAATCAACTGAACTTTTTATGCCATCTCTTCTACCAATTCTGGTCCCATCAGCTTCCTTTCACCCACTTCATTCCAAAATGCTGGAGTTCGACACCGCTTCCCATATAATGCCTCAAATGGTTCCATCTGTATACTGGAATGAAAACTGTTATTATAAGAAAACTCAACCAAAGAAAGATGTTGGTCCCAACTTCCCTGATAATCCATAGAACAAGCTCATAGCATATCCTCCAATGTCTGAATTGTTCATTCTGACTGCCCATCTGATTGAGGATAAAAAGCTGTACTAAAATTTAATTCAGTACCCAAAGACTTCTGAAGGCCTTTCCAAAAGTTAGAAGTAAACCTGGGATCACGATCCGATACAATGGAGAGAGGAACTCCATTAACCTGACTATCTCTTTAAGATACACACGGGAAAGTTGATCTAGAGAGAAAGTATCTCGTATAGAAAGGAAATGAGCAGATTTGGTCAAGCGATCAACAATAACCCAGATTGCATATTACCTCGAGATGTCCTCGGTAATCCCACAACACAGTCCATGTATATGTTTTCCCATTCCCACTCTGGCACTGGTAAAGGCTGAAGAATCCCTTTCGGTAACTACCGCTCTGCTTTAACCTATTGACATGTCAAACACTTCACAGTAAAATCAGCAATGTCTCTTTTCATTCCATCCCACCAGTAATACTCCCGCAGATCTCTATACATCTTAGTACTTCTTGGATGAACTGAAAACGGGGAACTATGAGCCTCACATAACAACTAATTCTTCAACTGTGAATCACAAGGCACACATAACCTCTTCCCAAACCTCAAAACACAATCACAAACTTATCCAAGAACTCATGGAAAATTTTATTCATAAGGTCCATGAATACAGCAGGTGCATTGGTTAACCCAAAAGGAATAACTACAAATTCATAATGGCCATATCTAGTACGGAACGCAGTCTTCGGAAAGTCTTCTTCTTTTACTTTCAACTGATGGTACCCCGACCTCAAGTCAATCATAGAAAAATACTGAGCTCCATGGAGCTGATACCACTTCATTCGATGGCCCAACATCTGCTGAAGTTGTTACAAAGGATTTCACCACCCCTTTCTGCTTGTAGTCTGGCTGCATTCTCCCAGTTGAGTTCTTCATTGGATACTCGTTTGCATAATGAACCATTTCATTACACTTAAAACATCTTACCGTTGGCTTTTCATTTACTTCTTGATCATCTTCCTTACAGTTACGAGAAATATGACCAGACTTACCACACCGAATGCACTTACCAGACTTGGATAAACATTCTCCAGGATGAATTTTACCACACTTCTAACAGGATGGATATTTGGTTTTCTTACCTCCTTGCTTATTTGATGAAGTCTTCCCCTTTGCCTGCCAACTAGACCTCTTATTCTGTTGTTTGTCATAGAACACCTGATCATCGGCAAACTCCATTTCCACCTTCTCCGCACATCGAACGAGTTTTTCATAACTTTTGAACTCATGAGAAGCTAAAGCCCTTCGATAATTTGGCTTTAACCCTGAGAAAAAACGGTTTATTTTACTATCAAGATATCGTATGAAGTTTGGAGCATACCTTGCCAATCGAGTGAACTTTTCTTCATAAGCAGCCACTAAATCATCCTCCTGCCTCAATTCTAGGAACTGTTTTTCCATCCTAAGACGAACCACCTTAGGAAAAAATTTCTCAAGAAACATACCTTTGAATTCGTCCCAATGAAGATCCTCAATCTCATCACTATCCCTTATATTTTTCACCATCGACCACCACTGATTAGCTTCACCTTCAAAACGGTAAACAACAAGACTAACCTTTTGATGTTCTGAACACCCCATGACATCAAAAATCTTCGCCAGTGCTTTAATCCACCCTTCAGCTTGCACAGGGTCAGATGATCCTCTGAATGATGGGGGATGTTGCCTCATGAAATGTTCCACCACTAACATGTTCCTCTGTGGTTGATCTGGCTGATCTCGTGCATGGATACCACCACCATTTATAGCCAGAGTCAATTGTGCCATCACGGCAACAAACTATTCAGTTCCGATTCCGACCATCTCAGGTTGCTGATTTGGAAGGTTATCTTCTTCCTGATGTTGTCCCAATATAGCTGCTTTGTTTCCTCTGCGGAAAACCATTCTGATCACAGAAATATCTTAGGCGAAGCAACATGGTAATCCGTAAATGCTATATCATTTCAATCATATTATAATTTAACACTTTACTAACTCCTAAAGTTGTCTAAACCACCTCTGATACCAACTATAAGGCCCCAGCCTTAAACCTTACTTAATATTGAATTAAAAGAATAATTCATGTTGAGGATCTTTTCAGGTTTAGAGTTTTAGAGAATTTGAACATAACTATTACATCTCAAAAGATTACAAAGTAGTCACTTATACTAAGTTTCCATAATAAAAAAAACTCATGAAAGAAACATTTCTAGTTCCATGTTTTATATAGCATGACATTCCCTTAATCCCATCCTTGACCTTATTCCACATTAAGTCCTGTGAAAAACATTTCAAAAAAACATGGGGTGAGCATAAAAAGCTCAGTAAGGGATACACAAAGAATGAAAACTGTTAGTTTTTCAAAATCAAGTAAACCATGTATACTCTATCAAAGTAATACATTCACCTTCATGAAGTAGTAAAAACTCTTCACTGAATAAAGTATCATTACTTACCTTTTTGTAACCAAAGTATTACCATAAAACCCATATAAAGAACACATAACATATATAAAGGTAACTTGGGACATAAACATACTTAAGTGGAATAACCATACGGTCGACTTCCACACATATCACTTAATGGAATAGCCATACGGCCAATTTCCATACATACTTAATGGAATAGCCATACGGCCGACTTCCATACCCAATGCAATGGAGGTTATAACGTAACCACCCGTCCTGGTATTCACGACACCACCCGTCATATGGTTTATAACGTAACCACCCGTTAAAATGTCCAAGTACCAGTATAAAATCATAAAACATAAAACCAATATAAAGGAATGATAACATTTCCACATTTCAATCACAATATATCATAAATATATTGACATAATAGAATCCTTTTTCAAAACCATTTTCAACACCAAAATACATAAAAGAGTATATGGTATTTATTTTATTCTAAAAACATTACGTCTTGTTGAGAAAGCCAAAGACCAAATAATACTTGCGGTGGCGGAAAAGGTTGTTGTCGCCGCGTACGTTAAAAGAAACATTCCTTTTTGTCATTTTGTAAAACGCTTCGTAGAAAAAGATTCCTTTTGTATAAAAGTAACAGTCAAAGGGTGTTATACACCATATAAAAGAAAGTTGTGTATAAAATAATATATTCCTCAATGAAAGGAGATTGAGACGAAGTCCCTTACCTTGGGTCCGACTTGACTCGATCATTCTTTAATGTCCTGAATAATAAACTTGAGTTAATTTATACTTGATTAAGAACCTTTTTAATGTTCATTATTCCTTTTATATAACTTTTTGCCATGTTATAAACATTATGTAACCATTTAAGTTAATAATGTTTGTTTTTTCAATATTTGGTTCTTAAGTCGAAAGTCGACTTCATACAATTACATGTTGTTCGTGTGGTCAAAGGTTCTTTATATCCAGAATGAAATTCCCGATTTGGAGATAATATGTATAATATATATCCAGCATATACATGTATTTATAATATCACATAATCATTTAGGGGTAAGAAATGAAATGCACCGTTCATAGAGACGGTAAGCCGTACGTACGCATGAACGCTACTTTCATTTCTTTGTCATATTAATGGAATTAAAACTAAATGAGAGTTATGTATATTTTAATTCCAGAATTATATTCATCATTTAGATATATCATTAATTATATATATCCATTATATACATGTACTTTTAATAGTACATTACATTTGGGGATAAGAAATGAAATGCACCGTTCATGGAGACGGTAAGCCGTACGTACGCATGAACGCTACTTTCATTTCTATATCATACTTTAAAGGAAAGAAATAATAATTATATAGAGGTATATTATAATTCTAGTATAACATCATATATAATAACATTAAATCCATCCTTTACACGTCCCACATATGGCATTAACGAATCTCATCACTTTGAGGGGGCGGTAGTCCGCACTTCCTAAAATGAAGATATCGTGTATACCCATAATGGAAGCCATAAAGGTAAGACACAAATGAAAAATACAGAAGAATAAGTAAAACATAAAAATATTATATATAATATATAAAAATAGTGACATCATAATGGCCACCTTTGAAGGTGTTAAATGAGTATTGAACAATCATCGTTTCGGGAGGCAGAATTTTGCCATCCACAGAAACCGTATGTTCTTTAACCATTTGATGTAGTTGTGTGAGAGTGTAGCTAGAATAAATCTTATAAAAACATCCTAGTATATTGAATATACTGGTTTTGTTACAAAAGAAGTAAATAAAAAGAGTTTAGGGAGTTGGAGAAGCTAAATAAAACAAATGAACACGAGAGAATGAAATACCTTTTAAAGTGTAACTCATATTGATTTGAGCCTAAAGGCTTCCTTTGAAAGGATTATGCCCAAAGGAAATCCTCTAGGATGAGTAGAGAAATGTGGAGAGAGTAAATGGGCAGGGGTTGGCCGAGCCAAAGGCTTGAGGAGTGTGTGAAATGAGGTAGAGGTGGGGGCCTTTTATAAGAGGAGAGGAGGGGCACTTTTGGAAAGTAAAGAAATATTACTTTATTTGAAAATGTGTTTCGGTTTTAAAAGGACCAACAATTATATAATTAGTGGATAAGGTGATAAGGGTTCTAAATCCACTCATCCAATTGGTTTTGGACATGTCTAGTTCATAGATTTTACATTATCATTCGATTTTATTGAAATCGTCAAATAATGATGTCATCGCTGCATCATTATTATGTCATAAATAATTTAAATTATATAATGTCTAAAAATTATAAAAAAAATACTATGATGTCGGAAATCTTTTTATATTTAGAATGACTATTTATAATCAAAAATCTGATCTTTATAACCCCATGTAAAAATTGTTTTAGTAAAACATATCATGTTTGTGTCATTTTTACTTTTACATTAAATAAAAAGTTATTTATGTCATTTCCCAACCAAAGTGTCTCCATGGGGTTCCCAAGTTGACCCATGACTTGTCTTGGTCGTACATGACACAACCAATGAGGGTAGGACATGTGTCAAGCTCATCTTAGTTTATTAAAGCATTATTTTTACCTTAAACTACACAAATTACCACTAATCGCGATTAAGAACTTAATAAGTTACTATTCACCAAAAAAATTATTATAATCTCATTGAACCACATTTTAATTAGTAATGACAACCATGTATGTCATATTTTTGAAATTCAAAACACAATGATGGCAAAATTTCATTTAAACGGAAAATTAGTCTTTATAAGTACCACTTAGTGGTTTCACTATTAATCAAAAATCGAAGTTTTTCAGAAAATTACCAAAAATTCATCCTAAGCTATATTTGATATTACGAATTCAAAAATGAAGTCTATTTTACAAAATTCAAAACATATAAGTCACATTAATTAATTTAATAATTAATTCCCGCTATCAGAGCAAATAGCGTGTTTTTATGAAACATTAAGTATCAAAAGATTGAAACTAGTTTAAGTCCGATTTCAATGTGAAATTAATTCCAACGACCACTATTGGATTTAATGGTAAAAATATTTTCTAATTTCAATTTAAAACCAATTAAAAAGATAATCTAATCATATAAATAAATTAGATTAAAAAGTGGTTTTGAATTAAAATACAACATTTTACACTATTCATTAAAAAATGAACATTATCAGAAAGGTACCAAAAATTTACACAAAGTAAATTTTGATGTCCTGATTCTAAAGAAGAGTTATATTTGGTCCAATATAATTTATAAGATCGATCAAAACTATATTTAATGACGGTTCTCCGTCAAAAGGTGATAAGTGGACCTTTCGTGAAAATTAGGGTATAAATGCCTAAAATTGAACTCTTTCCGTATTTTAAGCCTTTATCTTTTATTGGGTAAGTGTAAAAACATTTAAAAACATATATAATCATATTTTAGTTATTTCTATCCATTCCCGCCAGTACAACGACTACTCGTTAACTAACATTTAAAATAATAGTATTTTATTACTTGTGTGCAACATAAGTTTTCAAAGAAACTCATCGTTGCGTACCGAGTACGCTATCGAACGTAGAAACCCCTTTTAATTAAAATTAATATTTAATTAGTAAATATTAATAAATATGAATATTCTTTATTCTTTATTTACCTGGGATGTTACATTAAAACTTAAAATAATCATGTAATATTTAAAATTCCCCTCTATATCATAATTATTTATAATCATAATTAATCAAAATTGTTCAATGTATTATAATATTTAATCTACTAATGGTGTCACCTAGACCATTTTAAGGGAAAAGTCTAGTATAGTTAGAGACTCCCACCATTATTAATATTTCACATGGTCTTCCAATTTCATCAACAAAGAAGTGAATAGTATTCTCAAAACACTAGTGGGGGTAGAATGAGGGGATGAAACAAAATAATTAATCCAAACATAATAATGAAATAAAACATTAAATTAATACTCCCATCATGATAATCTAAAAAAGGTGGAAAAGTGTCGAAAATAAATTCCATGTCGCTTTAGAGTGCGTGTGATTTTCAATGAAATGGAAGAATAATTTTTCATGCACATACACAATCACATCACAAGCATAACATAAAAGATAGATATATAAAAAATGGAACAATCATGAAAAAACCAGCCATGAGGTTGCATCAGAGGAGGAATCATCTAGAACAGGATAATTAAGAAGGTATGATGTAATGGAAGAGGAAGCGGGATGCTTGAGTTGTATGCTCTCTGTGGTTTCCATAGAAAGTACATACATGGAGACAGTTATAGCTAGAGGCACATGATTAGTGATCTGTGTAAGAGACTCTATGGGAACAGGTTGGACAATAGAATTAGTAATAACATCTAGTCCATTGGTGAATAGTAGAACAAAATCCATGGTTGGTGCCATCAGTGGTGTCTGTGCTACTGAACGATGAAGATCAGATGGAGGAGAAGCTGAAGAGGTAATTTAAGGACATGGTTCTTATGATGTAGCCCCAACATCTACTCATGTTGCATGAGTTTCTGAGCAATAGTATCCTGGAGTCACTCCATCATGGCCATGTAGAGGGAGATAGGGATATCAAGTGAGGGAGTTGGTATATGCGGGGAAGAGGATGGTCTATTAGAATTTATTGTGGATGAATAAGTAAAAGATGAATTAGTGGGGTGGGTAAGAGAAAGAACATCCACTAATGAATGGGGTGGGATTAGATTAGCAACACCAGTAGGGGTAGATGGTTCATCTATCACGCAGGTAGGATCTGGGGAATCCTGTATAATCACAAATCTATATCCTTAATGCTTGACCATCCTCATGAAGATATAAATGACAATTTATAGACATTGGGGAGAGCCTTAGTGGTCATGAGGGAGAGAGGGCTCAAAAAATCCCATGTATTGTGCCATCCATGTGGCATAGAATCTAACTTTTCGGTTTCTCTAATATCCATGGATCATGGCATAAAAATAAGATGCGGCAACATTAGGGAGGTATAGGTTGTCGTGCAAGAAATTACATGTGATATGGTCAATGTCTTTATTGGACACTACATTTGCTTCCTCGTGGTGTAGAAAAATAATTCTACTAAAGCATCATTGGAAGAAACGATGTGGTGGGGAAATGATGATAGTTCTCTTTTAAAAAGTGGGTTTATACCTTTGTTCAGGCCCAGAAAGCTCCCACAACATTGAAATGATGGAAGAGAGCTCATGGAGGGTGAGTGTGGATATAGGAAGTGGGATGGAAAGATAGGGGTAGAAGCTGCACCCTTTTCCAAAAAAAGCCACAATCAATGTGAATTTTCTTCCACCTAGCCCAAATCAAACTGGAATTTTTGTATTAGTGTGCATATAGAAGTACATGGGCCTATAAAACATTATTGTCACTCTGAAATCCAAAAAATTCATGGAAGTTAGGAGTGATGGCCTGGAGTGTATCCAAATGATGTGTGTGGCCATGTAGCTCCTCAATCTCCTCCTAGACATCCAGACATTGGGGCACTGCGGTATCTATGAAACGACCACTCAGGTGGATCATGTGTTATAATAGATTATGGAGTCTATCTATAGTAGGATGGTAGTCAATGAAGTCGAGGAATGGTTGTGGATGAGGTCAAGTAGTGGCTGGTGAAGGCCAAGGTAGGACCACATCCATTAATGTATAGGCTCTAGCTGTGGTGAAATTGGATGGGGAAGATGATGTCAAAGAATCCATGCAGGTGTTTCCAACTGTGGATGGAGGTTTGGGCATTGTATGGTCCATAGAATTTGTGGATGGATCATAAGGGTCCACACTGGACACATGAGTTGTTGAACTGTAGCCCTAATAGTAGTGGATGGTGTAAGAACCCGTGTTTCTATGGAAAGTCGTTTTGAGCAGAAATTTGAATTTTTGTAGTTGGATGCTCGTGAGGGGTAAAATATTCATTTTACCCTACCATCTGATCTTGGATAATTTTTTTGCCAGCTCTGTTTGTCCCAGAATATGGTGTTTACCCTAGGACATATGTTTGGTGGAAATCTGAGCTGTTCGAATTTTAGAGGAATATTTAATATTTAATATTATTATATTAAATATTATATTATTCACGTTGGATAGTTTGGAAATAACATTAAAATGGAGTGTCATATTGGGTTTTCTTTTGTTCCGTTGAGTCCGGAATGAGGAGTTTAGCCTAGGTAAGGAATAAACTCATGTCGGGTGTTGGGGCCGGCTCGGGCCCCAACTTCTTCTTTTTCTTTTCTTCTTTCCTTTTCTTTTCTTCTCTCTTATTTCCTCCTCCTCCTTGCACACATCTCCAACACCGCTCCTCCTTGGCCGTGACATATGGGATAATTTGTACATTCAGAAAATGGGAGAGAAGTAAGGAGAGAGGTATAGATTTGAAGCTCTCGACGCGCTGAGTCGGCGTACGACAACCGTGACACGTGAAATAAACCGAAGATTTGGTGGTTTACGCCCGAATGTAGGGCTGTTTATGTTTTCCCCATATATCACCGATAAACATGTTGTTTTATTTTATTGAGTCCTTTTATATCTTGCTTGTATGACCATGGGGCTCGATCTATTGTTTCGAGGGAGAAAAAGGGTGAATCGGGCGTTTTTAGGGTTTTCCCCTCAGAAAACCCAGAATACACAGTGTGTATTCTAGGGGTACACGTCATGTGTTCTTCATGTTCGTGGAATTTGATGTTTTTATAAATACACACTGTGTAGTGGGTAGCCATGTGGCTGGACATGTGTAATAGAACACGATTTTAGTGGTTTTTAAGGACTACACATCATGTAATTTAAGTACACCCAGTGTAGTGGTACATGGGCATGTGTTTGGGTAAAAAACGGGGTGTAAATTTTTGTGAACAGTACATTATGTGTATAGTGAATTACACGTTGTGTACTCTTACATAGGTAGGCCCTCTGTGCTCTGGCCATGTACTCTAGCCATGTACTGCATCAGTTTAGTAATTTTGAGATATATTTGGCTCTGGAAGTCATAATTGGGCGTGTGAATAGTCGATTCTAAGAGTTTTTCCTCGTAGATTTCACTGGTGGAATCCTTTTTTACTTTTAGAGTTCATATAATGGAATTTTATGGTGTTTCTATCTAAATTTAGGGGTTCTTCCACCACTTATCGAGTTCAGTTGTCACCTGAGTGTGAGACATGGTGTGGATGATATGTTGGGTGTTCAGACCAACATAGTTGAGACCATTAATAAGAGATGATCTATGAGATATCATCTGTAACCCATGCTATAGAGGACTTTTCCCTTGTGATACGTTCCCTTTTGGCCTATGAGGCTTTGGAACCAGGTACCTCTATAGATCCCATGAGGGATGCCTTTGCATGTGTACTGACCTAGGGAGTCCATTGTAGGATCTCTCACTTTTTCATCCTTTGAAAGGAACCATATTATGGAATTACTATATTGCCCTTCTTTTTAGGATCTCGTGTAGGATTCATCTGTTACACTTTGTTAAGGATCCCGCGTAGGATGCCTTCACTCGTGTTTACCTGTAGGATCCCGAGTATGTTTCATCCTTAGTTTTTGACCTTAGGGACCCAGTGGGTGTCCGTTGGATTACCAAACCTGAGTTGCTATGTTGGGTGTGGGATGAGATGGTGATTGGGTGTCACCTAGAACTCGTTCCAAACTGGTAATCCCTTTGGCCTTTGGATATTTGTTCAGTTGGGCATTCGGGCCACCCTCACTATTTGTTTATATCTAACTTGGTTTTTGGATATTGTAGTGTTACCAGAGGTGCTTCCTGGTTGGCGGCTGCTAAGCCTAACGCAATGCATCTTTCTTGTTTGTTTGGATTCCTAGTTTTACATGTGTGGCTGAGTAGGTGGTTTTTTCCTTACCATTCAAAGGCTTTGTGTTTTATGTGAAAATTCCACCAATACCCGTGAACAGGGTATTGCGTGTGTACCTTTTTTCCCTTTTTGTTTTCCTGCCAAGCTTGTATGCTTGCGTAGAGGTAATTTCATCATGTATGAGGATAATTTGTTATACTTGGATGTTTTTCCCATGCCTTGTTCTGTTTACGACCCTTTGGGTCTTTTTTAGCATTTGGCGATTTTGCATGTTTTCTATGCCTTGTGACTATAGGATGGAGTGTTTTTCTTGACATTCTTGTTATGTTGTAGAATGGTTATCCAAATAGCTCTATAGGTGTACATTGGACCTATATCATTATTATTCACTCACTGGCTTGGGACCGTGAGAACCGGGTGCTATAGACTATAAGGGATAGACCGAGTGAGCTTCCCAGAGAGTCTTGAATGTTATAGACTATAGTAGGGTAGACCGAGTGTGCTTCCTCAGAGAGTCTTGGACACTATAGACTACATGGGATAGACCCAGTGAGCTTCTCAGAGAGTCTTGGATTTTATAGAGTACAGGATGGTAGACAGAGTGAGCTACCTGAGAGAGTCTTTACTTGTTTGAATTTCTTTAAAACCGTTCCAAGATATAGAAGTAATTGACTGAGTGAGCTTCTTTTGAGAGTTTTTGATTGACCTGAGGCTGTAGGAGGAATTGAATGAGTGAGCTTCCGCATAGAGTTTCTAGACCTTGGGGCTATAGGAGGGATTGACCGTGTGATCTTCCATAGAGAGTCCCTGACTACCCTAGAATATAAGTGAAATTGACCCAACGAGATTCCCCAGAGAGTCTTATAATTCCGTATGACCAAACTAGAGGGGTTATGCTGGGTGCACTGCCCAGAGGGTTGTTGATATTTATTGGATATGATCAGTGTGGTTAGTTGTAAGTACATCCCAGAGGGTTAACTATTGTGTTATCTTCTTGCTTGTGTTTCATTGGTTGAACTAGAGGATAACTTTTCTTTTTTTAGCTTGTTGAGAGGCATATCTTCGGCGTTGGCCGAAGTGGGTACATGTCAATGGGATTATGGATCCAGAGATTGACTTATTTTGATATACGTCTTGGGTGGCACTATGTGTAGCTCAATTCCCTGGAATAGGATGTCCAAAATTTTGGGCTTATGGTTCAAGGATTGATTGCTGATGTTGTTTCATGTTACATGAATCACTTTATCATGAATATTCATATTTATTTATATGTGTATAAGTATGGGAATATACTTGTGTACGTATATAGATATAGACATCCATTGTTTCACTTTCCCAGTTGACAGGGATTACATACCCTATGTTCAACTGTGGTTTCACGTTTGGTTTACTTCGTTTTGTTGTGTCCCAGCTAGGCTAAGCACATTGTTGATGTATACACTTTTAGCAGCACAGTTAGAGGTTTCTTTTTGGGGTACCCTACTGAGATTATTTCTCATCCATTCAAAAGAACCTCGGTGTACATGTAGACCTTATTTATGCTTTTCATGTTGAGCACGAGTTGCATAGTGGATAGGGCTGAGGCCCATTGTTCCATGATCGAGCGGAGCTGCGCGAGTGGTTAAACTTATTCGGTTGCTGCAGTACGATAGTGTTTGTAGATCAGGTATGCGGATTGGCTCGGAGTTAGTAGAAGATCACTGTACTTTTACTTTTATATTATTTTGTACTTGTATTTGTATGGTTGGCCTAGTGGGTGACCAGTGTTGTATTGTATTGCATAGTTGTTCGGGATATTACCGCATTTTACTATTATAGCTTGTTCTATTTCAGTTGTTTACTGCTTCCGCACTTTGTTTACTTTCCACTGTGTATGATACTTATTTATTTCTACTGTTTTCTTAATTTGATATGAGGGCATAGTCTCCCAACTATCACACCCTAGGCCCTCGCTGCTAGTCGGAAGCCACTGGCATACGAGGAGGTACGCTTGAGGTCATGTAACATCCGGACCCAGATTTATACTATAAGGGGAATTGACCGAGCGAGCTTCCCCAGAGAGTATTATAATTTCGTATGACCAAACCAGTGGGGTTAGGCTGAGTGCACTTCCTAGAGGGTTGTTGATACATCTTGAATAAGATCAGAGGGGTTGGCTGGAAGAACTTCCCATAGGGTTACCTATTGTGTTATCTACTTCCTTGTGTTTCATTAGTTGAACTAGAGGATATCTTGTCTTTTTTTTGGATTGTTCAGAGGTATATATTTGGTGTTGGCCAAAGTGGGAACATGTTGATGGGATTTCAGACCCATAGGTTGACTTAATTTGATATTCGTCTTGAGTGCCACTACATCCAGCTCGATGCCCTTGAATAGGATGTCCATGAGATTGGGCTTATGGTTCCAAGGAATTATTGCTGATGTTGTTTCTTATTACTTGAATCACTTCATCATGAATATTCATATTTATGTATATGAGTATATTTATGGGCCTATACATGTCTATGTATATAAATATGGACATCCAGGTTGGCACTTTCCCAGTTGACAGGGATTACATACCATGAGTTCAACTGTGGTTGCACGTTTGGTTTACTTTCTTTTGATGTGTCCCAGCTTGGCTGAGCACATTGCTGTTGCATACACTTTTAGCAGTACAGTTATAGGATTCTTGTCGGGGTGCCCTACTGAGATTATTTCTCACCCCTGCACGTGCACCTCGGTGTACGTGTAGACCTTATGTCTGATTTTTAGGTTGAGCACAAGTTGCATAGTGGATAGGGCTGAGGCCCATTGTTGCATGATCGATTAGAGCTGCTCGAGTGGTTCTACTGATCAGGCTGATGTAGTACGACAGTGTCTGGAGATCGGGTAATTGGATTTGCTTGGAGTTAGTAACAAATCCCTAAAATTTTACTTTCAGATTCTTTTGTTGGCCCATTGGGTGACCAGTGTTGTATTGTATTGCATAGATGTTCGGGATTTTACAACATTTTACTATTATAGCTTGTTCTATTTCAGTTGTTTACAACTTCTGCACACTTTTTACTTTCTGTTGTGTATGATACATAGTTATTTCTGCTGTTTTCTTACTGTGGTATGAGGGAATAGTCTCTCCACTATCACACCCTAGGCCCTCACTGCTAGTCGGTAGCCTCTATCGTACGGGGAGGCATGCTTGAGGCCTTGTGGCGAACCGGCTCGGAGCACCGGTTTAGTGGCTTCTGGGTCGGGACGATACAAAGTGGTATCAGAGGAGTTTTTTTTTCCTGGTTATTACTATTTGAGATATGGTAGACATGAGTATTAGGAATGTGTCAGAACCTATGATGGATATCGGGCTAGTGCGTCGTGAACACTTGTTTCGGTAAGAAGTCCTGGTTGCCAGGGTTTGGGATTAATGTTCTGATTTTGCGATGTTACGGTTGTATATGATTTTCACCATTAGTGACTCACATGTTGTGTGGTGTTTTTATTTACTATGGATCTTTAGATCTTGGCCATTGGTAAGATTCCATGGATAGATTTTCACTCTTGGCTGGCGAAGGCATGAGGCGTCTGATGCATCATACAAGGCACGTAGGATTCACAGCATATAGACTTGAAAGTGTGTGTTTTTACTGAAGACTGAGACCTTTGGGTATTCTTATACATACTTTTTTTTCTCTGATGGCAGGTTACGTGGATCTTCATTATGGAGTTTTTGATGGGGATGAAGACTCTATCCTTTTGCAAAGGTGGTGAAGTGACCCTAGTTGGTCTATGTGGAACGTGATTCCTTTTTGTTTAACCCCTTTTTGGGTGTTATTTATCGAGTTTATGGTTATCTAGTTGGATCGCTAAGAATTATGTCGATAGATACTGAGTCTTTTCTTGTTAACTGGACCTCCTTGGGGTATTTATGTACACAGATACCCAATGGGTGTTATCTCAGCTTGTCTCTTCTGTTTTGTTTATGACCTAAAAGGAGTCGTTCCTTTTGAGGATGCTCGGAGAGAATTAGTTACCTTGTAGGCTATGTTCTAGTTTTTACTATCTTGGGTTTTTGTGAACATTACCATCTTCTGAGAGGTTTTGGATTTTTTGTATTTGGTGGTTAGACCTTGTGACCCAGTTTTGAGGATTTTTCATTAGGTATAGGTGGAAGACATAGATACCCTTGGGTTTGACTCAAACAATTGTAGATCGATGTCAATTCCATTCCAAGGGAACTAGTGTGAAAATGGATGACCCTTAATTGAATCCTGGTCGGGTTTTGGTAGGATATTAGTGTGTCTTGGAGGGAGCTAGACACGCCTTCAGTGAAATCGTAGGGTTCTCCTATAAGAGGCGATCATGCGCTATCTTGATTCGTCGTGAGTATGATGAGAGAGCTTCGACCCTACGTTGAGCTCCTTTTTCTTTCATAATGTTCTTCCCTATTGAGGGTGAAACCTGTTATGGTTGTGCTCTTGATGCTTTGTATGGAAATCCATATGGTGGGTAGTGCACCATTGGCCATTGAGGGTGGTTCTCCTTGTTAGGACTAAACATCGGTGTTTTCCAATGGGATTTTAAACTCGGAGTTTCCATTTTAGATGACAACATGGGTATTCCTATGGTGGGGAGTATCAGTTGGTTGTAGTTGAATATCTTCTATGTAGAAGGTTGTTGTTAATGCTAAGGTTGGTCGTTTGACGGTCCAGGTAGCTTGGTTGTGCAGATGAACGGGTTGGGGTCATGGTTGTTGGTCCTACTGTTGGTCCTTTTTCTAGGCTTCTCGGGAACAAGAAGGTTCATGGTGGGAGATTGTAAGAACCCGTGTTTCTCCAGACAATCTTCTTGAGCGAAAATTTGAATTTTTGATATTGGATGCCAGTGAGGGGTAATACGGTCATTTTCTCCTACCAGCTGATCTCAGATATTTTTTCTGATAGCTCTGTTGGTCCCAAAATAGGGTTTTTACCCTAGTACAGAAGTTTGGTGGAAATCTGAGTTGTTCGAATTTAAGTGTAATATTTAATATTTAATATTATTAAATTAAATAATAAATTATTCATGCAGGTTCGCTTGGAGATAACACTAAATATGAGCATCGGATTGTGTTTATGCATACATCGTTGAGTCTGGAATGGGGATTTTTGCCTAGGGAAGGCATAAACTCATGTCGGGCATCGGGGCCGGCACGAGACCATTTTTCATCCATTTATTTTCTTCTTTCCTTTACTTTTATTCTCTATTATTTCCTCCTCCTCCTTGCGCACATCTCCAATGCCAACTCTCCTTGGTGGTGACCTATGGTAGAATTTGGATATCGAGAAAATGGGAGAGAAGGAAGGCGAGAGTGGTACCGATTCGAAGCTCTCGATGCGCTGAGTCGGCGTACGACAACCATGACCCGTGTAATCAAGTGAAGCTTCGGCAATTTATGCTCAAAGGTAGGTCCGTTTATTCTTTCTCAATATATCCCCATTAAACATGTTGTTTTATGTCTTTAAGGCCTTATATTTCTTTCTTGTATTCCCATGGGGCTTGATCTATTGTTTCGTGGGCGAAAACGGGCAAATCGGACGTTTTTAGGGTTTGCCCATCGGAAAACCCAGAATACACGGTGTGAATTATAGGGGTACATTCCATGTGTTCTTCCCGATCGGGGAAGATTAAGTTTTCTTATGTACACGTCGTGTACTTTGAGTACACGCCGTGTGGCTGGCCGTGTGGAATAGAACACGGTTTTAGTGGTTTTTAAGGACGACACGTCGTGTACTTTAAGTACATGCCGTGTAGTGGTACATGGGCATGTGTTCGGGTGAAAACGAACACCGAGTAACTTTTTTCGAACTGTACACACCATGTACAGTGAAGTACAAACCTTGTACTATTACAGAGGTAGGCCCTTTGTGCTATGGCCAAGTACTTTGGCCATGTACTGCTTCAGTTTAGTAATTTTGAGATATCTTGGGCTCTGGAAGTCAGAATTGGGCATGTGAGTAGTCGATTCTGAGTGTTTTTTCACGTAGAAAACAATGGTTTAATCCTTATGAATTTTAGATTTCATATAATATGGGTTTCTGGGGTTTCTATCTAAATGTAGGGGTTCTTCCTCCACCTATCGAGTTCAATTGTCACCTGAGCGTGAGAAATGGTGTGGATGATAGGTTGGGTGTTCGGACCAAATTAGTTTAGACCTTTACTAGGATATGAGCTATGAGATATCTTCCATAACCCATGCTTTAGAGGAAGTTTCCCTTGTGAGACGTTCCCTTCTCGCCTATGAGGATTTGAGACCAGGTACTTCTAAGGATCCCTAGAGGGATGCCTTTGCTTGTGTGCTGACCATGGGAGTCCCTTGTAGGATCTCTCTCTTTTTCATCCTTCGACAAGAACCATGTTATGGAATGCCTATTTTGTCCTTCCTTTGAGGATCTCATGTGGGATTCCTCCCTTACTCTTTTCTAAGGATCCCACATTTTATGTCTTCGCTCGTGTTTACCTGGAGGGTCCTGAGTATGATGCCTCCTCACTGTTTGACCATAGGGACCCAGTGGGTTTCCATTGGTTGACCGACCATGAGTCGTTATGTCAGGTTTGGGAAGAGATGGTGATAGGGTGTCACCAGGAAATCGTTCCAAACTGCTAATCCCTTTGGGCTTTGGATATTTGTTGGGTTGGAAATTCGGGCCACCCTAACTGTTTGTTTATATATGACTTGGTTTTCTAATGTTGTAGTGTTACAAGGGGTTCTTCCTAGTTGGAGGCTGCTGATCCTGACGCGATGCGTCTTTCTTGTTTGTTTGGATTCCTACTCTTCCTTGTGTCCCTGAGTAGGTGGTTTGTGCCTTACCTTTCTATGGATTTGAGTTTTATGTGCATATTCCACCAATACCCATGAACGGCGTATTTTGTGTTTACATTTTTTCCCTTTTTGTTTTCCATACTTTCTTGTATGATTGCGTAGAGTTAATTTGATCATTTATGAGGATAATTTGTTGTTCTTGGATGTTTTTCCCATGCCTTGTTCAGTTTACAACCCTTTGGGTCCTGTTTAATTTTTGGTTGTTATGCTTGTTTTCTATGCCTTGTGACTGTAGGATGGAGTGTTGTTCTTGACATGCTTTTTATGTTGTAGACCGGATAGCCAAGTAGCAATGTAGGTGTACTTTGGCCTTATAGCATTATTATGCACTGACTAACATGGGACTGTGAGAACCTGGTGCTATAGACTATAAGGGATAGACAGAGTGAGCTTCTCAATGATTCTTGGATATTATAGACTACATGAGGGTAGACCGAGTGTGCTTCCTCATAGAGTCTTGGACATTATAGACTACAGGGGATAGACCGGGTGAGCTTCCAAGAGAGTCTTGGATTTTATAGACTACAAGAGGGTAGATCGAGTGAGCTTCCTCAGAGAATCTTTTCATGATTTAATTTCCTTATAACATTTCCAGGATAGAGAAGGAATTGACTGAGTGAGCTTTATTAGAGAGTCTATGATAGACCAGATACTATAGGAGGAATTGACTGAGTGAGCTTTCTCAGAGTGTTTCTAGACCTTGGGCTATAAGAGGGTTATACCGCGTGATCTTCCTCAGAGAGTCCCTGACTACCCTACACTATAAGGGAAATTGACTGAGTGACCTTCCCTAGAGAGTGTTATAATTTTGTATGACCAAACCAGAGGGGTTTGGCTGATTGCACTTCCCAGAGGGTTGTTGATACTTCTTGTATAGGATCAGAGGGGTTGGCTACATGTACTTACTAGAGGGTTACCTATTGTATTATCTGCTTTCTTATGTTTCATTGGTTGAGTTATAGGATAGATTTTTTTAGGTTGTTTAGAGGCATATCTCCAGCGTTGGCTGAAGTGGGTACATGTCGATGGGATTACGGACCCAAAGATCGACTTATTTTGATATACGGCTTGAGTGGCACTGTGTCCAGCTCAATTCCCTTGAATAGGATGTCCAAGAGATTGGGCTTATGGTTCCAAGGATCGATTGCTGATGTTGTTTCTTGTTACTTGAATCGCTTCATCATGAATATTCATATTTATGTATATGTGTATAGGTATGGGACTATACATGTTTACGTATATAGATATGGACATCGATGGTGGCACTTGCCCAGTTATCATGGATGACATACACCGATTTCAACTGTGGTTTCTCGTTTGGATTACTTCCTTTTGTTTTGTCCCATCTAGGCTGATCACTTGCTGTTCCATAAAATTTTAGCAGAACAGTTATAGGTTTCATGTAGGGATGCCCTACTAAGATTATTTCTCACCCCTGCACATGCACCTCGGTGTACATGTAGACCTTATGTCTGCTTTTCAGGTTGGGCACGAGTTTCATGGTGGATTGGTCTAAGGCCTAGTGTTTCACGATCGAGCAGAACTACTCGAGTGGTTCTACTGATCAGGATGCTACAGTTCGACAGTGTCTGGGTATTGGGTACGTGGATTGGCTCGGATTTAGTATTAGAGCCATGTAATTTTACTTTCAGATTCTTTTATACATGTATCTGTATGGTCGGCCCAGTGGGTGACTAGTGTTGTATTGTATTGCATAGCTATTCAGGCTTTTACAAAATTTTACTATTACAACTTGTTCTATTTCAGTTTTTACTCATTATGCACTCTTTTTACATTCTACTGTGTATGATACATAGTTATTTCTATTGTTTCTTACTCTGGTATGAGGGCATAGTCTCCCTACTATCACACCCTAGGCCCTTGCTGCTAGTCGGCAGCCTCTGGTGTACTGAGAGGCGCGTTTGAGGCCTCGTGGCGAACCGGCTCGGAGCACCAGTTAAGTGGATTCCGGTTCGGAACATTACATATGGTGTGGTATGAGTACCAGTTAGTATCATAGACGATGTTTAAAGTAGAAGAGGCAATATCTCCAGGGATGGTTGTAGGGAGTTTGGAATAGTATCAGTCATGGAAGGTGTTGTAGAAGGGTGATGTTGGCTCATGTGACGATCCAATCAATACTCCTCAGATGAGGGTACAGGCTGCGTACCAATCAAGGGATCTCCATATTTCATTGGTAAAATAGAGAGAATAGAAAAAAAAAGAGAAAAAAGAAAAAATGAATGTGAGAAATCATAAGAAAAAAACAGAAAAAGTACAGAGTGTCTTTATCCAAGGTACACATTATTTAGTGTCATCAGGTTTGAAACACATGTTCTCTAGATAAACACGATGAGTGGGAATATTTCTGGGAAATTTTCAGTAGACAGTGTGTTAGATGGTATACACACTGTGTGTGAGAACATGGGGTGTATGCCATGTGTTCGCAATACATGGACTTGGCTCTAAGGGGATATACAATATAGTACAGGCCGTGTGTAGGTGCTACACGGGATGTGTCATAACATGGATTGAAATGTGTGTAAACCCTTTCACATAGACTATTCATAATTAATAGAGTACATATGATGCATAGAACATAGACTCCCTGTGTAAATACATGGGTTTAGGGTTTTGTGTTTACAGTACATGAGCTGTTCCAAGATTCTAGGATGAGGCACTGCATACAGTGTGTACAAAATGTACATATCAGGTAATATGAAATGTTAGTAGTGGAGTGTGTGTGGTCTTGTTGCTTCAATACATGACATGCGTTCTTCATTTTATCCATTGTGCTGGGGGAATCTAAATGGTCTGTTGATGTCAAAATCACCCTAATATCTAGTAAAATCGTGAAATAAAAGAGTGTAGAAGGACATACCTGGATCGAGGAATGTAATGATATTGATATCCAGTCCGAAATCAAAAAATAACGGTGGGTATGGGGCTTGGGAGCGTGATGGATTATTGGAGAAGATTCAGTGGTGAAAAATAAAATGGGATGAGGGGTCACGAAATGGGGGTAGGTCATGTTGGGATCCTGAAATTTATAGGTGAAGAACATGGATTGTATCTGTCCAACACGTCATGTAATAATTTTTTAATGAGTATAATTATTATAGTAAAGAATATAATAATGATTATTTAATGTTTTAACAAAAATAAGAAATATATTATAAAATTAACAAACAAAAGTTAAACCTATTCACATAATGTATCAATGAAATACAAAAAAACGTGTTCCATAATTTGAAAAAGAGAACTATAGAATTCATTGTTGTGCTTGGGGTGATAATCGAACTGTTGATCGGCCGATCCAAAAAAACTCCCTCAACCATTAGAGAGAAGGTTGTATTAATGTTTATTTTTAGTTACATTTGGTAATTAAATTATAGATATAGCCCTACATGGGAAATAAAACAACCCAAGCCATATAGTTTCAATTATTGAATTATTATGATGGATCTTGGAGATTAGCCGAGTTCGAATCGAGGTCTTTTGAACCCTAGGCTACATCTCTTTCAATCAACCTACATCATCCCAGGGTGTTTTTTTACAATAGGTTATTTTGAAAACATAAAACAAACAATGTGTATTTCAATTCATGATATGTAGATTTATTTAAGTGAAAATTGATGGAACTGGGTCAGTTTTTCGGAATCAAACTCAAGACTTTTGGATCTGTGGGTTACAACCATGCCAAACAATTTAGCCCCAACATGTGATTTATAACATATTTCTAAAAAACATTTATTTTAATTTGAAAATACCTTAGACACCATTTAAAAAACATGGGTTCTAAAATAATTATCCTTGTACTGAAGGCATGTGGTAAATGATTTGAAATGGATATAGCTCTGATAATTCCAAATAACCCTTCCATAGGTGAAATACTTTTCCCTGTTTATCATATTAAATAAAAATTACTTTTACAAGTAGTATTAATAAAATTTTCACTAAATAGATAAGAAAATGACCTGTAATAAAAAATAGAGAGCATGTTATGTCATTTTGATTTTATTGAAACATTTGACCGAAGAGAAGGTAGTACATGACATGTTGAAATTAAGTACACGGTGTGTTTATGTTAAAACAAAAATGAAAGAAATAAGTGATAAATTAATTACTGGGTTGCATCCCAGTAAGATCTAAGGTATTATGTCTTATGATCGACATTAGTTATGTGTATGTACCCATAATATGAAGGAAAATGTGGCTTTCACAGTGAAAACTACAACATGTGTCCAGTGCCCACAACTTGTTTCTAATATTTTTTATCTTAAAGTGGCCTATGTGGAGGCTTGTAGATTCCATGATCCATGGAAAAAATATTTCAAATGTTTACTTGTATCATGGTTTAATCTGGTACATTCTCTACCCTCTGAGGTTCCTTCTGTGAAATGTTGAAAACTTGAAAATAAATGTAGGCATCCTCTGATATAGGTATGTAATCAACTGAGGGTTTTGAAAAAAATGGGAGATAAATATCAATATTAACATGACATTATTTATTCCCAGATTCCAAGTTTGAGTTCTAAAAATTAATTTCGGAAATTTTTAATGGATGAAATGTGGCCCCACATTATTACATATATTCTTAGTTGAAAAAATGTAAGAAAACCCATCCTAAAACTCAACTAGAGGATCCATATTGAATGTAATGTTAGATAGAAGTTCTACTATATTTCAGGTTCATCCCAAACCTTCAGTTTGGTCTAACTAGCATGTGGTAAATGCCTCCATCATTGATAATGACCATTCAGTATTACCAAAAAATGGTTTCAATGGATAATAAGATAATGGTAGTGTGATGAATTTTTATGAGGTATTCTCATATAAGAACTTGTCATCCATGTATAGATAATACTCATCTAGGGGTGGGTATGAAAATTCTAGATAATGTCAATAAAAATACCCTCCAATTGGAAAATAAAACCCCCCATTCGAATTAAAATACATTGAATGTGGGGTAGAGTTTCCTGAGAAAAAGAACAAAGAAAAAGAAAAGAAAATTGAAAAACTCTTGGTGAACCAATATTTGACCCCGACTTACTCTATTGGATTCAAGGAGTCCCTGATAATGGCTCCATAATTTTAAACCACTCCCATCACAAGATGGGGTTCCAAAATAGAATTAATGTTCCGCTCTAAACCAACTAAACTAATTCTAGTTTCAATTATAGAAGATCCAATGGGGATAATATAAATTAATGATAAAAGTGTGAATCAAGAGAGTTTGGATTAGATTTCTAGGAAAAATGTGTGTGGGTAACACTCAAAAGTGAAACAATTTAGGAAAATTAAAAATTATAACAAGAGAAGAATAGAAAAAATAGAGAACCATTTGTTTTGTGGTTTTAACTCTGATCATGATTCATTGCATTTATTGTTTTCTAGAATAATTATCAATAATTAATGAAATTTACTATAGGGATTTAATAAATGTTTTGTTTATTGGTCTGATGAAATTTACAGGAGAATTTTTGGTCTAGTAATTAACTACTTAATAAGGATTATGTTTTTAACCCCCAAAGAAAGTAACCATGGGCTCACCCATGGTCATGGATTCACTCATTAAAAATCCTTCAATTTTTTCAATTAGTTTTATTCTTTGTCTGATATGACACCAACGGTAAATAATGCATTAGATTTATTAAAGAAGTTGTATACAAAAATCATAATGAAAACACCACTTTAGGATTTCAAATAAAAATAACTCACAATCATTATTATAACCCCCAACACTGGTTAATCTATCCTTATATGACCATGGTAATGGTGTTTTTATTGAGATGAAACCCAATCCCTACCATGGATATGAGATGATGAAGGGGGAGGGTAGAGTTACGTTAAATAGATATAAAAATAGAAAATAACAGAAAAAATGGATCTGAGGGCGGTTTGAATGGTAGTGCGGCAACACCTCCCATGTATGTCCAATGTCGAACCTGGAGAGCACCCCAATTTATTTATTGAATTTTGAAATACATGGTGGGTACCTTAAATAACACTATGTGTATTCAGGTCAACTTTCTTTGAAATTGTTTTCTCCACGGTTAGATGATCTGCTACACCTCTTATTGACATTGAATGCATCGATAGTATATTGGTGGTGGTACATGACTTGCATAGCCACACCACATGGTGTGTAGTATCAACACCAGACACAAGACGCATCTAGAAGGGAAATCACAACATGTGATTAGGATGTACACGACATGTAGTTACTTTTTGGCTACATGGGTGTGTACTCGATTTAGACGATCCATGACTGGGAAATGGTACACGATGTGGGTATAAAGTACATTCCATGTATAATTGAATCATTGTTCTGATTTTACTGGAAATATGAAATCATCTAAAAAACACCTGAAAATCATCATGGACTCTGACTTAATGCATTTTATCTTAAAAAAATGTATGTGGTAAAAAATGTTTTTATTCTCAATAGAATGTGTGAAAATTTATACAAAAATGAAGAACATCAAATCCATTACTACCTGTGAGGAAGGTTTTCCACGACATTCAATGTACTCTTCTGATATAGTCATCAATCCAAATATTTTTTTATTGATTCTTCAATTTCTTAAAACCATGTCTCTAATGTTCCTCATTCATAAGGAATGTTTTTATTTAAGATGAAATCTTTCAATGTTCTATCAAGGTGAAAATTTATATTGGATTTACCTTAAATATAATTTTTTTGAAATGAATATATATATATATATATATAATTTAATTAAAATTATAAAAATCATATTTAATATATGATTATCTATACCTTATGATTAATGTGTGGATGGAAACATGGTTCTTCTTACATTATTTAGAATATTATATATTTTATGTAAGAAACTGATGGTTATCGGGACTACAAATGTAGTTTTATTATCAAGTGGATAGTTATTTATTCAAATAGGGATAAAAATATGTAGAATTCACCACCTACACTATAGTGTTTCAAATAAAAGGAGTATGGGAATTTTGATATATTGTCCCCAAATCTAATGGAAAATTACATTGATTGCCATCATCATCCTTTTATGCTAACATACAAAAGGAAATCTCATGAAATCCCAATTTTTTTAGGGTTATGATATTGATGTGGTAAAATGTACACTTACTATCTAATCTAAAACAATAAATTCATTATTTAACTCTTAATAATACCATTATTTTATAAATTATTAATTTTTTATAGATACCAAAATTTCCTTCCAATTATTACATGTTGAATTATAAGTGAAAACTCCGGTTATAATATTTACTATGTATTATGTCTATGAATCTTCTATAGTTTATGTTTGTCAAAATGTTCTTCCTATAATTTTTTTATTCTACATTCGGTTAAATTTTATGTTATCTATGGAATGTGTTAGCATTATATATATAAATCCCACGTAAATTTATGGGTAAGTGAATTCTTATTTGATATTCCATATCAACCTATGATTTTCTATCAATAAAATGATAAAATAAATTCTACCAAAGATGAAATCCATTGTATATGTACTGATTCATATTAAAATGGGTGGTTTTATCCATGATATTTTGGTTGAAATGAATAATTGATTATATTCATGTTGTGTGGGAGTTTTTTCTATGTCTTTATAGAAGAGTTACCTAGGAAGCCACTAAATCATGATGTTGAGTTCTCAATAGAACTCAATCCTAGTGCAACAACTATTTTAATTACATAATATTTAATATATCAGATTGACTTCCAAGAATTCAAAAAAATAAAATATGATATTTAAATGTTATTTTGTAAACCATGTGTTCCACCTTGTGGTGCACCATTAATATTTTTTAAAATGAAATATGAATTGATGTAATTCTACATCAATTATCAAGAATTTAACAAGATCGCAATTATGAAAAAGTATCATACACACAGTATTGATGATTTTTTACCTAATATATTGAGCACAATACTTCTCACAGGTCTACCTTCATTAATGATATCATCAGTTGAGTGTTATATATGATATACCCAATCTTACATTCCATAAAAGGCGTGGCTACTATGAATATATTTTCTTGAAATTTGGTCATACCAATTATCTTGATATCATATTAGATTTAATGAATATAGTCATTGGAGATTACCTTGATTAGATTTTGGTCATCATTATATATGGTATTTTAATCCATTTAAATTGAATGGAATAGAATTAATATCACTTAATAACTGTGCTTAAGTACCTATAGAAGGTGAATCTATATAAAAATAATAATGTTAGAATTTTGGAAACAAAATACTTCATTTTTTATCATATAATCTGAAAATATAGTATTTTGGTGGATCTATTAATTTTGGATGATATTTAACAATGTCATAGACTGAAATTAGTAAATGAGATCCATAATATTCAAGTTTTTTTACGGAACAGATTTATTCCTTGTAATACATTAAAATATATCGAATAATATTATTAGATATAGTAGATAAGATATTGTGTGATAATGTGACCCAGTGTCCCCAATATTATTTTAATAAAAATATTAAAAATATATTACATTATTCCCACATAGATTTTAGGAAAAATGGGTTAACTCTTAATTGAATTTTCAGATCGTAAATCTGATACAAAACTTGAATTTGAAACATGAGGTTTATCATTGATGTGACCTAAAATTTTTCAAAGGGAATGTTTTGATATATTAGATGTAGGTGGGTGCATTTATTTTAAATTAATTAATTAATATAATAATTAAATTTAATATAACTGAATATAAAATCCCTATAAATATGTTATATTGGAAATCATTAGGGTTAGACACATAACAATGAGATCATTGAGATGATAGCTCTTCCACCCATCATTAGTTAATTGAGATCTATAATGGATGAGCATACAAATCATGGAAAATTGAGATCCAATGAATGGAACATGCCATAATCATTCATTGGAGATGATGTTCTTTATAAATAAATGATCTAAATCAGGGATGGACATTTTATATGTGTATTTCCACCACTATTATTATATAAATATTCTTGATCATTTTTATTTAATTGATCAATGTTAATTTAATTCTTTTCATGAACCCCCATATTATATATAGTTCAATTGTTCGATCAATCCCATTTGTTCCATGTTTATCCACTCAACTATCCCCAATATGAATTTAATGATAAAAAAGTCCTAGAATATATTTTTTACCCTTTTTATGTGCCTTTACCCCTCTATTATACATGTTCTTCATCATTCGTTCACCGAGTTGGTATTTGACTATTGACGGGTTTGACATATCAAGACCAGAACCCCATAAGTTTGACAGATTCATAAGAAAGAAATGGATTTCTGATTTAGGGATGGATTTAGATGAGTTATGGGATTTGGGTTATGATTCCAATGGATTTTTTACTTGAGAAATACTGCTAATGACATGACAAACGTGAGGTGTACTAAGAACACACTTGGATCAATAGAATCATAATTTTGGCCACTTGAGGGATGCAATAAATTAACATAGGCAATTTCGTTCGATTTTGGATGGACAAGGGAAATTTTTTAAGATGTAATATTTAGATTCAGATGATGGGGAGTGGATCTATAATTCTCTGAAAAACCAGACTACACACTATGTATTCTGATGAACACTTGAATTATTGGCCTCTATATATGGAAGCATGGCTTTCCAGGTGAGTTCAATATCATACACCATGTGGGGCCCCCACATGCTATATAACCTAGTGATGGTGAGCCATAGTGTAATTTGGGAGTACATGGATAAGAGAATGACCATGAACATGACTAATGTACAGGGAAACAACCATAGAACAAGACCATATTAGAAACACAAGGTAAATTAAAAGAACCAAGTTTTACAGATATAGGTATGAACATGGACAGGACCCTAAGTGGTAAAGGTACTCTGTTTAGTACCTTTTAAATCCTTGCAGGGATACATGGAGAGTGAGATGTGTACTATAAAGGACATTACCAAGAAATAAAGTGAGACCACATTCTTTGTGTGTCCTTAACATGTTGCATACCCACTATTTTGAATAATCATCAACCCCTCATATCTCCTTTCTTTGGACGTAGATTTTTAAAAATGTATTCCTCTTCCTAAATGTTTTTAAATGTATAATGTGATAGTGTAATTTGTGTATTTGTTTGAGATACAATAAGATGATTCTCATGTATTACACTTATTTAGGTGATGCTCAACAAGGAATATTTTCCGACAAGATCACCAGAGACATTAGAGTGGAACTATCGTTTTGATATCAGGCATGGGTCCTCTATCGACCATTTGAGTGTCACCCTCTACTTTGTTAGGGATTTGTTCTACAACCACTAAAGTTGAATCATCTTACTATGATAGGGAATGATTCCGTTATCTATTCATGAGAGTGATACCCTCCAATTGATTCTGGGAATTTGACCTTTACCATTTGAGTGGAACCCTCCTTTCGAGACTGTGAATAAGTCCTCTATCAACTATCAGAGTCCAACCCACCTACAGATTTATGGAATGCATCCCCGACTATTATTTTGGAACCCATCTACAGATATAGGACATGGTTATTATAAAAAATATCATATTGTAACCCTCTAGTAATGTTAGGTCATGTGTCCTCAACATTATAGTTGAACCCCTATGATAGGATATGAAATTGGTCCTCTATCTATCTACTGAGTTGAACCATCCTGTTGGGACAAGGCATGGGTCTTATAACTACCTATCATAGTATCACACTCTAGTTTTAAATGATTATGTATTATTTAAATAGTGATTATTTCCCCTATACTATTAATAATATTGGTTAGGCATGTACTAGCATGGATTTTTCTTCAAGAAGTTGCATGAGATGTTGGGCATCATTGATAGAAATTTGGACCTAACAAAAGAATATTTTGTGGGATAGGTTGTGGGATAGAGATACCATTTCTCTCTTATTTAAGATTATATTATTGAGTATATATATATATAACCATGTTGATGGATCTTAGTTCTCTCTTGTTATTGGATTATATGTCTAATTATATATTGTCTCTTACAACCCATCCATCCCTTCATGTTTTAGGATATCCAACTAGGTATATATATAATCACCGCTACATGGTATATTTATTCATATATCATGTCTTATACATATGATATAATGTTCAGTGATGATTACATAGGTTCATAGGGATAACATAGTGCATTAAACTGTGTATGATAGTGGGGCTCAGTGATCAAGAGTTGGGATCCCATAAAACATTACTTTTTCATGTTTTTTCATGTTGGAAAATATTTCTTATTGGGTGTTAATTTTCCATCTTTACTTTTTAGTTTATGTTGTAATACTCCAGTTCTCCATAAATGTTTTACATACATGGTTCATTCCTTAGTTACTACATCTTTGTACTATTCTTATATAATTCTACATGGAGATGGATGGGTTTGTGTGTTCATGTAAACTAAAAAAATCCCACCCATATTTGTTATGTATTTTGGAATTTTTTAGGATCCCATTATCTTGGGATCTTGGTTTGGGATAGTTTTTTCTCATCCACCATTGAGTTGGGTTTTGATATAATGGTATAAAAAATGGATCATTCAATGGGATGGAGTTTGGAGTTATCCAGATATAAGGATTTGGTTTGGATTTATGGAAATAGGTTCCTATTGTCTTGAATGAGGCTTTTAGGTAAGGCAATGCAATGTTGTTGAAATGGTGACATACCCATACCCCATGAATCTAAATATAATGTTATAGACTCTTCATATTGAGACATTGGATGTAGGGAGCATTGGGACAAAAATCATATAAGATTGTGGCTCAAAATATAATTCTTATGATATTCTTATCAGGGTGCACCTTGATTAAAATTATTGGATTCTTCCATGAAGACAACCATCCAGGTTACCAATCTAGGATCAGTATGATTATATGATGATTGATGAGGCCTCAGTTCAAGGTACATCATGCTATATTATTTCTCTAGGTGGACATG
Source organism: Viscum album (assembly GCA_963277665.1). Taxonomy (NCBI): domain Eukaryota; kingdom Viridiplantae; phylum Streptophyta; class Magnoliopsida; order Santalales; family Viscaceae; genus Viscum; species Viscum album. The sequence continues at coordinate 1,530,372,530 of OY728141.1, forward strand.
TAGTAGAACCCCCACCTTATGAGATTTAGAGAGTACCAACTGAGTAGGATGACAATTCACATTATCTTTCCACACTCTGTGAGTAATATCTCAAGAGGTCTTAAAGGTTCTACGGTGAGGCAATTCCTCAGTCTGTAAAGGATTTTCAGGAGTTAGATATATGATTTGTTAGTATCATATATACATTAAATGATATGGTTGTTACCCTAGAATCTATCATTTTCCACACACAAAAACTGTCTTGGTTGTGTCTGATCATGAAGATTCTTGATGCGTTTAAAAAATCATGTCATATCTTTAATCTGTAGTTTCGTTTGAAATACTACCCCTCTAGCTTGCAATTATGTTGAATAAAAGATATTCTAGAGCTGTAGTATGTAGAGATGATAGATTTTCAGTTTTACATGAGGTTCATAGAATATAAAAAGTTTTGCCTCAACATGATTCAGGATGGCTTCTTCTAGGTGAGGATTTTTTGAGAAGGGTGTCTATGGAGACAATTATTTTTGTGTCATACCCTTATGAATTATAACATACGTTGTAATGTAAGATAGGGTTCTTGTGATGGAGAGGTTATAATATTTGAGGCATCATGTATTTGAAGTGGTAGTGGATAATAGATGGTTGATTCATCTATAATCGTATAAAGGGGTTAGTCGATAAGATCATGGTGCACTAGGCTTTCCCAAGATCAGGAATGAGAATTTGGTCATATAGTATGAGGACAATGCATAGGAACATGATAATCCAAAGTTGGGAGATGAAATTCATATGTTTGGTGAGGTCACATGGAATGTGATTTCCCAACCTATCATCATGATGAGGTTGGTAAGACTGCATATAGACTACAATTATAGAGAAAAAACCTGATTATGGATCTCCCAAGTGAAGGAAGGGTGTCCCCAAGGGATGAATAGATGGCGGAGGAGTAGGTGGAGATCCAAGAGGAGGAGTTGGTGGTGGTGGGAGATGTTAATAGATACCTCCACCACAACCACCAGGAATCCCACTTCATGCTCAAGGATATTGTGGTTGGGTCATGGTTAGGTGAAAGTGATGTATTAATATGTCCCATTAGCTGATTATATGATTATAGGTATGATCTATTATTATTCAAGTATATCATCAGAACTAGAAGACATAGCTAGGATTCATTCGATCTTCTCTTTACCCTAGGTGTGAGTGGTGGAGAACCAAATTGAGACATTATCCCATCAAAATTTCCACAATGTTCTTATAAGGAATGATTTGAAGATATATTTTGTTATTTAGTAATGAGATAAAACTCTTGGTGGAGAAAGATTCTCAGGTTAATATATTGTCATCACAATGAATCCTTAGGATGTCATCTTATGTATGGACTGGTTTTTAATGGTTGGAGGCTAGAATGAATACCACCATAAATGAGTCGGATTTACTCACACTAATAGTATGAGATTATCCATAATGTATATGAATGACCTTATGATAATTCATGTAGGCTTCAAAAGTAGGAGAGGTCAACCCATAACCCATAAATGGGTGATTGTATCCCTTGGTGTAGTAGGTTCATTCGACATCTATATTACATCCATCATTGATGATTATATAGATTCCCTCAGTGTGGAAGCGTTGCGACCTTAATTTATTGTGATGGATTTTTTATTGAATTTCCAACCATTACATCTCCGATACATATACATTATATCAGATGACCCCTACTGAGCTACGAGGGTTGTTGTTGTAGTTGCAGGAACTTCGAGGGAAAGAATTTATTAACCCTAGTGTCTCCCCTTAGGAATATGAACTGTATTCTTGTGAAAAAAAATATACTAGCCTCAAAATTTATGTGGGTTATCATTTACTAAACCAATAAAGAATAAATTAGATGTACCCATTTCTAAGGATTGACAAACTATTTTATCAATTACACAGAACAAGATGGTTCCTTAAGATCTATCTCAAGTCTTGTTGCCAGTATTTGAGAATTCACTACACTTATATTCTAAAAATTGAATTCTAATGAATATATATACACCATTAGTACTTGGTGATTCCTTTGAGTGTGATTATTTCCCAAAATATGTTTATGGATTTGATGAACCAGATCTTCTATCCATATTTTGATAAATTACTTGTTTTCTTCATTGATAATATTCAAATATAATATATGACATAGGAGGATCATGTATAGTATTTTTGAATTGTAATTTATTTTTTTGGGATCACCATATTTATGTTAATATCTCAATGTTATTTTTCATTATTATTATTGTTCACTTTCTGGGGAATTTCATTTCAATTCATGGATTATCTATGGTGAATGTTAAGTTCAATACAATGCTTACATGGGTGACACAAAAGAGTGTTTCAGAGGTGTGTAGATTCCCCAGATTAAAGGGGAACTAAAATATTTTTATGGAAGATCACAATAGGATTGCATCCACTTTGACCACCAATGAATGGAAGGTGATGTTTTTTACACAGACTGAGTAGTTTCAGATATCAGTTGATGAGTTGAGATCGAAGTAGCTGAGTGCTTCTATTTTGAGGCTACTAGAGGAGGGCATAGAGTGCTTATTATATTGAGATTCTTCTAGAGTTGTGATCACCTATGTGTTTATTCATTTATTAAAATTTATTGCATATGGGTCGAGGAATTTTAGATCCTATGAGCAGAACAATATGACTCCGGATCTATAGCTAGAAGTAGTAGTCTTTTCTATGTGGATGCAGTTGCATGTATTTTTAGAGAGATCTTTGTTATATACATAGACAATTAGAGTATCTAGTATGTATTAACACGGATATACATTAATATGAGACAAATGTTCTGGTTGCAGTTTATAAAGGACTATGACATTGAGATAGTCATACACCGTTGAAGGACACCATTGTGGTAGATACACATAATAAGAAGTCATTTGATCATTTTGTGCATGAGGTGTATGATTATTTTGATTCCTTATTGCTAACCCTAGTAGATGTGGAGGGTGATTCTTTTCTTTAGCTTATGATATTTACTACTTCTGTTATTTATTTATTTGGTGATTCCATGTTGGGAGACATTGACTATGATAACATATATGACTAGATATCCTCATGATATCTACTAGATTGATTTTATAAATTGGGTAATCCACATATCTTTTTCCTAGGATGGAAGGTGGAATCAGTCACCATAAGGGAGGAGTGGTTGAAAGAGTAACAAAAATCAATTTTTCATGTACATAATGGTGTGGGAAAAATATACATAGACCACTAGATGTAGTTTGGGGGGGCATGTTGTGGATTGTGGATGAGTTTGTTGTTCTGTTTCTCACTTGACTATAGTTGAAGGTTGAGCACATGGTTTTACTAGGTTCATTTATTCCACATCAGACCCTAGAGAGGAAATGAGATGAAATAACCATCATATTCAAGATAGGGATTCCATGGAAAAAAGAGAGATTGTGATTCCAACCAGGAGATAGTTGACCAACTCACGAAATCAGTGCACTTCTTATCTATTAGGGAGTAGAGTGTGTTAGAGTGTATAAGGAAGTTGTATAAATATGTGATTATCCATATTCATGAGGTTACCTATAATACATTCTATGAACATGATGAATGGTTTAAAACACAGTTTTATAGAGTCCTGTAAGATCCATTCAAGACCAATATAAGGATGAGTACAACCTCAAAGTCCACAACATATAGGAAAAATGACCACACTATCTCTGTGATGGAGGCTATCCTGAGGACATGTTTGTTAGAATTTTTCTAGAGTTGGAAGAATCACATGTCATTGGTAGAGTTTATTGATTATAATATCTAACACTCTTCTATCAATGTGCAACCATTCAAGGCCCTCTACACTATAACTGGTTGGTGTCCTTTATGCGGTACTGAGATTTAAGAAAAATCACATTTTGGGCACGAGATTTTTCATGTGATGATAAAGAAGGATAAAGTGATCCATGAGGGGATGAGGGAATCCTATATTAGGAGTAAATCATATATACATGTATCTCATAGTCCCCTAGAGGTATATAAGTTAGACCATGTTTTTTGGAGAGTCTACCCATGATAAGGATAAAATATATTTTTCTTGGTAAGAAAGCTATACATGATGTTCTATAGTCCATTCATGATCATGGAGAGGGTTAGTGTGGTTTCCTGCCACGTATTCCTATCACTGAGTTTGGTATGGTGGATGAAATCTTCTACATTTCCTAGATGAGGAGATTAGTGCATGACCCCACACATGTTATTGACTAGGAAGAGATTAACATTGAGGTTGGAGAAACATTCACATATCACCCAATACATATCAAGTGTCGATTAGAGAGTACATTGTATGGATGGGAAATCCCCATTGTTTGTGTATTGTGGAACCAAAAGAGCATGCATAAGAGATCATGGGAGTGGGAAAGCCAAATGTGGGCTCAATGTCTCCATATTATTTAATCATTTTCCTCATAAGTATGATAAAAATAATAAAGGTGCTAATAATGTTGCGGCCATTTTTCCCTTTTATGAATCTTTAATATATCATGAAATATATCCAGATCTAGGAACTAAGACAACACATGATATTGAGGCCATTTATGTCCTGAATTAATTTTATAATAATATCAAATATATTTTATATTATACATACATTGGTTTCTAGAGAAAAGGGATAAATGTAAAAGAAGATCCTCAAATTAGAAATTTGATTCCATTTTTTAATTATTAATGCCAGATTTAACCTAGGTGTGACCAAAAATTAATTGGTACATAAATAAGATAGATATATTATTATAAGGTACATTTAAAATAACTATTTTAATTATTTTAATTATTTATGTTAAATTTTCTAAAATTAAAACCTCTATAAATATTTTATTATTGAAAGGCATTAGGGATAGCCGTATAACCCTAGGATAATTGAGGGGGTGTTCTACCACCAACCATTAGTGAATTGTGATCTATTGATGATGTCATTCTGTATAAAGGTGAATTGATATGTATTGAGCACAATATATCCTCCTTCTTTAATTCTAATAATGTTCTTCATCAATGAACAATACAAAACGAGTCTTGATTAATCATTTTTGGATTACCTCCATTATTATTAAATGATTGAGAAAATTCATTCTTATTTATTTAGTCTAATTAAATTTTATTCTTTGCATGAATGCACATTTCATGTTCTTATTAATCCCATTTATTCTATGTTTTCCATCACTGTTGTGGCCAATATGAATTCATTGACCAAGAGCACTTGGAAAATGATATTTTAAGATTTATTTGTGAGTTTCCCCCTCCATTCTTAGAGATCTCCATCTATGAACTAGTGGATTATAATTCAACTATAGTCGGGTGGGACCCAGCATAATCAATCCTCAAATATGAGAAATATTCAAGGGAGATGAATAGGATGGTGATTTTGCGATGGATCAGGATGTGTTATGGGGTTTTGTGGATAATTCTTATATATCTAATATCATGGACTAAATAAAGATGATCGGAGGCACAAAATGAATAAAGAGAAAAAATTTGAATCAACGGAATTAGATATCCATCCACTATAGGGTTTGAATCAATGAATGGATTCTCTTTTAGTAACTATCAAATGACCTTATAGAATAAATTGTGGTAGAGGGGGTCAATTTGGATTGTGTAGAGGAGATATGAAATTGTAAAAATACCAAACTACAAACATTTTATTCTAAAGAACACATGTAATTTCATATCCTAGTTGTGTTGACTAGGATTTATGGGATTGATAAATATCACACACAATGTGGGGCCACCAATGAAATATGACACTGGGCTGGTGACATGGTGTGTGCTATAGGTGTACATTGACATGAGAATGACTAGGAATACAACTAGTGTACATGGACATAAAAATATAACATGAAAAGAGTACATTTCTAGGGTACTCAGACTTGTCCATGGTATATAGAAACAACCTAGAGTATTAGAAGGACCAGAATTGGCTAGGGTACACTATATAATCCCATTACTCACCATGACAGATTCATGGATCATGATACATGTACTAGTGAGGACATGGGAAGTTATCAATGTTTGTCTAGATTCTATGTGGGACCCCTTTCCCTTTATTTACAAAAAATATATAGGAAAGTTTTAGCCTCCCATATCTCCTTGGTTTGGAAGTGCATTTTGGCCAGTGATTTTCCTATCATGAGGGTTTTTTCACATAGACAATGATAATTTTATTTGTGGTGAATTTTTATAATATCATGTGAGATGTTGTATGTGATATTCCTCTTTAGGAAACTCTCAATGACAATAGTGATTCAGAAATATCCTTATAGACATTAGAGTGGCAACATCTAAATTCGGTGGGGAATGTTTCTTCTCTTTACAATTAGATTGGCAGTCTCATGTGGTGTCGTGTCATGGTTCCTCAACCAAAATAGTAGCACCCTATTATTGGGACATGACATCATTACTCCATCAATTCATGATAGTGGACCCCTCATGTGGAGTCAGGCCATGTGACCTTGTCCATTAAAGTGGAATCCTCTTACTAGGACAGGTTATAGGTCTATTACTAATTATAAGAGTGGGACCCTCTTATGGATTGAACTAATGGGTCATTGAACAATATAGTAGCACCCTCATGTGGATATAGGGCATATTCCTTCTCTTCACAATTAGAGTTACAACATTATAAAGAGTTGGGGAATGGGTCCATGACCATTTGAGTGGAACCCTACTATAGGGATATTCCATGAGTCCTTTATCTATATAATGATTGTAACCCACATATTAGGTTAGGGAAAGGGCCCTAAAACCATTTTCAAAGTGTCCCATCCTTGTTTTTTTTAGGGTATGGGTTCTATAACAGGATCTTGTGGCCCCTCGACCATGTGTAATAGTCGTGAGGCATGGAAAGAGGTGAATGATTCATTGGGAAGACATACGAGACGGTGGGGAACGAAAATAGACATTTGGAAGTGATGGAATAATATTTTACTAGGTTGGTCTATGATATGGAGATGCCCATTATCTATTATTTGGGAATTATTTTTTCAGAATATACATATACATATATATCCACAAATTTGGAATCATATTACTCTCTTTCTATGGGTATGATGTCTACTTCTATCATGTCTCTTATATCTTCCACTTTATATTTCTGGGTTTCCTAATGGGTATTTATATACTCACCCATTCATGGGATTTTCCCACACATGTTAGGACATATGAATATGTTGGGTATGTTGGGTCGGAACAAAACGGGAAGGATGGCAAGAGGGGGGGTGAATTGCCTTTTAAAAAATGATTAACAAATTAAAATCAAAGTAAAGAATGCAGCGGAAATAAAGAGGCAATCACACAAGCAATTGTTAACGGAGTTCGGCCAAAAACCCGGCCTACGTCTCCGCTCACAACTCAACCGTTGAGAGATTCCTACCGCTTGCTTTTCAATGGTTTTAGCAAGAAACCTACTAGGCTTTGAGGTAGCACTAGGACCTATTACAGCTTGCTTTTATTGGTTGAGCAAGAACCCACTTACTTTTAATGGTTGAGTAAGAACCCACTAGCCTTTTTAACGGGTGAAGGCTAGCTCACCTATGACACAAGCCTTTTAAAAGGAAAGGCTTGAAGAAACCTCTTCACACCTTAATGGTGATGTGAAACCCAAAAGAAAGAGGGATGAAGAAAGAGTTTGGGGTTTGTAGGCACAAACCCAATTTTAAGCTCAAAATAAATAAAACACTAAAAACCGTATTGGGAGAAGCCTTGGGCGCCTTTGATTGATTGGAGATGTTGAAGGCCGCTTCCAAGCTTCTTTGGAGGAGCTTCTTGGATGTGGAAGTTGTTGGAGCACTTGAGGTTCCTTTGAGGGAAGTCGCCAGAGGTTGGCCAATTGATACAAAATATGTCCATTGGCTTCGTATATGATCTGGTAGGTGTCCGGGGCTTCCTTGGCCTTTATTTATAGGCATGGAACCCTTGGGGAGTCTTCGGAGCCGTTGTAAAGGCTTAAAGAGCCGTTGGAGGCCAAATGGGAGTTGACTGGTCAAAGCCAACGGCTAGTTTGACTGGGCTACCGGCTGGCCGGTGCAGGGCCACCGGCTGGCCGGTGCCTTGGATGTTGAGAAGGCCTTCTGCCCAGGCAGCACCGGCTGATCGGTGCCAGAGCCACCGGCTGGCCGGTGGGCAGACAGTAGCTCACACTATTCATCTGGGTGCCACCGGCTGGCCGGTGACAGAGCCACCGGCCGACCGGTGGAACCTGGCAGTGGGCAATGCCTCTGCCAGGTCCACCGGCCGGCCGGTGCCATCACACCGGTTGGCCGGTGGACTGAATTTCAGTCCACTTGATGTCCATTCTTGGGCCAATCCTTTGGCAATCTTTTGCCTATCATCCACAACACTTAAAAACAATGTTAGACAAATAATAAGGTGATTGTGATCATGAAAATCAAACAACGAGGAGAACGAGAGGTACAACAATCTCCCCCTATTTTGATGATCACAATCACCAAAACAATCAAAGTAAAATACTGAAATTAAAGGCATGCTTTAATGAATAAAATGAAATGTAAAGCAAAGCATGATCAAAAAGGTTTCTCCCACAATAAATCAAGAAATTTCTCCCCCTTTGTGATTATCAAAATAGAATGGGGCATAAAACTTGATTGAGGGAAAGGGTTTGAAAAACTAGAAATGAGAATTGAAAGATCAATTGAGATTTTTGAAATTGAAATGAAAATATGAATAACAGTTTGAATTGAACGTTTTGAATCAAAAAACCAATTGAAATTTGAAATTAAATGAAATTTTTTTAAATTAAGAGATTGAATAACAGTTTGAATTGAAAGTTTGAAAACAAAAAAAAGAAACTTTCTCCCCCTAAATAAAACAAAAAATCATTGGGGAAACGAAACTATTTTTGGCCCGGAGAGACTCGCCAAAAGGGATTTTTCAATCCAAATTTGTTTCATGGCGGGTCTTCTCCTATAAAATTCGTCCGAAAAGTAAATAGATTTAGGCATACCATAACGGGCATTTTTGCAATCTTATTCATAAATTAGGTGCCCAGATTTTTTACAATAATTGAAAAATTTATAACTAGAGCTCCCCCTTACAAAAAAAGTGGGTGCATGGGAGGAGGAAGCTATATTGGTGTAGCCAAGTCCATTGGTGGTTGTAGATACTCGTTGAGAACCTAAGAGTTTGGACAAATTTTGTTCACCTTGGGTGAACTTGGCTAGGGATTCTCTAAGGTCCTTGATGGTTGATTCCAAAGAATCAACATTTGGGAAATTTTGGATTTTTAGGGAGAGTTCCTCCTTCTCTTTGAGAAGTTGGTCTTTTTCAGAGGAAAGCTTTTTGAAATTCTTTTTCAAAGCAACGAATTTAGAAGAAAGTTCATGAAAACCCTTTTCTAATTGGTCTCTAGCATGTTGGAGTTCCTCATATGACAAATGATTAAAAGAATTAGAAGAACTAGAGGAGGAAGAAGAGGAAGAGGATGATGATACCTCATGTTTTTCCATTAGGCATTTTGTACCTTGGTCGCTTGAGGAGGAGGAGGAGGATGATGATGCGGAGGTGTCACTCCATGTCGCCTTGAGGACCTTTTTCTTTCCTTTTTCCTTAGCCCGTTTTTTGTTGAGTGGGCAATCGGGCTTGTAATGCCCTTTTTGGCCACACCCGTAGCATTTCACCTTGGGCTCGGATTTTTCGGTGGGTTCTTGCTTTCGGTGCTTGCGGGATTTCTTCTTCTTGTGCTTCTTCATAAACTTGTGCATTTGGCGGGCGAGATTCTCCATTTCCGAGTCGCCGCTTGAAGATGAAGTAGATGAGGAAGATGAGGATGATGAGGAGGAGCTTACTTCTTTTTGAACCTTGAGGGCAATGTTCTTTGGTGTCTTGATTGGTGTGCTCTCCTTTTGAGCTTGCCTCCTCATCGTGATCTCGTAGGTCATTAGGGATCCAATGAGCTCCTCGACCGGCATGTTCTTTACATCCTTAGCTTCTTAGATAGCCGTCACCTTAGGTGCCCATGAGCTCGGAAGGACCCATAGAATCTTCTTGACCATTTCTTCAGATGAAACATCATCACCAAGAGATTTTCTACCATTGCAAACTTCAGTGAAGCGTGTAAACATTTCAGAAATAGATTCATTTGGATGCATGGAGAAAGATTCAAAATCTTGTCGAAACATATCTAATCGAGTATCCTTCACTTTGTTGGTCCCCTCATGGGTAACCTCCAAAAGTTTCCATATTTCATGTGAGGAGGTGCATGTGGACACTCGATTGAATTCATTTCGGTCAAGGCCGCAATGAAGAGCGTTCATGGCATTGCCATCAAGCTCAAAATTCTTAATATCAGCGGGGGTCCATTTGGATTCGTCGGGGGAAGACAAAGAATAACCTTGCATGACAATTTTGTAAATAGGATATCCTATGCTTCTTAAAAAAGTGGTCATGCGGGTTTTCCAATAATTATAGTCGGTCCCATCAAAAAATGGAGCCCGACCCAATGAGTAGCCCTCGGGGGCGAAAGAGGTGGATGCCATCAAAAAGGATTTTTAATTTGAAACCGGTTAGGGAATTATTCAAATATGTCCTCTGATACCAATTGTTGGGTCGGAACAAAACGGGAAGGATGGCAAGAGGGGGTGAATTTCCTTTTAAAAAAATGATTAACAAATTAAAATCAAAGTAAAGAATGCAGCGGAAATAAAGAGGCAATCACACAAGCAATTGTTAACGGAGTTCGGCCAAAAACCCGGCCTACGTCTCCGCTCCCAACTCCACCGTTGAGAGATTCCTACCGCTTGCTTTTCAATGGTTTTAGCAAGAAACCCACTAGGCTTTGAGGTAGCACTAGGACCAATTACAGCTTGCTTTTATTGGTTGAGCAAGAACCCACTTACTTTTAATGGTTGAGTAAGAACCCACTAGCCTTTTTAACGGGTGAAGGCTAGCTCACCTATGACACAAGCCTTTTAAAAGGAAAGGCTTGAAGAAACCTCTTCACACCTTAATGGTGATGTGAAACCCAAAAGAAAGAGGGATGAAGAAAGAGTTTGGGGTTTGTAGGCACAAACCCAATTTTAAGCTCAAAATAAATAAAACACTAAAAACCGTATTGGGAGAAGCCTTGGGCGCCTTTGATTGATTGGAGATGTTGAAGGCCGCTTCCATGCTTCTTTGGAGGAGCTCCTTGGATGTGGAAGTTGTTGGAGCACTTGAGGTTCCTTTGAGGGAAGTCGCCGGAGGTTGGCCAATTGATACAAAATATGTCCGTTGGCTTCGTATATGATCCGGTAGGTGTCCGGGGCTTCCTTGGCCTTTATTTATAGGCATGGAACCCTTGGGGAGTCTTCGGAGCCGTTGTAAAGGCTTAAAGAGCCGTTGGAGGCCAAATGGGAGTTGACTGGTCAAAGCCAACGACTAGTTTGACTGGGCTACCGGCTGGCCGGTGCAGGGCCACCGGCTGGCCGGTGCCTTGAATGTTGAGAAGGCCTTCTACCCAGGCAGCACCGGCTGACCGATGCCAGAGCCACCGGCTGGCCGGTGGGCAGACAGTAGCTCACACTATTCATCTGGGTGCCACCGGCTGGCCGGTGACAGAGCCACCGGCTGACCGGTGGAACCTGGCAGTGGGCAATGCCCCTGCCAGGTCCACCGGCTGGCCGGTGCCATCACACCGGTTGGCCGGTGGACTGAATTTCAGTCCACTTGATGTCCATTCTTGGGCCAATCCTTTGGCAATCTTTTGCCTATCATCCACAACACTTAAAAACAATGTTAGACAAATAATAAGGTGATTGTGATCATGAAAATCAAACAACGAGGGGAACGAGAGGTACAACAGGGTAGGTCAGTAATGATTAAATATGATCATAGTGATACCATGCTTTATTAGACATCATATGGTGGTCAGGGATTTGTGATCTGGATATGGGCTCTCTCATCACATTACACTTTTCTAGTTTTGTCTGGTTGATACGTTTTTTATTTATGTCCCTATTTTTAGTCATTAATTTTCATTTATGTTGTTGTAGTCTAGTACTCCATTGAGGTTTCACAAGTATGGTTTATTATATATATATATCATTTATTTATTATTAATCGAAACTTCATTAGGATGATGGTTGGGTGTCTGCATACAAGTTGACTAGTTATTGGCCTCCCATAATAGTTATGCCTTTAGTAACTTTTCTACAACCATGGACCTATTGATAAGGGTGTGAGGTAGTTGCATCCCCAACCACATTGGGTTGGTTCGTGATATGATTGGCTTGATTTTATTGATGTTTTGTGGTAAAAATTTCATGTTTTTCCAATCCACTCAACATGTTAACTCTAAAGGGGTCCATGTTCCTTTGGATTGACGAATGTTAAGAAAAACATCATGGTACTATAGATAAGGGTTGTTAGTGAACCTACACATATATTACCCTTAAGGGGAAAATGGTTCTTAATCTATGGTGATGAATCAAAGAATGGGTTGATATGTGTCCTCTTAAATAATGATTTAGAGATAACATATACCTCATGAAAATTGAAGATTCTTGAAAAAAATTGTCCAATACATACTTTCGAGTTATCTATGATAATTGTTTAATTAAATAAATATAGAAATTATATATATACTATGTTTTTGTATATATAATAATGATAGACATTTAATGAAAATATTTACACAGATGGAGGTAAAAATGTTCCGGATAAGATGGTTGGAATTGATTAATGATTATGAATGATAAAAAAATTACCACCATGGGAATGAGAACAAAGTGGATAATATTTCATTTCTAAATGATCATGAATACTTATACATTATATGGATCTCTAAGGATCCAATATTTCTGGATATTCAAATAATGGAAGTTGAAATCATGAAGGATGTGAAAATGTATTATCTTTCGAAAATAAGGGTTTAACCATCTATACAAGTGAAGATTAAATAGACATTCTAGGATGATGTAGAACTGATAGATATTGCAAGAAATTTTCATTTGTATTTCCATTATTATGAAGTAATTACATGTTTCATGATAAGTGTATGTGATCCATCTAGACCATATTTCAATGAATTCTTAGAAGAATCCCGTAGTTCATCAATATTTATTGAAAATTAATGTTCAAAGATGTATAGAGATCAAAAGAGTATTTATAGTGGGTCAAATGAGTAGATATATTATATAGAATTTATCTTGTGGATTCGTTTGTCAACAGATTAATGTTGTGAATAAAATTATAAAGCAATGTTATAATCATTTCCCATTCTAGAAAGGAAATTGGAAAATATCACAATGAACTTGTTGGTTGGACTCCCAAAAATATATAAATGGGGTAATTATATATGAGTTATAGTCAATTTCCATTTAAATTTAGTTAACATCATTACTATAAAGTAATACTTCACACTATAAAATCTTTCTAGATATACATCAAGAAAGTGGTTTGGTTTCATGGAGTACCACATTATATTATATCTGATACTGATATAAGATTTAACTATATGTTCTAATGAATCCTCTATTATGTTATTAATAAATAATTTAGTTTTATCTCCATGTAACATCATTATAGATATGGTAATTCAATTATTAAAAATTTAAATCCAATAGGATATGATGATATATTTTTCTACGGATTTCAATGGGGGTTGGTATCAACAACTTCCTCTTGCCAAGTTTTCTAACAAAAATATCTTTCACAAAATCATTCAGATGGCTCAATTATAATCCGTCTATGTTAATAATTATAAAAAACTATCTATTTGAGATTAATATTGAGAAATAAATCTATCCTGATAAAATATATTAGAGGAAATAGAAAATAAGCTTAGGTAATTTCAAGAACTATTAAGGGAATCAAAAAATCAGTAGATAAGTTATAATCATTATACATATTGTGATCATGATTTTGATGTTTTTTAGAAAGGATTCCTATGATTTTAAATGTAGAAGATTGTCTTAATATTTGAGATGAATGGAATTGAACTCTAAGTATATTTTCCATATTAGTAGTATTGGTCGAGTATGGAAAATTTCATATATTTTAGCACTTCCACAAAACCTCTCTGAAGTTCATGATATATTCCATGTATTCCTCTCTATGGAAGTACATACATTGTCATATATATGTACTGAAATCAAAATTTGTACTACCAGATCATAAATTTGTTAGGAAGAACAACCTATAGAGATTAAAGATCATGGATAAAAATTTATATTAAATAATACCATTCACATGGTTAAGGGTTTTTTATGAAACCACCACCTTGAGGAAGCTCCCTGGGAACATTAGGATATTATGATTCATAAGTACCATATTTTTCCCAGGGGTGAATTAATTTTCAGGGAAAAAATATTTAATGGTTGGAAGAATGTAACACACTGATTTTTTATGAAATATATTTTGCAATTAAATTTAATTTCATCAATATATTTTGTTACATGCAACACAATGTTTTAAAAAATAATCAAATATTAATATTAATATTATCTAAACATAACTACTATAGAACAAAAATTAAACATGGAAGGATGAATTGGAAAAAACATATTTTTAAAATTAATTAAAAAGGTTTTAGACAAATATAATATATTTATAAATTGTTACATAATTTTTAGTAAATTGTTAATATGCTTTGAAAATACTAGTTTCATAATAAATATTTCATATTTATTTATTTTAATTAATAATAAAATGATGATTTGACACATTTATAAAATTTACCTAAATTAAATCCATCCAATTTATTTGGAATGAAAAATTAAAAATTTAATTAGGTATAATTTATAAAAAATTTCTGAAGAGGTAATTTTTATTGAATTGTAAAAAATACTAATTTTAAATAAAATATTATCCCTATGTTGATAGATATTATTAATGTTCCATATTTGATTAAAATTGTCTTAAATTTAAAATTAATCCAGTTATGTAATGTCTAATCAAATTTAGTTTATTTAAATCATATTCATGTCTTTTGTTATTTAAAAAAATTATTCTTAGGAATGTTGTCTCATTGGAAAATAATTTTTTTTCATATATACATGTTTAAATTTTAATTATATACATACCAGTTCTATGAATTCAAATTGTACAAATTGGATCCATATTTTCAATCATAATGAATGATGTTATATAATAAGTCCAACAAACATTTTGGTTAACATGAATATTAAAAACAGAAATAAATATTATCGTATTTATATTTAAACTGGTTTTATTGGTTATTTTGACTAAAAATATAAGTGATAAAATTGACTACAATACTTATATAAATCCCAATTTATAGTTATATTTTTTCACTATCTAATCTATGATTTGATAATGAACTATTTTCAAGCATTTGTGGCATGTTTCAAACATGGGTATACAGTTTATTTTGAAAAATTCCAAGTGTGTCCTCCCTCCAACTTATAAAAGGGAACCCCTCTCCTCACTTATTTACACTTCGAAATTATTTTTCTTTTCAAATACTAGACCACATATCTTCATTACATCCATTTCCATGTCTTATATGTGTTTTTCAATATGGAATCCTCTAATGATGTCTTTAGTATAAACATAATGAGTTTCTCCAAAGAAGATGTATATTTATTAACTTTTAATTTTATTCTTTTATTCATTAATATACATAAAATTTAATTAAAATATATTGATATAATAATTTTTTTAAAAAAATATAATGAGATTTTATTTTTTTAAGGAAATCACCAATATACGTATTCTCTTATATAAAATAGAAAAACAAACCACCAATCATGTGTATGGCGGACTACCACCTCACGAAACGATATAATATGTTTTCTATCACCACCTCTCATATATTGAGATAATAATGGATTAAATGTTTTTATATTGTGTTTAAGAAATATTAATAATCTATTAATTATAACATGTCATCTAAAATCATACCTTGAAATCCATTAGAAAATCACAATGTTTCTCATTCAGACGTGTTGACTACCATCCACATATAACAATGTGAATAATTCTTCATTTTATTTTGACAAGGATAATAATAAGGATAAATATAAATAATGTATTGTTAATATATGATATAAAAATTATAATTTATATCTGAATTAATATTTACCTTTATTTTTTCCATTCATTGAGAAGATGGAAACAACGTTCATATATATGTATGTCCTATCATTTCAATTAATGGTTTAATTAAATTATGATCATTAATTTTAAATGATTAATATAATTAAATGAATAATGAAAATATATGATATTTATATCAATTTAAACATTCTTTAGATGATGGATCCATGAGTAATTTAAAATAAATGAAACTAAAAAACATAAACATACATAAATAAAGAATGCATTAAGCCAAATGTAATTTAAAAATGGAATTATAAAAACATGGGTAATAAAAGTCCATAAACAATTAATATATGTATTGATATATTTGGTTTTGGTTCTCAATTATATGTATAACAAACCTATCTATATTATAATGTATGTTTGATCATTTATGAAATAATTAAATACTATAGTTATGGGATTTTCATCTCACATTTATTTCATTGATACACATTCCATATTTTATTCTTGTTTCTTTTATGTGACATATACACTTCCCATGAATGTATTTTTAGGATTATTCTAATAAATATTTTTGTGTTTAAATATACATATAATTTTCATTCGTTCAAGAAGACTATAAATCAAATGATACAAAAGTGTTAATGGTTTAATGTCACAATCTCATTTTTTATTGATATTGTTTAAGATTAAGTTTCAGAAGATGAAATAATATAATATATATCTCATGAAACTCGTTAATTTTATTCACCTATTAAGATATCATGAATATAATTTTTTTCAAATTCATTTTCATCTATTTACGTAATAAATATTTAAGAGTATTTTTTATGGAGAACATTCATTATTTCTCCAACCAGTCAAAAACACTTTTTACATAAAAGTTTGTGTACTATAAATATATTTTAATGAAATAGTTTTATGTTATACAATGATTATTTAATGAAAATTTTACCCAAATAAATATTATAAAAATGTTTTAAAATTAATAATTTTATCATTTTCCAAACAAGGATATTTCCACTTTTTATAAAAATTTATGAAAGGAATAATTATTTTACCTTTTACAGTATGAATGGTATTTTCTATAATAATGATAACTTAAAAATTGTATGTTTCCTTCAAAAGATTACTATGTTATTTTAATTTTTTTCTTCTTTTATATTTGGTATATTTTAATATTTAACTGATGTTATTTCAAAGAAGAAATTATATTTACCTCAATAAATATTTAATTTTATCTTTGAAAGTAATTTTTCACCAATGATAACATCATTTGATGTTACTTAAGATTTAATGAGGGTATTATCCAATCAAACCAGATTTATTCATTCTAAATGTTGTTTATTTTTATTATGTATTATTTTTGTGAAATACACTCCTTTTCAATGGGATATACTTTTTCGACATGATAAAATTTTTATGAAACCCATTTCTTTTGCATTGGTAATTATATAGTGAAATTTTTATGAAAACAATTTATTTTAAAGATTTATTCTAGGATTAATGTTTTATGATCTTGGGAAAAAATATTTACGATTTTCATTATGTTATTGGTGGGATGTGTATCTCCCTCTTTTTAATTGAGAAATTAATGATATCTCTTGAGATAAATAGGACTGGAATGGGGAATAATCCCAGTTTGATTGGAAATTTTTTCCGTTATGATAGTAATGGGAGTGAAAATTGACTATTGTGGTTTGGGGAGTGAAGTAGTTTCTCTATGATAATCTTGGAAATGAACCTTAACTATGATGGAAATTAATTTCTATGTTTATATTAACAACACAAAATCAATGTCTTTTTCTTATGTGATACTCTCATGGCCTGAGTTCATTCATTATTATATGATTCACATCATATGATAAACCAATATTTATTTCATGAATTTTGATTATGATCTATGATATAAATGTTATGCTTATAAACTTTTAGGTTCATGTTATTGTAAACTTATTCTCAGGTTACACTTATGTGATTATTGATATATCCCTTGTTTACTCTTACTAAGAATCTATGGTAACCCTTTCATATATTTCTTTTCCACAATTTATATAGAAATGTTTTATTTATAATATGTATAAGAAGGGTGATAGTTATGATGAAATATATTTTAGATGTTCTAGACATATTATAAACTAGTTATTTATGATCCCATGTTTTCAATGGCACTATTCCTAGATGATTATGGCATCAATATTTTTGTTATATAAGTAATATTAATTTATTAAGATGTGATAAATACTTATGAACAATGTTGGTTACTATAAATTTTGTATAGATTTATGCCCATGTGAACAAATCTTCTTTAGAACGTGTTCACTAGCCTTTCTCATCATTCATATTTGTTCAAAAGTTTTTATTTTCTTACTACATAAAAAATTCAAGTATATAGATATATTTATTGAAATATCCCAACATCAATCTCCGCATTAATCTTTGATACAGTGATATATCAAGACATTGAGAATTCTCTGACATTCCATCCATTCACACTCTCAATGATTCCAATATCTCATCCTTTGTAACATGAATATATATTTTGTCACATATAATAATAAAACATAAATATTATTCAATATATCTTTAACTTGTAAACATCGTGATCATATGTAGGAATGATATCTTCATTAAAATCTATCAACAGATTTATTATTTATTCCCCATTTAAAATAATATAAATCCCAAGTTATAAATTCTTTTCAAAACACTATAAGGGTCCATCATTATTATTTATATGAAATATTCAAATATAAAATTATAATTATCCCCAATATCGTCTTATTTTAATTCTACATAAATATTTAAATTTATGGAAGAATGCATCATTCTCGCATGGACCTTATTCTTAGGACATGGAAAACAAATCAACATTTCTATTTGTGAATAAAAATCAAGTGATTAATCATGATTTATAATATATATATATATATAATCATACTATTCATTACAATCCCAAAATGGATACCCTCTCAAAGTGGTACTTAACCCATACTATCACATTCCTCAATGGTGTTCCAGATACACATAGGCTTGTGACTAGACCCGAGAATCAATAACCAAAGAGAATGACTACACCCAACCTAAAGCCTATGACTTGATATATATATATATATAACTATATGAAATGGTGGAATAATAAAGAAGACATATATGTCAAAGAAAAAATTAGGTACTCGTAGTGGATAATCTATAAGGGAGGTAGAAAATCACAAAGAGAAAATTCCAATAGCTATGAAAAACAAAAAACAAAATATCTACTCCATGTGATAGTAATGTAGACCTACCACCATCTCACCTCAAAAACAATGAATTAGATAAAAGAAAATAAACCACCTCACTGTGGTTCCATTCTATTCCATGTATCAAAATACAAACTATGATATGCACACCGCCAAAGGGATGAGTAAGGTGTAGGATAAACAGACTCAGTAAGAAACCACCTTGGATTTCAATATAAATTATTTTTACAATGATATGAAAATGATTAAATTTAATAAACTAAATAAATAAGTAATAATTAAATATTTTTTATATATAAATTGTGGTAAAAAAATGTATTATCATCCAATTACACATTTTTAAATAAGCTAGGTAAAACTGCTTCAAATAATTTCATATACATCAACGAAGTCCAATCAAATAAAATAATTTATCACTTATCATACAAAATATAATGACAGTAAATGTGAAATTAATAAAATCCAATGAATGGGAAAATTCAAGAAATATATCAATATATTTTATGATAGAGAGAACACTCATACCCAGGTATTGAAAATATCATGCATCGGTCCCCTAGGCGTATGCTTAAAATATATTGAGTTGAGGAACACCCTCAAAAGTGAAGCCCCCCTCATGTATATCAATTCCCTAGAATAGAAATCCTTGGTAGCATAAGAACACCCAATGGTTGAACCCCTCAATAGTATCAATGGACGATGCCTATTAAATAAACATCTACATAAGTACCCAAGTCATATCATATACATATTTTTAGAACCATTTAATTAATACTATTTTTTTTAAAAAAACATCATAAATCCACTGCACTATTCTTTTTAAAATAACCTTTCTTTTACCCAAATATGAATAAACCCCTTTCCCACACACAGAAAACCCTTTCCCACACACAAACATTGTTCGCTCCTATTAATTTATAAGAAAACTTATAAAACTGTAAAAATATTGTTCATCCTATTTAGGCTAGAGATGGAACCACCCGCCTAAAACAAGGGTTTCACACACCGGTAATAGTATCTACCATCCAGAAATGAATTCATAGTCAAAAATAGATTCCCTGATATTTATTTCCATGAATTATAATAACATACCAAAAATGAATAAGATAAAAACGGTAGATCATGATAACTCTCTATGAACATGCACCTGTCACACCACAACTAACAAAGGATTTCCCCCAAAAGGAGATCATAACATTTATCTAAAAGGGAAAACCCACCAGATCAGTGTATGTTAAAAAATAACACAATGGATCTGCTATTATCATTGGTAATGAATAAATAAGAATATTAATTACCCATAGGGATGTAGTACAATATCCCTAATGATAATTCACCAAATAAATCAATGTAAAAGGGCCAGAGGACCATAAAATCTCATTGGTGATATCTAAGGTTGCGTTAGAAGATTAATTTATTTGGATGACTAAAATCATATGTAAAGTTCCCTAAAATCATAATGATTGATAATTACATGTTGTGAAACACTCTATCATGATATATAGTCCTTGAAAACAAAAAACCTAAAAACGCATCACCTTAGATAAAAGTACCCAAAACGATTTGAAACATATTCCGAGTGCATTATCTATCAAAATCATTTACTGGTTAATGAAATATTCTCAAAATCCAATACATGATGAGAACACTTTTCATAAAGGGTAATCCTTTCATGATGTGTATGTTTTTTGGATTTGATCCAAACTCATGATATCATACTAGTGACCAATACCTGGAATGAACACATTTATATGTGTGTAAATATTTGGTCCTTGATACAAACACATGAATTATTACCAAAAACTAATACAATACATGTAAAATTTTTATAGAAAATAAATATTTCATGATGGGAAATCATATATATATCTACAGAAAATACAGTTCCGGCTGAAAATACTAAACTAATAAAAGTGTTCTCTAAACATGGGGGGAACCAGGAAAATCCTTTAACACATTTATACCCAGATTAAATTATTTCTAATAAACATACATACTATAATATTAGGTAATTTTTTCCAAATTACTATGCCCATCCACACTGGTATGAAAATGAACCAAATTAAAGATGGAAAATAAATTAGAGAAGAGAATAAAATAACTGCTATAATAGGATGATACAAACTCCCCACCTTTAAACTTTTCATCCATGATAATCCTTGTGGAAGAATTATGTCATAAAATAGATAAGGTCACTATTGTCTCATCAATTAATCTCATTCTAAAGCCTCGTGGGAATCTAAGGAATGCCATGATAACATTCTAAACAATGAAATAAACATCCATGAAGGGAATTCACATAAGATTCAACAATAATCACTAGCTAATCCACAAAATAATCTTCTGGTTACCACTCATTCTCTTCCCAATTTATTACATGTTAGTGACCAGGAAGTAATTTATTAAGAATTGATTTGTAGAAAATATCATGAATTTTTATCATCTAAAACAAAAAATTAGACTGATAACTTACCTTCCAAAGATTCTCATGAACCAAAATAGTCTAACATAACTCAGAACTAATTTTACCTAACGTACAAGATGAATGTGACCCAAATGAGTGGAAATTCCACGAAAAACTAGTTACATATGGGAAACCCAATGGACAACAGTACAAATCCTCATATTATTTTTTCATCTCTACACTATAACCACACACTGATGTATATCTTAAATCATTACTAATTTATCCTGAGTAATACTTGTTCACAACAAAGTTTTACTACCCACCACTTCCCAAAAATGATTCAATATACATGGTTTACCATAAAATCCTTGAAAGCCGACATTGTCCCATGTGGATATTATAATACCCAAGAAAATCAAAGAGATATTAATAGTGAATAACATATATGATTTGAATAGAATGCTATATCTGACCATCAATATATGGATGATATGTTTTTCTCATCCTTAACGGAATGCCCACTTCCTCTTGAAGACACCTCCATAACCTCAATGTAATCATAGGATCATTTTCTTAAATAATGGAAAAAATAAACCCCTAATAGCATCATGATCTCTGACAAAAATATCATTCCCAGATATTAAACTATAATGGTGTCCTTGATTATCATTAATTGTGATCTATTTTAAAATGATCATAACCACTAAGACAGAGTTACACCCTCATATATTTTATGGTAATCCAACTACAAAGATTGTGGAAAACTCATCCCATTTCCATTCTGGCCTTCGAAGATGCTTGAGAAATCTAGAAGGTTTCTAATTCTCTCTATTTATCTATTGGTAGGTGTAACTACATGAAACATAATATTCACCTTCACAATTCATAACAATCACTAGAATCATCATGTAATGTCATAATGCATCTTTATATTGGCTATATTAGTTGACCATGAAGAACACTGAGAGCCAAAAAATCGAGCCCCACACAAATACTATGATGAAAAACTAATCCCAAAAATGGGGAATACCACATGAAAATAGAGACTAGATAAAAATAGTCTCTCCACCATATATGGTTTCAAAAAAAATTCTAGTCCCCTCATCCCACTGCCAAAACAATATAATAGAATGAAGGAGAGATGATGATAATAGAAAACTGGTCAGAAACATACTTAAATCTTAATCCTAAGTTCCCAAGTTAAAATAACTAAAAACTCCATTAGTTTCGAATTTATCATTTATTATAGAATATCTTATGGTGGTACATTTCTGCTACAAGATTCTGAAATGAAATTCTCATTCCCCGGGTGTTGGTGATGCCGAAGTCAAATTTGTGAAGTCATTCAACCCTCCACCTATGTCTAATATTCGAGTCCTTTTGAGAAAAGAGATATTTTTGATTATTATCTAATTAAAATATTATGAATCTATTCTTAAAAAGATGGTGTGGCCAGTACAAAATAATCATATTAAGTGGAGTTATTTTTATAACGTCAGTTTAAATAGCTGTTGAAATGCTTCTTTGACGGTTTCTAAAAAACACTACGAAAATTGCATCCAGCATTCATCATATGGTAGTTCATCCCATTTAGTGGTGGAATCTGGATAGTCTCATAAAATTCATATTTTATCATTGTTTTTAGTTTTAGTGGATGTTTTCTGTTAAAAAATAATTATGATCTAGTAGTAGTTTTCAACTGTCGCTAATGTTTGGATTTTTTTCCAAAAACCCTACCACTAAGTAAAATAAAACCACCGCTATGTAAAATTTTATAATATTTATAATTGATTTTAACATACTCCATAAAAAAATTCCATAATATATCATCTGATTCAACTTACTTGAAGTAAAATATATATATTCATGGTTTAAACCGCAACTATATCTTGAATTACAAAAAAAACAAGCAGTACTTTCTGTAGCCACAGAACCTACAGCCATAATAACATAATAGTAACATAGAAAATGATATGAGATCATTAAATATATCATCAATGCAGAAGAAATATTACACATGTTTATAATATAGAATCAATATATGTTGATTCTCACCAAAACATAAATAATCTAATCATTTACCAGGAATAATAACACATTGAAAGAAATAATACATTTCTCAATAAATTGAAGAAATCCCAAAAGACACAAAACATTAAATGAATAAATTGTACCTAAATGCATTGAAATAATCAAATATAAATTTCTCAATACATTTCTCATTGAAACTTCATTTATTCATTATACTATTCTACAACTCATTTCCAAAGAAAAAATAAATTTAAAACCATAAAACTAGCTATCATCAAGAAATGTACTACCATTAAAATGGGGAATAACTTGTTAAAACTAAATCCACAAAAATTACAAACATGATAATTTAATTTAATCATATAAAGATAATTTTCAATATTAAAAAATCAATCATGAATACCATTTTCATCAAAAAGGTCATTAATGATTCAAAATAACAGTGAAATACTTATCCAAAAGATAAATCACCATAAATATCCATAAATTATCTAAAACTCCATAAGAAATGAATAAAACTAACTTGGATTTATAGAACATGTAAATAAATTATGAAATCCTTGGATGTCCAACACTAACCCCACCCCTTGATGACATCACGAAAAACAATATTGATGCCTCTATGTGACTAGTCTGACAAGAATCCATATAGTCCATGTTAGCTGATTACATCCCTGCAGCCTATCCAGACCGACAAGATACTATATAAAAAGAGGTTCCATTCACAAATAATGCAGAAAAATCTACAAAAAAGGATATGACCAAACACATAAACATTGAACTCAATCTAGGAAGGTGAAAATAAGAGGATAATAACCGAACATAGGGATGATAGATAGGGTTAATCCTATATGTTATAGGCTTGAGATATCAATGTATGGATACATGATATAGTACATTAGTTTGGTAAGAGATAACATAGTCTGTTTCATTGTTATTTGGATTGGGTCATGATGTGATATTTGGAAATGGGTATAGACATTCCTATAATGGCTAGGGTGAGATAGAGATTACGGTTTTGTAGAAAACCATGGTGTTTTTTGTCATGAAATGAACTGTAGGGACCCTACCTGGAAAACTAGTAAGCTAAAAGTGTCACAACAAGTTCACCATAAATTGTAGAATGGACAATGACAAATACAATGTATGAATATTAATGAGGTGAGTGGCTTTATGCAATTTTATTTGATCACACACACACACATCTCCCTAAAATACTTCATTGGTATAATAAAATAATACATCTATGTGTAATAAAATCATTTAGTAACGTCCAGAAAATACATCACAATGAAATATATAAGTATCTAGGATATAAAGGGGTAAAATACATGCCTAACCAAGAACAAGGAAAGTAGGTATGAATATAGAAATAACAGGAAAAAAAAGAATATGAGTTTCCAACTCAATATCCCTATGTCTGACCACAAATCATGGTCAGTGCCTCAACATACTTATATGTTCCATAGATAAAATGTCCACTACGTAAACCATCTATCAGTTGTCTATATAAGAAAAGAATCATTCATGAACATCCAATATTTGTGTGAGCATAAACATACTAAATAATGCTCCATGAAAAAAGTGGGAAATAGTAGAATATAATGGTCCGATCAACCTATATATAAAAGAGAGACAAGTCATATTTAATCATACAGAATATTCAATCTCCATATCCATTAGAAACAAATCATATATACACATGGTTATACGGCACATAAAAATGGAACGTGTTGTCCCAATCCCATCTAAAATATAATGAAGAGATAAAAAATACCCACATCATACTTACCAATACAAGAACAAACCCTCTCCCCTAATCATTTCCCAATGATAAACTCTTATCATCACCCTCTACATCCCGATCTATACTTAATGCTACCAGTACCTGTAAGAAAATTATATTAAAAATTATACAATATATTATATTTATATTTAAACTAAAAATCAATAAAATTTTATGAACTAAATGATTTTGATGTTTTGTGATTTACCTTCACACAACCTTTCATAAATTACAATCCCTGTTTTCACTCCAAAGTCCTTAAATGGGAATGGTCCCATACTCATCTAGTGCACTAGTCCAGGATGGCCCGTTCCAAGAACTTTACCAA
This sequence comes from Viscum album, assembly GCA_963277665.1. Lineage (NCBI taxonomy): Eukaryota > Viridiplantae > Streptophyta > Magnoliopsida > Santalales > Viscaceae > Viscum > Viscum album. Next base: position 1,530,398,350 of record OY728141.1, read on the forward strand.
CTATGTCATCATGTGAGACAGGGTAATACTTTCTGGGATTGACATCAAATAGTTCATTAATTTTTACATATAAATCAAATATCATTCAAATTAGAAGCAATATATTTTAATATAGTAAAAACTAATAATAAGTTATTATAATGAACAATGAATTCATACTCCAAATTATTTAGATTACTTATTAACTAAACTTGCATCTGAATTTGTATGAACATTCAGCTAGACTTCTGTTCGGGGTATTTTGGGTCAAAAACTCTATGAAAGAATTAAGAAAATATAAATCAACAATTTAATATAGTAAAAAGATGAAAATATCTAATAAATATTTATATTAATAAAAATATTACAATTGTTGATCGACTACAAGATAGACTATTTGTCCTATATGTTTGAGTAGAACACTACCATCTTGGAATTATTTTCATTGAATCAAATAAAAATATGTTTAAACCATATTTTTCTAAAAAATAATCCAGAGAAAATAGAACTGATAACAGATGAGAAATACTAACAAACAACATATACATAACGATAATAATTAGTAATAAAATAAATGACCAAAGTGGTTATAAATGAATGTAAAATGACACATTCAATCATTTTCATGTTAATTCATTTATGTTTCCTACTCCATCGTTACATCATCTACTTCATCCACTATTGTAACACAAATATTTTCAATTTCATGATGGGAAAATAATTATGCTTCTTTCTATTGATGGGATTCAATGTTAGAGGTCAAATCCTCTACTTCATCACCCATATTATACAAGTATCATTGTTTTACATGAGAAACTACACTCCATGCTTAATCCATGACATCTTTCACATAATATACCATTTTCTTTTGAGATGATAAGAAATACAGATCTTTTAGTTAACAGTCACCAATATCTATCAAGAGAGAGAAGTTCATAGAAGTAAATTTTATGGAATCTGTTTTAACACCCCTGATAATATCCCTGAAATTTCATTTGAATAAATACTAAAGTTATACACGTTAGATTAATTAGATTATATCATTCAGCATTCCATTGTATTCTACTTTGGGAGACGTAAATATGCCATTATTTTGTGTTTTCAAACCCTCTTCTTGATCAACTATATAGAATCTAAATCCATTAATGTTTTAAGTAGTGGAAATTTTTGATTATTTTAGAGGACCTCAAGAAAGAATCGTAAAGTCTTCGAGAAACTATACGTGAGTATCAGTAAACATGATCTGAAAAAATTATAATACATTATTAGATCTAAAAAATATATGTATCAACCAAATATCCGTATTGATCATAATATTTATGAACATAGAAATCATGAAACCCATTATACAGGCTCATTATTAACAACTTTTGTTATATCATTCTCATTATGTTTTTCTTCTCATTTATCTCTTTATATGTTTTTGCAAATCATCAATAAATGGATCAAGAATATAAGTATTTAGAAACACATTTTTTTGTCTGTAATAATTTTTTTTCAGTTTGTGTGACATTTGAGCTCCTCCCAACTGATCGTCCAATAATAGTTAATATTTTTTATTTATAATGTATTTCAGATTGAGTCAATATGTCATCAACACATCAAACTCAATTGAATCTTGTACGAATATAGTCCATCTGTCTAGAACAAATGTTATGAAACTCCTATTTGAAAAATCCTTCAAAAATAGACCTTTTAGGATGAGATTTATTTTTCATGTATGAATTAAAATGCTCAATATATATATGAAATAATATAAAGAACAAAATTATATATATTTTTTGAATTGACAATATTTTTTTGCTGAAATGAAAAACATATAAATAGAGTACATATCAATTGGAAACATCTATCGATAATGTGTGAGGCCTCCTAAATTAGATTCCTCAACCACATGCACTTTTAAATGCATCATGACCATAAAAAACAATAGAGAAAAGATCATCTCCAATACACAAAGGGTAAATAAAAATCCCCCCTAAAGGTTGTCACGATTAAATGGATGATGAGTTTTCTCACATAGTTTTTAGTAAAATGTGATGAATGGGAGTACAATAGAAATAACATTTTCAGGTATTGATGTATAAAATGCCAATAGATGTAACTGATGTAACAAAATAGGTTAATCAATGCTTTTCATTCCATGTATCTATCATTATTTAATTCAACACACATTGATATGTTACTTGAATACCCATCAGATACCTTCACATGTTTTAAAATTCGATAGAATGAATCTTTATCTATATTTATCATTTCATAAATTTCCAGAGCATACCTTCCATTATCATCTGGATAGAGACCACACATTATGTTCATTGTATGTAAGTCTTTCTAAGAATTGATATTATCCTTCCAATTTCCATGCCCATTATGCAACGTGAATATGAAATTGTAAAAAACATTTGGAGGTGGTATACGATCAATGAAGCCTTTGAATATTGACTTATTCGACTAAAATTTATGAGATGCATGATAACTCTTTGATGACACAAGAATATGCATTTTCTACAATGAGGTATCCATTCGATCTACAAAACAAAGTTAAAAACAACACAATTCAAACTCACTTATGTGTTCAATCTAGCTAAATTCTCTAGTTCTTTGATGTCACTAATGGTACCCATTAGAACATATTTCATTCTGAAAATTGTTCTAGAAGATGCATTATATGTCTGAACAATGTTTCTGCACAAATCCTTTAATTATTCAATTAATGGATTCAAGAATACATCAATATCAATTCTAGGAAATTATTGTAAAATAATATTCATCAAAATGATAAAAGACATTTCTTTCATAAAAATACACAAATGAATATTGCAAGGGATCCAAACTACTAACCTAATGCTATAACTAGCACTCAAATTCCCAAATGGGTTTAATCAATTTAAAGCCAATCCCAATCCAAAATTCCCATGAACAAATTGTAAATCTGGATGTAATGAATCTAACATATTCCATGATTTTCAATCTCTAGGTTGTCGCCTTAAAAAATTATTTTTATTATCTAAATAATTCCAATCCATGTGTTTGACAGTTTTCAAAAAACATGAATAATCATTGTAATCGAGGATTTAAAGCAATGTAATGCAAAACAATTGTATGTGTTTTCATTTTCATTTTCTTCATGGTAATATATTAATCCAAACATCAAACATCTCACATATACTTCCATTATGATGAAGAATATTTTTTTCATTCCTGTCTTCATTAATTCTCTACCTAATAAAGCATACAATCACTGGGACATAGTTTATTTTTTTATAATTCAGACCATGGTTGTTAAGTTTTTTTTTCAAATCATAAAAATACATAGGTATATTTATTCCAAGAAATTCTTCATGTAACAATTACAATATCATGGACATCACCTTATTTGTAAATCCACATAGGCATTTCATATGGTACACCTCTAAAAAAAGATTGTTTTGAATAGATAAAACAACCATTGTACAATGATTTATTTCCATCGTCAACAAATCTATAAAGTAGATATGTCTGCTCAGTGAAGTTTATTAGTAAATTAGCCTCCAGAGTATCATTACCAGGATCAAATGATATGTTACAATCTTGGTTTGGTTTGTGACCAGTCTCAAAAACATCCCTTTTCACATTATTATTTTTATCACCCCAAACTAGTTATTCTGAAATGTTTTGATGTTGATGTTAGTGTCTTTTAATTCCTAATGTATCATTTATAAGGTTTTTCATTTCATTGACCATTTTTGATGTTGTTGGGATCCCACTCTATGGATTGAAATCAGTGATCACCCATTTAGTATCTTTTGATTCATTGTTCAAAATACAACACAAATATTGAGTATAGAATGGATTTAATGTAAAGTGTTCATAAACATCATCTCTCTTAAACCGTCATCGAAATTTACATTTATGACATGGATATCAAATTCTCCCATCAACAGATCGATCAGAAATTGAAAAACCTAAAAACTCCTCCAAACCCTTAGCACAATGAGGTGTGTTCCTCAGTAATGTGATATAACTTTTATCCAAATATATCACTGTGTTCCCACACCTTATTAAAAATTTAAAAAACATAAGTATTAATAAATAGGAAAATATATTTCTATATACTAGTCGAATAAATATGAATATGTTAAATAATATATTCTTATATAAATACATATATTTAATATTATAGTCTTTTAAAAAGGATAATTGGAATCTATAATGTCTATTTATGAGAAAAATAATGTATAAAAGAGTTACATTCTTCATTTAAAATAAATTAAGAAACCCATGTGGAAAAATACAGGTTCAAATCCAATTTTAATTAAAATATTCTTTTAATAATTCATTGAAAAATTATGAAAATATAATGTTTCTAATTTATTATAGGACCAACATGATTCCATCACGGAAAATTATGTTGAGACTGATCATGACTTCATCATTCATGTTAATGAGGTTTTCAACTGAGAAATGAAACTCTCAAATGATGATGACTTGAGATCATGAAATCAATGTAATTATTATAATATATTAACTATAATGAGGTAATTGGAACCACCATCGTAATTTTCCTTTTAAAAATATAAATAAAAAAGGTTGAGTATATCCATTAATCACTCTCTACTTAAGGATATTGAAACTATTTAAAAAAAATTATTCAGCCAATACTAAACCAAACTAGCTTAATTGGGGAGGAAAATTGTTAAATAAAAAATTTGATATATTCTTACTGAGTAAAATTTTAAGGTAAATCTAATTTATCTCTTCCAATATAAATTTAAATATATATAACCACACGACCCATAAGAGTTGATATTACTCATAAAACCACCTCTTCTTATTAGATAATGCTTTATGGAAATTGAATAACATCACAATACTAATAATGTATATATAAAAAAAATAATATATCTTATAATGAGACTAAAACTTTTCATCAATGCAATGAAAAAAATATTTTATATGTGATCATAAACTATATATTTTAGTTTTATACCATGATGGAACTTTCCATCGAGTATTTATGTCAAAACACATCCTCTATTGCAAGAGGTGTACATATATATATACATATAAATAATCTGTGAGTTTTGATAGTCATCCGTTCTGTGAGAATACATTATACCATGTGATAATTTTTTTTGAAAAGAACATTTCTGTAGTTTGCCTCATCTTTTCATAGGAAAGAACTACATATTTATCATCCTTACCAATGAGGCCTCATAATCACATATGAGAAAAAATATTTATACATAAAAAATGTATATCAATATTATTATACATATATGTAATTCATCATCTATAAAAGGTCATGACCTTTCAAAATGGAAGAACATGATATAGATATATATATTCGTCTATGAGTATATGTTAGACAAGATTCAAGCTGAAAATGATATGATAATTCCCAAAATTTTTATATGATAAACATAACAAAATGAAGGATAAACATGTCAGATTTAAAATAATTAAACCTAATGTAATCACACTGAAATAAATTAATTATTAAGAATCATAACGTTTTCTATATTTACACACAGAAAATTCTCTATATCATAGCCATAGAGATGATTCCAATCAAATAAAAAATACCTATATTAAATTATTTGACTTGTTTAATATCAAAACAAAATATTATTATAATTTATTCAAAAAAAATAAACATGATCAAGATGAAAACATAATTCAATTTCTCACTCTACACAGTCCTAATTCTAAAATAACATGATATAAATCGATATTTTTGTATAATTGGTTAATGTTATTTTGGTTTTTTATCAAAAAACAACAATTCAATAGTCATGAATACAAATATAATTCCAAATAATATATAGGTTATGGATCACTCAATGCTTACTAGAAATCCAAAATATTGTATATAGGGAATGATTCTTTGTACCAGTGATGTGGGGTGGGGGCCAACGTGGTTTGGGGGTTGGGTGAGGGTAGAGAACATAGGTTATAGGCAGGGAGGATCAGTGAGGCTCAAGACCCACATAAAAGAACAACGAGGGGAGTCGAGGCATGAGACTAGTTGTGAAGTGCGACGAGATCAGGGTTTTGGGGGGTTGGGGGTCACGTTGGTTGGGGGAGTGGGTGGGGGGGGGGAGATGTGTCCAGTTTGTGGAAAAAATAAATGCTTTAGCGGTGGTTTATTAAACCACTGCTAAACAATGATTTCAGTGTATTTAATTAATCACAATTGTTCTATTAACTATTTTTTCATCTATTTATTTCCATTTCTAATAATCTAAATACATTTTATGTTCATTTAATTTAGGAAAGGTACTTTCAAATCAATATATTACAAAAAGGAAACAACCAAGACAATACAACTCCCAATAAATAATTCACATACCAACTCTGTGTTCTTAAATCATACATTGTCAACATAACCATGATCATCACCCAACTATATCCCACATCATCCAACATCACATCTCATTCTAACTAACCATTCTTTCCCCGAATAACACTCTCTAACTCAAACCCAAATTCCTACACCAATGGTAAAATCCCCATAGGGATCACATGATGAACACAAAATGCATCATTCGCATAATCATATTAATGATATTTCATCATGAACAATACCACATTTTAATTTTAAAAAAATTATTTCATTATATTAAATGATTATTATGGTTTTTATTTTTATTTAATTTTAGACTTCCATCAAAATAAATTCCTTATACTATTACATCTTCTGATATTTTTTATTTAGTCCGGTTTGATATTATTATTAAAAGCATGGTTTTGAAATTAAAACAAACTCCAACAAAATTAAAACTCTCAAAAAAATTATTTTCAGAAACATTTTTATGAAAACATAATTACATTTTTAATTTAATAAAAATTCTAGAATTCATGTAAATAAATAAAATCTAATTCAATTTTGATAAAGAAAATTCTTTATCATGATACTCAAACCCATACTATCCAAAATAACAGTGAAACAAGTATACATTTCCAAAAAAGGTATATAATATAAGTGAAGGAAAATCATATACAATGATATGATTTTCATGGGGAACTATGAATTCCATAAAATAATTGATTGATCAAGAAACATCATGGTCAATGGAAAAAATAAATGATCATAAAGATGGTAATAAAAACCAAACCGCAATCATATCTTATTCCACAATATAAGGGTTAACAAGAAAGAAAATCCAAAAAAATAGAAAATTATAGAGAAAACTGGCAGAAGAAGGTACCTTGATTAATGGGTATAATTTTTTTATGTTAAAATATGTTATAGGACACAATAGATATGATCAAAGGGAGGGAAGGGCAGCGATTCTTGGGACTGATGATGGGACACAATGAGGGGTGGTGAGGCTCAAGACTGGTGGCAAGGTGTGATGAGGGTAGGGATTCTGGGGGTTGGGGGAGATGAGGGTAAGGGGATCATGGAGGTCAGGGTAGTTTTGTGTTGGGGGAGAAGCGTTGGGTTTTTGGAAAAAAAATTTTTATCTTCGGATTATTATAATCCACCACTAAATTATTTGAAAACAATTAGTGGTTGTTTAATAAATTGCTACTAAAAAACACTACTAATCAATGATTTTGGTTTAGTGGGCCAAAAATATGTGTATTCATATCATAATAAATCTCAATATCATTATTTGGTAATAATTCTCATAAATTTGAAGAAGGAGAGATATTTAAGACCCTAAATGATCATATAATATAATCAAAAAAAAAACAAAACATCACGTGATGCATAAAAAATTACCACATACCCCTTACATGGATCATGTACGTTCAGAATAGGATTTGATGTTAGAATAAGTTTAATCCTTTTAAAATAAGACTGACACTTTTATCCCATATGAATGTCACATAATAATTCATAATAATAGTGAATGGTAATTCCAATATTGATAAATCCTTGATGAACCATCGATGATATCCAATGAGTCCAATGAAGCTCCAAATATTAAAGATCATTCATGGATATTACCAATGAAAAACCACATTAACCTTCATAGGATTACCTAATAATATGTTCTCATAAATAATTTTCCCTTCGAATAAAACTTCATGGATATAAATTTTTTATTTTGAATGATTTCTATAGAAATAATGACACCTTAAGATCTCCAGAATCAATATCAAATGGTTTTCATGATTATTCTCAGATCAAAAAAATTAAAAATATCATCCCTGAAAACATCCAAAAAAGTTATTGAGATACTCATGGAATATTCCATTCATCAATTCCATTAAAACTATAAAATATTAAGTCACACCAAAAAACATCTACAGATTTTCATAGTGGCCATAACTACTCCTGAATTATGTTATCAGTATATCGGACTCCAAGACACTCAATTGATGAAAAAACGACCGAGGGTCAATATTTGAAAAATAAGTATTCCCATTAATCTAATTAAAAAAATAATCCACACATGTTAAAGTATACTTTTTTATTTACAAATACTTAGTTCAACATATAATAGTCTATATATTTTTTTTAGTGAAACATAAGAATTATTGGAAAATTGAATAGGGCCTACATAAGATGAAACACTACAGAAAAAATAACTTTCTCCATCAGTTTATCTAAATGAATTATAATATACTTTTTCAAAATTGGTTCAATATAATTGGAGGGTATCAATATTGGATGTCTACCTAAAACAAAGTTAATCGTAAACTATACCTCCTTCTCTAGTGGAATCCCTTGTAAATCATCTAGAAATATTTTGAGGATTTACCAAATAGTATCATGAAGATCAACAACAAAAGAAACATTATCAAGATCAACTTCTATAGTAGAAAAAAAACTAATGGAATATGGGCGGGGATGTCCTATATGACCTGCCCATGGATCCCACTCTACGTGAAATACCTTATAGATCACATTAGCCACAAAAAATGAGATATGATGAAGATACCAATCATCCATAGAATGATGAGAAAAAATAATTCCACCTAGATGATGATGTTAAACAAATACATATTGAGAATGATGAAATCATTGTCTAACTCTAAATTAACAATCAAGAGTGAAAATAAGGACATTGACACCCCTACTCTTTCCTCTTCCCATGTGGTGTATCTAACACCATATCAAAGGACATTATCTCAGTTTTATGTTTAAAAAAACATATAAACCATCTAGATATGATTGATTGTGAATCACTCGTGTGAAATGATGTAATCACTACAGATGATGAAATAAATATAGTACCTCTTACAATTTATAGACCTATATCTACACCTACTATAAACTCATATATAATTTAATATTACTTAACTCCTAATGCTTTTTCCATATCCTAATAGCCATTAATCGTTCTTGATACATCATGGTATCTGTTAGAGACAATTATCCTTGAACCTTATGGGGTGTAGACATTTCCAGATAAAAACAATGAAAATTATTAATTTACCCACAATATTTACACACCTTCATAGGTGAATAAAAATAACCTCAGGTCTTCCCAACCACAAAACACATATATCTTATCTGGATCACAGTACATTGAATAATTGAATGTGTAGTGAAGGGCTTACACTAAGAACCACCACCAGTACTCTGACAATGATGACGATACATCTTTATTTTTCACTTCATGAAACTGAATCTCCCAATATGTGGGAGAATAGGTTAATAATATTGATATTTATCAAAAATATTCAAATCTATCATCATCTCCATTTATAAAATCTCAACATAGGTCAAAACATTCATCATAAATACATAGGTTTTGATATCTATTCGCAAACCCTGCAGGAACTCTCGTGCATTTAGCTATACATTCATTACTTTTTTATAGGTAAAAAACTTAATTCTCAATCAAATTATTGAATTCCAAAACCATACTATATCCATACCATAAGGATTGGAACTCAAAATACATATTATTCAGTCGATACTCTATAAAAACTATTGTAAGAACAGAGTCCTGAAACCATTTAAGTCCAAGCCTAGATTCTTTATTCCAATAAAATGGAATCCCACCATCATATGATGGGAACCTCTTGTTTGGATATCTCACAATTCAAATTCTAACTCTTAAATTTATCCTAGAATTCAAATATATGATTGATTTTATCCATCCTTTCTTCTCCCTCTTGAGGATCATTCATAACCTTATATGTTGGTGTCATCTCACGTAGGAACTCCTATGATGGATACCAACTCATCTAGATCATAGATTAATTTAGTAAAAATACATTATTGAAATGTATAATATTCTGATCGACATAAACAACTACCCATTATATAGGATTGATATGATTTTTATCTAATGGAATATTTCGTTCAAGGGAATCTGTTGAAACCTCCAAAAGAACCCGTGGAAGAATAATCAGAGGCATACCACTTTAGACTAATATAGAATAAAAGATCATATGACAAAATAATCTTAATTGAATCAAGAAAACTATATTAAAAAACAATGACTAAGATCATTAACTCCAAATAAGATACGTACATCCCAACATCCTTTGGTAACTTGAGTCTCGTCATGGTATGAGATGGACTATAACTCAATCAAAACTATCAAAAAAGTCATAGAATTCCTATCAATAGTATACAAAACATACCAAGATAAAGAAACATTATGACAAACCTCCTATGATACAAAATATTATGAAATCGACATGGATTCCCTCTCAAAATGGTACCTTACTTGATCCATCATATACCCTATTGTAGTTCAGGATCCCCATGGGATGATAACTACATCCTAGCAAACAATAACAAACAGGGGGAAGAATTTATCCCATCTCAAATTAGAAAAAAATTAAATATATAAATATAAATATAAACACAATTGGAATAAATAATAGAAAAATGAAATCATAAATATATTTCCAAGAAAAACTAAAATTGAAGATGAATAGAAACTCAAAGGTATAAATATAATGTCAACGAGTCTAGACTAACATCAAATGATAATAAAAAGAAAATAGATACTCTGTACTATAGTGTGAGTAAACTCCCAACTTCTGACACGGGTATCTATGGAGACAATGATGCTTCTTTCATACCCTTATGAATTATATCATATGTCGTAATGTTAGATAGGGTTCTTGTGATGGAGAGGTTATAATATTTGAGGCATCATGTATCTTAAGTTGATGTGGATAATATATGGTTGATTCATCTATAATAGTATGAAGGGATTAGTCGATAGGATCATGTTGAAATAGGCTTTTCCATGACCAGGCATGAGCATGTGGTCATATAGGATGGGGATAATGCATAGGAACATGATAATACAATGTTGGGAGATGCAATTCTTATGTTTGGTGAGGTCACATGGCATGTGATTTCTCAACCTATCATTATGATGAGGATAGTAAGACTGCATATAGACTACAATTATAGAGAAAACACCCTGATTATGGATCTCTTAGTTGACGGAAGGGTGTCCCCATGGGATGAAGAGATGGAGGAGGAGTATGTGGAGATCAAGGTGTATGAGTTGTTGGTGGTGGGAGATGTTATTAGATACCTCCACCACAACCACCAGGAATCCCACATCAGGCTCAAGGAGATTGTGGTTGGGGTCATTGGTAGGTGCAAGTGACAGATTAATATGACCTATTAGCTTAGTAGATGATTATAGGTTTGATCTATTATTATTCAAGTATATCATCAGAACTAGAAGACATATCTCAGATTCATTCGATCATCTCTTTACCCTTGGTGTGAGTGGTGGAGAACCAATTTGAGACATTATCCCATCAAAATTTCCACAATGTTCTTATAAGGAGTGATTTTAATATATATTTTATTATTTAGTAATGAGATCAATCTCTTGGTGGAGAAAGATTTACATTTTAATATATTGTCATCACAATGAATCCTTATAATGTCATCTTATGTATGGATAGGTTTTTATTGGTCAGCGGCTAGAATTAATACCACCATAAATGAGTCGGATTCACTCACACTAATAATATGAGATTATCCTTTATGTCTGTGAATGATCTTATGATAATACACGTAGGTTTCAAAAGTAGGAGAGTTCAACCCATCACCCATCAATGGGTGATTGTATCCCTTGGTGTAGTAGGTTCATCCGACATCTATATTACTTTCATTATTGATGATTATATGGATTCCATCAGTGTGGAAGCGTTGAGACCTTAATTTATTGTGATGTATTTTTTTTATTGAATTTCCAACCATTACATCTCTGATACATATACAGTATATCAGATGACCCCTACTGAGCTACGAGGGTTGTGGTTGTAGTTGCATGACCTTCGAGGGAAGGGATTTATTAACCCCAGTGTGTCCCCTTAAGAATATGAAGTGTATTCTTGTGAAAAAAGAATATAATATCCTCAAACATTATGTGGGTTATCATTTACTAATACAGGAAACAATAAATTAGATCTACCCATTTCTAATGATTGACAACCTATTTTATCATTTACACAGAACAAGAAGATTCTTTAAGATCTATCTCAAGTCTTGCAGTCATCATTTGAGAGTTCACTGCACTTATATTCTAAAAATTGAATTCTAATGAATATATATACACCATTAGTACTTGGAAATTCATTTGAGTGCGATTAATTCCCACACTATGTTTATGGATTTGATGAACTAGATCTTCTATCCATATTTTGATAAATTTCTTGTTTTCTTCTTTGATAATATTCAAATATAATATATTACTTACGAGGATCATGTATAGTATTTTTGAATTGTAATTGATTATTTGGGATCACCATATTTATGGTAATATCTTAATGTTATTCTTCAATATTATGGTCGTTCACTTTCGGGGGAATTTCATTTCTATGCATGGATTATCTATGGTGCATGTTAAGTTCAATACATTGCTTACCTGGGTGACATAAAAGAGTGTTTCAGTGGTGTGTAGATTCCACAAATTAAAGGGGAACTAAAAGATTTTTATGGAAGATCTCAATAGGATTTCATCCTCTTTGACCACCAATGAATGGAAGGGGATGGTTTTTTTACATGAACTGAGTAGTTTCAGATATCAGTTGATGAGTTGAGATCGAAGCAGCTGAGTGCTTCTATTTTGAAGCTACTAGAGGAGCGCATAGAGTATTTATTATATTGAGATTCCTCTAGAGTTGTGATCATCTATGTGTTGATTCATTTATTGGAATTTATTGCATATGGGTTGAGGAATTTGAGATCCCATGAGCAGCACAATATGACTCATGACCTAGAGCTAGAAGTAGTAGTCTTTTCTGTGCGGATGTAGCTGCATGTCTTTTTAGAGAGATCTTTGTTATATACATAGAAAATTAGAGTATCTAGTATGTATTCACACACAATATACATAAATATGAGACAAATGTTCTTGTTGGAGTTCAAAAGGACTATGACATTGAGATAGTCATACACCATTGAAGGACACCATTGTGGTAGATACACATAATAAGAAGTCATTTGGTCATTTTTTAAATGAGGTGTATGATCATTTTTATTCCTTATTTCTAACCCTAGTGGATGTGGAGGGTGATTCTTTTCTTTAGCTTATGTTATTTACTACTTCTCTTATTTAATTATTTGGTGATTCCAAGTTGGGAGACATTGACTATGATAACATATATGACTAGATATCCTCATGAGATCTACCAGATTGATTTTATGAATTGGGGAATCCACAAATCATTTTCCTAGGATGGAAGGGGGCATCAGTCACCATAAGGTAGGAGTTGGTGAAAGAGTAACAAAAATCAATTTTTCATGTACATCTTGGTGTGGGAAAAATATACATAGACCACTAGAGGTAGTTTGGGGGGGGGGGGCTAGCATGGGGTGGATTGTGGCTGAGTTTTTCCTTCTGTTTCTCACTTGACTATAGTTGAAGGTTGATCACATGGTTTTACTAGGTTTTTTTATTCCGCATAAGACCCTAGAGAGGAAATGAGATGAAATAACCATCTAGTTCATGATAGGGATTCCATGGAAAAAAGATAGACTGTGATTCCATCCGGGAGATAGTTGACCAACTCACGAAATTAGTGCACTCCTTCTCTATCAGGGAGTAGACTATGTTAGAGAGTTTAAGGATGTTGTATTAATATGTGATTATCCATATTCATGAGGTTCCTTGTAATACATTCTAAGAACATGTTGAATGGTTTAAAACACAGTTTTATGGAGTCCTGTAAGATCCATTCAAGACCAATATAAGGATGAGTACAACCTCAAAGTCCACAACCTATAGGATAACGGACCACACTATCTCTGTGATGGAGGATATCCTGAGGACATTTTTGTTAGAATTTTTCTAGAGTTGGAATAATCACATGTCATTGGTAGAGTTTATTTATTATAATATCTAACACTTTACTATCAATGTGGAACCATTCGAGGCCCTCTACACTATAACCGGTTGGTGTCCTTTATGCGGTACTGAGATTTAAAAAAAATCACATTTTGTGCTTGAGATGTTTCATGTGATGATAAAGAAGGATCAAGTGATCCATGAGAGGATGAGGTCATCCGATATTAGGAGTAAATCATATATAGATGCATCTCATAGGCCACTTGAGTTAGAGAAATTAGACCACATTTTTTGGAGAGTCTACCCAGGATAAGGATAAAATTGATTTGGCTTGGTAAGAAATCTATACATGAGGTTCTATAGTCCATTCATGATCTTGGAGAGGGTTAGTGTGGTTGCCTGCCACTTATTCCTATCACTGAGTTGGGTATGGTGGATGAAATCTTCTATATTTCCTAGATGAGGAGATAGGTGCATGACCCCACACATGTTATTGACTAGGAAGAGATTAACATTGAGGTTGGAGAAACATTCACATATTACCCAATACATATCAACTGTCGATTGGAGAGTACATTGTATGGATGGGAAATCTCCATAGTTTGTGTGTTGTGGAAGAAAAAGAGCATGAATAAGAGATCATGGGAGTGGTATAGACAAATGTGGGCTCAATGTCTCTATATTATTTCATAGTTTTCCTCATATCTATGATAAAAATAATAAAGGTTCAAATAATGTAGAGGCAATTTTTCCCTTTTAAGACTCTATATTATATCTTGAAATATTTTCTATTCTAGGCTCTAAGACAACACATGATTTTGAGGCCATGTATGTCCTGAATTAATTTTTTTAATAATATAAAATATATTTTATATTATACATACATTGGTTTATAGTGAAAAGGGATAACTATAAAAGAAGATACCCAAAACAGAAATCAAATTCCATTTTGTAATTATTAATGCCAGATTTATCCAAGGTGTGACCTAAAATTAATTGGTACATAAAATAGGATAGTTATATTATTATAAGGTACATTTAAAATAACTATTTTAATTATATTAATTATTTAATTTAAATTTTCTAAAATTAAAACCTCTATAAATATTTTATTATTGAAATTCATTAGGGATAACTGTATAACCCTAGGATCATTGATGTGGTGTTCTACCACCAACCATCAGTGAATTGTGATCTATTGATGACGTGATTTTGTATAAAGGTGAATTGATTTTTATTGAGCACAATATATCATCCTTCATTATTTCTAAGAATGTTCTTTATCAATGAACAATACAAAACGAGGCTTGAATAATCATTTTTTGGATTTCCTCCATTATGATTAAATGATTGAGAAAATTCATTCTTATTTATTTGATCTAATTAAATTTTATTCTTTGCATGAATGCACATTTCATTTTCTTATTAATCCCAGTTATTCTATGTTTTCCATCCCGGTTGTGGTCAATATGAATTCATTGACCAAGATCACTTGGAAATTGATATTTTAAGATTTTTTTGTGACTTTCCCCCTCCATTCATAGAGATATCCATCTTCGAACCAGTGGATTTTGATTCAACTATAGTCGGGTGGGACCGAGCATAATCAATCCTCAAATATGAGGAAGATTCAAGGGTGATGAATAGGATGGTGATTTTGGGATGGATCAGGATGTGTTATGGGGTTTTGTGGATAATTCTTATATATCTAATATCATGGACTATCTAATGATGATCGGAGGCACAAAATGAATACAAAGATAAAATTTGAATCAATGGAATTAGATTTGTATCCACTATAGGGTTTCAATCAATGAATGGAGGATCTGTTATTCACTATCAAATGACCTTATATAATAAATTGTGATAGAGGGGGTCGATTTGGATTGTGTAGAGAAGATATGAAATTATAAAAATACCAAAATACAGACATTTTAGTCTAAATAACACATGGAATTTCAGCCCCTAGTTTTGGTGACGAGGATTTATGGGATTGATAAATGTCACATACAATATGGGGCCACCAATGAAATATGACACTATACTGGTGACATGGTGTGTTCTCTAGGTGTACATAGACATGAGAATGACTAGGAACACAACTAGTGTACATGGACACAGAAATAGAACATGACAATAGTAAATGTCTAGGGTAATCAGACTTGTCCATGGTATATTGAAACAACCTAGAGTATTAGAAGGACCAGAATTGGCTTGGGTACACTATATAATCTCATTACACACCATGACAGATTCATGGATCATGATACATGTACTATTGAGGACATGGGAAGTTATCAATGTTGGTCTAGAATCTATATGGTTTCCCTTTCCCTCTATGTACACACAAATTCTAGGAAAATTTTAGCCTCCCATATCTCCTTGGTTTGCAAGTGGATTTTGGCCAGTGAGTTTCATATGATGATTCTTTTTTCACATAGACCATGATAATTTCCTTTGTGGTGAATTTTTGTAATATCATGTGAGATGTTGTTTGTGATATTCCTCTTTAGGAAACACTCAATGACAATAGTGATTCAGAAATATCCTTATAGACATTAGAGTAGAAACATCTAAATTCGGTGGGGAATGGTTCTTTTATTTACAATTAGATTGGCACTCTCATGTGGTGTCATGTCATGGGTCCTCAACCAAAATAGTACCACCCTATTATTGGGACATGACATCGTTACTCCATCAATTCATGATAGTGGACCCTTCATGTGGAGTCAGTCCATGTGACCTTCTCCATTAAAGTGGAATCCTTCTACTAGGAATGGTTATAGGTATATTACTAATTATAAGAGTGGGACCCCCATATGGATTGAAGGAATGGGTCATTGAAAATTATAGTAGCACCCTCATGTGGAGATAGGTCCTATTCCCTCTCTTCACAATTAGAGTTACAACATCATAAAGAGTTGGGGAATGGGTCCATGACCATTTGAGTGGAACCCTACTATAGGGATATTCCATGAGTCCTTTATCTATATAATGATTGTAACCCACATATTAGGTTAGGGAAAGGGCCCTAAAACCATTTTTCAAAGTGTCCCAACCTTGTTTTTTCCAGGGTATGGGTTCTATAACAAGAGCTTGTGGCCCCTTGACCATGTGTAATAGTCATGAGGTGTGGCAAGAGGTGAAGGCTTCATTGGGAAGACATTCGAGATGGTGGGAAACGAGAATAGACTTTTGGAAGAGATGGAATAATATTTTACTAAGTTGGTCTATGAGATAGAGATCCCCTTTATCTATTATTTGGGAATTATTTTTTTAGAATATATATATACATATATATCCATTCATTTTGAGTCCAATTACTCTCTTTCTATGGGTATGATGTCTACTTATATCATGTCTCTTATATCTTTCACTTTATATTTTTGCCTTTCCTAATGGTTATTTATATACTCACCCATTCATAGGAGTTTCCCACACATGTTAGGTCATATGAATATGTTGGGTAGGTTAGTAATGATTAAAGATGATCATAGGGATACCATGCTTTATTAGACATCATATGGTGGTTAGGGATTTGTGATCTGGATATGGGCTCTCTCGTCACATTACACTTTTCTAGTTTTGTCAGGTAGATACATTTTTTAATTATGTCCCTATTTTTATTCATTAATTTTCATTTATGTTGTTGTAGTTTTGTACTACATATAGGTTTCACAAGTATGGTTTATTATATATATATATATATCATTTATTTATTATTAATCGAAACTTCATTAGGATGATGGTTGGGTGTGTGCATACAAGTAGACTAGTTATTCGCCTCCCATAATAGTTATTCCTTTAGTAACTTTTCTACAACCCTGGACCTATAGATAAGGGTATGAGGTAGTTTCATCCCCAACCACATTGGGTTGGTTCGTGATAGGATTGGCTTGATTTTATCGATGTTTTGTGGTAAAAATTTCATGGTTTTCCAATCCACTCAACATGTTAACTCTAAAGGGGTCCAAGTTCCATTGGATTTGCAAATGTTAAGAAAAACATCATGGTACTATAGATAAGGTTTGTTAGTGAACCTACGCTTATATTACCCTTAAGGGGAAAAGGGTTTTTAATCTATGGTGATGAATCAAATAATGGGTTGATATGTGTCCTCTTAAAGAATGATTTAGAGATAACATATACCTCATGAAAATTGAAGGTTCTTGAAAAAAATTTACCAATACATGCTTTCGAGTTATCTATGATAATTGATTCATTAATTAAATATAGAAATTATATATATATATATATATATTTTGTATATATAATAATGATAGACATTTAATGAAAATATTTACACAAATGGAGGTAAAAATGTGCCGAATAAGATGGTTGGAATTGATTAATGATTTTGAATGATAAAAAATTACCACCACGGGATTGAGAACAAAGTGGAAAATATTTCATTTCGAAATGATCATGAATACCTATCCATTATATGGGTCCTTAAGGATCCAATATTTCTGGATATTCAAATAATGGAAGTTGAAATCATGAAGGATGTGGGAATGTATTATCTTCCTAAAATAAGGGTTCCACTATCTATACAATTAAAGATTAAATAGACATACTAGGATGATGTATAACTGATAGATATTGTTAGAAATGTTCATTTGTATTTCCATTATTATGAAGTAATTACATGTTTCATGATAAGTGTATGTGATCCATCTAGACCATATTTCAATGAATTCTTAGAAGAATCCCACAGTTCATCACCCTTTATTAAAAATTAATGTACAAAGATGTATAGAGATCAAAAGAGTATTTATAGTGGGTAAAATGAGTAGATATATTATATAGAATGTATCTTGTGGATTGTTTTGTCAATAGATTAATGTTGATTCATAAAATTATAAAGCGATGTTATAATCATTTCCCAATTCCAGAAATAAAATGGGAAAATATCACAATGAACTTTTTGGTTGGACTCCCAAAAATATATAAATGGGGTAATTATATATGAGATATAGTCAATTTCTATTTAAATTTTGTTAACTTCATTACTATAAAGTAATACATCTCTCTGTAAAATCGTGCTAGATATACATCAAGAAAGTGGTTTGGTTTCATGGAGTACCAGATTATATTATATCTGATACTGGTATAAGATTTAACTAATTTTTCTAATGAATCCTCTACTATGTTATTAATAAATAATTTAGTTTTATCTCTTTGTAACATCATTATAAATATGGTAATTCAATTATTAAAAATTTAAATCCTATAGGATATGATGATATATTTTTCCACGGATTTCAATGGGTGTTGGTATCAACAACTTCCTCTTGTCAAGTTTTCTAACAACAATATCTTTCAAAAAATCATTTAGTTGGCTCAATTATTATCCATCTATGTTAAGAAGTATAAAAACTAACTATTTGGGATTAATATTGAGAAATAAATCTATCCTGATAAAAGATATTAGAGGAAATAGAAAATAAGGTTAGGTAATTTCAAGAACTATTAAAGGAATCACAAAATCAGTAGATAAGTTATAATCATAATACATAATGTGATCATGATTTTGATGTTTTTTAGAAATTATTCCTATGATTTTAAATGTAGAAGATTGTCTTAATATTAGATATGAATGGAATTGAACTCTTTGTATATTTTCCATTTTGTTAGTATTGACCAATTATGGAAAATTTCATATATTTTAGCACTTCCACAAACCCTCTCTAAAGTCCATGATATATTCCATGTATTCCTCTCTATGAAAGTACATACATTTTCATACACATGTAATGAAATAAAAATTTGTACTACCAGATCAGATATGTATTAGCAAGAACATCCTATACAGATTAAAGATCATGGATAAAAATTTATATTAAATAATACCATTCACATGGGTAAGGGTTTTAATGAAACCACCACCTTGACGAAGCTCCATGGGAAAATTAGGATATTATGATTCATAAGTATCATATTTTTTCCCCGGGGTGAATTTATTTTCAGGGAAAAAATATTTAATGGTTGGAAGAATGTAACACACTGATTTTTTATTAAATATATTTTTTAATTAAATTTATTTTCATCAATATATTTTGTTACATGCAACACAATGTTTTAAAAAATAATCAAATATTTATATTAATATTTTCTAAACATAACTACTATAGAAAAACCATTAAACATGGATAGATGAATTGGAAAAAACGTATTTTTAAAATTAATTAAAAAGGTTTTAGATAAATATAATATATTTATAAATTGTTACATAATTTTTAGTAAATTGTTAATATGATTTGAAAATACTTGTTTCTTAAAAATTAATTCATATTTATTTATTTGAATCAATAATAAATTGATCATTTGACACATTTATAAAATTTACCTAAAATAATTCCATCCAATTTATTTTGAATGAAAAATTAAAAATTTAATTAGGTATAATTTATGAAATTTTTTTGAATTGATAATTTTTTTATGAATTGTAAAAAATAATAATTTTAAATAAAATATTATCTCTATGTTGAATGATATTATTAATGTTCCAAATTTGATTAAAATTATCTTAAATTTAAAATAAATTCAATTATGTAATGTCTAATCAAATTAAGTTTATTTAAATCATATTCATGTCTTTTGTTAAATAAAAAATTTATTCTTAGGAATTTTTTCTCATTGGAAAATCAATTTTTTATCATATATACATGTTAAATTATGAATTATATATATATATCAGTTCTATGAATTCAAATTGTACAAATGGGATCCATATTTTCAATCATAATGACTGATGTTATATAATAAGTCCAACAAATTTTTTTGATAACATGAATATTAAAAACAAAAATAAATATTATCGTATTTATGTTTAAACTGATTTTTTGTTTATTAGAATAAAAATATAAGTGCTAAAATTGACTAAAATACTTATATAAATCCCAATTTATAGTTTTATTTTTTCACTATCTAATCTATGTTTTGATAATGAACTATTTTCAAGCATTTGTGGCATGTTTCAAACATGGGTATAAAGTTTCTTTTGAAAAATTTCAAGTGTGTCCTCCCTCCAACTTATAAAAGGGAACCCCTCTCCTAACTTATTTACACTTCAAAATAATTTTTCTTTTCAAATACTAGACCACATATCTTCATTACATCCTTTTCCATGTCTTATATGTGTTTTTTAATATGGAATCCTCTAATGATGTCTTTAGTATAAACATAAAGAGTTTCTCCAAAGAAGATGTATATTTATTAAATATTAATTTTATTATTTTATTCATTAATATACATAAAATTTAATTTAAATATATTGATATAATAAAAAAAAATTTAAAAAAATAATGAGATTTTATTTTGTTATGGAAATCCGCAATATAAGTATTCTCCTCTGTAAAATGGGAAAACAAACCACCAATCATGTGTATGGCAGACTACCACCTCACGAAACTATATAATATGTTTTCTATCACCACATCTCATAGATTGAGATAATAATGGATTAAATGTTTTTATATTCTGTTTAAGACATATTTATAATCTATTAATTATAACATGTCATGTAAATTCTTACCTTTAAATCCATTAGAAAATGACAATGTTTCCCATTCAGAAGTGTTGACTACCATCCACATATAGTAATGTGAATAATTTTTCATTTTATTTTGACAAGGATAATAATAATGATAAATATAATTAATGTATTATTAATATATGATATAAAATTATAATTTATATTTGAATTAATATTTACCTTTATTTTTTCCATTCATTGAGAAGATGGAACCAGCGTTCATATATATGTATGTCCTATCATTTCCATTAATGGTTTAATTTACTTATGATCGTTAAATTTAAATGATTAAGATAATTACATGAATAATGAAAATATATGATATTTATATCAATTTTAACATTCTTTAGATGACGGATCCACGAGTAATTCATAATAAATGAAACTAAAAAACATAAACATACATAAATAAAGAATGTATTAACCCAAATGTAATTTAAAAATGGAATTATAAAAACATGGGAAATAAAAGTCCATAAATAATTAATATATGTATTGATATATATGATTTTGGTTCTAAATTATATGTATAATAAACCTACATATACTATAATGTCTGTTTGATCATTTATGAAGTAATTAAATACTATAGTAATGGGATTTTCATCTCACATTTATTTCATTGATACACATTACATATTTATTTCTTGTTTATTTTATGTGACATATACACTTCCCATGAATGTATTTTTAGGATTATTCTAATAAACATTTTTGTGTATAAATATACATATAATTTTCTTCTGTTCATGAAGACTATAATTCAAATGATACAAAAGTGTTAATGGTTTAATGCTACAATCTCATTTATTATTGAGATTGTTTAAGATTAAGTTTCAGAAGATGAAATAATATAATATATATCTCATGAAACTCATTATGTTTATTCACCTATTATTATATCATGAAAATAAATTTTTTCAAATTCATTTTCATCGATTTATGTACTAAATATTTAAGAGTCTTTTTTTATGGAGATCATTCATTATTTCTCCAACCAGTCAAAAACACTTTTTACATAAAAGTTTGTGTTTTATAAAAATGTTTTAATGAAAGTGTTTTATGTTATACAATGATGGGTTAATAAAAATTTTACCCAAATAAATATTTTAATTTTTTTTTAAAATGAATAATTTTATCATTTTCCAAACAAGGATATTTCCAATTTTTATAAAAAATTGTGGAAGGAATAATTATTTTACCTTTTACAGTATGAATGGTATTTTCTATCATAATGATAACTTAACATTTGAAAGTTTCCTTCAAAATATTCCTATGTTATTTTAATTTTTTTCTTCTTTTTTATTTGGTATATTTTTCTATTTAA
Organism: Viscum album; assembly: GCA_963277665.1. Classification (NCBI taxonomy): domain Eukaryota; kingdom Viridiplantae; phylum Streptophyta; class Magnoliopsida; order Santalales; family Viscaceae; genus Viscum; species Viscum album. The sequence continues at coordinate 1,530,421,412 of OY728141.1, forward strand.
CTGATGTTATTTCAAAGAAGAAATTATATTTACCTCAATAAATATTTAATGTTATCTTTGAAAATAATTTTCCACCGATGATAGCATCATTTGATGTTACATAAGATTTAATGGATATTATCCAATAAAACCAGATTTATATATTCTCAATGATTTTTATTTTTATTATGAAATTATTTTTATGAAACTCAATCCTTTTCCATGGGATATAATTTTTCGACATGATAAAATTTTAATGAAACACATTTCTTTTGCATAGGTAATTCTATAATGTAATTATGAAAACAATTTCTTTTAATGATTTATTCTAGGATTAATGTTTTATGATCTTGGGTAAAAATATTTATTATTTTCATTATGTTATTGGTGGGATGTATATCTCCCTTTTTGAATTGATAAATTAATGATATCTCTTGAGATAAATAGGACTAGAATGGGGATTAATCCCAGTTCGATAGGAAAAGTTTTCCATTATGATAGTAATGGGAGTGAACATTGACTATTGTGGTTTGGGGAGTGAAGCCATTTCTCTATGATAATCTTCGAAATGATCCTTAACTATGAAGGAAATTATTTTCTATGTTTATATTAACAACACAAAATCAATGTCTTTTTCTTATGTGATTCTCTCATTCCTGAGTTCATTAACTCTCATATGATTCACATCATATGATAAACCAATATTTATTTCATGAATTTAGATTATGATCTATTATATAAATAGTATGGTTATAAACTTTTAGGCTCATGTTATCATAAACTTATTCTCAGGTTATGCTTGTGTGATTATTGATATATCCCCTGTTTACTCTTACTAAGAATCTGAGGTAACCCTTTAATATATTTCCTTTCCACAATTTATATAGAAATGTTTTATTTATAATATGTATAAGAAGGGTGATAGTTATGATGAAATATGTTTCAGATGTTGTAGACATATTATAAACCAGTTATTTATGATCCCATGTTTCCAATGACACTATTCCTAGATGATTATGGCATCAATCTTTTTGTTATGTAAGTAATATTCATTTATTAATATCTGATAACTATTTATGAACAATGTTGGTTACTATAAATTTTGTATAGATTTATGTCCATGTGAACAAATCTTCTTTAGAATGTGTTCACTAGCCTTTCTCATCATTCATATATGTTCAAAAGATTTTATTTTCTAACTACATAAAAAATTAAAGTATATAGATATCTTTATTGAAATCTCCCAGCATCATTATCCTCATTAATCTTTGATACAGTGATATATCAAGACATTGAGAATTCTCTAACATTCCATCCTTTCACAATCTCAATTATTCCAATATCTCATCCTTTGAAACATGAATATAAATTTTGTCACATATAATAATACAACATAAATATTATTCCATATATATTTAACCATTAAACATCGTGATCATATGTAGGAATGATATCTTCATTAAAATCTATCAACAGATTGATTAATTATTCCCTATTTAAAATAATATAAATCCCAAGTTATAAATTATTTTTAAATATCTATAAGGTTCTATCATTATTATTTCTATGAAATATTCAAATATCAAATTCAAATTATCCCCAATAACGTTTTATTTTAATTCCACAAAAATATTTATGTTTATGGAAGAATGCATCATTCTCTCATGGACCTTATTCTTAGGACATGGAAAAAAAATCAGCATTTCTTTTCGGGAATCAAAATCAAGTGATTAATCATGATTTATAATATAAATATATAATCATATAATTCATTACAAACCCAAAATGGATACCCTCTCAAAGTGGTACCTAACCCTAACTATCGCATTCCTCAATGGTGTTCCTGATACACATAGGATTGTGACTAGACTCGAGAATCAATAACCAAAGGGAAGGACAACACCCAAAAAATAGCCTACGACTTGATATATATATATATATATATAACTATAAGAAATGGTGGAATAATAAAGGTGACATATATTTCAAAAATAAAATAATGTACTATTAGTTGATAAACTATAAGGGAGATAGAAAATCACCAAGAGACAATTCCAATAGCTATGAAAAACAAAAAAAAATAGCTACTCCATGTGATAATGATGTAAACCTACCACCATCTCACCAAAAAAAAACATAGAATTAGATAAAATAAAAAAAACCACCTCACTTTGGTTCCATTCTATTCCATGTATCAAAATACATACTATGATATGCACACCGCCAAAGGGATGAGTAAGGTGTAAGATAAACAGGCTCAGTAAGAAAACACCTTGGATTTCAATCTCAAATTTCTTTACAATGATATGAAAATGATTAAATTTAATAAAATAAATAAATAAGTAATAATTATATAGTTTTTATATATAAATTGTGGTAAAAAAATTAATATCATTCTATTACACATTTTTAAAAAATCTTGGTAAAGCTGCTTCATATAATTTCATATACATCAACGAAGTCCAATCAAATAAAATAATTTATCACTTATCATACAAATATAATGACAGTAAATGTGAAAATAATAAAATCCAATGAATGGGTAACTTCAAGAAATATATTAATATATATTATGATAGAGAGGACACTCATACCCAGGTATTGAAAATATCATGCATCGATCCCCTAGGTGTATGCTTCAAATATATTGAGTTGAGGAACACCCTAAAAAGTGAAGCCCCCATCATGTATATCAATTCCCTAGAATAGAATGCCCTGGTAGCATAGGAACACCCAATTGTTGAACCCCTCAATAGTATCAATGGACGATGCCTATTAAATAAACATCTACATTTGTACCCAAGTCATCTCTGGTACTTATTTTTAGAACCATTTAATTTATACTATTTTTTTGAAAAACAATTCATAAATCCACAATACTGTACTTTTTAAAAAAACTTCTATTTTACCAAAATATGAATAAACCCCTTTCACACACACAAAAATCCTTTTCCCACACATAAACATTGATCACTCCAATTAATTTATAAGACAACTTATAAAACTAAAAAATTACAGTTCATCCAATTTAGGCTAGAGATGGAACCACCCACCTAAAATAAGGGTTTCACACACCGATAATAGGATCTACCATCCAGAAATGAATGCATGGTCAAAAATAGATTCCCTGATATTTATTTCCATGAATTATAATAACATACCAAAAAGGAATAAGATAGAATGTGTAGATCATGAGAAATCTCTATGAACATTCACCTGGCACGCCACAACTAACAAAGGATTGCCCCCAGAAGAAGATCATAACATTGATCTAAAAGGAAAAACCCACCAGATCAGTGTATGTAAAAAAATAACACAATGTATCTTCTATTATCATTGGAAATGAATAAATAAGATTATTAATTACCTAGAGGGATATAGTGCAACATCCCTGACGATAAGTCACCAAATAAATCAATGTAAAAGGTCTAGAGGACCACAAAATCTCATTGGGGATATCTAAAGTTGTGTATGAAGATTAATTTATTTGGATGAATAAAGTCATATGTAAAGTTCCCTAAAATCATAAAGATTGATAATTACATGTTGTAAAACCCTCTATCATGATGTGTAATCCTTAAAAACCAAAATCCTAAAAACGCATCACCTTAGATAAAAGTACCCAAAATTATTTGAAACATATTCCCAGTGCATTCTCTATCAAAATATTTTACTGGATAACGAAATCTTCTCAAAAACCAATACATGATGTGAAAAATTTTCATAAAGTGTAATCTTTTCATGATGTGTATGTTTTTTAGAATTTGATCCAAACTCGTGATATCATACTGGTGACCAATACCTGGAATGAACACTTTTATATGTGTGTAAATATTTTGTTCCTTGATACAAAATCATGAATTATTATAAAAAATTAATAAAATACATTTTAATTTTTATTGAAAATAAATATTTCATGATGTGAAATCAAATAGATGTCTTCAGACAATACAGTTCTGGCTGAAAATCCTAAACTAAGAAAAATGTTCTCTGAACATGGAGAGAACAAGGAAAATCCTTTAACACATTAATACCCAGATTAAATTATTTCTAATAAATATACATACTATAATATTAGGTAATTTTTTCCAAATTACTATGCCCAACCACACTGGTATGAAAATGAACAAAATTAAATATGGAAAAGAAATTAGAGAATAGAAAAAAAATAAATGCTATAATGGGATGATACAAAATCCCCACCATTAAACTTTTCATCCATGAGAATCCTTGTAGAAGAATTATGTCCTAAAATAGATAAGGTCACTACTCGCTCAACAATGAATCTCATTCTAAAGCCTAGAGGGAATCTAAGCAATGTCATGGTAACATTCTAAACAATGAAATAAACATCCATGAAAGAAATTCACATAAGAGTCAACAATAAAACCTAGCTAATCCACAAAATAATCCTCTGGTTACCACTCAATATCTTCCTAATTTATTACATGTTAGTGACCAGGATGTAATTTATTAGGAATAGATTGGTAGAAAACATCATGAATTTTTATCATCTAAAACAAAAAATTAGACTGATAACTTACCTTCCAATGATGCTCATGAACCAAAGTAGTCTAACATATCTCAGAACTAATTTTCCCTGACGTACAAGACGAAAGTGACCCAAATGAGGGGAAAATCCATGAAAAACCAGTTACATATGGGAAAACTAATGGACAACAGTACCAATCGTCATATTATTTTTTCATCTCTACACAATAACCAGACACTGATGTATATCCTATATCCTTACTAATGTATCCTGAGTAATACTTGTTCACATCAATGTTTTCCCACCCACCACTTCCCAAAAATGATGAAATCTACATGGTTTACCATAAAAACCATGTAAGCAGACATTCTGATCAATAACTGATAATTTTTCATATAATAAAACTCAACTAGTCCCAAGTGGATATTATAATACCCACCAAAATCAAAGAGCTTTGAATACAGAATAACATATACGATTTGAATAGAATGCTCTATCTGACCATATATATATGGGTGATATTTTTTTCTCATCCTTACCATACTGCCCACTTCCTCTTAAAGACACCTCTATAACCTTAAAGTAATCATAGGATCATTTTCTTAAATAATGGAAAAAATAAACCCCTAATAACATCATGATCTCCGAAAAAAATAGTAATCCCATATATTTAACTACAATGGTGTCCTTGATTTTAATTAATTGTGATCTATTTTAAAATGATCAACACCACTAAGATAGAGTTACACTCTCATAGATTTTATGGTAATCCAACTACAATGACTGTGGAAAACTCATCCCATTTCCATTCTAGCCTTCGAAGATGCTTGAGAAATCTAGAAGGTTTCGGATACTCTCTATTTATCTATTGGTAGGTGTAACTACATGAAACATAATATTCACCTTCATAATTCATAACTATCACTAGAATCATCATGTCATGTCATAATACATCTTCATATTGTCTAGATTAGTTGACCATGAATAACACTGAGAGCCAAAAAATCGAGCCCCACACAAATACTATGATGAAAAACTAATCCCAAAAATGGGGAATACAACATGAAAATAGAGACTAGATATAAATGGTCTCTCCATCATATATGGTTTCAAAAAAATTTCTAGTCCCATCATCCCACTGCCAACCCAATATAATAGAATGAAGGAGAGATGATGATAACAGAAAAATGTTCAGAAACATACTGAAAACCTAATCCTTTGAATCCAAGTTAAAATAAGTGAAAACACCATTATTTTCAAATTTATCATTTATTCTAGAATATATTATGGTGTTACATTCCTTATACAAGATTCTGAAATGAAATTATCCTTCCCCGGGTGTTGGTGATGTCGAAGTCAAATGTGTGAAGGCATTAAACCCTCCACCTCTGTCTAATATTCGAGTCCTTTTGAGAAAAGATATATTTTTTATTGTTATGTTATTAAATTATTTTGAATATATTTGTAAAAAACTAGTGTGGCCACTAAAAATAAAATCCGATTAAGTGGAGTTATTTTTATAACGTCAGTTTGAATAGCTGCTGAAATGCTTCTTTGACGGTTTCAAAAAAACACTACGAAAATTGCATCCAGCATTCAACATATGGCGGTTCACCCCATTTAGCGGTGGAATATGGATAGTCTCATAAAATTCATATTTTATGATATTTTTTAGTTTTAGTGGATTTTTTCTATTAAAAAATAATTATGATATAGTAGTAGTTTTCAACGGTCGCTAATGTTTGAATTTGTTTCCAAAAAACCCACCACTAAGTAAAATAAAACCACCGCTATGTAAAATTTTATAATATTTAGCATTGATTTTAACCTAAGACATAAAATAATTCCATAATATAGTGTCAAATTCAACTTCCTTGAAGTAAACTATATCTATTGGTGGTTTAAACTGTAGCTATATCATGAATTACAAAAAAAACAAGTAGTAGGGTCTGCAGCCCCAGAACCTGCAGCCATAATAACAAAATAGTAACATAGAAAATGATATGAGATCCTTAAATATATCATCAATGTACAAGGAAAATTACACATGTTTATACTATAGAATCAATGTATGTTGATTCTCACCAAAACATAAATAATCTAGTCATTGACCACGAATAATAACACATTGACAGAAATAATACATTTCTCAATACATTGAAGAAATACCAAAAGTCACACAACATTAAATGAATCAATTAAACCTAAATGCATTGAAATAATCAAATCTACATTTCTCAATACATTTCTCATTGAAACGTCATTGATTCATTATACTATTGTACAACTCATTTCCCATGGAAAAATAAATTTAATACCTTAACTCTAGCTATCATGAAGAAATGTACTACCATTAAATTGGGGAATAACTTGTTAAAACTAAATCCACAAAAATTTCAAACAAGATAAATTAATTTAATCATATAAAGATAATTTTCAATATTAAAAAATAAATCATGAATAGCATTTTCATCTAAAAGGCCATTAATGATTCAAAACAAAATAAAAATACTTATCCAAAACTGAAATCACCATAAATATCCATTAATTATATAAAATTACATATGAAATGATAAAAAATAACATGGATTTATATAACATGTAAATACATTATGAAATCCTAGGATGACCAACACTGATCCCACCCCTTGATGACATCACAAAAAACAACATTGATGCCTCTATGTGACTAGTCTGACAAGAATCCACATAGTCCAAGTTAGCAGATTACATCCCTGCAGTCTGTCCAGACCAACAAGATACTATATAAAAAGAGGGTCCATCCACATATAATGCACAAAAATCTCCCATAAAGGATATCACCCAACACATAAACATTGATCTCAATCTATGATGGTGAAAATAAGAGGATAATAATCGAACATAGGGATGATAGATAGGGGTAATCTTATATGTTATAGGCTTGAGATATCAATGTATGGATACATGATATAGTACACTAGTTTGGTAAGAGATAACATAGACTGTTTCTTTGTTAGTAGGTTTGGGTCAGGATGTGATATTTTGAAATCGGTATAGACTTTCCTATAACGGCTTGGGTGAGATAGAGATTATGGTTTTGGAGAAAACCATGGCGTTTTTGTCATGACATGAACTCTAGGGACCCTAACCGGGAAACTAGTAAGATAGAAGTGTCACCACAAGTTCACCATCTATTTTAGAATGGAAAATGACAAATACAATGTCTGAATATTAATGAGGTGGGTGGCTTTATGCAATTTTATTTGATCACACAGACACACATCTCCCTAAAATACTTAATTGGTATAATAAAATAAAACATCTAATTGTAATAAAATCATTTAGTAACATCCAGAAAATACATCACAATGAAATATATAAGTATCTAGGATATAAAGCGTTAAAATACATGCCTAACCAAGAACAAGGAATGTAGGTACCAACCTAGAAATAACTCAAAAAAAGAATATGAGTTTCCAACTCAATATCCCTACGTCTGACCACAAATCATGGTCAGTGCCTCAACATACTTATATGTTCTATAGATACAATTTACACTAAGTAATCCATCTATCAGTGGTCTATATAAGAAAAAAATCATTCATGAACAACTAATTCTTGTGTGAGCACAAACAAAATAAATAATGCTCCATGAAAAAAGTGGGAAATAATATAATATAATGGTCCGATCAACCTATATATAAAAGAGAGATAAGTCATATTTTATCGTAATGAATTTTAAATCACCATATCAAGTAGAAAAAAATCATATATACACATGGTTATACGACACATACAAAGGGAACATGTTTCCCCAATCCAATCTAAAATATAACGAAGAGATAAAAAATACCCACATCAGACATACCAATACAAGAATAAACACTCTCCCCTAATCATTTCCCAATGATGAACTCTAATCATCACCCTCTCCATCCTTATCTATACTTCATGATACAATAACCTGTAATACAATTATATTAGAAATTATACAATATATTATATTTATATTTAAACTAAAAATCAATACAATTTTCTGAACTAAATGATATTGAAGTTATGTGATTTACCTTCACACAACCATTCATAAATTACAATCCACGTTTTCTTTCCAAAGTCCTCAGATTGGATTAGTCCCATACCCATATAGTGCACTAGCCCAGGATGGCCCTTTCCAAGAACTTTACCAACTATGTCATCATGGGAGACTGCGTAAGACTTTCTAGGATTGACTTCCAATAGTTCATTAATTTTTACCTATAAATCAAATACCATTCAAATTAGAAGAAATATATATTAATATAGTAAAATCTAATAATAAGTTATTATAATGAACAATGAATTCATAGTCCAAATTCTTTGGATTACTTATTAATTAAACTCACATCTGAATTTTTATGAACATTCAACCAGACTTCTGTTCAGGATATTTGGTGTCCAAAACTCTATGAAAGAATTAATAAAAGATAAATCAACAATTTAATATATTAAATATATGACAATATCTAATAAATAATTAAATTAATAAAAATATTACCATTGTTGATTGACTACATCATAGACTATTTGTCTTATAAGTTTGAGTAGAACACTTACATCTTGGAATTATTTTCATTTAATCAAATAAAAATATGTTTAAAACATATTTTTCTAAAAAATAATGTTTAGAAAATAGAACTAATAACAGATGAGAATTACTAACAATCAATATATACGTAATGATAAACATTAATAACAACAAAAATGATCAAAGTGGTTATAAATTAATGGATAATGACACATTCAATCATTTTCATCTTTATTCATTTAAGTTTCCTACTCCATCGTTACTTCATCTACTTCATCCAATATTGCAACACAAGTATTTTCAATTTCTTGATGGAAAAATAAGTCTGCTTCTTTCTATTGATGGGATTCAATGTCAGAGGTCAAATCCTCCACTTCATCACCCATATCATACATGTATCATTGTTTTACATGAGCAATTACACACCATGCCTCATCCATGACATCTTTCACATAATATACCATTTTCTTTTGAGATGATAAGACATACGGATCTTGTAGTTCACAGTCACTAATATCTATCAAGAGAGAGAAGTTCATAAAAGTTAATTTTATGGAATCACTTTTAACAACCCTGATAATATCCATCAAATTTCATTTCAATAAAAAAACTAAAGTTATACATGTTAGTTTAATTAGATTATATCATTCAACATTCCATTGTATTCCACATTAGGAAACGTAAATATGCCATTATTATGTTTTTTCAAACCCTATTCTTCATCAAATGTATAGAATCTAAATCCATTAATGTTTTAAGTAGTGGACATTTTTGATTATTTTAGAGGACCTCAAGGAAGAATTGTGAAGTCTTAAAAAAACTATACTTGAGTATCAGTATATATGATATGAAAAAATTAAAATAAATTATTAGATCTAAAAAATATATGTATCAACCAGATATCCATATTGATCATAATATTTATGAACTTAGAAATCATGAAACCCATTATACAAGCTCATTATTAACAACTTTTTTTATATTATTTTCATTATGTTTTTCCTCTCATTTATCTCATTATATGATTCTGCAAATCTTCAATAAATGGATCTAGAATATTAGTATTCAAAAACACATATTTTTTTGTCTATAATAAATTTTTTTCAGTTTGTGTGACATTTCAGCTCCTCCCAACTGATCATACAATATTAGGTAATATTTTTTTTACAATGTATTTCAGATCGAGTCGATATGTCATCAACACATCAAAATTGATTGAATCATGTACGAATATAGTCCATCTGTCTATAAAAAATGTTATGAAGCTTTTATTCGAGAAATCCATCAAAACTAGACCTCTTAGGATGAGATTTATTTTTCATGTATGAATTAAAATTCTCAATATATATATGAAATAATATAAAAAACAAAATTAATTTTTTTTGGATTGACAATATTTTTTTTCGGAAATGAAAAACATATAAATAATGTACATATCAATTGGAAACATCCATCGATAATGTGTGAGGCCTCCTAATTTAGATTCCTCAACCACATGCACTTTTAAATGCATCATGACCTTAAAACAACAGAGGAATGATCATCTCCACTACACAATTGGTAAATAAAAATATCCCCTGAAGGTTGTCATGATTAAATGGATGTTAAGTTTTCTCATATAGTTTTCAGTAAAATGTGCTGAATGGGAGTACAATAGAAATAACATTTTCAGGTAATGATGTATAAAATTCCAATAGATGTTACTAATGTGACAAAATTGGTAAATCAATGATTTTCAATCCATGTATCTATAATTATTTAATTCAACACACATTGATATGTTACTTGAATACCCATTAGATTCCTTCACATGTTTTAAAATTCGATAGAATGAATCTTTGTCTATATTTATCATTTCAAAAATTTCCAGAGCATACTTTCCATTATCATCTGGCCAGAGACCACACTTTATGTTCATTGTATATAATTCATTCTATGAATTGATATGATCCTTCTAATTTTAATGCTCATTATCCAATGTGAATATGAAATTGTACAAAACATTTAGAGGTGGTATACGATCAATGAAGCCTTAGAATATTGACTTATTCAACTAAAATTTATGAGATGCATGATAACACTTTGATGACACATGATGATGAATTTTCTAAATTGAGGTATCCATTCGATCTAAAAAACAAAGTTAAAAACAAGACAATTCAAACTCAGTTATGTATTGCATCTAGCTAAATTCTCTAGTTTGTTAAAGTCATTGATGGTACACATTAGAACATATTTCATTTTGAACAATGTTATAGAATATGCATTATATGTCTCAACAATGTTTCTCCACAAATCGTTTAATTATTCAATTAAAGGATACAAGAATACATCAATATCAATTCTAGGCAATTTGTGTAAAATAATATTCATCAAAATGATAAAATACATTTGTTTCATAAAAATCCACAAATGAATATTGTAAGGGATCAAAACTACTTACCTAGTGCTATAACTAGTACTCAAATACCCAAATGGGTTTAATCCATTTAAAGCCAATCCAAATCCAAAATTCCCATGATCGAATTGTAAATATGGATGTAATAAATCTAACATATTCCATGATTATAAATCTCTAGGTTGTCGCATTAAACCATTATTTTTATTATCTAAATAATTCCAATCCATGTGTTTGACAGTTTAAAAAAAACATGAATAATCATTGTAATCGAGGATTTAAAGGAATGTAATGAAAAACAATTGTATGTGTTTTCATTTCCTTTTTCTTCATGGTATTATATTAATCCAAACATAAATCATCTCCCAAATACTTCCATCAAGATGATGAACATTTTTTTCATTCTTGCATTTATTAATTATATCTCTAATAAAGCATATAATCATTGGAACAGAGATGAATTTTTTTATAATTCAGACCATGGTTGTTAATTTTTTTTTCAAATCATAAATATACATAGGTATATTTATTTCAAGAGATTATTCATGTAACAATTACAATATCATGGACATCATCTTATTTGTAAATACACATAGGCATTTCATATGGTACATATATAATAAGAATATTGTTTTGAAAAAATAAAACATCCACTGTACAACGATTTATTTCCATCTTCAACAAATTTATTAAGTAGATATGTCTGCTCAGTGATGTTTATTCATAAATTAGCTTCCATAGTATCATTAACAGGATCAAATGATATGTTACAATCTTGTTCTGGTTTATGAACAGTCTCAAAAACATCCCTTTTCACATTATCATTTGTATCGCCCCAAACTAGTTATTCTGAAATGTTTTGATGTTGATGTTATTGTATTTGAATTATTAATGCATCATTTATAAGGTTTTTCATTTCATTGTCCATTTTTTATGTTGTTGGGATCCCACTCTATGAATTGACATCAGTGATCACCCATTTAGTATCTTTTGCTTCTTTGTTCAAAATACAACACAAATATTGTGTATAGATTGGATTTAATGTAAAGTGTTCTTAAACAACATCTCTCTTAAACCATCATCGAAATTTACATTTATGACATGGATATCATATTCTCCCATCAACAGATCGGTCGGAAATTGAAAAATCTATAAACTCTTACAAACTTGTAGCACATTGAGGTGTGTTCCTCAGTAATGTGATATAGCTTTTATCCAAATATATGACAGGTTCCCACACCGTATTATAAATTTAAAAAACATAACTATTAATAAATAGGAAATTATATTTGTATATACTAGTAGAAAAAATATGAATATGTTAAATAAGATATTCTTATATAAATACATATATTTAATATTATAGTCTTTTAAAAAGGATAATTGGAATCTATAATTTCTATTATGAGAAAAATAATGTATAAAAGAGGTACATTCTTCATTTACAATCCATTAAAAAATCCAAGTGGAAAAATACATTTACAAATTTATTTTTAATTAAAATATTCTTTTAATAAGTCATTGAAAAAGTATCAAAATATAATGTTACTAATTTATTATAGGACCTACATGATTCCATCATGGAAAATTATGTTGAGACTGATCATGACTTCATCATTCATGTTAATGAGTTTTTCAACTAAGAAATGAAACTCTCTAATGATGACGACTTGACTTCATGAAATCAATGTAATTATTATAATGTAGTAACTTTAATTATGTAATTGGAACCACCATCATAATTTTCCTTTTAAAAATATAAATAAAAATGTATGAGTACATCCATTTATCACTCTCTACTTAAGTGTAACATCCCAGGTAAATAAAGAATAAATATTTTTCATATTTATTAATATTTACAAATTAAATATTAATTTTAATTAAAAGGGGTTTCTACGTTCGATAGCATACTCGGTACGCAACGATGAGTTTCTTTGAAAACTTACGTTGCACACAAGTAATAAAATATTATTATTTTAAATGTTAGTTAAGGAGTAGCCGTTGTACTGGCGGGAATGGATAGAAATAACTAAAATATGATTATATATGTTTTTAAATGTTTTTACATTTACCCAATAAAAGATAAAGGCTTAAAATACGGAAAGAGTTCAATTTTAGGCATTTATACCCTAATTTTCACGAAAGGTCCACTTATCACCTTTTAACGGAGAACCTTCATTAAATATAGTTTTGATCGATCTTATAAATACTATTGGACCAAATATAACTCTTCTTTAGAATCGGGACATCAAAATTTACTTTGTGTAAATTTTTGGTTCCTTTCTGATAAAGTTCATTTTTTTTAATGAATAGTGTAAAATGTTTTATTTAATTCAAAACCTCTTTTTAATCTAATTTATTTATATGATTAGATTATATTTTGAATTGGTTTTAAAGTGAAATTAGAAAATATTTTTACCATTAAATCCAATAGTGGTCGATGGAATTAATTTCACTTTGAAATCGGACTTAAACTAGTGTCAATCTTTTGATACTTATTGTTTCAGAAAAACACGCTATTTGCTCTGACAGCGGGAATTAATTATTAAATTAATTAATGTGACTTATATGTTTTGAATTTTTTAAAATAGAATTCATTTTTTAATTCGTAATATCAAATATTGCTTACGGTGAATTTTTGGGAATTTTCTGAAAAACTTCAATTTTTGATGAATAATGAAACCACTAAGTGGTACTTATAAAGACTGATTTTCCGTTTAAATGAAATTTTTCCATCATTGTGTTTTTAATTTCAAAAATCCGACATACATGGTTTTCATTAAGAAGTAAAATGTGGTTCAATGAGATTATAATAATTTTTTGGTGAATAGTAACTTATTAAGTTCTTAATCGCGATTAGTGGTAATTAGTGTAGTTTAAGGTAATAATAATGCTTTAATAAAATAAGATGATCTTGACACATGTCCTACCCTCATTGGTTGTGTCATGGCCGACCAAGACAAGCCATGGGACAACTTGGGGACCCCATGGAGACACTTTGGTTTGGAAATGACATAAATAACTTTTTATTTAATGTAAAAGTAAAAATGACACAAACATAATATGTTTTACAAAAACAATTTTTACATGGGGTTATAAAGATCATATTTTTAATTATAAATAGTCATTGGAAAGATAAAAGGATTTCCTACATCATATTATTTTTTTTATAATTTTTAGACATTAAATAAATTAAATTATTTATGACATAATAATGATGCAGCGATGACATCATTATTTGACGATTTAAATAAAATGGAAAGATAATGTAGAATCAATGAACTAAACATGTACAAAACTTATTGGATTGGTGTACTTAAAACCCTTATCACCTTATCCACGAATTATATCAATGTGGGACCTTTTAAAACCGAAACACATTTTCAAATAAAGTAATATTTCTTTACTTTCCTAAAGTGCCCCTCCTCTCCTCTTATAAAAGGCCCCCACCTCTACCTCATTTCACACACTCCTCAAGCCTTTGGCTCGGCCAACCCCTGCCCATTTAATCTCTCCACATCCCTCTCCTCATCCTAGAGGATTTCCTTTGGACAGAATCCTTTCAAAGGAAGCCTTTAGGCTCAAATCAAAAGGAGTTACACTTTTAAAGGTAATTCAATCTCTCATGTTCATTTGATTTATTTTGATTCTCCAACCCCCTAAACTCTTTTTATTTACTTATTTTGTAACAACCTCAGTATATTAAATATACTAGGATGTTTTTATAAGATTTATTCGAGCTACACTCTCACACAACTACATCAAATGGTTAAAGAACATACGGTTTCCGTGGATGGCGAAATTCTGCCTCCCGAAACGATGATTGTTCAATACTCATTTAACACCTTCAAAGGTGGCCATTATGATGTCAATATTATTATATATGATATATAATATGTTTATTTTTTATTTAAGCTTCTGTATGTTTCATTTTGGGCATAACTTTATGGTTTCCATTATGGGTAAACACGATATCTTCATTTAAGGAAGTGCGGACTACCGCCCCCTCAAAGTGATGTGATTCGTTAATGCCATATGTGGGACATGTAAAGGATGGATTTAAAGTTATTATATATGATTTTATACTGGAATTATAATATACCTCTATATCATTATTATTTCTTTCCATTAAATTATGAGATAGAAATGAAATTAGCGTTCATGCGTACGTACGGCTTACCGTCTCTATGAACGGTGCATTTCATTTCTTATCCCCAAATGTAATGTACTATTAAAAGTACATGTATATAATGGATATATATAATTAATGATATATCTAAATGATGAATATAATTCTGGAATTAAAATATACATACCTCTCATTTAGTTTTAATTCCATTAATATGAAAAAGAAATGAAAGTAGTGTTCATGCGTATGTACAGCTTACCGTCTCCATGAACGGTGCATTTCATTTCTTACCTCTAAATGATTATGTAATATTATAAATACATGTATATTCTGGATATATATGATACATATTATATCCAAATCGGGAATTTCATTCTGGATATAAAGAACCTTTGACCACACGAACAACATGTAACTGTAAGAAGTCCACTTTCGACTTAAGAACCAAATATTGACAAAACAAACATTATTAACTTAAATGGTTACATAATATTTATAACATGGAAATAAGTGATATAAAAGGAATAATGACTTTAAAAAGGTTCTTAATCAAGTATAAATTAACTCAAGTTTATTATTCAGGACGTTAAAGAACGATCGAGTCAAGTCAGACCCGAGGTAAGGGACTTCGTCTCAATCTCCTTTCATTGAGGCATATTTCGTTTTATACACAACTTTCTTTTATACGGTGTATAAACCCCTTTGACTTTTAATTTTATACAAAAGGTATCTTTTTCTACGAAGCGTTTTACAAAACGACAAAAAGGAATGTTTCTTTTAACGTACGCGGTGACAACGACCTTTTCCGCCACTGCGAGTATTATTTGGTCTTTGGCTGTCTCAACAAGCCGTACTGTTTTAGAATAAAATAAATACCATATACTCTTTTATGTATTATGGTATTGAAAATGGTTTTGAAAAAGGATTCTATTATGTTAATATATTTATGATATATTTTGATTGAAATGTGGAAATGTTATCATTCCTTTATATTGGTTTTATGTTTTATGATTTTATACTGGTACTTGGACATTTTAACGGGTGGTTACATTATAAACCATATGACGGGTGGTGCCGTGAATACCAGGATGGGTGGTTACGTTATAACCTCCAATGCATTGGGTATGGAAGTCGGCCGTATGGCTATTCCATTAAGTATGTATGGAAATTGGCTTTATGGCTATTCCATTAAGTGATATGTGTGGGAGTCGACCGTATGGTTATTCCACTTAAGTATGTTTATGTCCCAAGTTACCTTTATATATGTTATGTGTTCTTTTTATGGATTTTATGGTAATCATTTGGTTACAAAAAGGTAAGTAATGATACTTTATTCAGTGAAGAGTTTTTACTACTTCATGAAGGTGAAGGTATTATTTTGATAGAGTATACAAGGTTTATTTGATGTTTGAAAAACTAACAGTTTTCATTCTTTCTGTATCCCTTACTGAGCTTTTTATGCTCACCCCAAGTTTTTTTTTGAAATGTTTTCATAGGACTTAATGTGGAATAAGGTCAAGGATGGGATCAATGGAATGTCATCATATATAAAACATGGAACTAGACACGTTTTTTTTAAGAGTTTTTTTTATTATGGAAATTTAGTAGAAGTGACTACTTTGTAATATTTTGAGATGTAATAGTTATGTTCTAATTCTCTAAAACTCTAAACCTGAAAAGATCCTCAACGAGAATTATTCATTTAATTCAATATTAAGTAAGGTTTAAGGCCGGGGCCTTATAGTTGGTATCAGAGGTCGGTTTAGACAACTTTAGGAGTTAGAAAAGTGTTAAATTATAATATGATTGACATGATATAGCATTTACGGATTACCATGTTGCTTCGCCTAAGATATTTCTGTGTTCAGAATGGTTTTCCGTAGAGGAAACAAAGCAGCTATGTTGGGACGACATCAGGAGGAAGATAACCTTCCAAATCAGCAACCTGAGATGGTCGGAATCAGAACGGAACAGTTTGTTACAGTGATGGCATAGTTGAATCAGGCTATAAATGGTGGTGGTATCCATGCACGAGATCAGCCAGATCAACCGCAGAGTAACATGTTAGTGGTGGAACATTTCATGAGGCAACATCCCCCATCATTCAGAGGATCATCTGACCCTGTGCAAGCTGAAGGGTGGATTTAAGCACTGGAGAATATTTTTGATGTCATGGGGTGTTCAGAACATCCAAAGGTTAGTCTTGCTATTTACCGTTTTGAAGGTGAAGCTAATCAGTGGTGGTCGATGGTGAAAAATATAAGGGATAGTGATGAGATTGAGGATCTTCACTGGGGCGAATTCAAAGGTATGTTTCTTGAGAAATATTTTCCTAAGGTGGTTCATCTTAGGATGGAAAAACAGTTCCTAGAATTGAGGCAGGAGGATGATTCAGTGACTGCTTATGAAGAAAAGTTCACTCAATTGGCAAGGTATGCTCCAAACATCATACGAGATCTTGATAGTAAAATAAACCGTTTTTACTCAGTGTTAAAGCCAAAGTATCGAAGGGCTTTAGCTTCTCGTGAGTTCAAAAGTTATGAAAAACTTGTTCGATGTGCGGAGAAGGTGGAAATGGAGTTTGCCGATGATCAAGTGTTCTATGACAAAGAACAGAATAAGAGGTCTAGTTGGCAGGCAATGGGGGAGAATTCATCAAAGAAGCAAGGAGGTAAGAAAACCAAATATCCATCCTGTGAGAAGTGTGGTAAAATGCATCCTGGAGAATGTTTATCCAAGTCTGGTAAGTGCTTTCGTTGTTGTAAGTCTGGTCATATTGCTCGTAACTGTAAGGAAGATGATCAAGCAGGAAATGAAAATCCAATGGTAAGATGTTTTAAGTGTAATAAAATGGGTCGTTATGCAAACGAGTGTCCAACGAAGAACTCAACTGGGGGAATGCAGCCAGACTACAAGCAGAAAGGGGCGGTGAAATCCTTTTCAACAACTTCAGCAAATGTTGGGCCATCGAATGAAGTGGTATTAGCTCCAGGGAGCTCATTATTTTTCGAAGATTGACTTGAGGTCAGGGTACCATCAGTTGAAAGTAAAAAAAAAGCAGACGTTCTGAAGACTGTGTTCCGTACTAGATATGGACATTATGAATTTGTATTTATGCCTTTTGGGTTAACCAATGCACCAGCTATATTCATGGACCTTATGAATAAAATTTTCCATGAGTTCTTGGATAAGTTTGTGTTTGTGTTTTGAGGTTTGGGAAGAGGTTATGTGTGCCTTGTGATTCACAGTTGAAGAATGAGTTGTTATGTGAAGCTCATAGTTCTCTGTTTTCAGTTCATCCTGGATGTACTAAGATGTACAGAGATCTACGGGAGTATTACTGGTGGGATGGAATGAAAAGAGACATTGCTGATTTTACTGTGAAGTGTTTGACATGTCAACAGGTTAAAGCAGAGCGGCAGTTACCGAAAGGGATGCTTCAACCTTTACCAGTGCCAGAGTGGAAATGGGAAAACATATCCATGGACTTTGTTGTGGGATTACTGAGGACATCTCGAGGTAATAATGCAATCTGGGTTATTGTTGATCGCTTGACCAAATCTACTCATTTCCTTGCTATACGAGATACTTTCTCTCTTGATCAACTTTCCCGTTTGTATCTTAAAGAGATAGTCAGGTTACATGGTGTTCCTCTCTCCATTGTATTAGATCGTGATCCCAGGTTTACATCTATCTTTTGGAAAGGCCTTCAGAAGTCGTTGGGTACAGAATTAAATTTTAGTACAGCTTTTTATCCTCAATTAGATGGGTAGTCAGAACGAACAATCCATACATTGGAGGATATGCTACGAGATTGTTCTATGGATTATCAGGGATTTTGGGACCAACATCTTTATTTGGTTGAGTTTTCTTATAATAACAGTTTTCATTCCAATATACAGATGGCACCATTTGAGGCATTATATGGGAAGCGGTGTCGAACTCCAGCATTTTGGAATGAAGTGGGTGAAAGGAAGATGATGGGACCAGAATTGGTAGAAGAGATGGCAGAAAAAGTTCAGTTGATTCAGAAACACATGAGAACAGCTTAGATCAGGAAGAAGAGTTATGCGGATAACCGGAGGAAGGATCTATCTTTCGAGGTAGGTGATCATGTTTTTCTCAAGGTTTCTCCTTGGAAAAGTGTGATGAGATTTGGTAAGAAAGGAAATCTGAGTCCAAGGTTTATTGGACCATATGAAATTCTAGAGAGAGTTGGATCAGTTGCATACCGGGTGGATTTACCTCCGAGTTTATCTCAGGTACACAATGTTTTTCAGGTTTCAATGTTGAGAAAGTATATGCCAGATCCATCTCATGTTTTGAGTCCAGAGGTAGTTCAGTTGGAAGAGAACCTATCTTATGAGGAACAACCGGTCCAGATTCTTGACCACAGGGAGCAGGTGTTACAGAATATGGTGATTCATTAGGTAAAGGTTTTGTGGAAAAACCATGTGATTGAAGAGGCTACGTGAGAATCTGAAAATGCTATGAGGGATAAATACCCCCACTTATTTTGATAAGTGAATAAAATTGCGAGGATGCAATTCCCAAAAGGGGGGAAGGATGTAACATCCCAGGTAAATAAAGAATAAAGAATTTTCATATTTATTAATTTTTACGAATTAAATATTAATTTTAATTAAAAAGGGTTTCTACATTCGATAGCGTAGTCGGTACGCAACGATGAGTTTCTTTGAAAACATTCGTTGCACACAAGTAATAAAATATTATTATTTTAAATGTTAGTTAACGAGTCGCCGTTGTACTGGCGGGAATGGATAGAAATAACTAAAATATGATTATATATGTTTTTAAATGTTTTTACATTTACCCAATAAAATATAAAGGCTTTAAATACGGAAAGAGTTCAATTTTTGGCATTTATACCCTAATTTTCATGAAAGGTCCACTTATCACCTTTTGACGGAGAACCATCATTAAATATAGTTTTGATCGATCTTATAAATTCTATTGGACCAAATATAACTCTTCTTTAGAATCGGGACATCAAAATTTACTTTGTGTAAATTTTTGGTTCCTTTCTGATAAAGTTCATTTTTTTAATGAATAGTGTAAAATGTTGTATTTTAATTCAAAACCCCTTTTTAATATAATTTATTTATATGATTAGATTATCTTTTTAATTGGTTTTAAAGTGAAATTAGAAAATATTTTTACCATTAAATCCAATAGTGGTCGTTGGAATTAATTTCACTTTGAAATCGGACTTAAACTAGTGTCAATCTTTTGATACTTATTGTTTCATAAAAACACGCTATTTGCTCTGACAGCGGGAATTAATTATTAAATTAATTAATGTGACTTATATGTTATGAATTTATTAAAATAGACTTCATTTTTGAATTCGTAATATCAAATATATCTTAGGGTGAATTTTTGGTAATTTTCTGAAAAACATCAATTTTTGATGAATAGTGAAACCACTAAGTGGTACTTATAAAGACTGATTTTCCGTTTAAATGAAATTTTGCCATCATTGTGTTTTGAATTTCAAAAATCCGACATACATGGTTGTCATTAATAAGTAAAATGTGGTTCAATGAGATTATAATAATTTTTTGGTGAATAGTAACTTATTAAGTTCTTAATCACGATTAGTGGAAATTAGTGTAGTTTAAGGTAAAAATAATGCTTTAATAAAATAATATGAGCTTGACACATGTCCTACCCTCATTGGTTGTGTCATGGCAGACCAAGACAAGCCATGGGTCAACTTGGGGACCCCATGGAGAAACTTTGGTTGGGAAATGACATAAATAACTTTTTTTTAATGTAAAAGTAAAAATGACACAAACATAATATGTTTTACAAAAATAATTTTTACATGGGGTTATAAAGATCAGATTTTTGATTATAAATAGTCATTGGAAAGATAAAAGGATTTCCTACATCATAGTATTTTTTTTATAATTTTTAGACATTAAATAAATTAAATTATTTATGACATAATAATGATGCCGTGATGACATCATTATTTGACGATTTAAATAAAATGGAAAGATAATGTAAAATCAATGAACTAAACATGTCCAAAACTTATTGGATGGGTGGATTTCTAACCCTTATCACCTTATACACGAATTATATCAATGTGGGACCTTTTAAAACTGAAACACATTTTCAAATAAAGTAATATTTCTTTACTTTCCAAAAGTGCCCCTCCTCTCCTCTTATAAAAGGCCCCCACCTCTACCTCATTTAACACACTCCTCAAGCCTTTGTCTCGGCCAACCCCTGCCCATTTACTCTCTCCACATCCCTCTCCTCATCTTATAGGATTCCCTTTGGGCATAATCCTTTCAAAGGAATCCTTTAGGCCCAAATCAAAAGGAGTTACTCTCTTAAAGGTAAATCAATCTCTCATGTTCATTTGTATTATTTTGATTCTCCAACCCCCTAAACTCTTTTTATTTACTTCTTTTGTAACAAAAAAAGTATCTTCAATATACTAGGATGTTTTTATAAGATTTATTCGAGCTACACTCTCACACAACTACATCAAATGGTAAAAGAACATATGGTTTCCGTGGATGGCGAAATTCTGCCTCCCGAAACGATGATTGTTCAATACTCATTTAACAACTTCAAAGGTGGCCATTATGATGTCAATATTTTTATATATGATATATAATATGTTTATTTTTTTATTTAAGCTTCTGTATTTTTCATTTTGGGCATACCTTTATGGTTTCCATTATGGTTAAACACAATATCTTTATTTAAGGAAGTGCGGACTACCGCCCCCTCAAAGTGATGTGATTCGTTAATGCCATATGTGGGACGTGTAAAGGATGGATTTAAAGTTATTATATATGATGTTATACTGGAATTATAATATAACTCTATATAATTATTATTTCTTTCCATTAATGTATGAGATAGAAATGAAAGTAGCGTTCATGCGTACGTACGGCTTACCGTCTCCATGAACGGTGCATTTCATTTATTATCCCCAAATGTAATGTACGATTAAAAGTACATGTATATAATGGATATATATAATTAATGATATATCTAAATGATGAATATAATTCTGGAATTAAAATATACATACCTCTCATTTAGTTTTAATTCCATTAATATGACAAAGAAATGAAAGTAGCGTTCATGCGTACGTACGGCTTACCGTCTCCATGAACGGTGAATTTCATTTCTTACCCCTAAATGATTATGTAATATTATAAATACATGTATATGCTGGATATATATGATACATATTATATCCAAATAGGGAATTTCATTCTGGATATAAAGAACTTTTGACCACACGAACAACATGTAATTGGAAGAAGTCCACTTTCGACTTAAGAACCAAATATTGACAAAACAAACATTATTAACATAAATGGTTACATAATGTTTATAACAAGGAAATAATTGATATAAAAGGAATAATTAACATTAAAAAGGTTCTTAATAAAGTATAAATTAACTCAAGTTTATTATTCAGGACGTTAAAGAACGATCGAGTCAAGTCGGACCCGAGGTAAAGGACTTCGTCTCAATCTCCTTTCATTGAGACATATTTCGTTTTATACACAACATTATTTTATATGGTGTATAAACCCCTTTGACTTTTAATATTATACAAACAGAATATTTTTCTACGAAGCGTTTTACAAAATGTCAAAAAGGAATGTTTCTTTTAACTTACGCGGTGACAACGACCTTTTCCGCCGCCACGAGTATTATTTGGTCTTTGGCCTTCTCAACAAGCCGTAATGTTTTTAGAATAAAATAAATACCATATACTCTTTTATGTATTTTGGTATTGAAAATGGTTTTGAAAAAGGATTCTATTATGTCAATATATTTATGATATATTGTGATTGAAATGTGGAAATGGTATCATTCCTTTATATTGGTTTTATGTTTTATGATTTTATACTTGTACTTGGACATTTGAACGGGTGGTTACGTTATAAACCATATGACGGGTGGTGCCGTGAATACCAGGACGGGTGGTTACGTTATAACCTCCAATGCATTGTGTATGGAAGTCGGCCGTATGGCTATTCCATTAAGTATGTATGGAAATTGGCTGTATGGCTATTCCATTAAGTGATATGTGTGGGAGTCGACCGTATGGTTATTCCACTTAAGTATGTTTATGTCCCAAGTTACCTTTATATATGTTATGTGTTCTTTTTATGGATTTTATGGTAATCATTTGGTTACAAAAAGGTATGTAATGATACTTTATTCAGTGAAGAGTTTTTTCTACTTCATGAAGGTGAATGTATTATTTTGATAGAGTATACATGGTTTATTTGATGTTTGAAAAACTAACAGTTTTCATTCTTTCTGTATCCCTTACTGAGCTTTTTATGCTCACCCCATGTTTTTTTTGAAAAGTTTTCACAGGACTTATTGTGGAATAAGGTCAAGGATGGGATCAAGGGAATGTCATCCTATATAAAACATGGAACTAGACACGTTTCTTTTTAAGAGTTTTTTTTATTATGGAAACTTAGTAGAAGTGACTACTTTTTAATCTTTTGAGATGTAATAGTTATGTTCTAATTCTCTAAAACTCTAATCCTGAAAAGATCCTCAACGATAATTATTCATTTAATTCAATATTAAGTAAGGTTTAAGGCCGGGGCCTTATATTAAGGATATTGAAACTATTTCAAAAAAAATATTCAGCCAATACTACACTGAACTAGCATAATTGGGGAGGAAAATTGTTACATAAAAAATTTGATATATTCTTACTGAGTATAATTTTAAGGAAAACCCAATTTATCTCTTCCAATATAAATTTAAATATATAGAACCACATGACCCATAAGAGTTGATATTACTCAAAAAACCACCTCTTCTTATTAGATAATGCTTTATGGAAATTGAATAACATTACAATACTAATAATGTATATATAAAAAATATTATAGCTTATAATGAGACAAAAAAATTTCATCAATGCCATGAAAAAAATATTTTATATGTGCTCAGAAACCATATATTGTAGTTTTATACCATGATGGAACTTTCCATCAAGTATTTATGTCAAGAAACATCCTCTATAGCAAGAGGTGTACATATATATATACATATAAATAATATGTGAGTTTTGATAGTCATCCGTTCTGTGATAATACATTATACCATGTGATAAATTTTGTTGAAAATAACTTTTATATAGTTGTCCTTATCTTTTTATAGGAAGGAACTATATATTTATCATCCTTGCTAATGAGGCCTCATAATCGCATATGAGAAAAAATATTTATACATAAAAAATGTATATCAAATATTTTTATACATATATGTAATCCATCATCTATAGAAGGTCATGACCTTTCAAAATGGAGGAACATGATATAGATATAGATATTCATATATGAGTATCTGTTAGACAAGATTCAAGCTGAAAATGATATGATAATTCCCTAATGTTTTATATGATAAACGTAACAAAATGAAGGATAAACATGTGAGATTTAAAATAAGTAATCCTAATGTAATCACACATGAACAAATTAATTATTAAGAAACATAACGTTTTCTCTATTTACAGACAGAAAATTATCTATATCATAACCATAGACATGATTCCAATTAAAACAAAAAACCTATATTAAATTATTTGACTTGTTTAATATCAAAACAAAATATTATTATAATTTATTCAAAAAAATAGACATGATCAATATGAAAACATAATTCCCTTTCTCACTCTACACAGTCCTAATACTAAAATAACATGATATAAATCGATATTTTTGTATAATTATTTAATGTTATTTTGGGTTTTTATCAAAAAACTACAATTCAATAGTCATGAATAAAAATATAATTCCATAGAATATATTGGTTATGGATCAGTCAATTTTTAATAGAAATCCAAAATATTGTAGATAGGGAATGATTCTTAGTACCAGTGACGTGGGGAGGGGGCCGACGTGGTATGGGGGTGGGGTGAGGGTAGAGAACATAGGTTATAGGTGGGGAGGCGCAGTGAGGCTCGAGACCCACATAATGGAACGGCGAGGGGCGGTGAGGCATGAGTCTAGTGGTGAAGTGCGGCGAGAGCAGGGATTCGGGGGGTTGGGGGTCACGTTGGTTGGGGGAGTGGGTGGGGGTCGGGGGAGATGTTTCCAGTTTGTGGAAAAAATAAATTCTTTAGTGGCGGTTTATTAAACCTCTGCTAAACAATGATTTCAGTGTATTTAATTAATCATTATTGTCCTATTATGTATTTTTTCATCTAATTATTTCCATTTCTAAAAATCTAAATACATTTGATGTTCATTTAATTTGGGAATGGTACTTTAAAATCAATATATTATTAAAAGGAAACAACCAAGACAATACAACTCCCAATAAATAATTCACATACCAACGTCATGATCCTAAATCATACATTATCATCATAACCATGATCATCACCCAACTATATCCCACATTATCCAACATAACATCATATTCCAAATAACCAATTTTTCCCTGAATAACACACTCTAACTCAAACCCAATTACCCACACCAATGGTAAAATCCCCACAGGGACCACATGATGCAAACAAAATGCATCATTCACATATTCATATTAATGATATTTAATCATGAACAATAACACATTTTAATTTGAAAAAAATTATTTCATTATATTAAATGATTATTATGGTTTTCATTTTTATTTAATTTTAGACTTCCATTAAAATAAATTCCTTATACTATTATGTGTTCTGATATTTTTTATTTAGTCTGTTTTGATATTATTATTAGAAGCATGGTTTTGAAATTATAACAAACTACAACAAAATTACTACTCTCAAAAAAATTATTTTCAGAAACATTTTTAAGAAAACATAATTCCATTTTAAATTACATAAAAATTATAGAATTCATATTAATAAAGAACATCTAATTCAATTACGATAAAGAAAATTCTTTATCTTGTTACTCAAACCCATACGTTCCAAAATAACAGTGAAACAAGTATAAATTTCCAAAAAATGTATATAAAAGAAGTGAAGGAAAATCCCTTACAATGATATGATTTTCATGGGGAACTTTGAATACCATATAATAATTGGCTGATTAAGAAACATCACGGTCAATGGAAAAAGTAAATGATCATAAACATGGTAATAAAAACTAAACTGCAATCATATCTTCTTCCACAATATAATAGTTAACATGATAGAAAATCCAATCAAAAATAAAAAATTATAGAGAAAACTGGCAGAAGAAGGTACCTTGATTAATGGATATAATTTTTTGATGTTAAAATAGGTTATAGAACACAATAGATATGATCAAAGGGATAGAAGGGAAGCGATGCTTGGGACTAATGATGAGGGACAATGAGGGGTTGTGAGGCTCAAGACTGGCTGCAAGGTGTGATGAGGGTAGGGATTCTGGGGGTCGGGGGACACAGGGGTAAGGGGATCATGGGGGTCAGGGTAGTTTTTTGTTGGGGGAGAAGCGTTGGATTTTTGGAAAAAATAAATGTTTTAGCTTCGGATTATTATAATCCACCACTAAATTATTAGAAAAAAATTAGTGGTGGTTTAATAAATTGCTACTAAAAACACAACTAATCAATGTTTTTGGTGTAGTGGGCCAAAATATGTGTATTCATATCATAATAAATCTCAATATCATTATTTGGTAATAATTCTCATAAAGTTGAAGATAGATAGATATGTAAGAACCTAAATTATAATATAATATAATCAAAAAAACAAAACATCACGTGATGTATAAAAAATTACCACATACCCCTGACTTGGATCATGTACATTCAGAATAGGATTTGATGTTAGAATATGTTTAATCCTTTTAAAATAAGACTGACACTTTCATCCCCTATGAATGTCACATAATAATTCATAATAATAGTGAATGGTGATTCCAGCATTGATAAATCCTTAATGAACCATCGATGATATCCAATGAGTCCAATGAAGCTCCAAATATGATAGATGATTCATGGATATTAAAAATGAAAAACAACATTAACCTTCATAGGATTAACTAATAATCTGTGCTCATAAATAATTATCCCTTCAAATAAAACTTCATGGATATAAAATTTTTATTTTGAATGATTTCTATAGAAGTAATGACACCTTAAGATCTCCAGAATTAATAAAAAATGGTTTTCATGATCATTCTCAGATCAAAAAAATAAAAAATATCATCCCTGAAAACATGCAAAAGAATTATTGAGATACTCAAGGAATATGCCATTCATCAATTCCATTAAAACTATAGAACAATAAGTCACACCAAAAATCAACAAAATATTTTCATAGTGGCCATAACTACTCCTAAATTATGTTATCAGTATATCGGACTCCAAGACACTCAATTGATGAAAAAACGACCGAGGGACAATATTTGAAAAATAAGTATTCTCATTAAACTAATTAAAAAAATAATCCACACATGTTAAAGTATACTTTTTAATTTACAAATACTTAGTTCAACATATAATAGTCTATAAAAAATTCTAGTGAAACATAAGCATTATTGGAAAAGTCAGTAGGGTATACATAAGATGAAACACTACAGAGAAAATAACGTTCTCCATCAGATTATCTAAATGAATCGTAATATACATTTGCACAATCGGTTCAATATAATAAGAGGGTATCAAGATTTTATGTGTACCTAAAACAAAGTTAATCATAAACTATACCTCTTTCTCTAGTGGAATCCGTTGGAAATCATGTAGAAATATTTTTAGGATTTCCCAAATAGTATCATGAAGATCAACAACAAAAGAAACATTATCAAGATCAACTTCTATAGTAGACAAAAAAACTAATGGGATATGGGAGGGGAGGTGCTATATGACCTGCACATGGATCCCACTCTACCTAAAATACCTTATAGATCACATTAGCCACAAAAAATGAGACAAGATAAAGATACCAATCAACCATAGAAAGATGAGAAAAAAACATTCCACCTAGATGATGATGTTAAACAGATACATATTGAGAATTATGAAATGATTTTCTGACTCTAAATTAACAATCAAGAGTGAAAATAAGGACATTGACACCCCTACTCTTTCCTCTTCCCATGCGGTGTATCTAACACCATATCAAAGGACATTATCTCAGTTGTATGTTTAAAAAAATATATAAACCATCTAGATAAGACTGATTGCGAATCACTCTTGTGAAATGATGTAATCACTATGGATGATGCAATAAATATAGTACCTCTCACAATTTATAGACCTATATCAACGTCTACTTTAAACTCATATATAATTTAATAGTACTTAACTCCTAATTCTTTTTCCATATCCCAATAGTCATTAATCAATCTAGATACATCATTGTATTTGTTGGAAGCAATTATCCTTGAACCTTATGGGGTGTAGACATTTCCAGATAGAAACAATGAAAATTCATAATGTACACACAATATTTACACACCATCATAGGTGAATAAAAATAACCTCAGGACTTCCCAACCACAAAACACATATAGCTTCCATGGGTCACAATACATTAAATAACTGAATGTGTAGTAGAGGGATTACACTAAGAACCACCACCACTACTCCTACAATGATGATGAGACATCTTCATTTTTCACTTCATGAAACTGAATCTCCCAATATGTGGGAGAATAGGTGAATAATACTGATACTTACTGAAAATATTCAAATATATCATCATCTCCATTTATAAAATCCCAACATAGGTCAAAACATGCATCATAAATACATAGGTTATGATATCTATTTTCAAACCATGCAGGAACTCTTGAGTATTTAGCTATACATTAATTACTTTCTTAGAGGTAAAAAAATTATTCTCAAGAAAATTAGTGAATTCCAAAACCATACTTTATCCCTACTATAAGGATTTGAACTCAAAATACATATTATTCAGTATATAATCTATAAAAACTATTGGAGGAATGGAGTCCTGAAACCCTTTAAGTCCAAGCCTAGATTCGTTATTCCAATACAATGGAATCCCACCATCACATGATGGGAACCTCGTGTTTGGATATCCCACACTTTAAATTCTTACTCTTAAATTTATCCTATAATTCAAATATCTGATTGATTTTGTCCATACATTCTTCTCCCTCTTGAGGTTCATTCATATCCTTATATATTGGTGTCATCTCACGTAGGAACTCCTATGCTGGATACCTAATCATCTAGATCATAGCTTAAATTAGTATAAATACATTATTCAAATGTATAATATTCTGGTCGACATAAAGAACTACCCATTATATAAGATTGATATGATTTATATCCAATTGAATATTTCATTCAAGGACATCTGTTGAAACCTCCAAAAGAACCCGTGGAAGAAGAATCAGAGGGATACCACTTGAGACTAATATAGAATAAATGATCAGATGATAGAATAATCTTAGTTGAATCAAGAAAACTATAATAAAAAACAATGACTAAGATCATGAACTCCAAATAAGAGATGTACATCCCAACATCCTTTGGTATCTTGAGTCTCATCATGGTAAGAGATGGATTATAACTCATTCCAAACTATCGACAAAGTCCTAGAATTCCTATCAATAGTCTACTAAACATACCAAGATAAATAACCCTGATGAAAAACCTCCTATGATACAATATTTTATGAAATCGACATGGATTCCCTCTGAAAATGGTACCTTACTTGATCCATCATATACCCTATGGTAGTTCTGGATCCCCATGGGATGATAACAAGATACTGGAAAACAATAACAAATAGGGGGAGTAATTTCTCCCATCCAAAATTAGAAAAAAATTAAATATATAAATATAAATATAAACACAATTGGAATAAATAATGGAAAATGAAATAAGAAATATATTTCCAAGAAAAAATAAAATTGAAGATGAATAGAAAATCAAAGGTATAAAAATAATTTCAATGAGTCTAGACTAATATCAAATGATAATGAAAACGAAAATAGATACTCTGTATTATAGTGTGAGTAAACTCCCAACTTCTGACAACTAGAAACCTAGACATGGTTGAAAAAACCTCACTTCCTCAATCTAATTCTATTATATCCCTTTATAAAATGATATAAAATTTATATTCACAAAGAAAGGGGAACACATGGTGTGGGATAAATAGTCTTAGTTGGATCCCACCTAGGTTTTCTATATCTAGTATCTTCCCAAAAAAATAAAAAATCTAAAAATTAAATTACACTAGGAATGAGAAATAGTTAAACATTTTTTTATATCAAATTCATGGTAAAACATTTAATTTCCCCATTTTACAAATTTGCAAATATATTCTATGTAAGACTATTCCAGATCATTTCATATATCTCACTATAGTAAAATAAAATCAAACCACCTATCACATATCATATCATATCAATGACAATTCAAGTTTAAATAGTATAAGACAAATCCCCTACAACAACACACCAAAGATCACTAAAGGTCATGATAGGTAATACAATTATTCCAAGTCATAGAAAAATCTACAGACCAATCCTACAGAAATATACATTGAGTTAAGAGAGAATAAGAACACCCATGAAAATGAAAATCTCAACAAGTCTATCATTTCCCTAGAATAATGGAATAAGGAATCAGAGGAACGCCCCCTAAGTGAACCCCATAACAATATTAATAGAACATGACCATTACTTAACCTTATACCTAATTAACTAATGAATCCCATGTCATATATTGTATTAACCATTTCATAAATAAATTTCATAATTCCATTAAAATACATTTTGTTTTAATAAATAATGTGAAAAGAAATTTTTCTCAAAAAACAATTTCCAAACACAAGAATCAATCTTTCCAAATAATTTATAAATTTTTAATAAAAGTTAATGAATGCATTTTATCATATAGTGTCTATAGATGGAACCACATACATAAATTTTTTTCACATGACCAAAGAAGGATCCGCCAAATTGAAAGGAACACATGGTCAATAAATGATGCCTTTGGATTGATTCCCATATTTTAAAATAACATCTAAAAAAATGAGATCGAAGAATGTGTATATCATTAAAAACCTCAATGAACACAAAACCACCTCACCATATCCAACTACGGATATAACCCTGGGAGAAGATAACACGATATATTTAGAAGGAAAAACACCACAAAATAAATTGATATAATAACATAGGAAAATAGGGTCTTTTCATTCAATGGAACAATAGAAATAACTAGATTACTTACCTATAAAGATGTAGCAAAATAACACAAATGATCAGTCATCGAACAAAGTGATATAAATGGATATATGTTCCCCAAATCACCTAGAAGAGCTCACATATTGAGAGAGAGATTATGCCTATGGTCAAATGAAAAAAATTCATATTTGATGTGCCCAAAAACGAACATATCATGATAATTACAAGGAATGAAACCCAATTTCAAAACATATAATCCCTGAAACAGAAGAATAATGAAAATTTCATCATCTCAAAAGTAATATCATGATTTTACAATTTCATGATGACAAAAATATTCACTACATTTTATCCTTTCATTCCTTATATCAACACATGAAATTTTCTCGACAACAAATACATAATGGGTGCACTATTCATGACTTTAAAATATTCATGGCATATATATTGTTCATAAACTGAACCAGACTCACAACATATACATAGTGACCAATACATGACATGAACACTTTTCATGGAATGTAAAATATCCACACATTTAATGAGACTCATGATATCTACCAATAAACTAATACGCGACATGTAATATTTTCCTATTGTGTAAATATAACATGCTATGTATT
Organism: Viscum album; assembly: GCA_963277665.1. Classification (NCBI taxonomy): domain Eukaryota; kingdom Viridiplantae; phylum Streptophyta; class Magnoliopsida; order Santalales; family Viscaceae; genus Viscum; species Viscum album. The sequence continues at coordinate 1,530,453,721 of OY728141.1, forward strand.
CACATCAAGACACTAAATCACCTAAAAGGATACAAACAGTCATGTTTATTCTCAATATCCAAAACGAGCCCTATTGTTCACTGAATTCATTGAGAACCTTGAAAATAATTTAACACATTTATACCCAGAATGGATTAATTCATATGGACATACAAATCCAAAACTGAGGTCATTTTCACCAGTGATCAGTCTTCATTCTTGGGAGTACAAAACCACACCCAAATAAATAGGTAAATAAAAATAGATGTGATAAATACCTGAATGTATATAATGTGATGTTACAACATCATCATTATATTTATTTCATTAAAATATCCTATATTATAAAGTTCATATTTTCACACATCTGATCAACATAAAAACTCTCAATGTGTGTGACTACTCACGGTGTAATCAACTGACCATATAAAGTTACCATGACACAAATAATAGTGTTTTTGTTTATTGCACATTTTGATCAACCGAAACATCATGATCAACCACATGGATTGATTGAATGAATTTCGGGATCAACCATATATCTTGAGAAACAACTGTTTTGAGTTTACCACATGAATGATGTTTCAACTATGTCAATCTACCACATGAATAACTAAGACATTTTTAATTCATCAATCATAGGATAATAATTTTATGATTAATGGATTAACTATGAAAAAAAATAATCATTAGATCTAATATAGAATCTCAAAACATGTTTACATATCCAAAACTATATACATAAAACAACTATATGATGTGTATGAATTATATATATTCGTTATTAAACATTACTTAGATAGTGGATATGAACAATAACACATCATGCATATGAAACACATAGATGAAATTTTATTATTATTGTGATAAATGCTTGTATATTCTTGAATTTAATATTTTCCACTAAACATCTCTTAAATTTATCTTCCAAAATGTTTTATATTGATCCTATATTTCCAAAAACACCTTTCAATGATTTCATTATTGATTACGACATTAATCGTCACAATTATGTATGTTTTGGATGTAATCCATTAAAATATTCTAAGAATAAACTCTCACAATCAAAAAAAATTAAAATATATAAAACCAATTTAATATAAAACATTTTTAATAATGGTCTACCACTTTATACTAGTTTTTGATAAGACAAAACTCATATATTAATAAATGAGTTTTTTATCCACAATATTGAAATAAAAGGAAGGTGACTCTTTGGATTTATTATCTAAAAAAAACCATTTATTCTAATTTGATTAATATAATATGAATTTTTTTGTGAATTATTACATCACATGATTTTCATTAGCAATGTGACTTTTGTTATTCAACTATAAGGAATCATAGGCCAGATCTATGTGGAAAACAAGAGGTGTTTGTGAAGGCAATCAATGATTCCACTTAAAAATCAATAATTTGTTGTCATTATTGTAGTTCATCTTACATCACATATTGTTTTATTTTAAAAAATTAGTACCGTACAGAGATCTCAATAATAAAAATTACGTGTTCATGTGAATGGAAAACAACTCCCACTTGTCTTATCTTTTCATATATCAAAACTACCCCTTCATAAATATGTATAATGAAATCATAAAAAATGGATCTTTGTGTTATTATCACACACCATTAATTTGATATCATAGGTATATACAAAATTTCATTAATTTCAAGATTCACATAGATTTTTATATTATGATAGATCCATTTTCATTTTTCTACCACTCATGGGATGCTCTCATTGTCCTATTTCATAGTAGTTAAAACACCTTGATGATTTGTATTTCTATTTGAAAATTATTTAACTTATTTAAGTCCTTCAATTACAAGTATGATAGATTAAATAAAAAATAATTATATGTAATGAGAAGGGGCCTTTGTGTTATATCAAATTAAACATGATATTAACAGTTTCCTCTCATCCCGTACCTTTTTTCCCCTCATATATCATTACATGGACTGCTCTAATTTTTTTTAAGAATTCATATATTTTCTATTTTTATTACTCTCTAGAATTATTTCATCATGTTAGGTTCAACTCTCCACTTATGTTTTTATTATTTTGGAACACCCTTTTTGACATTGGATATTAGAGCATTAGATGTTCTTGATGTTTTCTTTTTATTTTTAATCAACATCAATAATCTGGGTAGTATATTCTTTTTGTTTTATCGAGGCTATGTAGATTCACCACACATTTCATAAAAGTTATTGGTCATATTTATTTTATCTTTGATTGATTATTTACATTTTCTCATATGTGATGATAATATCAACTTCTTCTATCATTTTTTACCTCTTGGGGGTAATATTTTGAATATTTCACTTATATTGTCTCCTAAAAGAATATTCATACTTATCTAATTTTAAAATCTTCTATTGGATTATAGGTTTTCCTATTATTTTTTTTTTCTCCCCCATTCGTATATACATCTATGATCTCCATATTATTACATGTCATTCTAACAATTCAATGCTTATATCCATACATATGGTAGTACAAAACAATTCCTCATTAATATTATTTTCATCTGTAGACATCCTATTTTTTAGTCCTTGTAAAATAATGTTTCTGGGAATTCATCTGAGATAGTTGGGATCTTTTTAATGGGATTGTATACATACTATAAAACAATGAAATTTTATCAAAAATTTTCATTTAAATAGTAAGACAATCAAAATATTATTTCAAATAAAAAAATTAACAAAAAAATAAATATTCCATTTTAAAGGATTTATTTTAAGAAGATTTATGAATAATAAATCCTCTAGTAAAACAATTTATTGTAATAAATTACAAATGCATTGGAAACATGATTAATAAACCATAACTTTTTTAAAGGGAAATATTAAATAAAATAGTTTTTATTTATATAATATGTTTTCATTTAAAAAAATTTATAACTTTTAGAATTTTAATTTTTTTAACATGAAAATAATTTTCCAATTAAACCTATAAAAATTACACTTTGATGAATTATCAGGACTTTTATAATGTAATTGATTAATAAGAGTATATTAAAAATTGGGTACAACAAAATTATAAATTTTATAAAATAAATACGACCAATAATTTTAGAAAAAAAATCTAATTATTAAATATTTACTGAAGGAGATAAATTATATAATTTAAAATAATATATTAACTTAAAAACCCCATATTATATATTTTAAAACATATGTAACATTTTATTTTAAATACATTTTTCCTAATTTCATTTAATTATATATTTTTTTAATAAAATTAATATTTGGCTTGTTTTTTTGGATATGATTGTATTAATTAATGAATATATATCATGGAAATTAATATCATTGGTTTTTTTATCATAAAAAACAATTTTACACTTAAAAACATAATTTTTCTATTAACTGCATTTATGAATTGTATGAATTAAATATGAATTTAACCTTTTAAATCATAAGAAATTAAATTTTATAAAACTAGTTTCATATTTTAAATTGTAATATTCAAATTAGGATATAATAAAAATTATATTTTCAGTTGTTAAAATTAACTACCAAGGTATGAAAAAAAAAAGTTACTAAAAAAATGATTAATAAAGTTTCACTAATTGTAAGATACCTAAAAAATTAAAAAAACATACCCAATGATTTTATGATGAGATTAGAATAAGTGAAAACTCCTCGCCACTATTATGTTACAAATTTAGAGCCTCTATCCCTTCAAATTTTAAATACCATTATTGAATCGTAATGAGTACATCTTAAATTACAATTCTATACTCCTATAAATGGGGATAACTCCAGACACATCATGTTACACCTATCCCATATAATATTTTCTAAAAAATATACAATTTTGACAATTTTATTATTATCTAAAATTTACATATAAATATAGTCTCAATTATGAATCCTAAAACATCTGTATTTAGATATATTTTTATGTGGAATATCAAGTTCTAAATGTATGTATTTTTTACTAAGTAGATTTTTATTCTTAATAAACATCATCAAAATATTTTTTAACAAAAATAATATAATTATATCTGTATATATATAGGAAAAGAATTTTATTATTTTAAATAATCAACGAATATTGTATATGTTCTATACTCTATGAAAAATAAATCAACATCAATCATGCATACGTGGGGACTGCCACCTCCACAAAGAGATGTGGTTAATTTTTCATTAACTACATTCACGTTTGGTATCATAGATGAATTTTATGAATAAATATTTTTAATAATTCAAAATTATAATTCTGAAATTATAATTTATCATATACCTTAATTTCATGACATTCATTGAAAAATATAATCGTTATGCATGCATACACCCAAACTATCGCATCAAAAAACAATGATTTACATTTTTTGTTACCAACATAAAATAATTGTTTTAAGAATGTATTTATTTATGGTAAAGTATATTTAATGAATTTTCATTCTTCAGTAAAATTATTATTATTGTTTTTTTAAAAATATCCATAGTAATTAAATAATTATAAAATGATTTCATTTGGAAATGCCTTGCCATCTATTTGAACGATGTTGTGTTAATGGTTTCCATGTTTCAATTTTATTCCCTCTCCATCAAGAGATTTTTATTATAATTATTTATAAGCCTTATGGGGTATTTAAAACTCAAAACACATTTCTTTGAGTTAAGATATTTATTTATGAACTTATTTATTCATTTATGGGATTTTTCCAATAGAGATTTTATTATATAATATTTATTAATTAACTATATAATAAAAAATAAAATCTTAATAAAAATAACATTCATGATGAATTTATTCCCTATAAAAATATATAATTACCTATATTACTCCCAATAATGGTAATGATGATTTTAATAATATTTCCACATTTTCCCTTCACATAATTCATGACACAAATTATTAAAATCTTAATTATATTTTACCTCATTAAAACATCATATTTACCTTACCAAATTTTGAAAAGTATTTTTTATTAACCCATTTTATGATGTTGGTGTTCAAAAAATTATCATAAAATATTCAAAATCTATTCTGTTAAGGCTCATTTATTTTATCATTCATTCCAAATAATCATGATTTTTAAAATAAAAGGATATATTATTATTTTTTTCTAAATTAAATGTCTTACTTTTAATGGTATTCCAGATATCAAAAAAAATTACTAAAGCTATTGGGTTTCAGGAGAAACTCATCTACGTTATTGAATAAATTTTTTTAAATAATATTTTTCTTACAAAAAGATGTTTTGGTGTTATTATTTAATAAGAAAAAAATCTATCAATATAAAATTATTTCATTTCAAAAGAAATTTTTTTGAGTATATTATAAGAATTTAAAAAAGGGATTTTCTTCTTGTTATTCAATATCATTTCTTGAATAACATCAAAAGATTGTTTCTTCGTATGTGGAATGATCCATTAATTTATGTTATGTTACTCCATGTATATATTTTTATGAAACCATCCATAATAACTCGCAATTTTCCTGATGATTTTCTCTTGAAATTCATTCATCAAAATCGTCAATTTTTTATCGGTTAACTAAGTGATGTTTTGAGTTTTAATTATTGGTCTCATGTAAAACCCATATGTTTGGATGAATAAGTGGTGGGGTACAATATATTCCTCCAATTTCATTATATTTGTTATATCTCATGAGTTGAAAAGGGTACATGAGAATATTATCTCATGATAATTGTTACATGGAATAATTATCCCCAGAAAAATGGTACAAAAGAGGACTAACGCAAGCCAAAGGCTATAGAGGTTGATTATACCAACCCAATAATGTAACATATGTGGTCTATCCATCTAAAAGGATACATGGTTGGTAAACTGAAGCCAGATAATGTGCACGAATGGATATACTATTCCTAATATGTAATGAATATATTGGGGGTAGATATGAAATATGATTTCTATGCTTTTTTATATTAATCACTCTTGTGTAATAATCTTATTCATATATTTTAGTCTATGGATAATGTTAATTATATCATGATTAACCATTATTTTTCTGTGTTATATGATTTTCAATTTTATATTAAACTCCTTTTGTTAATGTTTTATAGACAATACTGATAATTCAATGAATTTTTTATAATATATTATTAACATGATCATGTTTTTTCATATGATTATGACTTAAACATTGATAGAATATAAATGATTATTTTCTAAACTGGTCATTTGAACGTACCCCTTTCATTTGGGTCCTTCCTCATGTTATGAAATATAGTATAACATTAGAGAAGTCGAGAAGGGATTACAGTATGGTTTGATTATAGAAAAATGTTCAGTAGTATCATAAAATCAATTTCTTATATAGTTTACCCTTAAAGACACTAAAACTACCATAATTTGTATTATGAGATTTCTTCAGAGATTAAATTTTTATTTTATTGAAATTACGAAAAATAAGAATACGGTCACATAAAATTGTATCAAACCAAATTTTCATGAATTTGTTTAGCACCAAAACTGGGAGTGTTGGTCTAAAGTGCCTCATTTGGTGTATGTGGTGGATTTAATTATTTTTTTGATTAGTGTAGTTATATTGGGTATTAGTTTAAGATAAATTTTCAAAAAACCTAATGATAGTTTTAGGTATATGATACCACCTTACAATGTTGGTAAAATATTTTATATACGGGTTTCATAGAAGTAACACCCATGTTTGGATACTAGAAAATGTAAATGTTTGGGCTATAGAATCACCAAGGGGTAATCATCCTAAAAAAGGATGGTTGTTTATATACTCGATGTTAAAACTATGCCAGATGAGTGGATCTAAAAATTCACACATGGATAGACACCCAAACGATATTTTCTTTTATCATATTCTCTAAATTAATCATTATAGATGAATTTAAATATATAATAATTTGAAAATGTATTTTGTTATATTTACTAATAAGATAGTATCCATGGATAACATTGTTAAGACCCAACCATTTGGGTCCTGAGACCCAACAACACTAAGCCTTCCTCCAAAAGTCCAGGGGATAGTTAATAGTTCCATGAAGTCATATCACAAACATTAAAGGCATTATCCTTATTTACACACACACACACAGAAATATATTAGTATAAAAAGTGCCTAAATTTAAAATTTAAAAAAATTGAATGCCTAAATATATAATCCCACTACCAGATTATAACACGAAAGTATAGGAATGTTTAAAATTTTTACAAATATAATCTTAAAAAAAACTAGATGGTAAAGTCAAACCTACTCTGATGGAGGGGACTGCTGCGAAATGCAACACTGCTATACACCTCGGTCTGCCCCAAAAAATAGCTTCATCTACTCATATTCCACCATGAGACACCAAAATAAAGCTTCCATTTTCATAACACATGACACATGAGGGGAATATTACATGTCGTGTTCGGTATAACAATAACCAGTAGGACACCCTCAAATAACCAATCACAATGCATCATTAATAGAATCCAGATGAACAAAGGTGTATATCTATAGAACACACAATATGAAAAAAATGATATATAATCATAAAATATACCAAATATCAAGGTATGATCACAACATTAAAGATATACTAGGATTCCTTCTCAAATTATCAATATAAAACATTTCTAATTGAAAAAAACACTATAAGCTATACATCCACTCCTGGGAGTTATCATAGTTCTCACACTCTGAGACTCTCTACAGAAATGAAAACTATTAGGGTTCATCTGAGATACAATCTTGATTAGAATACATATTATAAGAAAGAGCAAATCTCAATAAACATATAGGGGTCCAAAACCCATGGATCACTAAGGGAACACCAAACCCTATTAGAAACATCCTCCCAGATAAGGGATCTATTAACATATAAATATAAGTCAGCCAAATTAAGAAAATACCATTTAAGGTAACATAAAGGAAAATGATTATCAATTTGGGCCTTTTATATTGATACATGATCCATGATTTTAAGTCAGTAGTTGAAGGGGTCTGAGGGAAATCTCTCTGAATCTAGGGAACATTCCCTCTTTGCAGAGATCATCAGGAACAATAGAGGTGTCTCCCTCTATGATGAGAATGGGATACTACTTAGAACTCTTATAGGAATATAATAATAGAACACACTCAACTGATACCAGTATAGGTAATCTCACACAAGCTTTTAATAAAGCTATGTGAAGAATAAAGATTAATCAAATCATATCTCAATAGAGTACTTGATATATCCCTTGGGGTACATGTCATTTCTCGCATTGATAGATGTATTTCGTACATATATATTATAGTATTATATTGATTTTTTTCTATATATAAATGAATATTATTTAATTTTTTTTAAAATGTGTCCTTTTTTTGTTTTATTGGATGAAAAAATGAAAAATGAAAAATGAATGCAATGAGGTGAATTTTGGAGAAAAAATACACTTCGCGCAACTTTTCATCACTCTTGGCATGAAAATAGATTTTTTCGGATGTAGTAAAGCTGGAAAACATCAACATGGAAATCTCACATCATGTATTCCATTTAAATGATGTCATTTTTTTCATGATATGTTTTTGGAAGAATTTATCCAAAAATTTTGACCCCTTGTTTCACAAGGAAAATTTTAATATTACACACCAATTAATTATTTACATGTTGTGCAATATCCAAAATGACCCAGTTGTAAGTCTTAGAAGATATTTTTAATGGAGAATATTAAATATTTGACCCCACGGTCTATAATATAGATTTTATGAAGCCATAATTTCACTATTAAATGATATATGATCCATGGTGAATTCAATAAATAAGAGGCCAAGGCTCCACTCAATTAATTCCTTTGGAGCCTCTATTAAGGGTATCAAGGATTATGGCTACCGTGAAGTGTCAAATAGAATATCTATTTTTACCCCCTCATGGATAGAAGGAGGGGTTACACATTATTAAAGAATGTTATAATGACAGGATTCATTTAATATGTTAATTTAATAATAAATAAAATTAATTGGGTTCTACTTCAACAAACCTAATTTCTAAACTCTATTCTTGGTTTTATCATTTTATAGTCATTGTTTAGAAAATAACACTCCCTATAATATGAAAATTGTACTAAAAAGTTTTAAAACATTAAAAACAATCCACTGAATAGTCATGTTGAGAATCATTTTATAGTCAATGAAATAAAAATTCCACTCCATCACGATCAAAAAATAGCAATGAATGATAAAATTTATATGATATTTTAGAAATTAGTGTTGTGGAAGTTAACCCAAATTAATTGGATTTAAAATTAAAATAAATTATTACAATCTATAGGCATCATTACAATTTCTTTTCATAAGTACTACCCCGGTATGCTTACTAAGAGGGTTTAGATAAATGAGGATCATATTTGACACATCAGAGAAATGACTGTCCTTGATCATAGCGATGACGACTCCAAATTTTTGAATTTACTGGTGCCTTGTACTATTAATTATATACGTCACTAGAGATCATGTAGAATTAAATAGAACTATAATGAAGAGAAGAATTACTCATTGTGGGACCCATGTTCAAATATTGAAGATTTCCTATTTATAATATCACCAAAGACTTATAACTGTGTTTGTTAGTGTATTACAAGACATGTAAATAATTAAAAAACCACTTATATTCAAATTTTCTTCGTGGGAGGATATATCATGAATTTTTTCATAAGTATTACAAAAATATATCCTTAAAAAAGAACATTTTGTAAATTAAATAAATAATGTGTAAATCACATGTTGTAGTTTTATTTGTTCTGTGATATCCCCCAAAATCATGTGTCACACCGTTAGTGAAGCAAACTGGATCAAAAAAATTTTTTTTCTCAAATTTGACATATTTTAATTCATTTTTCATATATTTTATTTTTCTTCCATAAACCACCAAAAAGGTCAAATAGTTAAAAAAAATAGAAAGGATGATAATTTAAATATAGAAAACAGTTTGCTAAAATACTATAAAATATTTGCATGATATATATATATATATATATAACTCACCCAAAAGGCATGTACATTTTCTGAATACATGATGTGTCCCAAGGGTACCCGACGTGTGTGTGTTATCTCAACAATTATTATTACATCTTACTCATGTTCCTACACATTTACATAACCTGTAGATCTATAAAAATGACATATAGGACCACATGGTCTCCTAGGCGTATACTCCATTCACAGGCTTATCTATCTGGAATGAGTTACATAACTTGTTACATGGAACACATGACATGTTGCATTTCAGGGTCTCAAAGGAATGTACTCCTTGAACATGTCGAACTATCGTCTGAGTGTCACACAATGTGTGATACTTATCTCCATGCTGAAACCCTATTACCACAAAATAATTTCCACCTAGGGATTGTTCTTTGAACTACATGTCGTGCAGTCATGTTTTTAATATAACCTATAGATAACATCACTTGTCTTCACCACGAACCCACACCAACCTATGTTTTCTTGAATCACACCATATGTTATAGATATGAGGTTGAACATACCTCCTTACCAACTATATAAGAAAAATTTATGCATTCGGTGCTTGAGATAATCTATCTTCATTCATAACAGTGCCACAAACCACCATCGGTTGTGAAAAATATGTAGCATGAAACTATTGTTAACTAGGAACCCATCAAATCAAAGGCCAAAATAATTCTAATGTTGAATTCATTTATAACGAAGAGATGAATTAAGTGTTATAGAAATCTAAAATCAAACATATAAATTACTATCCCCAAATCCCTAATATAAACTCATTTAAAAAAATGACCGAACTAAGAATCAATCTATTAGTAGATTGAATCATATAATATATGGGATATGAAAAGGGGACAAATTCAAAATTAAAAATGGTATATGGATTTATGATAAATCATATATGAATTATGGACCTAGATTTCAATTATTGGGTAAATCTAAAAACTCTATTGGCACACAATTCTATATTTGATGCAATCTATCATCATCTTTGAACATCACTCTTTACAAATAGAATTACGGATCAATATGGCTATGAAAATAATCCATGGATTCCATAATAACTCTTTATTTGATGAGTATGTAGGTCATACTTTCAAATAAAATAAATTAATTCATGTTAATTAATTTTTTTTCCATGACCTCAAATAATTTTCCACAAATGCTTCATGTAGATAATGTTTATGTCATTCCTAGGGTAAATCCAGCATTCAATTCTCAATGGTTCATGCATGTTTCTCATATGGTAATTCTTATAAGAGTTATTCCATTTTTAGGTAAATTATGCACATGTGATATTTAATACATTTAATACATTTCAATAAATTAATTCTGGGCACACCAAGCATTGGAATAACAATCCTTCTCAGTTCCTAGCTTCATAAATATTTATTAAAATATTTTGCATCGTTAAATAGAAAAAAATATAGGATATTACCCTATTCCTTAAATGAATTTGATTTTTCCCGGAAAAGAACAAAATAACAAAAATTTATGGATACTGAACATATAATTGAGTCTCTCGCTACTACATGCTCTCCCAATGGACTACGTTTTTGTTAAAAAAACTCCCCAAAAGAAAACACTCACCCACACATGGTCTTTATCTTATACATTATCAAAATTATTATATCCTTGAAAAAATATCTTCTCCCACAACATATCATACCTAGGTCTGTAAGGTATAAATAGTCATGCACATACCTCCTTAGTTGTGACATATAGATGGAAATAAGAAACTGAAACATACAAGGATGAAATGCACCGTTAAAACCCTAAATGGAACCAAAAAATAAGACGTATTAACTATTACTTACTTGTTCTGAATAGTACAATAGTGTCCTATAAGTTCCCTCATTCACAAGATTGGAATGGTGCTATTCCATTGGTGGATTTGTAATTATCATGATATGAAAAATCCACCAATGGTATATGATCCTCCCAACCATTGATCAAAAATCATCATGAAAACCCAGATAATGTCCAAAAGAACCTAAAGAAGCCACTTTTCATGGAAACTAGACTATTATAAAACACTATACTCAGTAGTAACTGAGTCCACAGAGGCCTCCCACATCCACTCAATAATTATTATCATGAATTAATTAATATATTATAAAATATCATCAAAGGAACTCTTGAATGTTACTCACCAACTTCATGTGAATGTATCCTAACATCATGAAAAATATCCATTGGTCATCACCCACTAACATAATAAACAATAATATTTAACTCATAACATCATTGCAACTCCCTAGGCCTTCCAAATAAATCCAAGAGATCCAATTAAATCTTATCTAATACTACAAGTACTAAAAATGAAAAAGTGCATCCTCAGCAAATCGCCTTGCATCATGACCAAAATCACCGTCCGTCCATGGAAAAAGGATGATGTGATTAATACATAAAAAAATTCTTTACAGAATATATCATATGATTAATAGATCAAATGAGATTTCCCCAGTCGATATTCTGATTTCACGTCTCTCTAACTCGCTGAAGAAATGAAGGGGTAACAACCATTGATTTGGTGAACATTGCACCATCCTCATCCCAAAAATGGTCAACTACCGTGAGGTAAACTGTTGTGTCACCTCAATCAATAATAGTTGATATAAAACATCACTTTAAGCATCTTCTAGAATTTAATGTCTAGGTAACACCTTGAGATCATGCTCTATTAAACTCTACGGGTTCCATTACCACTCTCATATCAGATAATACATGTCAAAATATGTGTACCATTGAATATTCAATTCACTAATGATTATCACCAATAAGACCAAATTACCATAGTAGATATATAGAACAGCTCTTTGAATATTATTCTACCCAATTAGATTTGATGATAACCCTGCACATGTCCAATTTTAAGACCAAACTTACCTCCATCCAAGGGGTAAAGTGGTCATCAATTATTAAGAGTGGATGATTTCCATCGTGTCACCTAGTCCATGAGAAAAAAAATCCACATCCAACCTCAAGAACTCATCTATCTGTCAAGATTAAATCATAGGACTGACCATGAAAAATAACTGGGACTTACGAAGCCACTTTTATTGAAAAATATTAACCACACATTTATATTTTAAAGATACACAGAGGTATCCAATATACATGCAATGATATTGGGTTGTCCCAGGTGCAAGTCCATGTCGAAAAAACAAAATCTAGATGGTGAGGTAAAACTAGAATTTCTTTAAGAAGGATTCCCCATATTCCTCTACCATCATAATAACTGAATGCTCATGCACTCTATCAAAGGATAAAAATTCCCAATATATTTAGAAATTTTAGTAACCATTCGTGAATGAGTTCATCATCTCCTATATAGATATCACTCTTTATAATAGAATGAAAACTACACCCCATCAAACTGGAAGCACTACTATGACCCTTGGAAGTAAAAAAATTATCACGGATGGTAGGATACCAATATATACTGAGTAAAACATTATAGGGCCACACTTCCACTATAGAAATACTTCCATGCGAGGCTATCTCTCACAATATTCTAGGATTCATGTCACAATGTCTGTAGAAGCATGAAATCACTGATACTCTTAGAGAAAGACTTCATCGAAAGCGTAGAGTAATTATGGATGTAATTGAATCATTATGTCTCAAAAAGGGGTTACTGTGATGGAAAAGGGGTTCATAACACCAATTTAAATTGCAACAGGGTCAGTAAAGACACACGTCGTACGTCAAACTACACTTAAGCCTCTATGAGATCTCATTTATTGGAACTTATTATTTACCTAACCAACCTATTTTAGACCACTAGTGATTTTTCTAACATCTTAGCATAATCAGACATATTAAACACAAAAAAGATAGAAAATCCTCCATCACAAAACAACAATATCCACTTTTGGTGGAACTGACACTACCATATGTTTTTTTGATTGCGTGAGTGGGAGAATTGTCCCACATCCTTGAATGGAAAATTTTTTATCAAAAATTTCTAGCATAGGGCTTTATCAACATCACACATCACCCTGGTGAAGTCTCGCCGCTAGGATCACAATCCTAGAGGGGTCTCATCAATGAAGGATGTTCACACCCCATACACAAGACAATCCTTTATTACACTGTAAAGTGGACTGGACCACCAAGTAACCAAGGAGATCACTATATATAAAATTAAATATGTACACTCAATATAGGTGTTTCATCTTTCAATACAACCAGATATAACTAATTCACCAAAGAAGATATTAGTTTCAAGTTCAACCTTTCGATCACCCAGGATCCACACATGTGAGAATCTCATGGCACTGCCTCAAGTTAAAACACTATAGAATGAAGGTCTGTCTTGTTTTAATGACACAAAAATACACTTTGGTTGAACTAACATAACATGATACTCCTACATGTACCATCTTAATATCCTACTAGAGTTATATACATCTCAAAAATCCAATAAACATCTCCCTAATCCATAGAAGGATCCATTTACTACTCGACAATGGGTTGATTTGGTGGGTTACGACCTGTTGGGAAAAAGTATCAAATATGGGTCTACAAACAGACATCCCATCTCTCATATGATCTATATTAGAACACAGAATTAGAATCCTAACATGCTATCACCATATAGGCATCTTTATTATTTTGTAGTTGTATAATGGTTAATGAGTATTTCTGGGGAGGTGACTCAAGAAGGACATGGAAACCACAACTCGTTCTTATATGATTCATTTACCGCTATCTTCACTACAATAGAGGTCTACATATACTTAGTCAAAATGCATGATATCATGGTCATGGTGAATAGATACTTCAGTCTTTGCACCAACACTGGACACCCTGTCCTGCAATTCAAACATTAGACACATTAAATATATTTCATTACTTCAGAAACCAAACCTCAAATCTAGACTAAATAAGTTATACAAATTGAATCTAATACCTGGATGTTTCATTAAAATTTCAGTTTGGTATTCTCTATGATACCATTATGTCACAAATCAACCTGATGGGTCCTTACGCGCGACTACCACAAACCTACACCCAATAGGTCAGTGGCAGTCGACTAGGTCCATGAACCTATATGACACACATGGGAGGAATTATCCTTCAGAACAAACATACATGAAAACATATCCATGCATATGAATTCATGAAATGTAAAACAACTAAAAATAATGAATTGATATATATATATAATCCTATAATAATAATAACTAATGAAAGTACATGAATGCATAAAAAGAGGCCACATACAATCCCAAAACAAAACTATATGTTAATGTTCGACCTACTCAAAAGGATTTTACTATTTTTGAATACAACACTGATATAAACCTCAGTGGTTCTAGAACAAACTATCTCCACCTACTCATTGTCTTCCCAAGGACTCTAAAAAAATTCTAACATCTACATAAGACATGAAACTTGAGGGAAGATCCAATGAAGGGGTGAGTATAAAAATATCGAGTTTGAAACCCTAAAATAACAAAGCATAAAGAAAAAATAGAATCAATTATCTCCATAGATGTATATGTCTATTGAACATTCAATGAAAAAAATCCGGAAATAGTCATCAAAGGCCCACAGTCTCATGGTATAATCCTAACTATCAAGCTATCCTAGGAAACATGCTCACTGGTTTCCTATATCCCTCATATGGAAGAACATACTCCACAAGCTATACATCCACCGATGACACTCATCCCAGAGGTCACACTCATCATGTATCATAACAAAGGAAACTAAGAGGGTTTATCTAAGATAAACACTTGATCAAAATACACCACATCCAAAAGAATAGATATCAATACACCGATAGGGGGTCTACACACATGGATCACTAGGGGGACGCCAGACCCAACTATAACAACATTTGATATAGGGTATCAATGCCTATGAATATTTTGGTAAAGAAAATTCAAAAAAACGAATATAAGGTAATAGGATGGGAAATGATAATCACTCTCGTCCTCTTGGAGGAATGCATAATCCACTTACTGAGTTAGTAATCGAAGCGATCTGATTCAAATCAATCCAAAACCACTGAACTCACTCTCAATGCACAAAACATTTGAATCTTCCAAGGGGTAACCCTTTATGATGAGACTGACATAAAACACCTAATCCTCATTAGAGAGGACCAAAGGATCATAATAAATTGATTCTTGTCCATAGAGGCAATCAAATTCTCATAATGAATTTCATCTATGAATAAAGTGGAATCCAACATGTCATCAAATGAGTAAATGGCATATCCCTTGGGGTACATAGTGTGTCTCACTATTCCTTGTTTTCCCATGTCTCTCACTCAAAATAAATGAAATTTTTCTTAGTGCTTGTCAGGTCACAAGCATACACAACATGTATGAGTAATCCCAACACATGACCTTCCACCATGTTGGGGCCCATGTACAATCCCAAGTAAACCTTGTGTGGATCAACATACATTGTGTATAGGCCCACAATATCCCCTTGGCATGTCCTACCTATAAAAATCGGTCCATCCTCCATGAGTTACATAGAGTGTGACTACATAGATGCAACATGTCAGACTACATGGCCACTAAGACATGTACTCCCTGTACATGCTATGTTTTCGGCTTAGGGTAACACAACATATGACATATGTCACATGATATGTGATACATATCTCTACATAGAAACACTTGAACCACAAAATGGGAATCATGGTGTTTTTTCACAGAACTACACACAATGTAGTTTGGTTCTTCAAAAAACTAGTTGAAATATTCACACGCCTTCATCAATGACTCAACATCTGCAAATTCCACTAAAAATTGTTCTGTAGATCATTTATCTAGGTTGACCAATCATCTATGTTGTCAATGGCTGGAATACAACAGTATCTTGAGCATGATGACACCCTACATCATGACTCATACAACCACTATAAACAATCATGATGAACCACTCATATCCATACATAGATTTGGATGCAAATCCAAAACACTAAAATCTCATAATTGAATATTAATCCTAGAACCACGATAACCATTATTTGATCCAAATATCGAATTCTCAACTATATTTCACTATGTATTCATCAAATCAATTGAAAAAATAAACAATAAAAATGTATGCATGTAAAATGGGGACAGAATGGAAAAAACACGAATGTATGGAATGATATGTGACCTATGTTCATTATTTCATCAATCAGTTATCATATTGATGATGAACAATATGGTATGAAAATAAATGATCAAAAACATTAATTATTAACCCCAAATTCGTAAAATAAAACGAATCCCACAAAATGATAGGCCTGTGAAATAATCTATCAATTGACTGATGCATGTTTGTTGTGGGATAATAAACGAGGATTAATCCAAAAATAAAACATCATACCATGAGTTTGGATCGATCATAAATGAAGAAAAGTATTGAATTTCTGTTTTTGGTGAGAGATCACGTCGTCTTATAATATAGTTGTAGAAATATTCTTATAAATATTTGAATGTCATATATAAAAAAACCTAAGACATTAAAAATCTATGTTGAACTATAGGAAAGACCTTTCGACACATTTTTATCATAGTATAACCAAATGTATTTTAAACTGATATGAATAGAAGACATCATAAGATTTTTCTTTTCATATTCATATGATCATTTACAAAAAGTTTATTATATATTATATTAACGATTTTGGTTTCATG
Source organism: Viscum album (assembly GCA_963277665.1). Classification (NCBI taxonomy): domain Eukaryota; kingdom Viridiplantae; phylum Streptophyta; class Magnoliopsida; order Santalales; family Viscaceae; genus Viscum; species Viscum album. The sequence goes on from OY728141.1 coordinate 1,530,471,298, forward strand.
TATTTTTTGGAAATTGGATCATGGAAATGAATATGTGAATAATATATCACAAGAAACCCCTAAAAAATATTATATGGGAAAAATTTTGTGTAGTCATAACTAAGATAGATTTATATCCCAATGGAAATTATAACCTCATTCATGAAAATATTTTAAAAACACATAGATATATTTATTAGTAATTCATAATTAAAATTAAGTGGATTAAAATAATTTAATGGGGGGAAATGTAACAGCTCAACATTTCAGAATATATTTCTTGCATATAAACATTATATCAATAGATTAGTTCACACGAAACACTAAACTAAAATGTACTATGAAATATCAGATAAATTGTTTTAAGGAAATTTAAGAATAATAAATCCTATAGTAAATAAGAATATTCAAATCAATTATAATTTCACACAAAATGAAACTAAGATCACATAGCGTGTTAAAGGGGATTTTTTCTATAATAGTGAGTTTTCTTTATATATTATTTTTTATCTGAAATATAAATTTGTAAACATTTGAATTTTAATTCATTAAAATAAAAAGTAATTTTGATATCAAATTATCAAAATTATCATATGTTGAATTTTTATTAGTTTTTTAAAATAACTGTTTTATGTTAATAGTGAAAAATAATGTTTCGTCCCTTACTGATACATTTATTATACAAGTTTTACCTAGATTTTTATAAAACATTTTACGTTGTGGAATATTAATTTGAGGAGTGAAAATATTTATTTTAAATGTATAAATTTATCCTATAAAACTTATTTCTCATAATTTATAAAATATGTTACAGTTCATTTAGAAACTGCTTTTAGTTTTTTCGTTAAATTAAAATATTTGATGCTAAAATTAGTTTATTGGTTGATTTAGAAGAGATGATTTTTTGTTTTATAATATGAAATTTAATTTCATATAAATTCATTACACTGATAATTTGAACATAAACATATTTATTAATCATTAAAACACATTTTCTCATGAAATTGTTTTTACATGTCATTTGAATATATTAGGATATTATCATTTAAAAGACTAGATATATTATATAATAAAATTAGTTAAATAAATTAAATAAAAATATTAAAAATATTAAATAAGTGAAATTCTTATTTTGGTTATTAGAATTAATTATGTTGGTTAAAAACAGTATGTATCGCAATAAATGTAAAAAAGAGTTCAAATAGTTTTACTGACTATAAATTTCACACATCATTTAAAAATGTTCCTCCATGTTTGTGAATTATAAGTGGATCTTCTAATAATCATCCATTATATTATTAAAACCATTATTTTATTTTGTTCTTTAAATAGTGACAAGGCATTATTGAAATTTCAATAGTAATTGAAAAATTACCCTCTTAATCATATATAAATTGGGATAACATCCACCACATCATGTTGTACCTATTGCCTTAAATTTATAAAAAAACTCATAATTTTTTCACATACTCTATAAATATATCATGTTATAAATCCTTTGGTATCAAATAGTTTCCATAAGTCCTCCATTTTAAAAATATATTTCAATGATAAATTAAATGTCATCAACATGAGTTTTTCATAATCCTTATCCATTTTTATGTTAATTCCACTTACTAATTTTATCTATAAATCCTAATATAATAAAATTATTATTATTAAAATAATTAATTTTTATCATAATTTTTCAACCATTTTTAAACTTTTCCATCGACTACAAAATGTATAACAACATTGATTGTGCATACATGAGGACTATTGACTCTAGGATGTGATGTGGTTTATTTTTACCCACCTACTTTAATGATTAGTGAAAACTATATATTTGATGGTTGAACATGAGGAATATTTAAAAATTATAATTCAAAAATTATAATTTATCATACACCTTATTTCTATTCTATTCATTGGTAAATTGAATTGTTTATCTTACATATGTATGGACTACCACATCCAACATAAATGAATCACATTTTTCATCGACACCATCCACATACATTCCTAATAAAATAATTAATGAAGGAACTTGAATATTAATAAATTATTGAAAACATTTAAAATAATTATTAATTTTATATAAAACCATTTCCTTACTTGTGGAATCCATATAACAAGATCTATTTTGGGCCGATTTTACTACAAATGAAAATACTGTTATAATATTGGTATCATGAATGATTAATGACTGTTATTTATTGGAAATATCTTGTATTAATAATTTATTTGAACAATTTTTTTCTTTTATGAATGTTTTTACTAGTACATAAAATATATATTTTATATATTAATCAATTTCCCTTCAGTCATTAAATTCATTGAAACTATTTCCTCACAATTATAGATTTCACAAACAATATCAATATATTTCACCTACTAAAATGGGACATAATGAAATATTAAATAAAGTTTTATATATTTAATATTTAGGTAAAGATGAACCATTAACCAATAAGTGATAGTTGTCCATTTCTCAATGAATCCTACATGAAAAAATCTATTAATCATACCATATGATGATGAAAAAATAATTAATTAGTTTTCATATTGGGGATAAAAAGTTACATATTATGTTTTTAAAAGGTAATATATTTGTATAACTTCCATAAATTAGTGAATAACATAGTTATTTTCATTATATTACTGGATAACGTATGTTTGATTATGCATTACTCAAGCTAAGGGTGTTCCGCATTAATTTCCTTTGTTTAGAAGATGTTTTGTTAATAAAGTTATTAATATTTAAATTAATTATTTAAATACCATTAGATATAAAATATCATGAATTATCTATTATTCTAGTTATTTGAAATTAAATTACATGCCCTATCATCTAAGGTATTTTTATTAAAAAAATCATAGGTTGTAATGGTTGTTAATAACTCATTATATCATTCATTGTGTTACGATAGTTCATCATGAACATAATTTATAAATTATTATGTTATCAAATATTAGTATATAATTATAATTTATTTTATTTTCCTATTTATGAAAATATGAATTTATAAATCAAATATCCTTCCATAAAATCATTCTTCAACTCAAAAGAAGGACGTTGTTATGAATAATTCAGATTCTCTTTTATGATGATTTTTATTACATTTTTATATTTTCCTTCCCTTTAAATTCCATCCTTTGTATTTATAAACATAATTGTGTGATATATAATGTTACCAGAATCTTTTCCTTCTCTTGTATTAATAATTATGTTTTATTGAATAATGTTATGATATAGTTTTTTCAATTCACTCATTTTCAAATATTCATAATAATTTACATTTATGAATAATTGTTTTATAATAAACAGTAAATTTATTATAATAAAATTATATAAATACTAGTGCAAATTTATTAAATACAATTTTTCATATTTAATGTTATAAAATATTTCCTTCTCACATTTTATTAATGAATTTTTACCCAAAACATAATAATTGATAATGATGCAAATCTTTCAACAAAATATGTTATGGTTTCTATCATAATATGTGCATTCATGATTAAAAGGTTTCCATAGTAATTTTTAATAAAGGATTGTATATTATTTTATCTCATGATGATTTTTAAAATAAATGTTAATATTTTGAAAAATTTGAATTTTTTTAATTTTTAATAGAATTATTGATTTTAGAAAGTGATTTTAATGGGTTATGTTTTCACGAATGAACTATTATGTTAGTTTTAAAGAGAAATTATTATAATATTTCACATTTGAATTTTTTTTGTGTTTTAAATTTTGATAATAATTTTTTTCAACAAAAATTATTTTTGTTTAAAAATGGAATATTTAAAAAATTTCATTCATTGAAAAAGTTAGTGTTTACAAATTTTTTTGTCCGATTTATCCAAATAGCACAAATTTTTTTTATCAATTTAAACAACCTTTATGTTCCTTCTATTAAAGTGGGGATTTTTTTTATACCATACAAATTCGTTATCATGATGTTGTGTAGAATATTTTAGTACTATTATTCATGAAACATATCATATTTATATAAGTTAATTAAGGGATGTTTGATGTATGAATGATTTGATTCATTTGGCATACATATGTATGTATAATTGGTGGTCAAGGTCCTATATATCCATAAAATTACTTGTTATTTTTAATATCTCAGGAACTCAAAAGGATACATGATAGGATTATCCTATAAAAAAGGTACACTCGTGGATTATCCCATGTCAAAGGGTATATTATGGGATTATTCAAAGACCAAGGGTACCCAAGATGATTATCCCAATCCCAATAAAGGTTCCCAATTGGTATGAAATATCATAAGAAGTTAAATGGGTGACTAGTTAAATTTTACTATTTGATGAATATCTTGATGGTTACTATTGAAATATGATTTCTATTTTATATTCACACGTCACTATCATATTATTATTATTTTCCTATTTTATGATCTGTAACTCGTGTTAATTATATCATGATTGCTCAATATTTTATCCATTGTGTACATTTATTCATTTGTGATTACTTATCCTTATATAACGACATATCAAAACTCTTATAGTTCGATGAGATTTTTAATAATAAAATTATCCCCTAGTCATGTTTTCTGATTTTCTTATGACAATACCCTTTTTGATATGTGGATGAATTTCTCATTAACATGGAATTTGATCTCACCGATATCTTTTATTTCCTTTTCTAGGATATCAAGATGAGTATAATTGGGGAATAGTATAAAATGGGGCCAAGTGAGGTATGATTATGGTAAAATTTTAATAAAAATCCCAAAATAAATTACTTGCATAAATGATAAAAAAATAATTTATATATTATTTTATATGAATTATTTGATTATTGTGAAATATAATATTTTAATAATGGAAATAAAGTAAAAAATATGTGTTCATATCATATTTTATCAAAAATAGTGTTTAAATATTCCAAATAAATGTATGTAGTGGAATTGATACAAATAAGAAGTGGATCACACTCCCATAAATTAATAACCAACTCGGAAAAGGAGTTTATTCTAGGATCTACCTAAGGATTCCGGACATACAAAAAATTTTACCATATAAGGTTATATCCACCCAAAGTAGCTAAAATCATGCACTATGTTCATAAGTCATCCCATTATCCCAAAAAGCACGACAATAGTGAATAACTGCGACCAATATCTTAATTCGAAAAAAACATGTGGGGAACTAGTGTGAAATTATTTGTATGTGAACCTACTAGAGGGAAAATCTAGATCATCTATATAATCCATGTCCTCCCATGAAAAATAAAAAAGTTAGAAGTGGAATCAAAAAACATGTCTACCCACAAGTTGTAACACTTACAACCCTCAACCCTATCCCTGAATTATGTTAATCCCCATATTTTCGTAACACAAGTTCTAGGCATAACAAGGGCACACCCAAACAAGGGGAGGAAATAAGTATCACATATAAATCGCAAACCCTAATGAGGGGTAAGAAATGAATGGGAAATCGAGGGGTTCCATCCAAACACACCATTAAAATCCATGGATCCAAACATCCCATTAACCCAAATATATGGTTAAACAATCAAATAATTTTCTCATTCCCTAAATTGACATCCAAACAAGAATTAGAAAAAAATAGAATAGAAAAAAGCATTTAAAATATTAAAAAATAATTTATCTCATTCACAATTTTAATAAAACACCAATTATAATATTTTTTGTGGTTCAATTAAATAACTCATTTTATTTAAATTTTTATCACACTATAGTTGAATTGGGAGATTTCACTTAGAAAACTAGTACAAGACCAACATGACATAAATTTCTCCCAAACAAGTAAAATAATAAACCATGTCATTTTATAATTGGTGGACCATAAACTCATTTCAAATGCCTATTTTAAATAAACAATATAAAGCCCATTATTTTACAATTTAAGGCCAACACCTCACATGTAAATCCATATTCATTTCAAATTCCTGTTTTCACTCATTGATATCAAAACCGGGACCAAAACCATTACACAGAGTGAATAACATTTAAAATTACTTATAACCACATCATTATAGCTTAGTATCTTTATGAATTCCATTTTATTCATTGAAAATATGTATTTCACAAGAAAATACATTTTTTATTGCACAATATGAAAATAAATGGATTGAAATTCCAACAAGTCTTTCATATATAGTCATAAATTAATGAAAATGTGATTTATATAGTGTTAGCAAGCTTAGAATTCCAAAATGATACAATATCATTGTAACACCTACCTCAAAAAGAATAAAACCAGGCTAAAACACTGTGAAACATGTCACCTCCAATGAAGACCATGACACTGAGGGTAGTAATGGAATCTACCCCATGTAGACCCTGAAATTCATATAATTCGGAGCACAAAGAATCCTAAAATCGATCCATATGATAACTAAGGATTTTGGGTGAATAAAAAGCAAACTGTTAATAGAGGTAGAAAGGAAGAAGGAAGAAACTGAGGAAGAACTAAATCAAGCATCTTGTTAATCACTAATGGGAAGTATAGTCTCAAGGGTAGAAGAAGACAGAACTCCTTTAATGGATCCCAAGGAACACGTTACTCTTTTGGAGGAGATTAGGGGTAAATTCCATCCTATTTAGGAATGAAATTTTTTATAATTAGAAAATATTTTAAAAACATGGATTTGAAACGTCGTATGGACAGATGGTTTGAAAAAACATGAGCCAATTATGTGGGAGATACACTCCCCAAAAAATGTATGATGTATTTATATATTGGGGTATCTTATAGTTTCCAAAAACAGTGCTCCTCAGCCATGATAAACACATGTTCTGACGTGGTCTCTTGGACACTCCACAAATTTTTAAAATCCACATATAATATTTGAAAAACAACTTTATAAAAATGATGGATCCAATGTCTTGGGCAGTGGACGATTTCCCTATCCATGTGAGATAAACATGACCATTCCAAAAAAGCCTCCAAAAATTCATGGATGAAAAAAACCAGAATACAATTAATCATAAGGAGTGGTCAAACAGGACCAATATAAAAATTATAATTTCTCAAGGGGTGTCAAAAACACCCCACCATGAAACTTAGTACCCAAATAAAGTCCACATTAAATGTGATACATAAGACGAAGGAATTACCCAAAAGGGCCTAACAAAGGAACCACTCAATAATTCTCAACCTCATGGAAAAAACCAAAATCCACTAATACAATAAAACATATCAACCAAAAGGTAGTATGCTTCCACAATAAAAATTAAATGGGATCCTCCCAGAAGAAGTCATATCAAACATGGGATATCAAATATGGTCTCCCCACACATAGAGTTCATCTAACATGGGGAAAAAAGAACTAATTTTGATAATGCATACTTGAACAACCGAATAACCATGATAATAAAACATTCCAATATAACAGTACATCGGAACCCAATGTGATGGATAATGACCATGAAGAACCAAAAAATATGATCAGTAGAATTCACCGTTGGCCATGAAATGTTCAAATAACTCAGGGTCAAGAACCAGAACACCCTCACATGGTACATCCAATGAAAGGACACATCCGTACACTAATTAGGGTGCCACACACAATTGGATTGTTAAAAAAATTTGTTAACCCATTATATACCAAAATTCCAATGTCATGTCTATAGAATTAGAACCTCAAGGGTCATTAAAAATAACTATCACGTACCACATTCACTAGGAATGACTTTCCAAAAAAACGAGCCTCACCAATGACAATCATAGGAAACTATTATGTATGAGGAATAATATAGAAGGAATAAAAACAAGTAATTCAAAAATATAACATCAAAAAAATTAATAAAAATATCCTAATATTAACCATATATATGAAACATCAAAAATGAAGAAACCATCCATAAAATATAGCAGTAAAACCAAATCTCCAATAAAAAGGACATTGACATCATGGACAGTTCTCCAAATAAAAAACAAAACCCATCATCCAAATGATCAAACATTGTACTTATTATTGAAACCACACTCAAAATATTTTTGAAGATTACCCAAAGTCCATAACAGAGAAAAACCTGAACAATATCCATCACTTTAAACACATACACTACATCAAGAAAAAACGAATCGATGAATTAATCCCAAATATATATTAAAATATACTCTAAAAACCACAGAGGGAACAAAAACTACCCTAAAATTGATAAAAGGTCTAATAAAATATTGATAGAGAAGATTCTGGTTTCCAGATATGTCTGAGTATCACATTAATATCTTCCAACCTAATCTTAAATTTTAGTCTCAACTAAGGTTCTCTATCCACCGCTCTATTTAGAGTCTTTGAGGGAACTAGAACAAGAGAAATCCTTTTAACCATTATAGGTAATGTGAGCATCATAAACATTAACCTCTTCAAGTCTATAGAATAAAAAAAGATTCCCTCACAAGCATGTAATCAAATAAATGAATGACAGATCTCAAGAATGTCACACCACACCCAAACCATTTCATTTGAAAACCGAAATTTCTCAAATGTTTAATTAAAATCACATTCCAACATTGTATTTCTCAATAACGATGAAAATAGATGTTTAAAAACAAAACCACCACATTGGACTATAAACATTTCCAAAAAACATGTCAAACCAAAAAATCCATTTTTAAATCTAGTTTCATGTTGGAAACCAAGTGTCCAAAATGTTTATGAAAAAAATATATTATATCCCAAGACAAATTCCAAGATTTTTTTTTAAAAAAAACATCATTTTAAAACTCCACATTTTTAATATAAGACACCAAAAAACACTATTTATTAAAAAAATTCATAAATCCATAGTAATTGTCTCATCTAACTCTTTGAAAACCCTATTTTGAAAATAAATCTTTTCACAACACTCATTTATTCTTCAAAACAAGGGGTTTGAATTTAAGAACAATGAGAAACTACATAAGAATCCATGTAAGGATCACTAGAAACACATCCAAAAAATGGAAACAAAACACTCTTTATTCCACCTCTAACAAGTAGATCCAATTTATTTTGATGACCAGAATAAAGGGGATTCTTTATAGGATAACAGAGGAAAATATTTTCATTTTAACATCCCCACCCAGGATCATGTTGCTATTTCCTAGAGGCAGGTCCCCACATGACATCATGCATGTGTCCCCATATATCATAGGTTACCGACTAGCAGTGGGGTTATAATAAATCATGTTTAGAGACTATAACCTATCTATGGGTGTAAGACATAACATATATCTTAAAAAATAATGGATAAAATAAATAATAAACTACAAATTGAATTCTAATCATCCCCCAAAACATGGTACAAAACAAAACCGAACAATAAATACAACATTTCATTCTAGAAATTCCAATATTGATGAAAAACCTAGATCAAAGGACAACATTAGCATCCCCAAAATGGGTCTTGAATACATGTGTGGATCCCACAACCATGAACATTATATGACAAATGAACTCTACAGAATATGACCTCTCTTCTTGCCCTGACGTACAACCATGATCTCTCCTTGTTTACACAAGGATATACCAAGTATGTAGTGATTACAAATTTTAGGCCACCATCAATGGGTTATAAAATATATCTACTATAAATAGAGGGTGCTTTCAATTACTTAGTTAATTATATGATAACTAAATTATACCACATGTTCCATTAGTTAAAGATATTCCCTTTAAAAATCATTATCATTATATTAATTTTTTCATTTAATCCATTTTCATCAATAAATCCATTTTCATCACTAAATTCGTAATAATCACTAAATCCATTTTCATTAGTAAATCAATGGGTTAGGCATTTACATCATTTTCACTATATCCTATTCTTGTCAAATACTATACATAAGGTTATAAGACAAGTTCCCAATCTCTATACAGGTAAACATTACATAAACAATAACATCAAACTTACCATATAGAAATGTCCCATGTAGAATCATCAATTTCATTTATTTGGGGAATTGAGCCTCAATCCACTTACATAACATGTGCATTATAGGATTGGGATATAGAGCCCATCTCTAACCTAACCTATGGACATAGAACCTCAAGTCCAATACCCCACAACTACCAAGACTAGTGAACATGATTCCTCATACATTTTTCACATGTACCACATCATAATCCATGCATAAACCATACACATAACATTCTCAGGACATAATCTATTCAATACATAAATCATGTTCATTAATTAACACAATAGAATGAATACCATTTTCATTGCATGGATCATTTGACCCATTTCACTTTTAATACCTTAACCCATTTATAATATTAAACAAATCCCCTACATTAGCAAATTAAACATATTCATCAATTATCATTCATAAAATTAATTAACAAATTTATTAATTCAGAAGAATTTAAACATTTAATATGTTCATTATTTCACATTACCTAAACCACTTATGAATTTTACATAAAATTTCTAATTTATTTAGTGTCATCACTTTATTTCATCCATCCCATTTTCTATTAATAAAAATAATAACTTATGGAATTTTCATGTCTATAAAAAATTATCAATATTTCACTTTTAATCTCAACTATCATGTCTATGGGGTCTACCTTACCACACATCAATTCTATAGTTAACATTACAATTTTCCATGTCCGGGAAAAATGGTACACCCCATGGGTGGCCCTAAATTGATTTAGTCAACCTCATTGCATTCTAAGGGATATAAGAGGGTTTCAATTAATCAATTATCTTTCCATTTTACCAAATTCATATATTGAAATCAAATAAAAAACAAGATAGAATAATAAACACAATCCCCGATGCACAAATCAACATTAAGGCCATGAGATATACTTTTATATCACCTACATATTATATTTAGATGAACACATGATTAAACTAAAAATTATATCCATATTCAAGAACTATTATAATCCAAAACCAATGACCTATTGGAAAATTTTTGTTTTAGGGATTTAGAAGGAGAAGAACAAAACCACAATTCCAAATCTGGAATAGAGAAGCAACGAGATCATTACACTTTCCTAGAGCTTATATCTATAAAAAATATCCAAACAGCCAAATATTGATGTATATTTATCCTTGGCAAGTCTTGGTAACTTTGGTTTCTCACAAGGGTTGATGAAAAAAATAGAGGATGAAGTTGGGCGAGAATCAATAAAATCATGAGGGTGACAAAATGTAAAATCCCACACTTAATGGGGTGCATATATATGCCAAACAGTTTTCCAAAAAAAATTCTTTGCAAGCACATGTCTATTTCAAAGAGGTTTATGTGTCGTATAGTTACTTAGAAAGCCCACATGGTTTGAGAAGACATGCTTCACCCACATTGAATACATCTGACCAAGGCCACATGGTTTTTCGTCCCCCCTTAGACTGTTTTCTATCCATGTCCCCCTCCTATCTATTAACACAATTTAGGCACATCATTTCTACTAATAGTGCACCAACCATGCAATATGAACATGACAGATAGATTCCCATTTCATTCCTTATCCCCCAGAACAGCCATATACATCCTCATATAGAATGTAAAAATTTAATGGGTGAACATTATAGGGTTTGGACTAAATTTCAAACAAAAATGTGCCCCCATGAATTCTAGGATCTTACAACGTCCCCACCTTATAACTCATCATCCTCGATCCTCTCTCCCAATCATCAATGATATTTAGATGTATATAGATTTTTCCACTAATACAACACATCCGACTTTCTCTCCCAAGATCCTTCCTAAATATTATCATGATACCACAAAAAAAAGTTATTGTCCTTCCCCAGAATACATTATCGCAATGATCCACAACACGGAGAGGATGCTCCTCAATGGAAGCATCATCTTAAAGCTCAACATCCTCAAACTCAATTACATTATATGGGTCTGGGCGATACTTCCAATGTTGTAACACATAGTAATAAACACGAATTCCATCATACCATTCTGGATGATCCAATTAGAAGAACACGAGACCAATCCTCTACGCAATCATAAAAAACCCCATGAATGTAGGTGCCAATATACCCTATTATTGAATCTGATCATGACCCAAACTTGGATATACCTAAAAACACATGATTAACCACTTTAAACTCAATAGATCTACAATGATGATCCACATAATATTTCTACCTACTCTAATCCATTTCCATCCATTTTCAAATAAATTGCACATGTTATGATATCTCATGAATGAGACTCAATCCCAACAACTCTGATTCCTGAATCTGTTACCAATACCACAGATATCTCCACAGTCTACCATATAGTGTTTTTTCTGGTTCCATCTGAATTGTATACTGTAAAATGTTATTGTAGGAGAAATAAACAAATTAAAAGTGCTTATCTCATGATCGACCAATGTCTTTGAAATAATTCCTCAACATTCCCATAGTACATTCATTGTATGATCTGATTTACCATATGTTTATTGGTGTAAAGCCATACTAAAAAACAAATGGGATCCATGATATTACTATAACCCCTACAAAAAGCATGAACTAAACATTGATCATGACCTGAAACTATCATTCCTAGAATCCCATGAAATAACATTATCTCCCTAACAGACAACTCATCCTACTAATCAAAGGTGAATTTTTCATTAATTATCAATATATGATCAACCTTCGTCAACTGATAAATATTTACATATATCACATCATTCATCTAAGGAATCCATAGAAGAACCACCACAAAATAAATCATAATTTCATTCCATTACAATTATAGAATGGTACATGGCTATCACAATCCACATGGTCACTGATGATCATATTTTACCAACTGAATGGTATGGTATCATTCCATGAAACCTAAATCCTACTTCTTTATCCCAAGACACCAATACATTCTATAATGATCATGATCCATTATGGTCAAACCTAAATTCACCCCCACATTGATGCACGAAACTCGTGATAAAACTGAACACACATTCAAGAAGGCACTGTTACACGGTCAAAGAAATAAAATATCTCATCATCATCAATGGTCCATCCATTATGTGACTTCTCACTTTTAAGACATTCCCTTAATGAAAACAATTCTGGATCCATACACTACCCCTCCTTAATCTAGTTTATAATCATGTAATAGACATCCTGGAATGAACGGTTTATCATCCATCAGCCATCCTACACCACTAGATGTTTTTTTATTAAAACCCATCATTCTCTACTCGAAACTAGATTCCCAAACAACATAATTTAGTGACTTTTAACTGAATGCATCCACAACACTATTCCCCATTCCTAATGTTTAAACCATATTGATTTCAAACATTGCAATTACATAACCCATCTTTACAGATAAAGATTCAAATAATTTTACGAGAATATATACATACAGATTCCATGATCAGTATTCACTATAAACTATTATCCCAACAAATAGTATTGCAAAAACATTAAATAATATACAAGCGCAGCCAACTCAATATCATGGTTAGGTAAATTTCATTCATGGGGCCTTAACATCCATTAACCATATTCCAAAACTGTATCATCCTACATCAACACATTCCCATTCCTATAATCGGACACATCACAAAAAAGGTATAACCCTTACCTAGAGAAGCCTGGGTCATAATCGGTGCAGTTGTTAAACACTTGTCTATGTCTTAGAGAGAACACTCACATAAACTATACCAATAAAAAATAATTACCTTCTTTGTCAAGCCAGATAGTTGTTTGGAAAAATAGGAAAATTAATTTATAAACCTCCTACAATAGCCTACCAATCCAACAAAATACAATCATTAGAAACATTATTGTTCTACTCCCAAGATACAACTTCTTGTATCTTATTTAGGTCTACTGAAACTAATTTAATTTAGATGATGTGACCTAGAAATTCACTATATCAACCCATAAATAACACATGGGTGTCATGGTGTATATCCTATGATATCTTAGCATACTCCAGATGATGTCAATATGTTTGGCATGATCGTCATGGGTCTTGGAGTACACAATGATGTCATCATTGAGGTCAATTATGAACTAATCATGGAATGGGTGAGATATTAAATTCATTAGGTCCATCAACACGGCCGACACATTCTTTAGAATGAATGGCATGATAATAAATTCATACAACCCATACCCACTTAAGATTGTTGATTGTGGAATATTTGAAGACCTAATATTCAGATAGTTGTAACAAGACATTAAATAGATTTTGGAGAACACAGATTCACCTCTCTGATGGTAAAAAATATCTTCGATTAAGGAAAACTATTTCTATTATTAATAATAATTTATTTATATTTCTATAATCAATGCATAAACACAATATTTCGTCGGCCTTCTAGTAAAACAACACCGGAGATCCCCAAGGTGATGTACTAGGAGGAATAATCACTTTATTGTCAAAATTATCCATTTGATTTTTAAGATCATTGTATTGTAATGGTGCCATAATATTTGGAACAATGTAATATGGTTCTTCTCTATGAAACAACTCTATTGTGATGTCAAATATCTCATAGGTGGATGCCCAAATAAGTCCTCATGAACACATCCTATAACTGATCTACCATAGGAGAAAAGACATTCTGTTATACTCCCCCATTATCATGCACAATAATTGCCATTTGGACTATGAGTGCACCCAATTAGTGACAACCTAGATCCACATATCCTTCCTAGTAATCCAATTCCCACTGATGGACATTCATGTCTCCCTCAAGAGATGTGAGCATTACAGAAAGATGGTACCAATAAAAATGGTACTGGCACAACCCTAAGAAATACAAACAAAAAATAAGATCAAAAATAAAAATCTCAAGAAACAACAAGTCCCATTAGAAATGGTACCACCCAGCATCAATATCACATTCCGTAAACATGTAAATATTTTATACTATCACTGATAAATACATATTATTTGACATTACATAAAAAATGTTTCCACCAAAATACTCAACATGTCCGAAAAATTAAAAGACATAAATTAATGAGTGTATCTTTTATAAAATAAAGGATTAGCATGTGTGGAAGCTACAAGTATCATGCCTATAACCACCAAGGGTTCATCCACGATACCTCAAGTTGTAGACTGAATTGCATGATGCTGGACTACCCCTTTACCCAGTGTTTTGTGTTTGTTCTTATCACAATATTACCCTGTTTATACAGGCACTCGCACCTCAGGGTACAACATATTCCACCTTGATGAATATGTATTGTAGAGATCTAACATAAAGTCTGATATAAGGTAACCAACCTCCTTCCTTCAGTTGGAATCAGTCTAGAGCCTCCATCAGGGCCCAACTATCGAGGGTTATTATAAAACCTCTACAAATTCCCTTTAATTAAACATGCTCAACAATCATTTATGGGTCAGGTGATTTGACCACACTAGTCTCTCAGACTACCAATCTAATATCAACAAACCTGGTTACCTCTCTGAGAATATGATCCTCATTTTTTACTACTCTTCACACCTCCATCCTAGTAATGATTCTAGAAACAATACTTTCTTTTCATTGACGTAAAAAACATGTATGCCCAATTAGAACATCAAATCTGCAACATGAATCCTCTTTTATGATCCCTTATAATATTCAGTCCTGATCCATATATTTTGTAACCCTATTTAAATAGAATATGTTCAACGGTTACATAATCTCATATCTATGTCAATCCTGGAAATTTCTGGTTATATCGGCCTCATCCCCTCTCTACACTGCAAACAAATTGTTCCAAGTCCATAAATAGACAACATAATCCCTCAATAAAATAGTCCTTAGGGTAAACCTTATAAACTTTGTATACGACATTCATAACAAGGTATCTAGAAATAAATTCTCCAGAAAATATTCCTTATGTCTTTTTATAATATACCATCAGCCTTCTGAGTCTGAACAAAAATATCCCAAAAGTGTTTTTCATGGTCCTCACAAACATATATTCTTCCAACTTGACACTCTTCTATGTAAGAGTCTCTATGGGAACCAAAATCGTCTTGATGGAATCCATAGAAAACTATATAACTATATGTCAACCCTCATCCGCAAACATCAAAGGGTGTTGCAAAAGTAATTCAAGGATAATTTCAAACATACTTAGCATGACCTAAGCTAGGTCCCTTTAAATCATCTGGATAAAATAAGATAAGTTCTCATGAAACTTCTCCTCTCATAAATTATATTGGACCATCATGTATTCATTCAACGATACTGTTAGAGATTTCTTAGTGTTATCATATTGTCATCTAATAAGCACACATCCACATGGTGGAATTTTCTACATTGACCAACACAATTTTTAGAACACATTACATAGAAATTTCACAGTTTTCAAAAATAATTCCTTCCACTACACATAAACAAAACAGTTTGTATAAACTATCCCAATGGATATCTTCAAATATGTACACTTCCCTCGACCATCCATACTGCAGGTCATGGATAACATGGGGTAAAACAACTTACCTATTCACATTTATTTAATTATACCCATTTTTAAAATCCATTTCCAAAATCACATTGTAAATATTTCATTCTATAATCATTTACCATTTCCCAACATGTTACAACAAACATTTTGATGATTTTATAACCCTTTATTTCGCCCTATTATTTATCTATTATTAATATTTCTTTACTTTTTATACATTTAATAATTTTTTATTAGATGACATTTTTCATCAATATTTCAACTATGTAAAATGCCTCATAAAAAACATCTTCTACACAACCATCATGTTTGCATCTATCAGGATGCATTCCAAAAAATTTCGTATGATTCTATAATGATTCATGAATGCAAAATCTCATTCCATTCTAGTCAGGAGAATAATATCATAATACAGTCACATCACACAAAATGTTCGTCACTAAATGGTGAAAAGTCATTCCACTAAAATTAAATATATCATGATCATCAATCCCCACCCTAGGTACTTGGGTTTTTCCATGTACATGGGATTGATACTCCCATAAAAGAGATCATTACCAAGACCCCAACACTTCATAATATAATATATACATTTCCTAAATAATAAGTCCACATAATAATACTGATCTTATACCACATTGTAATTTCACCAACCCATGATCCACTAACCAGTTTCCTGAGTCAGGTCACCACATGATCTCAAGCACACCTTCCCATATGCTAGAGGTTGTTGACTAGTAAAAATGGTCTAGAAATTACATGGGAAGACTATACCATCGTTAATAGAGTTAAAAACATCATATAACATATTAAATACTAGAAAAAATAAATAATAATCTAGAATAATCATTCCAATGATCTTTCAAAACTAGGTACATATCACAACAAAAAAATAATATGTCTCTTAATGATAATAGTAATAAAAGTGAATAAAATCCCATAGTGAATACCATAGAAGCATCCAAAATTCTTTCCAAACACTGAGTATGGATCCCTCATCCATGCACATCCCAATCCCAATCAACCCTACAGCATATTACCATTTCCCTCATATTTCCATGAAATGATGAAGTCTTCTTGGGCACCAAATGGTGGACAGAGATGGGTGCTTGTACAAATCAGTAGTCAACCACAAATAGATTTGCCAAGATGTCAATTATTGATGGATAGTTCATGAATTCACTATAAAAATGAAAATCTAAACATAAGATATCGCATGTTCTGTTAGTTAAAAATATTCATATTTACCATATTGATCATTATTTACAATTAATAATTTATGAAATTTTCATCACTAAATCATTTTTCATTACTAAATCCATTTTCAAAATAATTTCATAGGTTAGGAATTTAAATCATTTTTACTAAGACATACAATGTTCAATACTATTAATAAGGGAATAAAGCACGTTTTCTATCTCTCTATACATAAAAAAATATCATATATAATTGCATAACACTTACCCTAGATCCTCAATCTAGTCAGTCTCATAAAATGCATCAGTTAGAGGCATAAGCCTCAGCCCCCTTTCCTAAACCTTGAATTTTTGGGGTGGGGTTTAGAGCCTCAGTCTATCCCGACCTATGTTCATTGATCCTCAACTGCAATTCCCCATAACATCCAAGTCATGTGTATATACTTCTTCATCCATTTACCACAGATACCATATCACAAAACATGAATAAACAATACTAATAATATTCACCTGTCATAAACGATTCAATGCATAAATTCTGTTCATTTTTTAATATGTTAACACATTTTCCATTTCTATTGCATAGCTTATTTAACCCATTTACCTTTTCATTCAATATACAATTTAGAATATTCAAAAATTCCAAAACGTTTTCATATTTAATGTATGAAAAAATTATCATAAGTTAACACATTTGACAGATCCATCAATTAAAAATAATTCAGATGTTTAATATGTTCATCATTTCACATGAATTTACCCAATTATGAATTTTATGTACAATTCATACGTCTGTTATCACCATCACATTATTTTATCTGACCCATTTCTTATTAATCAAAATAACCCCGTAGGGAATTATCAACTGTAAACAAAACTATCAATATTCGCATTTTCATCCTAAATTATAAATAAACATGTTCTCCAAGGGATATTCTGTATAAAAAGTCAATTATATTCTTAACATTAAAATTATCCATGTTTGGTAATGTTAAAACACTCTATGGCTGTCCCTAATTCAGTCTAGTCATCCATAGTTCATCTCACTGTGTTTATAAAGGGTTCAATTTTGGATTTATCCATCATTTTTCAATATTTATTTAAAGGCATAAAATTCACAATATGATAGAACCATTACCACAAACACACATATACAAATCAACTTGAAGAGACCAGGATATAAATTTTGAACCACCTTCCATGAATCAGTAAATGAACACCCATGTAACCACATTTTTATATCTAGATTCAAACAGCCATTGAATCCCCAGCATTCTATCCTTTGAAAGAAGAGTGTTTTAGGGATTCAGAAGATGAAGAACAAAACTACAAGACCTAATATAGATAAATGTAAAAGGCAAACATTTTACTTATATGTTGTTTCTATCCACAGTTCATGACACTCCAAAAAACCTATAATCGAAAGAGATAAATCCATGGGAATCGTTTTTCCCTTTGGTTTGACACTAGATTTGATTGAGGGGAAATATGTGAAGAAATCTGGTGAGAGACCATAAAATCCAAAGAGGCTAATATAGAAAATTACCAAATATAATGTAGCACATAATTAGGGAAGATAGTTTTCCAAACTATGTTCCAACCATGTGTGTAATTATTTCCAATAGGGGTCCATGTTGGATTGTAACCTAAGGATCCAGAACAGATTGAATAAATGTTCTCTAACAATGTACAATTCCTCTATCCAAGGTTAAACGAGTTGTCCTCCCTCCTTGCATAGTTTGTTTTTCCTTATAACCCTCAACTTGGTTAACAATGTTTTGGTGCACAGTTTTCAGTAACCATGTGTAAACTATGCGACATTTACATGATGGACTGCATCCCATTTCATTCATGTTCCAAACAGACAAAACAAACTCGATATTCCTCGTATAGTTGGTAAAAAATTAATGTTACAACATTACGAGATTAAAACCAAAATTTAAAAAATAAAGTAAATTCATGAATTTTAGGATTATACATTTATTCATGCGTTGACAACCATGGTTTTGGAGACAATGTTGAAATAGTGCAATACTATAAGAAAAGAAGGTGGACACAGCCCCAATGTCACCGTTTGGTTTCCTAAGCCATGAAAGTCAAATATGCGGCATATGATTCCATCCACATCATCCAAAAACCAAGGAGATATCCCCAATATCAAATACATAATCCAAAGGGATCTTTTAAATAGTAATTATGTCATATAAAAACCAAGGTAAATAATAAAAATAAATTGAAATCTATAATTAAAATCCCAACATACCAGATATTTTTGTGTCTCAAGAGAAACAATAGATAACTAGAATCTCCCTACCCCTAAATTTGAATCATATATAATAATAACCTCTATTGTATCATGAATTACCTATAATAAATGTGTTTCTTAAGAAGCATTGGTTACCACTAAATGATATCCAAAATATCTGACAATTATTTTATTTAGTAATCGAGCTAGTCATCGAAAGAAGTCACAACCAACTATAATAATTCTACACATTTTTAAATATATAAACAACATGAAAACAAACCATGAAGAGAACGTAAAACAGAAATTGAAAAAATAATTATCCAACTTATATCGTGCCTGAACAATCCCTATGCATCCTTTAGTCACACACACCACCACCGAAATAACCACAATAAAACCAAGAAAAACAAGAAGGGTATAACTATGAACCTAGAACCAGAAATATATAGGTGTGAGATAAATATCAAAATCAGTAAACACAACTATAAAAAACAATGAAATATGATTCATAGGGAAAATTAAAAACAATATTTTTAAATTAATCTATATAATATGATTTTTATATTTAACATATAATAAAAACAAAAACAATCCATAATCACCAAAAAAACATTTCACTTTATTTTCCAAATACCAATATAATTATTTTTTAAAACAAAAAAATAGACCTATCCCATTTTATAACCACTCCCAAAAGTTCCCATTTCTTTAAAAAAACACATAGCTAAATACAAATTAATTGGATACATGTTTCGAATTTAAAACATGAAAACATACATTTATAATGTAATGTACCAAATTTTATATTATTCTTAATGAAATCACATACAAGAGTCTTTAAAATCACAAATAAGGTTTCACAGACATTATTGAAAACTTATTTTAAAAGGAAAACAATCCAACAAACCATAATGGGTCAAATACCGAAAGCATTCACCGTCCATCAAAAGAATTTAAAAGTGAAAAATGATCATGAAAGGTAAAATATCAATTTAAGTAGGGGAATTAATAAAAATAATAATTATATAAACTCCATCAAATTGAAACCAACCCAAAAAATGATTGTATCATGGATTTTACCTAGGGAGTCCTAACATGAAAAGAATCAAAATGTATAAGGGAATAACTAGAATAATTGTCTACCATCATACGGTAAGTCCATACTATCATCATAATAACCCACATAAGGATCACAATGATAATGAACACCCACCTATCCCTTGTAACTAGCACAGATTGATGGAATATAACAGTGTGTCTACCAAATATAGGAACAAGCTAGATCTTCCACTATGTAGTAGGCATCACAAGGATAACAAGGATGAGAGTCATGGAATATACAATATATGTAAATAAATAATGAATAACCATAAAAGACAATAGAATTAACAAACAATGAAATGAGTCATGATATATATAGAAAATACACAAAAGGAGTATAAAAAATTCCAAATAATGGGTGAAAAATAGAATCACATACTAATAATAATACCAAATAAAGGGTAAGAAATCATAGGGAAGTAATGTCATGGAATCCACAAACACCATATAATTTCAAGCTTCTAGATGATCCTTTGACACCCAAACATATTTTGGAATTAAAATAATATTATAATTTAAAAAATTCATTTCTAACCACTAATTTGAAATGATAGAAAATTAAAAATCATTTAGAACCATAAAAATTATACCTTACAAGAGGGATCTCTTCTTTAAAAATAAAAATCACATCTAGAGGCCATTATTTACATCTCACATTATATAAAATACCACTTTGGACATTTTAATAACATCAATGAAATTACTCATTTCCATAAAAATGTTTCATGCTACCTTTATACAAGGGTATTTTTTTTTGAAAACCAAAACAATCCAAAATGGAAACCATTTTATCCAAATAACATTAAATAAGAAACCATGAAATTGATAAATTTTTTAGACCACACAAAAATTTTATTCACCGTTTTAAATTAAACATTAACCCTCTTTATTGATAAATATGAGGTCAAAACCACAGTTAGAAATAAAAATAACATTTAAACCCCTGTTTTCACTCATTAAAAACCAAATCAGGGTCAAAATCCATTTCCCAACTAGAATTTTTTTAAAAATCCATAAGAACACAACAATAGCTCTTATCATATTTAGAAAAAAATTTATACACACAAACATGGATTTCAAATGATTACCCATTTATGGAAATCTCAAAATACAATGAGATTGTTAAAAATTTGGACAAGGCTATCACATTTAGTCTTATTTTCATTAAAATAATATTTATAAATTTCAATAATTAAAAAAAATTATAAAATGTAACAATTTAATAGTAACACCTACCTCAAAGAGATAAAAACCAAGACGAAATTCATCTTAATGTGTTCTTTCAATGGTGGAAAACCCCAATAGGGTAGAAACGGTGTCTATAACAACTAGAAACCAAAACAAATGTCATTATATCCACATGGTACTATAAAACCGAGCCACCTTATAACATGGGTTCAACAAGGAAGCTGAATCTAGTTGAGAAGAGGGGGAAATAAAGGAGGAATAAAATAGGGAGAACTCGGCTCAATCCTCTTGAAAATCACTAATGGAAGGGAAATAAAAAAGGGGGAATGTGGAACTCCTCCGTGGGCTCACAAGGATCAGTCAACTCATATAGATGAGAATAGGGGTCAATTGATTCATATTTATTAGTGGTATTTTAGTAATTTTATAAAATATTAAACACCATGACAAGACTCGTGGTTTGGAAAACTATGCACGAACATTGAGGGAGATATAGACCATCAAAAATTTAGTTTCCCTTATTACTACAAGGGTTCAAAATTGTTTGAAAACCAATGCATGTAACACCTAAAAAAGTTATGTTATGTCTCTTCTTAAATAAATTCAATTTCTTCGATATCATATGTTGAATGCAACAATGAGTTTAAATGAACGGTGATATACATTAAAATACCATTATTCTAAGAAGAACATTATAAACTAGATGTTAAATTATAATATGTTAATAAAATTAATTTTATTATGAAATATATATGATGTTATTATTTTTTATTTCCCAGAAAATATGAACTTAATTTTCAATGATATTTATTCTTCAAGAATAAGTGTTGTTCTAAGTGAATTTAGTTGTTTTTATGTGTAAATATTATAATAAATATCAATAAAATCTATATAATTTAATTTATAATAATAGTATCATTTATAAAATCATCATTTTAAAATTATCTTATGGTAATTTTTTTTTGAATTGTTTTCAAAAATATATTTTTCCTACGAGTACTGATAAATACAGACTTTTATACAATTATTATTTTTTAAAAATTAAAATCCCCATATTATTTATATTTTTTCTCAAATTTTAATAAGTAATAAATAGCTATATATAATTTTATTTATTTTCTTTTACTCATCATTATACAGAATTTTGATATAAGTACATTTTATGTCTTAAAAATAAATTTTTCGAGAATATGAATTTTCTTTTATTTTTATTTGATTAATAATAAATTAATTTCTAAAATTATTATGTTTTGAAATTTGAAAATTTTGTTTCTTATTTGGATTCACATGGAACAAATTTAATAAACATGTCAATTATATTTTTTTATAATATGAATAGTTCAACTAGTAATTGTTTTTTGCAATAATTATTGGTAAATCAGGTAATTAAGAGTAAAATTAATATTATAAGAGTTAGTAAATTACTATAACACTATTTTTACTTGTATCGTATGATAAGTTTTTCGAACAAAATAATCTATGGGTCAAATTCATGACTTTTTGGAGACACTCGGTGGTCATTATGCCCTTTATAGTATTTTATTTTATTAAAAGAAAAGCGTGTCATATTATTGGTTTTAATAAGTATAATTTTTTTAATATATGTTCCTATAGAATATATGTACCTTCATAAGTTTTATTTTTAAAGATAAAATATTTTTCTTCATCAAGGTAATTTATTCATAACTTTTCATGAAATAAATACCACCCATTAAGGCATGTACAATAATAAGGAATTAATTATTTAATTAATGGGAAAATCAATAAAATAATTCAATTTAAAATGATAAGAACCATTAAATTACCTAAAAATTTAATAAATTTTATTGGATGTGTTATTTATGTCCATATTCATTCTTGTTTATGATTTATAATTATTTTTCATTATTAAAAAGTTGTTATGAACTATATATAGTTTTATTTAATTAAATGTCAAACATGTTATACTCTTGTTTTCAATATGTATAGTGTTTATAATATTGTGTTTTATAGATTTTGTCTTCATCTATAAATAGTAATACAAATTAATAAAATTTATCTATATAATGATTATTTATTTTTAAATTTTAGTGATGAAATAGTTACCTTATATCATGGCACACTTATTAAGAAAAAATTATTCAATTAATGGAAAAATCAAACAAATAACATTAGAAATATTGAAATAAATATAAATTTGGATATTTAAGTTGATAAATAAATTTTGTAGATATATATTACATTTTAGGGATTGATTAATGGTCTTTTCTAAGGTATATATTATTTTCATGATATTAATAATGTCAAAGTAATGAATAGTATAAAATTTTAAAATAATGAAATTTTATTGAATTAATATTTTATTAAAATTGATAGAAAATATGAAAATGTTATATAATCAATAATGTGATAATTTATGGACTCATGTTTTATCGCATATTAATTTTTATCCGATTTTTATTTCTTTTGATCTAGAATAGACTTATAATATTTTGATATTTTTAGAAATTCTGAAAGTTTCCCTCACATCAATTATAAAGGGGAACATGCTCACTAACATCGTAAAAACTATGTTATCCATCTATCTCAACCATGTGATATATGTTTAACTTCCAAACTTCCTTATCCATGTTTTTCATATGCTTTCAACCTCATTATACCAACCCTATTTTCATGAAGAGAATATCTAAAGGATGAATCATTAAGTGAATGTAACCATCTTTACTAGATCATCAATGTTTATTTCTTCTTCTACATCCCTTTTATGTTTTTTTCAATGATAAAATCATTAATATATATTCATATATATTCTATGATTTAATTAAGTTAATACAGAAACAATATTATACCTTTTATGTTTCCTACGAAAAATGATAACACCATAGGTGCGTATATACATCTCACCGTCTCCATGGAGTTGAGTAATTTTATTTTCATAGTAAATATACTTGTATGGCTATAATAATGTAATTAATTTATATATATTTTAATAATGACATAAGATTTTATATTTAAAATTAACCAAACATCCATTTCATTACGCATTCAAATTAAATGGAATTACATGATCGCTTGTACGTACATACGATCCCTTATCCTCACGATACGATGCAATTCATTTACTATGTTAAACATTAAATATGGTTAGAAAAATGTGTCTAATAATTAAATTTTATATTTATAACATTAATTTAATTTTGATGATTATGTATCTTTATCATATACAATAGAATCATGGAAATCATGAAAAAACATGATTGACAATGTAAGAAAATTAACACCAAATGTAATGAAAATAATTAACTGTTATTAATGATCAAGTGGTGAGATGATAAGAGATATTAAAATAAGATATAATAAATATGAAAATTAATTTGGTATTAGTTAATAAAATTCATCAAAATATTATATAAAAGATTAATGCTTCTTCAACCTATGTAAATCATATGGTAAGGCAATTTGTCACATTTTTTTATTAATGAAGTCATATTTTGATGTTATGGACATGTACTCTTATATGAGTTGTATATAATTCTCCATTAACATGTTATATCATGAATTTATTTAATATTTTCATATTTAATGTTTTTCTTAAATGTTATTCATTTATGAGGCATACACTTTTACTATTTACAAAGTGTTTTGGTTTTTTCTTCAATCTTTTTTTCTATGAGATATATGTCATATTCAACACTTATTTCTTTGTGTGGTATATATATAACC
Organism: Viscum album; assembly: GCA_963277665.1. Taxonomy (NCBI): domain Eukaryota; kingdom Viridiplantae; phylum Streptophyta; class Magnoliopsida; order Santalales; family Viscaceae; genus Viscum; species Viscum album. Next base: position 1,530,497,067 of record OY728141.1, read on the forward strand.
TGTTTTACCTAATATCATGATTATAATTGTCTTGACGTTGTTTAATATATTATATCATGTTATATATCTCTTTTTACATAGGATTAATTAGATCCCCATGTGGTAAGGGTTTACTTCACAATCTCCTCATTAACTAAGATTGATTATGTTAATATATCTACTAAGGAATAATTCTATAGATGTCCATGAATTCAAAAATTGATTTAATCTTATTACTATTATATAATTTTTATTTAAATTAATATTTATAATGAATTAATTTTAAATAAGTATTTTATAAACAATCTTCATGCCATTTTAAAAACAATTATCATTTATAATTTATCAAAAAAGTTAAATGGAATATTTTTATATGTGTGCGACCTAAAAAAAATTTCTATCAATCATGAGCAATCAAATTATTTAAATATTTTTTTATACATTTTATTAATTATTTAAAAATAAAATTATTTTCATTTTTTATGAACATTAATATTAAAAGGGGTTTTCAAAATAAAAAGTTTATTTCCATCATGATTTATTTTAAATATATTTTTATTCATCAATGATAATATCTCATTATTTTTACACCAAAGTGTATATTTGTTGAAATTTAACCATAATTCGAATCATTATGTTACTCTTGATAATTATATTTCCATATTATTATGTCATGAATATGTTTATATCTTAATCTGTATACCGTTTTCAAATATAGTGATAAATTTCAATGTAATTTGAATAACTGGGGATATAAGGTTAAATCAGTATCTTTTAGTCAATAAGGTTATTTTATGAAAGAAAATAATTTTTTTGAATTATGTTGATTATTATATATAAGATGAATGCTTTGTACATGAAATAATGGGTGGATTCCATATATTTAAAATCTCCTCGACTAATTAGTATTCCCATGAGATGAATAAGTTGGGAAAATTAAATGTGTTTATTACCAATAATGATAAAAAAATGTTTCAAAATGTCTTGATGGTATTGGAATCAAGTTCCTAGGAATCATGACATCCAATAATTAAGAATTTAGTAAAATATAATTTCATTTATTATTATCCATGATATTTTCACTATTATATTGTCCTTGAATTCATATTGTGCTCAAATTATTGATTAACAGTCCTTTAATGAATTTATCTATATTTCTATATTTATTATCACTTATCCTCTCATGATAGAAATTTTATTAATTATATGGAATGCGTGTTCTTTTATTTACCATTTCTAATTTTTTTCATTATATTTTCATGATTGCATCCGTTTTATATTACTCTTACTATAAATTTGAGATCCCCATTGTATTTTTTCTCTTTTCCCAAGGATATAACGCTAAAATGTTGGAATGAGTTAAAGGATAAAAACTATGTTCCTTTGATTGTTTTATTTATAATTATCATTTTAATAGTGGTAAGATATACGTATTTAGATCATTAAAACTACAAATATGATATATTCATTGGGATGAGATTCCTTATACCTAGTGACAATGTAATCAAGTAATACACCATCTTTGAGCTACTATGATCTAGGTCATTATAGTTGGTATCATAGAAATTTTAGTAGAAACCTTGGAAACTATATTTATGAAACAAATTTAAGGAACATGACCCTATTACTGAATTTGGGGATAATTTTAAGTATATTATAATTTCTATTATGTTTTCTAATTACCAAGGAAAACACATGTTAAACATATGAAATCATTGATTGAGAAGAATTTGTCGAGATTTGGGCATCTAATGAAAAAATATTTCATGATTATTCAAAATCTCATTCTAATTTTTGTAGTTTTATGTTTATAATTTTTATATTGGTTGTTATAAATGGAGGAAACAAGAAGGAACTAATTTAAAATTTAATGTGATATAAATTTTGACGAAGACGTACATTAAAAATTTCATTATAGTTAGAAGATTCATGAATTTTATAAGTAATTTTGTTGATTTAAGAAGTAAATATGATTTCATTAACTTAATATTTATAGACCCCATCCTGGGTCGAGCAGTTTAATATTGATCATAAGCTTGAATTCATAAAAACCCATTTATGGTGTTATGTTTAAAGAGTTAATAAATACCAGTGATAGTTTTATAAGAAATTTTTTTCAATACAATGCATTAGTTTAGTATATATTTTAGTGAAAACAATATTTATGGATATAATTTCATTACATTTTTTAGACATTATTTTAAGAGAATTATAACCTTTAGGGATTTTATAATAAATTATTTTAATGTAATTATGCATTTTTATATTTTTGGGAATGAAAAATTATATATACAAGGTAGAAATTGAGTATAAAAAAAATTCATTATTGTATAATATATGAAGTTTATTTTTGAGGGTTTTTTTCATGGTTTCTAGGAATTTTTTAAATATTATATTAAATTTTTGTAGGAAATAAAAAATCATATGTATGGTGATATCCCATTGAATCCGATAAGTAAGTGAGGATTAAACCCACCACCAAAGGGTGATAAGTTTGAAAAACCATCCACTAACATATGTGATGTACCTATATGGTTGACATTTTCATTCTATTTGAATGATTTTTTGGACGAAGGATTAATTAATTTTGGGAACCCTTTATGATTAATGTAAATAAATGATCATTCAATTTTTTTGAGGAATAAATGATAAATTTTCTTTTTCAGAATATATGTTTTCATTATGGATTTAGGTTGGTTCATGTTATTTTTATAAATATTTAGTATATCAGGAAGATTATATGTTTATGTCAACCACATTTATTAGGTGAATATAAAATTTAACTTGGATGACTATTTGATCAAGTCCTTATAATTTTTGTCTTTCAATGTTAGGAGAAAATATTATTGATGATATTTATAAATACATATTTTTTGAATCATCAATATCGAATTTTGGGGATAACTATTGAATTTTGGGGATGTTAAAGTATCTTTCTTTATATGAAGGTTTATTATTTTTTCAAATTATATTATCATGTTCTATAAATTTTAGTGTGGGTCAATAGTTAATGATAAGAGATATATTTTTTTTTCTTTTATAGATATTATGATCTGTTGAAGTTTATTATAGTGTATCGGGAAAAAAATCATACTCATCATTTGTAGAGAAATATGTGTTTGTGGTAGAAATCTATTAATTTATGAATCTATATATTCATAGTAATAATATTTAATTACGTTCTCTCTCTAGGAATAAAATAATTCCACAAAAATATGAAAATGATTTGGAAAAAATATTATTTTCTATCTATTATAAATAAGAAATTAGTAGCCTTTTAGTCCATCACAAATTTATGTTTTTTTTGATAAATAAATTTCTAATGAACATGTTCTGTATCACTCCCCAAAATAAATTTATTGATATATGTATCTCCAATTTCCAAATTATTACGTCCCAAAAATGTTCCCCAATTCTGAATCCTAGTTTTCTGGAGACATTCACATTTCTCTTTCCCACATTTTAAGTGGTGTTTTTATTAATCTTTTCTTATTAGGTATTCAGAAATAGTAATTTTCAGTTATCAAACATTATTTTAAGTTAAATTTTAAATTTATAGGATTCAATTTATTAATGGATTGGATAACATAAAACTCCAAGATTTTATGTTATGTCTCTTATTAAATATATTAAATATCTATTATAACTTACATTACACAAAATAATAAATTTTAATGAACCGCAATGTAATATTAAATATCATTCATTTATTATGACCATTATAAATTTGTCATTAAATTGGGGGTGTGAATATTATTATCTGTATTATTAAATATATATGATGTTCATATTTATAAATTCTATATAAATATTTACTTTTTTATTACATTTACTCTTCAATAAATCATTTTATTAAAAACTAATTGCATTCTATTTATGAGTAAATATTGTACTTAATTTATGAAAATTTTATAAAATGAATTTTATTTTACTAATAACAATTTTTAAATCAATATATTAAAATTATCATATGGTGTTAGTTTTGTAATTTTCTAAAAATATTGATATTCAAGTGAATTGTGAAAATTATCTATTTTTAAAAATAATTATTTTATTGATATGAACAATTAAATTTATGAAGTTATTTTAATATAAAGGTAACATAACTAGTATAGATTTATTTATAATATATTAGTGGAATTTTAATAATATTTATACCATATTTTGGTACTAGTACATTTTGATGTTTTAAAATGCATTTTCCAAGAATCCTTTTTTTCATAACATTTTACGGGATCAATATTAAATTAATTTATAAATCATATATATTTTGTGTCATGAAAAATTGATTCCATATTATGAATAAGGACATACATATTTGGAAGATAGGTCCCTTTTATTTTTGGAAAATATAAATTTTAAACATAGTAATTTTTATTACCACAGTTAAGGTTAAATTTGAAAATTATGGGTAAAAATAATATTACGGTGGTTATCAAATTACCCTATCACGTTTCATAATTTTATTTTATGAGTTATTTTCAACAAATAACAACAATGGGTATAATTTATTACCCATTATTACCCAATTATTGGTGTTGTGCCACTTATTATATTTTATTTTAATAAAATTCAAACTTGTCATACTGTTTCTTTAAGTAAGTATAACATTTTTAATATATAGTCATTCAGAATATAAGTTTTACCATAAATAGTGTTTAAAAATATAAAATATTTATCTTCATAAAATTCATTTAATTTCAATTTTGTGTGAAAAATAATTACCTTAAAGACATTTACAACAATGATGTGACAATTATATAGTTAATGAAAAAATAAAAAATTTCAGATTAAATAAAATTATAAGAACCAATAAATTACCAATAACACTTGTATAAATACTAATCTATGGGTAATATTTTCTATAATCAATAGTTGTTAACATTTATTAAAATTTTTATCCTTAAGAAGTCGTTATGTCCCATTTAGTATTTTATTTAATTAAATTTCAAACATGACATTCTCTTGTTTTTAAAAAGTATAATATTTCATGTATGGTGTTATAAAGAAGAATTGTAATACTATAAAGAGAGTTATTTTAATCTAAAATATTTATCTACTTAGTATTAATTTATTTTTATATTTTAGTTATGATGTAATTACCATAAATACTTACATAACTCTCCTCCAATAAGTAGTGAATGATTGAAAAAAGCCTATAAATTATGTTTCAATTTTTAAAATAAATGTAAATTGGGATATATAAACAATCCAAGAATTTTATTGAATAATATAAAATCATAAGATTTTATTAAAATTATTGCTTCATGGGATTTATTGTTATATTTATATTCTAATTTTCATAGTAATGAATTGTATCAAATTTGATAATAATGATATTTTGTGGTATTAATCATTTACTAAAATATATAACAACCCCATGCAATTTTTATAACAAAAAATGTGATAAAATATGATCTCAAATTTCATCCCCTATTAATTTTTATGCTATTTGGAAGTCTTTTGATCTATGTTATCCATATTATATTTAAATATTTTGGGAAATTTTGAAAGTTCTCCTCACATAAATTATATTAGGGATTCTCCTCCATCATTTCATCACAAAACATTTAGCCCTATATATCATAAGAAAAAAAAATCATTCCATCATCCTTATCCACATACCAGAGGTGATGTTATCCTTAAAATACCATCACTAATGATTGTAAATGGAGATCCAAAGGTGGATTCTTTAAGAGATGGTTATCATCTTTACTAAATCTGTGACCATCATTTCAGCATCTACATCCTTTAAATGTGTTTTTTTCATAATAATTTAATAACCCAAGTATAATTTGTATTCTAATATATTATTATTATTATGGTATAACCGTTTTACACATTTAATCCATCATATGAAAAATGAAAGCACCGCGCATGTATACGTATGGCATACCCTCTCTATGGAGTGGTGTAATTTTTTCACCACCTCATTATATAGATGGTTATAATGATGAAATTAATTGATATATATGATAATTACAACATGATATTGATTTATTAGAATTAATACATAAAAAATTTCACTACAAATTCACAATAAATGGAATGATACCATCATTCATGCGTGTTTATGTCACACCATCTGTATGATGAGATGTAGCTCAATTTCCCCGATAAACATTTTCTTTTCTAAAACTATATTTAATGATTAAATCAAGAATTTGTAATATATATATGGAGTTGATGGATCAGTATATTATTAAAATAACCATTAAATTCATAATAAAAAATGCATGACAAAACAAGTAATTAACACATGAAGGAATAGAAATAATGATATATTATTAATTATCAAGTTGTAAGATGATATACTAGGATCATATATGATATAATATATATAGAAAATTGTTATATTATAAACTAATATCGTTTTTGAAAACATTATACTTGAGGTTAATGAATCTTACACCAAATTAAAGACCATGGAAAGGGACATTTCCTCAATTTCATATCATTGAGACATATTTTGTGGTTATCATCCTATATTATTATTTGAGGTGTACACAGTGACCATTTGACATGTTATATCAGGGATATATTTATTATCATGATATTTAATGTTTTATTATTTTTTATTCATTCAGGGTGCATATGATTTAACTCATTAAAAATTGTTAAATGTTTCTTGTATAACATTTATGTCTGTGAGATATATGGAATATTCACTACTTATCACATTGTGTGTATAATATTACATATCTTCAATAAAATATAATTATTCCCCATATCTTGATGTTATTTTTTGGTTCACTTCATGTTGTTTTTTTATTGGGATTTTTATTAATGATATACACAATTGGTATATATTTATTTAATAGTCTCATAACTATTCACGAATGTTTATGGTTATGTATCTACTATCGAATTTTTCTCTTCTATGTCCATGATTTATAAAATTTCCTTGAAAATTGTTCTTAAAATTATCCAATTCTTTTTAATGTCATTTTTTCCATTTTTGAATTCATATAGAATCTTTTTAAAATAATATTCATATCGTTTTCAAAATAATGCTTGTATGTTTTTTACTAAAAAGTGCATAGAATATTTGTTTTAATGTTTTTGGCATGATTGAATATTAAATCCGTTATTCCTAATGAAAATTTATAAATATTATTTTATATGTTTCTAATATTATTTTCCGAGAAAACTTATTTTTAAATATTTTACAAAACATATAGTTATTCAAAGGGATTTTCAAAATGAAATGGATATTTTACTCAATAATATTTTCTAAGATATTTTTTCAATTCTAAAAACAAATTATTAGTAATATAAAGGGTATATATTTTGAAGTGATACCATCTATTAAATAATTTTGTAACCTTTTCTCATTGTAAATCCATATTCTTGTACCAAAGATTTGTTTATTTCCTAAACCATATATCATTTTCCCAAACGATGATTTCATTAAAAGTTATTTGAATTACCGGGGAAACAATGTAAAATATATATATTTTACACTATATGAATATTTGATAATAAATCATTATTTTATGACTTAAGTAGACTATTTTATAAATTATAAATGATTCAGATAAACAACAATGGGTGGTAACCATATACAAAATATCCCATCAATGCATCGGTAGTCTCGTGAGAAGGAAAGGTAAGCCGAATTAAATGAGTTTTTTCAAATTAATATTTAAATGTCTTTTTAAAGGTATTGTAGGTGAATGTATCAAGTTCTTAGGAATCGGAAAATCCCATATTTAATCATTTCCTTAATTAGGAATTTAGTTATAATTTTCCATGAGATATTCACTATGCTATTCTCTATGGATTCATATTGTAAAAATGTTAATGATTAAATAGAATTTATTACCATTTATTTACGTTGTGAGAATGATAATGTGTTATCCACTCATGATATAAAATTTATTTTTTAATTTTAATGTGTGTTTAGTTATTTACTTTTTAATATTAAATATGAATTATTGTTTTAGGATAGCTCCTCTAGTATGTAACAAATAAAAGGAATTAGATATCACCCTTTTATTTTCTCTATTTTTCCCAGGATATGATAATGAAAAATTTTCAAGAGTTTATCATTGAATTTTTCATTCCTTTCATATTTTTTATTTTTAATTACCATTGTGATAAAGGTAGAATGCTTGTATCAATTTAATCAAGACTACTAAATATATTGGTACTTCGGGATGCAATTCATTATACATAATACCAATGTAACAAACTAAGTAACCTTTTATGGAATACTAGGATCTAGGTATTTATATTTCACCAAACCCTTCACACACCAATGAAATTTCATCGGACTAGTTAATATCTGCACGGTTTATCAAACCATTCAGAATCCATGAATCCCCACTCTATCAAAATGACAAATCCAACAACAAGGGAATTAGACAGTATCCCTAGACGTGTAATATAAATATATTTCTTCCAAAATGAACTACAAAGTTGAATACTCAACCTTAACCCAACCGAAAAACAACTCCACTATATAAAATTCTAAATAAGACCAAAATAAAAAAATTAATGACAAGAGGGGTTCCACAACCATCAAGTGAAGCACAATTATAACAGAAGACACTTTCTTTTCAATGAGTTTAATTCATTATATAGAATGTTTCAACTATATTTTATGAAATTGTAATGTAATTATATAATATTTATAGGATTACTCTTACAAACGTGTCTCTCAATGATAAATTGTGTTTAAGAATCATTCTTTATAGTAATTTCAAATGTTTTATCTTCTAATACTTCTATTATTAACAAATTTACATCACTATCAAAACAATTCATGTTAAGGGAGTTCTTATTAAGCTTAAATGACCTAAACATGTCATGTCAATATTATTTTATATTCGTCATTTTTTATTCATATCATTTCATAATTCCTTAAATAAATTTTCAAGTTATTTTACTATGTTATCCTTATCCTTCAATAGATAATCATTGAGGATCATAGATATTTTATTCTATTTTTCAGGTTTATGGAATTATTTCTTAAAAAAATAATTAATTTTTTTACTAGTATAAATTTAAATTTATTATTTATTAAATGATTTATTTTTTTTAATGTTGTCATTAATAACTCATTTTAATCTAAACGGTTCATGGGTGAAATGAAATTTTGAAACGTTTATCTTTCTTCATTATCAATTACCTCAACGTCATCTTATATATATTCATTATAAAAACCAATTGACTTGATTTTACCAAAAAATAACATTTACAACTTATTTGTGGAATTTTAACATATCATATTTAATTACAGAATGATGATCATGAGTTGATACATCATCTTCACAACCTGAATATAATTCATTTAAAGATTTTTAATCGAATGGTTTAATAAAACATAAATCATTGTAACTACCTTAAGTTAGTTGTGTTTGTCCCTTCACATTTTGATTATTCTTATGTTTCGTTACCCCTCTTATCAACATATTTCTTCGTATATTAGTAATAAATCTCAACTGTTTTATATTTAGGAGTATATAATTTTTTCTTCATATGAGGTAGCTCATACACTTCTGGAAGTCTACACATTAATTAATCAATTAAAATAACTGGGAAAAAATATTGGTCTTTAGAGGGTACCAGAGCATTAATTCCAGTTATTTTTATTAGATATGTTAAAGAAATTATTGGTAGTATGAATAAGTTCCAATTTTTAATGTATTATTATAATTTAAATTCAACCACTCAAACTTGTCAAGGTTCTCATCCAATAGAATAATATCTCACTACATTATATTTTATAGATTAATAATAAAACAAATAAAATTAAATGATATTTACATGGTTCTGAATTATATCAAACCCCCACTATGCTGGTTAAAATAAAAATCATGTTTTACTTAGTTTAATATCATTTTTAAATTATAATGATATATTCGTTCTATATGATATTGAGTAATTTTACTCTCCAACCACATGTAAACCTCAAATGACTAGATATACCCCAACCACATGCATCATTAGTAATTTCATAGACCCCTCACATATGAGATATTTTTGTTTTGATGAAGTGATTTACAGAACTTTTTATTCATTATAGATAATTTTGTGCCTCTTGGTTTTAATCTTCTTTCAAGAGAATTCATGATCTTGTGTAACAACCAAACCATATTAGATTAGGTAAACAACATATCCTAGACTGTCTCAATGAAAATATTTTATATTCATGATTATATTTTTAATATTTTCTTATTATTGTCAGATTTAAATTTTAACAAAATAAAATTCATTTAATTACTATTCATACTTTTTTTTATCCTATGAAGATGGTTTTTGATATTTCACAATGGTTTTTTTAAAATTAATAGTGAAAATACCATTTTTACCAAAATATGGCTTTTTATTATACATAATTGTCCTATAATTATAAAAAACAATATACATTATCAAATAATTTTTAAATAAGTAAAATTATATTCCTATAATTTTTAATTTTAATTTATAAAATCTATTTTTTACATTTAATAAACATATTTAACATGTTCCAATAAAACAAAATGTGTTTGGTTATTTCATTTAAATAAATAATATATAGGTAAAATACGATTTTTGATTGATGTGGCTGCGACATAAAAATTATTCGCTAATATATGAAAGTGTATTTCATTAAATTAAAAATCTATAATAATTTTATCCTAATCATAAAATTATGGTTAAAGTAATCATTTTCTAATAATGGGTTTTACATGTGCTAATGTTAAAATTCATATTCCATTCCCATGTGGAATTTATTTGATTAAATCGAATTCATATTTAGAGTAAGAGTTTCCTAATTATTTATCATCGATAAACTTATTTTTTGGAAATCATTTTACATTACTTCGGTTAAAGATGAATTAACCCTGTCAAATTAATATGGTTATTTTCTATGAATTAATTTAAAAAGTGTTTAAATTTATTTTAAGTAAAATATATTAATATGATTTAAAAATATTATCAATTTTTTTTTTGAAAAAATAATAAAAGATTCCAACACATAGAATATATAAAATTAACTTGTACAATGATATATAAACTGTAAATATATTAAAAAATTTATAAAAAATTAATTTCTGAAAAAACAAATATTTTAATTTTAAAGATAATTATTTTATATTTAGATAATGAATTTGGTTAAATCGATCCAAAATTAAAAATAAAAACATTTAAAATATATTATAAGTGTCATGATTTATTTTTCATAATAGAAAATTAACATGGTTAATTATTAATCAATGTTATTGAAGGAAAATGTGTAAATGCGGTATCTCGTAATGTTTTATAATTAAAAGGACAATAACACCTACAAGAAATTATTTTTAAGTTTTAAATTCATAAATGTATTTTTCACCTATTATTTCACCAACAAGATCACGAAACTCTACTAACCCACCTCACAACCATGTGATTATATTCTTTCCCATTATATAACATATGTTTCTATAAAAATAATCCAAATTTATCCAATAAAATAAGTTCACTCCCACCCTTCTCTCACAACACTACTTCATAAAGGAATTGGTGATGAATTACCCTTCCCTATTCCACAATATATCTCTCCCATGTAGTTATTATGGTTAAAAAATAGTCCATCTATGCTATAAAAAGATACTTAACAAGGTAATGGTTTGTGAACTTTCTCTTCTATCTTTAAATATAAATTATTTTCTTATCGTAGAATTTAAATAAATTCATTTGACATTAATAACATTGAAATATCCCCCAATTTTATATTCTATTAATGATATGATACTTATCTCCTCTCATTATATCATTTTCATCTGATTTTATTATGCTTACATAAAGAATATGATTCCCCCCTTCCATCATCAATTAGAATTCATTATCATCATATCATCAAAATTGTTATTTTATGGAATTATCCAACATTATAGTTAAAAAATGATATTTAAACACATTAAATATATTTTATATGTGTTTATAGTGAAAATATATATAAAAGTATCGGAAGAAAATGAGTATATGGTTTCCCAGTTTTGGATCCTCTTTATGGATAATTACTAGTTGATAGCAATAATGAGCAGAATATCAGTGGGATAATCACCCCAAAAAAGGGTTATTTGAACCATTGACTCAAATGTGACCCTGATTAATGAAAATTGGGAATAATACATTAAACATAGATACTCACTCTTATGGGATATTCTTTGGGATATTCATGTGATTTTTGTGAAAAATGATAAGGATTTATCCTACCTATGAAAACTCTTGATGTTCGTTACTATCTTCTACTAATAACCCACATATTTCAATAAACCCTTATCCTCTATCATATTTTTTTTTATAATGGTACTTTTTTTTAAATTGTCACTACCCTCTATATTTTAAATTTATTATGTATTCTTCATCCATTGACTTTAAATATTTAGATGGGTTATGATCATATTATTCCTTATATTAACATGGGAAAATGGATTGGAATTCACTATGTTTTTATTTTAATGTGAATTATTATTTGAATGTTTACACTGCATTAATTATCTATGCTCATTTTATATTTTTATGGGTTACATTCATGTTTTTTATTTTTTTAACATGCGGAAATATTTGATTTACATACATATATGTAAATAGATAACTATGATTTCATTCAGTAAGATGTTCTTTCAGGAATGGTATGAATAGTGTTGATAACACAATGGGTGAATTTGTTAGATTCAATGACATAAAATGTGAAGTGTGTATTTATATATACCCTTGATTTATTTACTTGTCTCATTAAACAGAACATGTTTGAATTTTGGTGTACACTTATTCCAACAACAGGATAATGGCTCACCAGAAGGCATTGATTGTGTTTTTAAATATAAAAAATAATGTATTTCATCTAGATGTGATGAATGATTATTTTTATACGTTATTTAAATTATTTACAAGGATATTTCATTACCCCAATTTCATATGATTATGGATTTATGTTGTTAATTTATTCTGTCCATTTAACTTATGTCATTGTTATGTTATATATCCTTCCATTTTAAGATACTCTTTACTGGGCATCTTAGATCGCTACTATTTTTTTCCATTCCCCATGAATCCTAGAGGATATTTATTTGTAAGTTTAAAAGAAATGATGAATGGGTTAATATTTTTTTTTGTTTTCAAATGTAATATACTTATGTATCATATTTTACAAGAGTACACAACTATTGGATAATTAAAAAACTAATGTATTCATTACCAAAGATGCAATATAACTGCAATCATTGGGGTTATGGAGTCTCGGGTGTTTCAATTGATCTTAAAGATGTTTTGTTTAATCATTATGGATTATAATTAAATTAAAAAAATCATATATAATATGTACTATAAAAACCCTCATGTTTTCTTGGAAATAATCAATTAACCATAACAGGAATTGTATTTTACACTTTAATATCATGAAATAATTATGTGTTTAAAATTGTATAATGATGGAAAATAATTAGAGTAATGGGTACTGTAGAGACCCGAAGCCTAATGTACATGGACATTACATTACTTTTGCGGAATACTTAGTACATAACAAAAACACACACACAAGGATCGTAATAGTTTAGTGTCTTTGGAAACTCGGAACGTAATCTTCTAATCGTGGTGAATGATCTTCAACATCTCCTATAAAGATCTTCCTTTTTTTACCTAAAACCTTTCTTTATATCCTGGGGAAAAGAAAACATAAAAGGGTGAGCTCAAATGCTCAGTAAGGGTAAACAAAATAAATATCAATCACATCATATACATAAGCACATAACTTTTGGAAATCTTTACCTGCAAAAGAGATCATAATTTCATAACATGGGGTAAATCATGGCAGTGAAATGTAATCACAATAATCATAACCTAAAACATGAATCTTTGTGGCATTCACACATAATCATAGAGAATCATTTCTTGTTAGTCAAGACTCATTGCCAAGACTATCTTAGTGGACAAAGTCCCTTTCTGAATCGAGTAACCCTCGTTTCAGTCCTGTTTCACTGAACCGGTATAACCTACCGTTCCAGCCCTGTCTATCTCATGAGATATAAAATCTTTACCCAATGCATTGGAGGGAGATATAGGTCCCACCCATCTCATAATGAATCCTTTCTTATGTGTGCCACAAAATCTTAAAGCATACATCATTGCATAACCCATTTAATAAAAATGGGATTCTTAAACAACATGACATCATAAAACAATTCATATAAGATAAAGGAATTCATAAAAATATTTACATCACAACATAATCAAATCTATGTAATGATAGGGATAAAAACAGAACCCTTTTATTATCTTAGATGGAAAATAATTTTGATAAAACACTTGAAATGAATTCTTGAGGAAAATATCCTTTCTTATTCAAAATCAATTCCTTTTCACAAAACATCATGCAATTTTAAAAGAAAGAGATTTTATTGAAAATAGTCATGAAATATTTTGGAGGAAGGTTCATGAAAATAAGGCTTTATAAAACCCTAAAAATCCGTTCATGCCGTATAAGTTAAAAAAACATTCTTCCCGTACTTTTGTCGGAAAAGTCAAAAAGTACCTCGTATGAAAAACGACAAAAGATTCCTTTCATATCTTTTAATAAAAACTCACCAAAGGGTAAAATTGGATTTAAACAATTTTAGGTGGATTAAAATAACATTACATATTGAGGAAACATAGATGTGGATGATAAAATACACCCGAGTAAATACCAGCGTATAAACAATCTTGGATAAAAATGAGATTGTGATATTTCCCTTACCTTATGTCCGAATTGTTTTGTAAGTGTCCGAACCTCCTGTATAATGATTTAAATCAGGTTATTGACTTATTCCAAAATCATACTCATTGTTATGATATCATATATGGTTCCATATGAATTTATATTATCCGTTCTTTTGTAATTTCCATGTTAAAGAAGCGTTTTGGGTAAAATCATTTTATTTATCGTAGGTGTTTTGACTTGTTGTTCTTGACATTATTATTACTTATATCATGATTTAATTACATCCAGAATATAAAACATGATTTATATATCATATATATTTAGTATATATATATAGATAGATAAATGAAATGAAAAACACCGCTCATGGAGACTGTAGTCTGTACGTACGCATGAGCGCTGTTTTACTTTCCTTATTGTCTTGAAATGGAAGTAAGTAGATGACATACATATATATATATATACACATAAATCCAGTAGCTTTATAATGTCATATATTTCATTATTATTTCTTATATATACTTTATAATCATTCTTAAATGGTTAACATGGAGAATGAATCTCGTCGCGTCATGGAGACGGTATTCCGTACGTACGCACGAGCGATGATATCATTTCCATAAATATTGAACTGAATTGGAGTGGATTATACAATAAATCAGAATCAATATGATGTTGTAATAACTATGTATAGTTATTCTTTACACCATTATACCCATCCATGGAAGGTGGTGGTGGAAAATAGATTACACCATGGCGTGGAGACGGTATTCCGTACGTACGCAAGCGCGGTGATTTCTTTTTCCGTAGGATGGATAGATGGTGAAATAGGGTTGTTTCATACTTATAATAACATATCAGTATATGAGTGATACTGATGTTATTACTTCATAATGAAACAACCTAAGAAGAAGAAGTGGAAGAAGAAATAAAGATGAAAGAATTGGTAACGGTAATTACCTCTTCTTTGAAGCGCCTCTTTGAGACCTCCTCTTAGGGAACTAAAATTGGTCTTTGAGGAAGAAAATAACCTCTAGGATGTTTCTAGGGAAGTGGAGAAGAGATTTTGGCAGGGGTTGGCCGAGCATGAGTGCTCAAATTGGTGTGAGGAGGAGGGAGAGGAGGTGTCCTTTTATAGGGGAGGAGAGGGGCACCTTAGGAATATCTCAAAATATTATTTTATATTAAAGTCAAAATTGGTTTATAATGGTTCCAAAGGGTCTTATTTCTAAGCTAAAGTGGGGAAGGGTAGAAATACAATCAACCAATAAGATTTAGACAAGTTTAGGGTATTATTTTAACCTTATCAATTCGATTTAACTCTAAGTTAAATAATTTAATTTTTACCATGTCTTTTTGTTTTCTTTCACTATATGGTTAATACACTTACTATAACATGCCAAACGAACCCCAAATTGTTTATTATTAACATATATATCCTTATCTAAGTCATTTTGCCGAACCTTATATTTTTAGGAATAAAATAACAATTAATAATATAATATTTGATTTAAAAACTATTTTGTGTCAATTTTGACACTATTTGATATATGATTTTTGTGAAAGTCATAACAGAATTATATGTTAGAACCAAGTTGATTAAATCAACAATAATATATCATAGTAACCTAGAAAATTAGTGGAATTCATAAAAAGGCTTAAATTACATTTATTTTGGTATTTATATTATCAATTATGTCAATATTTCATTAATACGATAATTACTGCATCATCTTTGTGTCATATATTAATTAACTTATGTGATGTATAAAAATTACAAATAAAATACCATCATGTAGGAAATCTTTTTATATTTCTAATTCATATTTACAATCGAATTTATCTTATGTATAACCCCATATTAAAAATGATTTACTTATTAAACATTGATTTTAACTATTTTAAGCCTTCTTTAAATAAATTAATAATAAATGTCCTAATCTAATCCAAGTGGGCCTAAATGGTCATATTTTATTCCTAAGTTTGTTTTTGGTCGAATTAAACTTTTCCAATATAATTAGGACATGTGTTAGGGTAATATTGATATCATATTTACCCTTAGTTACCCTATTTACTATTAACCGCGGTAAAAATAGTAAAAAGTTACTATTCACCAAAAAACTATTTTTATCTCATTGAACCACATTTTACTTACTGATATCAACCGTGTCTATCGGATTTTTGAAATTCCATTCACAGAAGCGGTAAAATTAAGTTTTATGCAAAATTCAGTTTTTTACCTACCACTTAGTGGTTTCACTATTCATCAAAAATTGAATGTTTTCAGAAAAATACCAAAATTTCATCCTAAGCTATATTTCATATTCCGAATTCAAAAATGAAGTCTATTTTAGCAAATTCATAACATAGAAGTTGCATTAATTAATTTTATAATTAAATCCCGCTTTTAAAACAAATAGCGTGTTTTTAAGAAACAATATCTATCAAAAGATTGACACTTGTTTATGTCTGGTTTAAATGTGCAATTACATCCAATGACCAACATTGTATTAAATTGTAAAAATATATTCTAAATATACTTTAAAACTACTCCAATTAATAATTTATCACTATTAATTATTTCGATTAAAAAAGTTGTTTTTTAATTATAATTTAGTAATTTTCACTATTCATCAGAATATGAAAGTTATCCGAAATGTACCAAAATTTCACCTTAGGCTAAATTCGATACTCCGAATCCAAAAATGAAGTTCATTTTGAAAAATAAGATTTACAGAATTTTAAAAATTGGTTATTACTATTCATACTGGCTAGTTTTAAAAGTATTTTAATAGCATATCGTTGTTTAGTGAAACTCGGTATTGCGTATTACACACGCTATCGAGGAAGGTCGCGATTGCGTGTAATGCAAGGCAAGTCAAGGATGCGTGTTGTGCATGCTCCTTTTGCTGTAGCGTACAACACAAGACATTAATAAAATTAAAAAGAATATTTTTTATAAAATCTTGGGCTGTTACATTCTACCCCCCCTTAAAATGAATTTCGCCCTCGAAATTCGTCGGGGTTATAAATGGTTTACTATTTGAAAGTTTCTTTAATAGAAATCCACATCGTAAAAAGGAATATCAAAACCAATCTTTAAAAACAAAAGTATGAAACGTAACGGTTACCCAAATAAACTAATCATTGGGTTTCCACATAGGTGAAAATATGGATATGGAAGAGAAATCTAACCATCATGTTCTAATGGAGAGTGGTAGAGAACATGGTTATGGAAAAGCCAATAATCACAAATCCATAAATTTGTGACGATCTAAGGTACCATCCGATTCATCAGGTATAGGATCACTAGGACAACATTTTTGGTTTTCAAGATCATTTCCCTAAAGTTGAGAATTTGAATTGGAATAAATACTTTCTTTATTTTGGTACAATCTCACTATTGTTTGTGCCTAGAACAATTTCCACTTCATCTCTTAAATAAATGAAGTTGAATTTGTTATTCGTGAAGTGTTAGCAGATCATGTGATAGAATGACGGGTCATTCCATCTGTCTCAAACAAAAGGTTTGCAAAAATTATATACATAAGTCGATCTATAGTGAGATTAATCATATATAGTTCCTAAAATGGACTTATACTTCATATATCATACTGCTTAATATAATAAAAGTTGTTTCTACTAAACAGGGACTTCCTGTAGGCCAGTGGTAGGGGATAAAGGCCAGTCGCATTTCGGTTGTGGGTTCGATTCCTACGACCTTATCCGACGCGATGGGCTGTCGCCCGTCCTGCAGGTTGTCACTTTTTCTAAAACTATATTACTATAACATCCCATCAATAATATCGAAAAAACTTCTATCCTTAAACAATACTAACTTATGTCGAACATAATCCATTCTAATCTTTAGGCTTATCCATAATACTGCAGTCCACTCTCATAATATAGTGAAAACGAATACCAGGGATTTAATACTATCGTTAATCCCCATATATTTGTCTTATTGGTCACATTCCAAAGATTCAAAGGCCTTAATCATGTATTCTCTTGAATACCTTAGTGAAAACATGAATGCAGTTTAAAGTTAACACTTTCCACATACCAAAATCCTCAAAATTCTATATACTCAAACCATGATATCACTTAGTCCTTATATCAATCATGATCTCATGAATACTATCAAACATATTAGATTCTCTTTATCCCTTCATTATGCGCATATCATCCACTTTCCAAAAAATATCTGAATAACCTTTCATTGTTAATCATACCATTCATCATAATCTTTCAAAACTTAAGGAAAGAAAACAGTGTAACAATCCTTAGATGTCTTTTTATTCTATAGTACAACATTACACTTGATAAACATGTAATCATTCCACTACCTTCTTAAACCATTGACCGAGCTTCAACAATTCTTTCATCTCACATATCATTTGTAATCTCTTCATCATCATCCACATAAATACTTCCCATATGACCATACTGATTATCTTCATGAGACTTTCCCTTAGGGCATTGGTTTTCATAATGCCCGTACATTCCACATTTAAAACATTTAACTATTGTTGATGGCGTAGCAATACCATTATCCTCATCCATGTTGTTAACTGAACCTTTTCCATTGCATTTACTTGCTTTGTGTCCTTCTTTTCCATACCCAAAGCATCTTCCAGTTCCTTTGAAACATTCTCCTTGATGCCTCTTCCCACATGAATTACATAGGGGAAATTGAACTTTCTTTCCTCTATGATCATCATGAAACTCCATCTTTCTCTTATTAGACTAGTCAGGAAACTTACCAAATTTTACTTTATTGATCATATTATGAGATTGCTGATTCGGAATAATAATTATGTTTGGAATTCCAAATCCCATTTCATTATGAAGAATATCATTCCATTGTCCATCATATCCTCCATTATCGTGAATCATCTTGTTTCCAGCCATTCTCTAAAACCCAAAAAGAATAGTGTGAGAGGCAAAAATCATGCTAGGGAAAACAACATAATAAAGGGAAAGTACCTTCAATATCTAACATCTTAGGTTTAATTCTATGATCGTTAGCGTAATTCTAGTACAATAACCTATACGTATACTTAACCTTAGGGACATCCCTTGACATACCTTAGAAATATCTCTAGGGATCTCACTAATGTTCTCGCATCCTAGTTTCCAAAGGTTGACTAAACCTTTCCTCTGATACCAACTGTAGAGACCCGAAGCCTAACGTACATGGACATTACATTACTTTTGCGGAATACTTAGTACATAACAAAAACACACACACAAGGATCGTAATAGTTTAGTGTATTTGGAAACTCGGAACGTAATCTTCTAATCGTGGTGAAAGATCTTCAACATCTCCTATAAAGATCTTCCTTTTTTTTACCTAAAAACTTTCTTTATATCCTGGGGAAAAGAAAACATAAAAGGGTGAGCTCAAATGCTCAGTAAGGGTAAACAAACTAAATATCAATCACATCATATACATAAGCACATAACTTTTGGAAATCTTAACCTGCAAAAGAGATCATAATTTCATAACATGGGGTAAATCATGGCAGTGAAATGTAATCACAATAATCATAACCTAAAACATGAATCTTTGTGGCATTCACACATAATCATAGAGAATCATTTCTTGTTAGTCAATACTCATTGCCAAGACTATCTTAGTGGACAAAGTCCATTTCTGAATCGAGTAACCCTCGTTTCAGTCCTGTTTCACTAAACCGGTATAACCTACAGTTCCAGCCCTGTCTATCTCATGAGATATAAAATCTTTACCCAATGCATTGGAGGGAGATATAGGTCCCACCCATCTCATAATGAATCCTTTCTTATGTGTGCCACAAAATCTTAAAACATACATCATTGCATAACCCATATAATAAAAATGGGATTCTTAAACAACATGACATCATAAAACAATTCATATAAGATAAATGAATTCATAAAAATATTTACATCACAACATAATCAAATCCGTGTAATGATATGGATAAAAACAGAACCCTTTTATTATCTTAGATGGAAAATAATTTTGATAAAACACTTGAAATGATTCTTGAGGAAAATATCCTTTCTTATTCAAAATCAATTCCTTTTCACAAAACATCATGCAATTTTAAAAGAAAGAGATTTTATTGAAAATAGTCATGAAATATTTTGGAGTAAGGTTCATGAAAATAAGGCTTTATAAAACCGTAAAAATCCGTTCATGCCATATAAGTTAAAAAAAACATTCTTCCCGTACTTTTGTCGGAAAAGTCAAAAAGTTCCTCGTATGAAAAACGACAAAAGATTCCTTTCATATCTTTTACTAAAAACTCACCAAAAGGTAAAATTGGATTTAAACAATTTTAGGTGGATGGAAATAACATTACATATTGTGGAAACATAGATGTGGATGATAAAATACACCCCAGTAAATACCAGCGTATAAACAATCTCGGATAAAAATGAGATTGTGATATTTCCCTTACCTTATGTCCGACTTGTTTTGTAAGTGTCCGAACCTCCTGTATAATGATTTAAATCATGTTATTGACTTATTACAGAATCATACTCATTGTAATTATATCATATATGGTTCCTTATGAATTTATATTATCCGTTCTTTTGTAAATTCCATGTTAAAGAAGCGTTTTGGGTAAAATCGTTTTATTTATCGTATGTGTTTTGACTTGTTGTTCTTGACATTATTATTACTTATATCATGATTTACTTACATCCAGAATATAAAACATGATTTATATGTCATATATATTCAGTATATATATATAGATAGATAAATGAAATGAAAAACACCGCTCATGGAGACGGTAGTCCGTACGTACGCATGAGCGCTGTTTTACTTTCCTTATTGTCTTGAAATGGAAGTAAGTAGATGACATACACACACACATATATATATATATATATACATAAATCCAGTAGCTTTATAATGTCATATATTTCATTATTATTTCTTATATATACTTTATAATCATTCTTAAATGGTTAACATGGAGAATGAATCTCATCGCGTCGTGGAGACGGTATTCCGTACGTACGCACGAGCGATGATATCATTTCCATAAATATTGAACTGAATTGGAGTGGATTATACAATATATCAGAATCAATATGATGTTTTAATAACTATGTATAGTTATTCTTTACACCATTATACCCATCCATGTAAGGTGGTGGTGGAAAATAGATTACACCACGGCGTGGAGACGGTATTCCGTACGTACGCACGCGCGGTGATTTCTTTTTCTGTAGGATGGATAGATGGTGAAATAGGGTTGTTTCATACTTATAATAACATATCCTAATATGATTGATACTGATGTTATTACTTCATAATGAAACAACCTAAGAAGAAGAAGTGGAAGAAGAAATAAAGATGAAAGAATTGGTAACGGTAATTACCTCTTCTTTGAAGCGCCTCTTTGAGACCTCCTCTTAGGGAACTAAAATTGGTCTTTGAGGAAGAAAATAACCTCTAGGATGTTTCTAGGGAAGTGGAGAAGAGATTTTGGCCGGGGTTGGCCGAGCTTGAGTGCTCAAATTGGTGTGAGGAGGAGGGAGAGGAGGTGTCCTTTTATAGGGGAGGAGAGGGGCACCTTAGGAATATCTCAAAATATTATTTTATATTAAAGTCAAAATTGGTTTATAATGGTTCCAAAGGGTCTTATTTCGAAGCTAAAGAGGGGAAGGGTAGAAATACTATCATCCAATAAGATTTAGACAAGTTTAGGGTATTATTTTAACCTTATCAATTGGATTTAACTCTAAGTTAAATAATTTAACTTTTACCATGTCTTTTTGTTTTCTTTCACTATATGGTTAATACACTTACTATAACATGCCAAACGAACCCCAAATTGTTTATTATTAATATATATATCCTTATCTAAGTCATTTGGCCGAACCTTAGATTTTTAGGAATAAAATAACAATTAATAATATAATATTTGATTTAAAAACTATTTTGTATCAATTTTGACACTATTTGATATATGATTTTTGTGAAAGTCATAACAGAATTATATGTTCGAACCAAGTTGATTAAATAAACAATAATATATCATAGTAACCTAGAAAATTAGTGGAATTCATAAAAAGGCTTAAATTACATTTATTTTGGTATTTATATTATCAATTATGTCAATATTTCATTAATAAGATAATTACTGCATCATCTTTGTGTCATATATAAATTAACTTATTTGATGTATAAAAATTACAAATAAAATACCATCATGTAGGAAATATTTTTATCTTTCTAATTCATATTTACAATCGAATTTATCTTATGTATAACCCCATATTAAAAATGATTTACTTTTTAAACTTTGATTTTAACTATTTTAACCCTTCTTTAAATAAATTAATAATAAATGTCCTAATCTAATCCAAGTGGGCCTAAATGGTCATATTTTATTCGTAAGTTTGTTTTTGGTAGAATTACACTTGTCCAATAGAATTAGGACATGTGTTAGGGTAATATTGATATCATATTTACCCTTAGTTACCCTATTTACTATTAACCGCGGTAAAAATAGTAAAAAGTTACTATTCACCAAAAAAAAATTTTATCTCATTGAACCACATTTTACTTACTGATATCAACCGTGTCTGTCGGATTATTGAAATTCCATTCACAGAAGCGGTAAAATTAAGTTTTATGCAAAATTCAGTTTTTTACCTACCACTTAGTGGTTTCACTATTCATCAAAAATTGAATGTTTTCAGAAAAATACCAAAATTTCATCCTAAGCTATATTTCATATTCCGAATTCAAAAATGAAGTCTATTTTACCAAATTCATAACATAGAAGTTGCATTAATTAATTTTATAATTAAATCCCGCTGTTTAAACAAATAGCGTGTTTTTAAGAAACAATATCTATCAAAAGATTGACACTTGTTTATGTCTGGTTTAAATGTGCAATTACATCCAATGACCAACATTGTATGAAATTGTAAAAATATATTCTAAATATACATTAAAACTACTCCAATTAATAATTTATCACTATTAATTATTTCGATTAAAAAAGTTGTTTTTAATTATAATTTAGTAATTTTCACTATTCATCAGAATATGAAAGTTATCTGAAATGTACCAAAATTTCACCTTAGGCTAAATTCGATACTCCGAATCCAAAAATGAAGTTCATTTTGAAAAATAAGATTTACAGAATTTTAAAAAGTGGTTATTACTATTCATACCGGCTAGTTTTAATAATATTTTAATAGCATATCGTTGTTTAGTGAAACTCGGTATTGCGTATTACACACGCTATCGAGGAAGGTCGTGATTGCGTGTAATGCAAGGCAAGTCAAGGATGCGTGTTGTGCAAGCTCCTTTTGCTGTAGCGTACAACACAAGGCATTAATAAAATTAAAAAGAATATTTTTTATAAAATCTTGGGCTGTTACAGGTACTATATAAAAACTGTAGTCATGTTATGGATATTACCCATGATAATGTTAGTGAATATAAATTTGAGGCTAATATGATCATACACATATCAGGGAAGTTGACCTAGTTTATTGAAAATAATCATTCCCGCATAGAGGGACATGCCCATCCATAGAATTTTGTAACTAATAGATTCATTTTTTTATACCTATTTGATTACAAAACACAAAATATTGGTACATTAATTGATTTATTTTTATAGTAATAAATTGTTTTTTTATTTAATGATACAAAACATTTTTTGGAAAAAATTGAAATATGCATGCTAAAAATCCAACTCTTCATAAATAATTTTTTTATTATTTTATTTTCTATAATAAATCGACATATAAATATTAATTTAAGATGAAAATATACAAT
Source organism: Viscum album (assembly GCA_963277665.1). Taxonomy (NCBI): domain Eukaryota; kingdom Viridiplantae; phylum Streptophyta; class Magnoliopsida; order Santalales; family Viscaceae; genus Viscum; species Viscum album. The sequence goes on from OY728141.1 coordinate 1,530,521,519, forward strand.
TAATGAACCCTCATTAATAAATCCCATATCTACACATTTATTCGTAACTTTATTCTGTAGCATCTTCAAGTTGGTATAGACTTACTGTTTGATGATAATTTTTTCCAAAACACAAAATGTAGATTCCTTAATTTCATCATTAATATAAAAACACCACAATTAATTACATTTTTAGAATTATTAATTTGTGATTGATTGACTGTTACACTGCCCAAGTGAGATTACACAGGTTATTCTAGGTGTTTTATTTGAAAACAAAATCATTTTTCCACTCCCTATAATAGGTGTGTATAAAAACATGCACTATTTAGAAGTTTCTATCTATTAGATATTTAACTTATTTATTTTTATGATTTTTTGTAAATAATATATATTTTTTATATATATAATCATATAATATAATTTCCCTGATTTATATAAATTAATATTTATCTACATGGACAGACTACTCGTAGGTGAATCATAAAGAGTAAGATGTATTTTGGTGGAATTGTGTGGCACCGATGATGTCTGGAAGCAGAACCCCAACCGTTGCAAGCTGTTTGTGCCTCACAGCGTGGTCTAGTGGTCATCAACTACACAACGGGGACACTGGGTCTAGTGGAATCCTCCTGATGGTGGATTCAAACTGAATACCAATGGCTCTATCGTGCTGGGAGAGATGCGTGGTGGCGGCGTGGTCTGAGATCCTAGGGGCAGTGTGGCCATGGATTTCTTGGAGTACTATGGTTATGGGAATTCTATGCATGCGGATGCAAAAGCGGTGCTCACAGTTATCACAATTTGCAGGCAGCGGGCACTTGCCATCTTCCATGTTGAGACTGATTCTATGGTTATGCACGATGCTTTTCATGGTAAAGGTATCTGCCAATAGTCAATTTCATACATTATTTAAAAATGAAAAGCGTTCCTAGAATGTATCACCTGAGTCACTCACACGTGGATGGAGGGAAAAAAGGTGGTGGATTACTTGGCCTCTATGGAAACCCCCAGTAGCATGGTCAGTTGTCATACTCATGTTTCCCATTTTAAACCGAAGGGGGTGATTTTGATACGGGGTGATTCCCTCGATCTTCATTACTATAGACCCTTCTATCCACTAGTTCACGATCTGTTTTAATTTCCTTTTTGAATAAAAAATGGTATCATTGGATGGATGGAATTTGTTTACAATAATTTAAATTACTACATGTAACAGATAATTGAAACAATGGATTACTATAGGAACAGAATGGATTGGTTAATTGCATTTTTTAAAATAACAACCAATAAATTAGAACTTTAACCACAACAGGAACCTGATCCATTAGTGGAAGGTATTTTTTACCCGTTATTTAAATCGATTAATCATAGTAGGTAAGAGAATAGATATTTCTATATCAACTCAACCACACACAAATAATTCTAGTGGAGATAGATTTTAGAGAGTTACATGCCTATTTATGAATGTGAGATCATATAAATTTGTATAAATTATGATGAAGTTGGTTTGAAATTGAAATAAAACACAATATTCTAATCTACATTGTAGACGAAATAGAACATATTCACCACACACTATTTGTGGAAGAATAAAAACATCCCATTTTAGGGAATTTGTAGAGAGGATGGAGGATCCCCACTATATACCTCCACCCTATAACATTTAACAAAAATTGGATATTTCTACTAACTATTTAAGTAAATCCCCTCTAGCTCCAAGAGTAGACCCACAATTGATGTATTATTCTTCCAATTTCATTGAAATCAAATTTATCATCACTCCCAAGAGAATTAATTTAACATATTTGAATAACACATACATTTCCATAGAGGAATATAAATAATACAAAATGGACCTTTTGAGAGACATGTGGATATCCCCAGATATATTGAGCCTTTATTATTGGAATCCAAAGAAGTGATACAAGTTCCTATTCTTAAAGAACAATATACACATACTACGTACACAAAACATGAATAATTATATATAAATCATTATCTTTAAATACTATTCCAAAATAATTCACATATTAAATCCACATTTGATTATTCTACTCATTCAACACCCTTTGAACAACCAATGGATAGTGAATGTGTGGTTTCATATATAGTTACCAACCACGTGGAGGATCCATATAACATTAAACCCACAACATGTATGTTGTATCACATTGTGAAGGGGAAAAATAGTGTAATATATTCATATATTTCTCCTCACAAAAGAAGAAGAAGTCGTAATGGAAAAAAAATAATATGAGGTGGTTCTAGTCCAAGAAAGTCATCCCATAATTGTCACGACCCATCCCCCGGGGCCCGTATCGTGACTACCCCAAGCCCGCCTTCCATAGGCCAGGGGTTGGTGACTAGAACCAAAGAACTATATATTCGTAAACTGGGAAGTCATTTTCTTTAGAACTTTAAACAAACCAAAAGAGTACACAACTAGAAGCAAAACACTAAGTAAAATTTATAATAATAAAGTACTAGAAAGTTAAAGTGGCAAGAAATACAAGCCCAACTGGAGAGTACAAGTACAACTGAAAACAAGTAAAACTGAAGAAAAGTAATGCAGCTAATAGGTCATCCACCTGGGTTCCTACATTAAGGGTACGTACATATGGCATCCAGAACACTCCATGTCCATCCATCTTTTCCGTGTACCTGCACCTCTAGTCATCCACCTCTGGGTACCGTCTAGTCCTGCTACTCACTGCCATAATCAATGATGTCCATCGTATACGACCAACTCAACGAGGTGCGGGCATAGCATGTGCATGGGTGAGTATAACGATACTCCGAAGGGACCCCGAGACCCTCAAGGTCTCACAAAATCCAACAAGGATAAACCACAATGTATGAAATCAACGAATAACCATTACATAGGTAAATGACCATAAATATACCTATGTTATCTAGTAACCCATCACAATCATGAGAAAAACACAAAAGTCATTGAATCAGCTCAAACTAGGTTTTTTATTTTTTGGAACCCTCAACTTATGGTGTACTCCTCCACTTTCGAGTACAGTAGTCATGCCGCCTCACACAGTGGCACTTCCCACTGACACGAACTGATAAGGTACTCCGCCTATCGAGTACCGTGGATCTGCTGCCCTCACACAGAGGAACTCCCCACCATGGGTCTGATGTTCTCACACAAAGTCTCTCCACTGGAAGCCTACTGAGGTACTCCATGTTATGAGTATCGTGGGTCTGCCGCGCTCACACAGAGGCTATCAACAACGTGGGTCTGCTGCACTCAAGCAAAGGATCTCCCCACTGTGCTAGTCGAATCACTCCAAGTCAAATCAGTCAGTGGTCATCAAGTCTCAGCCAACAACAAGGTTCCTGTACAAATGTCCGCTTGTCTCTGGAAGATCTGCTCATCTCAGAAATATTTTCTCCACAAGCTAATGGTCGATACTCCAACTATCATGAAGTCCCAAATAGAAGTATCTCAAATTTCCACCACATCATAGGTGTCTCAATGCAACAGAAAACGCATTGAATAGATGCTCAGTCTGTGAGTTATTTTCCTTTTAGTCCTTCGGGCGTGGTTGGATTCGTGTACGGTCAAACCTGACCGTATCTCAAATGTACCCCGAACTCCAGTGGGATATTCTCAAAAATGATAGCTTCGCTCCATCAAAACTGGGGCCATTGAAGGTTGGTCAAATGGACATCCAGTTCCAAAGATATGGCCAAAGAAGGAAATAGGGGGTTAGAATTGGATCTGGGTTCAGTCCGACCCAGTCGGACAGACTCGGCCCTACCAGGTCTAGGCCAACCTGGTATGGGTCGACCTGATCAGTCTCACTGGGTCTGACCCGGCCTATTGGGCGGGTCAACCCCCTATGATTGGCTAGGTCCACTGGCCCCGACCCAGCAGACTGTGAGGGTAGTTCGGCCCAGGCTTGGGGCTAGTTTGGCCCGAAGCACTATGAGGGTGTGGAACACCGTGGCTCAGCCTGGATGGCATGAGGGATCTAGAACATCAGATCATATGGGAGCACGCGGGTTGCACGGAAGCCGGCTCTGGGGCGGCCGATTTGGGGTGGCGCACGCGGAGGTCATGCAGGCCGTGGGGTTGCTGGCATGGTGCCAGGATGGGTGCCGGCAGGGGGCAAGCAGGCCACGGGGGTGCCGTCAGGGAGCCGAGAGGGCCATGGGGGCATTAGTAGGGCGTCGAGTAGTGTTCCGGTAGAGGTTAGGCAGGCTGCGGGGGTACTGGGCAAGCCACGATAGAGGCTGAGCAGGCCGTGGGGGCACCGACATGTCGCGGCAGGGGCCGGGCAGGGCGCGGCAGGGCGCCGGATGGCTGCGGGCAAGCAGACCGTGCACGGGGCAGGGCGGCCGGAGGGTGCAGGAAGGTGGGCCATGGGCCAGGAAAGGCGTCGTGAGGCTGCGGGCAGGTAGACCGCACGTTGGTAAGGGCGCCGGGATGCCGCGTGTAGGTGGGTCGGGCGCCGCTCAAGCCAGTGGTGTTCAACCGAAAGGTTCAGTGTGCCACAGGGGTGGCGCGATTCGCGGAGGCTGCATGTAGCAAGCCCTTCGTCATTGACATCTTCGTCGTCATGCCATAGAACATCACATGAAGGTAAAATTGACAGAGGATGTCAGGCCATGTTATTTTGGATCGCATCCTCTACGTTTAAAATGATAGCAATTAATTAAGAAAAATAAAGATGAAAGATAATTAATTACAACCACGCAACGACTTCTTTTCAAACGATGATGAGAACAGAAAAGTGATAAAACATAAGGTAAACCCCCTACCTCGTATCATTGATCGCCCATTAGAGGAGTCACGGTAGGAAGAAAATGATGACCGCCATTCATCGCGCATGCTGCATGTCCCCAATTCCGAGCTATGTCAGTTCGTTGATGACATTGTGTTGGATACAAGGAAGGACGTCGAAGAAGGTTTTTGGTGGAATTCTTTGCGTTCTGTGTTTTTCATTGTTAGAACATCTTTTCCCCAAGCTCTCCTCTCAAGCTTCCGCCATTTGAGAATTTCCAAGCCAAAAATAATATAATTTATCTATTATTTTAACGGCACAATAATTTTAAAATGGAGGAATAAATTAAGAGGCTCCACTTAATAAATTACATGTGTTGATGCAATTTATAAATTGGGAGGCCAAGAGGATCCCCTTAATTAAATTACACGCGTTGGTGAAATTAATTAAAAGGAAAAGGTGGCACCAATTAATGGTAGAGGAGGTCAAGGGACTCCCCCCTCATTAATGAGGGGAGTTGGGAGATTTTCCACCGGCCCATTAATTGGGGGTATTAGTCTCGTGTTGTCCCCATAACATAACCTCTCAAGGGATGTTATGTTCGGGTGGAACCCACCACTATAACCTCTCATGGGAGGTTAGGGTGTGGCGGTCCCACCTCCAACTCCCAGGTGGAGGTTTTAACCAACAACCACTCCAACTCATGGCGGCTCAAAAATAAAATATTCTGTTGTACACTTTATTTTTCTATTATTTTTTTATAAGAATCCAAAAAACTAACTTTTATTCTTGACCATCCTCCATCAAGGTGAATGTCTTCATAAGAGAATACCGGCACTGCGAGTTCAACGGTGTCCTCATATTTTAATTCTGAGCACCGGTTCAAAAGTTATAAAATCATGCTCGTTCAATTACTGAATGTACCTGAACCGGACTTCTAAAATTTATTCAGGGCACATCGGGCCTTAGAATCAAATTCTATAAATTCTCATGGACTCGTAAAAATCCCTTGTATTTATGAAAAATATTCCACAAAAATTCTTTTTTACATTCTCCCCACCTCAAGGAATTACGTCCATTTAAGCTATAATTAGAACGGTGGGAACAAATGGGGGTACTAAGCATGCATCTGAGCCTCCCACACCCATGTTCTCTACTGGAGGTTCTCGTGCTTCCAGCGTACATGCACCAGAGGTATCTACCATCCACATAGGAACCGCTACTATCGATCCTCAATCTCCACTGGAACCTGTGTAAAAGTCACCCCATCATCGATGTCCAACTCCCCATGGTCGATGATGTGTGAAGGGTCGTCCATGTATCTCCTCAGCTGAGATACGTTGAAAACATTGTGCACCCAGTGAAACTGAGGTGGAATATCAAGGCGAAAAGCCACCTCTCTTACTCTTTTGAGGACTTGGAATGGTCCGATTAATCTCGAAGATAACATGCCGCATCAGCCAAATCTCTATAGACCTCATTGAGATGAGGCCCGTAGGAAGACGTGGTCTCCATCCTCGAACACCGGAGGTCTCCGTCTCCTGTCAGCTTATGACTTCATCTTTATTTTGGTATTCCTCATCCTCTCCTAGATGATCTTCACGTTCTCTGTAGTATCCTATACCATCTCCAGTTCCACTAGTGCTGACTCCCCATTATCATTCCAGCACAAGGGTGATTTTCAAGGTCACCCGTACAAGGCCAAAAAAAGGGTCATACCGATGGTGGAGTGATAGCTGTTGTTGTAGGAAAACTCTACCAAAGGTAATTGATCCTCCCAGGTACGACCAAAGCTCAGGACCTATGCATGGATCATGTCCTCGAGGGTCTGAATGGTCCGCTTAGTCCGACCATCTGTCTGAGGATTGAAGGCGGTGCTCAAACAAATCTGTGTCCCGAAAGCTTCTTACAACCCCTTCCATAGCCAGGAAGTAAATCGTGCATCACATTCAAGGAAAATAGAGAAAGTTACTCCATGTAAACACACAATATCATGTACATATAGGCATCCCAAGCTCTCTACTAAACCATACTCACTGATCAGTAGGAAGTGGGATGACGAGGTGATTCCGTCGACGATTACACAAAAGGAGTCGTGAGCCCTGGATGTACATGGAAGAAATGTCACAACATCCATGGAAATCCCATCCCACATCCACTCTGGTACCTCTAAAGTCTGATCCAAGCCTACTGGTACCTAGTGATATGCCTTCACTTACTGAAAATTGAGGCACCGCAAGACAAACTCCGATACCACATTCTTCATACCTTTCCACAAGTGTTGTCATCTGAGTTCCTAGAACATCTTCAGAACTCAGGGATTTACCATTAGAGAAGACGTGTGAAACTCCCTCAACAAATTCTCCTTAACTGAAAATGGCACCATAGTATATCCTCGGAAGAGGATGGCGTGCTCCCCATATTAAAAAAATCCATTAGGAGAATCCCCTATGGATATCTGAGCACATCGTGTCTTTCAGTCAGCATCCCCATCCTACACCTCCCTGACTCACTGAAGAATAGGGAGAGTGACTGTAAGATACTAAAGGAATGTTGCTCCATCTCTATCCACAAAGGATATATGTAAAGCATCTAGGTGCTCTGTCGCCTCTCCTAGCAGCTATATACATGTCCTTCTGTTGAGTGCATATGCAACAACGTTCCCCTTCATAAGAGTATAGACTATCTCCAAGTCAATGTTCTGAAGGAACTCAATACATCACTATTGTCTCAGGTTCAGGACCTTCTGAGAGAATAAATACCTGAGACTCTTGTGATCAGAGTACAGGGTAAAACGTTCTCCCATCAGATAGTGTCGCAACATTTTCAAGGCAAAGACCAATGCTGCTAATTCCAGGTAATCGGTAGCATAGTTCTTCTCATGTTGTCTCAGCTGCCGAGACCCATAATCAATTAGTGCTCAATCCTACATCATGACACACTCGAGTCGTGTCCCTGATGCATCGCAGTAGACTACATACCCTACGCCATCCTCAGGAAGCCTCGTGATGGGGGCACTAGTCAGCCTCTACCTCAGCTCTTGAAATCTCTACTGGTATCTCTATGACCACACAAAGGGTTTATCCTTATTCATCAAGGCAGATAGTGGTGTTTCTACCCTATAGATGTTTGGAATGAACATCCGATAGTTCCCAACCAATCCCAGGAAACTCTGTACCTCAGACACACTCCTAGGAGGCTCCCAGGAAGGGTGTCGGAGTGCTGCAGGCAGGCGGGCTGCTTTCCATGAAGGGCATCGTGTGGCCGCAGTTAGGCGGGCCACACATAGGGTAGGGCTCCGGGAGGCCGTGGGCATGCAGGTCGGGCACTTCTCGGGCCGTCGGTGTTAAGCCGGAAGCTTCAGTGCGCCACAGGGGGGGTGGGGGTGGGGATTCACAGAGGCCACGGGTGGCGGTGCCTTCGTCGTTGCCGCCCTCATCACCATGTCGTATAACTTCACACGAAGGTAGAATCAACGGATGATGTTGGGCCTTGTTAGGTTGGCCCACATCCCCTGGGTTTAAAGTGATATTAATTGGTTCATCAAAAAAAAAGGTTAATGACAATTAATTACAACCAGGCAACAATTTCTTTTCAACCAATGATGAGAAAAGAAAAGGGATAAAACCCAAGGTAAACCCCTACCTCATATCGATGATCGCTCGTCAGAGGAGTTGTAGAATGAAGATGAAGAAGACCATCATTCTCCACACTCGTTGCACATCCCCAATTCCAAGCTGCGTCAGTTCGTTGACGACGTTGCGGAGGATCCGAGGAAGGAAGTCGAAGAAGGGTGTTGGTGGCATTCTTCACGGTTTTTGTTCTTCAGTAGGAGAACTACTTTTCTCCCAAGATCTCCGCTCAAGCTCCCACCAAATGGGAATTACAATTACAAAAATAATATAAGTTTTCTATTATATTATTGGCACAACAATTTTAAAATGGATGAATAAATTAAGAGGCTCCCCTTAATAAATTACATGCATTTGCGCAATTGATTATTGTGGAGGTCAAGAGGTTCCCCTTAATTAAATTACATGCATTGTCACAATTAATTAAAAGGGAAAGGTGACACCAATTAATGGTAGAGGAGGTCAAGGGACTCCCCCATCATTATTGAGGGGAGTAGGGAGATTTTTTACCCTCCCATTAATTGGGTGGTTTTAGTCTAGTGTGGTCCCCACGATGTAACCTCTCACGGGAGGTTATGTTCAGGTGGTCCCCACCACCAAAACCTCTCATGAGAGGTTAGGGTGTGGAGTTTCCACCTCTAAATCCCATTTGGAGGTTTTAACCAACAACCACTCACACTCATGGCGGCTCAAAAATAAAATAAAGTGGTGTACAGTTTATTTTATTATTTATTTTAAATTAGCTAAAAACTAACTTTTATTCTTGACCATTTACTGTCAAGGTGAAAGTCTTCATAAGAGAATACAGGCACTATGAGTTAAACGGAGCCCTCAGATTTACGTTACGAGCACTTGTTAAAAAGTTATAAAATTCTACTCATACATTAATTGAACATACCTGAACAAAACTTCAGAAATTGATTCTAGGCACACCGGGCCTCGGAATCGAGCACCATAAATTTTCACAGACTCATATAAATCCCTTGTATTTAAGAAACAAATTTATATGGAATTTACTGGTCTATAAAACCATTAATATATTTGTAAAACTTATTATTGGCCATTTTGAGGAAGTCAAAACCTACAAACCACTTAGGGAATCAAAGAAATATTTATCTTTTTATTATAATTTTAGGTATTACGTTTTAATTTTCCTTTTCAATTACTATTTTAGGAATATATTAAAATGTTTCACATTACATCTATATATGTGAACATTAATTTCATGGTCTTTATAATCAAAAGAGTTTATTTATTTTGGAGGTCTATAAATTTGGAATAATTTGGTTAAATGAATAAAATAGTGAAATTTGAAAAAATTGACACCATGTTCTAAATTCATGTCATGAATTGAATTAAAGTCGTGAACTTATGATAAAATTATTTTTTCTAATGGGAACATTGTGATCCTAACTAAATCATAATTTCAAGGGGATTTTAATTTAAAATTCATTATAATTTATACTTTATATATTATTATTTAAATATATTATTAATTATTTAAAAGAAAATTCCATGTCTCAATTTAAACACATGAGCTCTAGTTTCGATCTTGGAGACTTATGTTTCTTATGATATTAATTATTCTAGGTGTTAAATTTCATAGTAGAAAATATTAAATGAATAAATATATAAAAACAATAATCAAGTTTAAACATAAGGTACAAATTGGAAAAATTATTATTTGGAGAAATGATATAATTTTTAAGTAATACTATAATTATATTTGTAATTATTTTAATTTCAAAAATTGAAAACGATTAGTTTATCATTTGTGTGTATTTTTATGGGTGATTTTTTCAAAAAATATATTCTCATCCCTCAGAAAAATTTTATACCAAATATTTCCCATTATATTATATAAATTATTTCTTGTGTGAAAGGGGCATGTTTACTTCTAAAACGTGGTTAACAAATTATTGAATATATGACTAAATATAAATATTATTAATATGATTGAGTAATTATTTTTACTTATCCATTTATCAATGGACCAACCCAATCATAAATCCTAATCTTTCCCAAGGAATCCATGAATATCGTTTTTAGGAAATGAGCCATGAGATAAGATAATTATATCTACACTTAACCTAATTATAGTATATTTCATGATTTTTAAAAAACCTAAATGAGGGGAGATGTTACCTCAGTTTATAAGGATGTAATTCATATTTCTAGTGGTTCTCAAGATATTTTTTGAGAAGAAATTATTTCATTGTGTTTCATTATTCAAAACTGTTTTAGAAAAACATAATACTAAAATTAAAAAATAATAAAATATTAAAAAAATAAAAATGGGGTTTTTCAATTAAGAATTAAAACTCACAATTTCTAGACCAGTTACATTTTGATCATTAGTGGTTACGTGGTATTAGTTAGATTTAATTTTGTGAAAAACATTAGAAAAACAAAATTTAATTAATATTCAAAAGAGGGAGATTCATTCATGATAATTTCTTATATCATGTTCCTACATTGGGTCTTTGGTTTATGAGTTATCATTTTCATAATTATTTCATTATTTATATATATTTATATCATTATTTGTGACAGTGATTATAACCTTATATTTCATCTTATTTTACTCATTATTTACCTACCCTATACACAAAATAAATTAGAACCATAATGAAAATCTATCATGAAATTTTTTTCCTTCTATAAACTATTAAGATGTTAGATTCCTTTCAATCCTTTGGTATGTGACCCATACTTAAGGTATGATAATGATTAAAAATTCATTTAATATCTGTATAGATTAGTTTGAATAATTTATTTTGAGGTAGATTGAAATTAAAAATATTATATATAATAAATTAATAAATAATAGTTGGAAAAAGGAGAGGCATTTATATTTATAAAGTGAACAATTAAAATGCATGATTGGTTTTGTTTATTATTAAAATGAGTAATTGATGGAATTATTTTTTGTTAATTTAATTGTTCATTTTTCATTACCAAACATTTCATATTATTTCTATTTAAATTTATATATTGGTAGAATAAAATGACATTAATTGTTGGTGAGGTTAAATGATTTAGGTAAATAAAGTATTATGTGTGGTAGAATTGAAAGAGTCCCAATTTTCGTTCAGAATATACTATAAATCACAATACATTTATACATTAAATGATTAATATTTGTAGTATTTAATTATTTTTGGGATTTATTATAAGTTTTTTTCTTTTTAAAATAAACAAAAACAATAAATTATTCATTCTAAAAAACAATTAAAATAAATAAAATGAATGTAATGACATTATGATGTCTCATAAATTGAATTAGGAAATATAATTTAATCAAAAAAATAAATAATAATATAACCCACATTACTAACCCCTATGATGAAATCATTCCACCAATCTTCATTCAGTTGTATATACATGTTAGTATAGTTTTATTGTATTTTATTTGTTTTTTACAAAACCCAAAAAATATCAATTATTTTAATAATTATATTAAAACCACCAAAAATAATTATATTAATCAAATCATGATTTAGATATTTATTGACTATAATTAACCTCATGTGAGATGACCCAGGCCAGCCTCTAGGTGGCATTATGAAAAAGAAATGTTCATTTTCAATTAGCTACAAAATGCATGAATCAATAACTATGTTGGACAACTTCATGCAAAAAATATCCTTCATTTAGTGGCTTTACTATTACATATGTTTGTACCCAATATATTATGTATCTGTATAAGTTGTTAACCACATTGGGAAGAATTGAAAATGAAAAAATTATAATGGATGTCTATCACATATAGGGAGATTCTGAATAATAATGGTCACTAAGTCCAAACAATAAATAAGAATATATGATAATATACATGGAATGAACAACTTTTAATGATATAGTCAAAATTAAATTCTATCCTAAAGAGAAGAAACCGTAAATGGGAAATAAATTACTTAAAATTTTATAGACTTGAAGTAAAATATTTTTGATAATGTGACTAAGTTTACAAGGTTAGCTATAATGGTGTATCATATATATGTAGATTAGAAACAAACAATTTTTCTATGATGGTTTATAATTAAGCCTTTTATGGGTGTCAGTATCTCGTAACTATTCATCAAATAATGATATAACATCAAATGATGTTAATACAAAAAAAAAGTTCTCCATGAAATAATTATCTATGAGATTTTTGGAGAAGAAGTGGTTAGATGAGAATCATACACTACTGGAAATATGATCTATACCAACAGTTTTGGGAAAACTGTTGGTATAGTTCACTAATTTGGATATATACCAATGTTTTGGCCAGACCCATTGGTATAGGTCCATATAAAATGTCCATTATAGAGACCATATACAAACGGTTTGGCCAATCTGTTGGTATAGATCCCCCCTAAACCAACGGTTTGTCCAAAAGAGTTGGTATATGTCCCAAAATAAAAGAAACTATAAAAATGTTTCTCAAAACCAATGGTATATGTAAATGTATTTTTTTATGTAATCTTCTTACAGAGGACATTAAATAAATCTAAATTTAAAATAGTTATGATAATTCACATATATATTTATGAAATTATGTTCAAAAAAGTAAAATAGGATAGTGGTTTTGTCGTTCAATCACAAACAGGAGGTGTTGGGATCAAAACCCACAAAATGATTATTTTATGAATTATATATACCAATGGTTTTAGGGAACCGTTGGTATAGATTTTCATATTACTTATACTAAGGGTTTTTTCAAAACTGTTTCAATAGACCTATCCCCACAGATTACTTAGCAACGGTTCTCCAAACCGTTAGTATTTGCTATACCAACGGTTTGGAGGCCTATACCAACGATTCATAACCATTGGTATAGGGTATCTTTTTAGTAGTGATAAGAAGAAAAATATAGTAAAGGATAATAATGAAAGGATGAAATTTCCCACATGTGATCGTTCAGGGAAGAAACACCTTGGGGATTTCCTAAAAGTAAGAAGGGATTATTACAAGAATGTAGAAAAAGGTAATATAGATCATGGGTTAAAGGGAAATACAAATACTATTTATGTTAAGTTTTTTAAAAATAGGGATATGATACATTATTCAATCAAATTCACCAATAATAATTGGAGTTTGTTTACCTATGAAAGGACAATAGTGGAAGGTTTTTATTATGCAATTACCATAGTAGAAGTCTATGTTCATAATGATGTGTTAGTAGGTACATCGATCATTTCAAAAATTTAAACTAATTTTTTATTTCATTAATGATATTAACACTATAATATATCATCATTTATGTAAAAAATATTGATATTTTATTCAGACCCTAGTAAGGGATTTGTTAATCAAGACACTATTGGGTATCTTATAGAAATAAATATGGGTTAGAAAAATAAAATTATGATGCATATGAATTCCCCATTTTAAAACATAGTTGTTATAAATATGGTTTACTCTTATTTTTTGTATTATATAGACTAGATTTCAAATCACAATGAAAAATATATTCACAATATAAGGACATTACTATTCGTGAATATGAAGTGGAATTTACTATTGTTAGGGGAAACATCATAATTTAAAAAATCTATGGATCATGCCTAAGATGATTTGCTTGATAAAATTATTTGTAAAATAGAGAATAGAACATGATCCATTGATGTGGAAAGTGTTCTAGAAATATAGGATTTACCCATTGTAATAATTTGCATTTATATTTTTATATAGAAATTACTAATTCATCCACTAGGACATGAAGATGAGTCATCCATTGGATTCATTTCTACGGTAATGTGAATATCTAAAACTCCATATATAATGGAACTAGTATATTTGGTGGTGTTTAAGATAGAGTTTTTGGAGTTTTCTTATAAGGGATTTATAAAAACTAGTGTTCAATATGGGAATCCCCTATTTTATTCATAAAAAATTTGAATAGATTTATTAAATCGTTCATCGATTGTATGGAGATCTAGGTGAGTAAAATAAAGGATATGTATCATTTTCATTGTATTAAGGAATTATTTCATAGAATCTTACGATCCCATCATATTTATAAGTGTGATCATCACTTGGGTAATCAATAGTTAATGGTGATGAAATTTGATATATAAGAGATAAATATTCAAACACTGTATCAGCATTATAAGTTATTGATAATTACTTTCGGATTGACTAATGCAATTTATTTGTTTATGGGTCTGATGAATGTAGAGTTTAAGGAGTCTAATGATATCTTTTTTAGGGTATTAGTTAATTTTGATTTGAAATACTCTAAGGGATATGAATATCTCAGGAGTTTTATGAAAATTATTCTATATACCCTAAATAATAAATTATATATGAATTTATTAAATGCGACAATTTGAACAATGATGTTTCATTTATTTTCCATATTATGTCCAATAATGGAATATACATTGACCCTTCAAATAAATATGTACTAAATTAATTACATACAACGATGAAAGTAGCTGATATCTAAAAATTCACAGGTTTAGGAGGTTAATATCACTGATTTATTCAATATTTCACTTATTTGGCCAACCCGTTAAACAAATTGACATGTAAAGGTGTTAAATTTATATGTTTAATTAAATTTGAGGCATATTTTTAAGGGGTAAAGAGTGTACTGATTAATTTAACACTGTAAAATCTAAAACTAGGTATGGAAGGATTTTTTATTTATATTAATGCATCATAGAGATGCCTTGGTTGTTTAATTACACAAAATGAATGCTTGATTTATTATGAATGAAGGAAATTTAAAATGAATCAATATAATTATAAAACTATTTCCCTTGAGGAGGGAGATATTATAATTTTTTAATAAATATTGGGAAACCCATATATGGTGAAGGATGATATATATACACATATATATTGACCATGATATTTTAATTTATATATTCTTTCAGAATGACTTCAAAAGGATGCACAAAAGATATTCAGAACTACTCGAGTACTATGATTTCTCAACACACTACAACCATATGAAGTAAGACAAGGTAGATAATGCATTGGGTTTGGTGGCCCATGTATTTATGAGAAATATGATGATTAAAAAGTTTCCAACATATCGAGATCATGTAAATATGGATGTGGTGATTTTTATTCAAGGGGATCCATTAATAATTTTCAAAGAAATTTTTATTCTATACTTACTAGAAAGTATAGATATGTTTTGGTAGGATGATGAGAACATACAATGGATTATTAAAATAGTATCTTTTCATAATGAAAATATATTATCTATATAAATGTTGTATTGATGTTATGGAATATGTTATGTGTTTCAACATTACCAGAGTGGAAAAGGGAATTATAGATGAAAAACATAACTCAAATTTCTCAATACACCTGAGTATAATAATGATATATATATGAATTTTAGAGAATATTTCTTATTGTTTGGTATAAAGGGGGAAATTGAAGACTATGTGTCCAGCATCATAGAATTCCAATAGTTAATTGTAGAAAGAAAACATTCCATGGGATTCATGAATCATATTCCTATAACTATATGGAAGTGGGATTATTTTAAAAAATTATGTTTCATTGTACAATGAAATACTCTAAAGAATAATGATTCTATATGGTCCATCTTTGATCGTATTAAATGTAAAGACCCTAAATAAATATGGAAATAGTTATTAGTTGCTTTATTACATCTGTATTAGATAAATGTAACCACATACAAAATGATTGAATAGTATAGAATTCCTAGAAAACTAGATACATACATGACTCATACCTTATAATCGGAATAATAAAATATAACATTGTAATTATTTTTATAAGACCAATAAGTTCCAATATTACCCCAATATATCAATCAAAACATACATTAAAAAATATTGGGTAAACATAAACATAAGAAAAAGGGAGAGGTCAGATGCTCAATATGGGAAGTGTACAATTCAAGATAAAAAATGAATCAATAATATAGATGAAATAAATAGAAATCAAACAATGAAATACTCAAGTGAGGTAAAAACATATCTCTAGATATCATAAGAAATAAAATAATCACATTAAAATCAATATATAATATTATTATATTGGAAATTCATAATTACAGACATCATAAAAATATTATCAACAACTTGTGCTGATACATCTTACAGAAATGGTAAATGACTTAGCCAATACCCAAAATAGTTTGTCTCATTAGACCTACCGATGCATTGAGAGTTCATAGTGGGCCATGCCCATCACATATAAAGCCCAATTAATTCCTCATATGAATGGGGTGAAATGAAATCAATAAAAACATTCATATTGGAAAAATCATACAAAATTAAAATAATTTCCCATATCAATAAATATAATCATTAACCATCAAGACGAATATGTATAATGGAATCAAAATTGAACATCCCCTATCAAACTTATCATAAAACTATCAATGAAATTTTGTATATGGTATCAGAAGAGTTTATAACCAAAGTATCATAAGATTAAATAATTTATTTTGATGTAGATAAGGATAATATAATAATATCTTTGAAATTTTATTGGGGGAATTACACTTTTTCACTTATATGTCCCATATATTTTAAAAGATATGAAATTATAAAATAAAATATTTTATTTGAATAAAAATCGTATAAACATGTAAATAAACACTCTTACCATTTATTTTTCATGATGATGTAAAAATTTTCTCATTACATAGGAGATAAAAAAATTCATTCCATATTATTTTATTAAAAGTAAAAAATAACCACATTTAGAAAATGTCAAAAATCTTATTTTGAATCTGTTTTTTAAAAAGTAAAACATCGAAAATTTTAAATTTATTTAATTTTTTTGGAATATTAAAATACATTGAATTTTTTAGAAAACATAGAAATAGAATAAATATTTTCCCCATCCATAAGTAAAATATAACTAATCATGAACAATTATGAGTTTGTGAAATAAACCATTACATCGGGTTTGTATTCCTTCATACATGTTCAGTCCATATTTATAAGTAATATATATTTAATATAAATATATCTTAAAAATAAAATTATATATATATCATTTATGACATACTTATTATCTTTTAACACCTATTTTATAATAATTATTTGTTTAAAATCAGTGTTGGAGGTAAGAATTTCTTCATTTTTCATGTATGTCATGGTTGGGTAGTTTTTGTGCATATTCATTGATCTACAATCAATGATATTCAGACTATTAATAATGATATAAATAAAATATATATTTATTATATTCATTATACTTTTTTAATGTAATCCATTAAAGATACATATAAGAAAATGTATTAGACTATTAATTGAGATAGTAGTTTGTAAGCACAAATGATTGATATTTTCAGTATTCTATTAATAGAATGAAGGAAAGATAAATAATAATTATCATTTATTGAATAATTAAAAAATAATATAACAAATACGTAAAATATAATCATAATATCCATCTTTAATTCTATCTATGAAAAACTATGAATGAGAAATGAATCACATTACATCATATAGGTGGTAGTCCACTTGTTGGCAAGAGCAATGTTTTCATTTACCAATAGTTTGGAATGTAATAAGAATGATATGATATTATTATGAAAAAAATATAATTATGTAATAAATATCATATATAATTATTAAACCTACATTACATAAAATTCATAAAATATGGTAATTAAAATTGAATTGCATCACTATGTGGAGATGTTATGTCATATATATGTATGAGATATAATTTCCCTTAGCATTTGATGGGAAAGAGGGTGGGTAATAGTGTTTTCATTTTAGTAATAGAATTTAATTATATTGAGGATGACAAATTTATTATATTATGATAACTTCTATATATTTTAAGGGGTATTATAAGGAATAAATTTAAAGAGATCGGGTCATAAAATTACCTCTTCTTTGGGGGACCTTAATTAGATCATTTATTAAGGGACTTAATGTTGGAATTTTGATGAATAAATCACCTCCATAACATAGATGTGGATTTTTATTTTATTAATGGGGAAAGAAAAAATATATATAGATTATTGAGTTTTGAGTATAATAGGATGTAGGTTCACTTTTATAATTAATGGGGAGAGAACATTTAGAAATTCTTAAACTATTAATATATAATAAATTAATTATCTTGATAAAAGACAAAAAATGGAATGTTAATTGAAGATAAATTAGTATAGGTTTAGTTTTTTATTAGACAATAGAATTAATAAATGTTTTGTTCACATATTTAACATTATAATTATAATATACCCTTTAGTTAATTATTTTTTACCTTAACCGTAATAACAACTAATTTAATAATGAAGTGTTAATAATGATACCATAAATGAAATAATGACTCATAAATTGGACATGATTTATTTATTTTATCTATTTTAATTCACTAGAAATAAAACAATATTTATATGAATTTAAAATAATTTGAAAAAAAATTATTTGGATAAATTATTATTAATATGAATTGGGACACTATTCATTTTATTTGAATTCAAATACATCCACACAACGGTGGAATTGAAATATAATTTTTCAAAAACACCAAAATATAACAAATAGATCTATAAAAGTAATTTTAAACAATAAATAATTCAAATTATTTCAGAATTAGTAATTTTAAAATTATTTATTTTAATTTTCTATTAAATAAATAAATAAGTTATTTTAGTCCAAAAAAAATTAATGAAATTATATAATTTATTAAAATGAAAAACAAATTTATATAAATAATATAAATTAATTAATCTCATCATATATATTTATACTCATTCATATCTTTTTTCATATATGTGGTCACATAAAAGATACTTAAAACAAATAGAGTGGCATTTAGTATGTATCATTGATAAAAATAAAATATAAGTATATTTCATTAAAAAGTGATAAATAAAACACTTCATTTCATTCCTAATGTGTTAATTGAAGGATTAGATAAATCTAATAAAAATTAGGATGATAAATTATTTCTGTTTAACCTAGTTTTAAATGAGGTTAACCCAATTAACCCTCTACCAATGTGGTAAAATTTACCAGCATTACTATTAATAATATCTAAAAATAAAAGGGAATAATTTACAATATCTGATAAAAATTTTGAATAATATTTAATAAATTTAATAGTATTATATACTTATTGCAATCACAAATTAAATTTAATGTATGTTCAGAAAACATGCTAAAAATAACATTTTTAAAAATTATATATTTTTTAAAAAATGGATTAATTATTTAACCATGTGTAGTCTATTATTATATGTAAGTTATATTTTTTTATTTAATGTATAATATATAAATTTAAATAAAATAAATAACTAATTATGACTAATTCATTTAATTTTATATATATTCCTTGGACCAAAAAATGTTCTTCTGAAAAAATTCCTTTTAATTCTATTTTAATTTTGATTAATAATCATTTGATAATAAATGATTGTATTATATATATATATAAACCATATATATTTTAAAATTTAGTTATTCATGTTTTTACCCATCAATTTAATAACTAGGTTACAATAGTCACATAGTAATAGTTTATGGTTCATTTGAACATAGTGTTGTGTGCAACATAAGATATCGAAGAGGCCAAATTTATTTAAAAGGGATACATCGTAAAATATTAAGGGTGTTAGATTATTCCCTCATAAAATAAAATTTTATCCTTGAAATTTCTAGAATGTAACATAATAAAATTTAGTATATTTTGCCTAATTTATTTTTCTGATTGACCCCACTTTTAATCACACTTTACTTTGGATTTCTCATATGTTGTCTTAGGAATAAATTTGAAAACCTTGGTATGCTCTTATGCTATGTATATTTGGAGAAAAATTTTCCCACATCATGAATCCTAATAGTGTAAGATATAAAATAATGAACAATGAGTATTTCCATGTTTGGTGCATGGATTGAAAAATTGTGTGCCCACCTTGGAGAAATAGTGAAACCACTTACAAAGGCGCACAATGATGTAAAATGGTTTTAGAAAACTTGTAACCCTACACTGGTAACCATGAAAGTAGGTGTAAAATAATAAAAAAACAATAAAAATTCATATACCCCAATTTTATACACACCTATTGTCACCAAATCCTTTTTTATTGGTTTAATTTGTCATGGATGCTCTCAACGACCCATTTGGGCTCCTCTAAAACCTTTCTGATATTGATTTTTGCTTAGAGGACGTTGATGGATTCCTCTCCAGTAATATACTTCTCTTAATATCTTCTTATCTCTTACATAGGGGTTATTAAATAATTTTTTTGTCGGGGTATATAATCTCTTTTATGTTATATCATGAATCTAGGTTTTATTCTTTGATCTATGTTGCTGATGTTCTTCATTGGAGTCTCCTATTACGAGTGTCATTATATGTGATCTTGTGATTCCATAACATGGGGTTCTGTATAAGGTTTCCCAATTGATTTAACTCTAAATTTCATGATTTAAATTTACATGATTTCAATTGGATCACGGAAATCCCAATTGGCAAAATATTGAGATTTGAATTTTATTTTCCAAGAATGTTGGGGGAAAATCCCAAATTCTATTGAATTTGGGTGGTATATAGATTTCATGGAAAATTATATATGTTGATTTATATAAGCTAAATTGTGAAAATGATTTTTAAAATATTAAATAATTTTTATTAGAAATTTTTTTATGTGGGATAATTCAAGATTTGATTAAAAATCCATGAACTAAATTCCAAAGATAAATTGGAATATTAAAATTCGAAAGCGGGATATTGTATTTTGATTAGTTTTGAAATATTTTTCTCATTTTATATAATTATTTATAATCTTGTAAGACTTTGAAGTTAGTGATTTATATGGTACCAATATTATAGGCATTATACGTTACAACACCAACATAAACATATATCATGATGGAATGTTGATTGTTACTCTTTGAAAGGTGTTTGAGGGATGTATGTTCGCATATTGTTATGAAAACATAATGATTCTGGGAGGATACCATAACCTGGAAATATCATACCTCTAGGGAATTAAACTGTTCTTCATTTGGATAATTTATATATATATGACACTTTTTTAAACTGATTTACATATTCCTTGCATTATTATATAAAATATTTATTATAAGATGTTTGTTATGAAGTTATTTTAAATGTAACCTTCAATTGAAATTAATAGTATGTTTTGTTATAAATATTGAAATGAATTATCATGCTTGTTTTTTTAAATAAAATGCATGTTTGGTTTATTTTGTTGGAATAATGTTATGGAATTATTAGTGATACCCAACAAGGAATTTATATGACAACCAACCTATGCCTTCAACTATTATTAGATTTTATCCTACCAATTTTGAGCAAAGGGGGTTCACCACTTGGTGTTGGTCATTGTTTGGGATCTCGGGCTTCACGTGCTATTTTTTAGGACATTGGTTGTTTACCTATTTTTTAGGACATTGTGGTTGTACTATGGGTTAATACACCTATTTTAATTCTTGTACTATTCTCCCTATATATTTTTATTTTGATCATACTAACTTGTATATGTTCCTTCTCATGTTTATGTGGAAAACCCATTATCAATTTATCTTGTATGATTCCATGTGCTTGTCTCCAAATCACGAGGATTAATAATTCCACCTAGACTATGTTGGGATCAGCTAATGTATTAGGGTATAAGGGTAACTAGCCAAGTTCATGAAAAAGTGATAACAAAAGTGATTCCTAAGCATCTTTATTTTATGTCAGTATGTAGTTTGTACCTTTTCAAGACATAACAGGTAGTTTCGAGTGATTTCTTATCCAACTCACTTTATAATGAGCCTTAATTCACTCTGGGTGGTCTTGGAATGATTTCCTTTGGATTAATTGTAGTATTTTTCTTCTTTTTTATTTGGATAGATTGAAATCTAGATCATGTTTATCTATATAATGTGAATAATTTATCATTATTATCTTATTGAGTGTCGATATGAGTATCCATTCTATGGTCTTCAATTTTCTACTGATGTGATGTCGAATCATGATGCTATGAAGACATGTGAATAGGACCCAAGTGGGAGCTGCCGAAAAACCATAGTAATAAAATCCTCCCATGGACCAGAATCTATTTGGCGATGTTTTTCATGTTATCCAATATCTAGACCTGGATCCTACACCTGTTACCATACAGGCTCTAGCTATGGCACCCCAATGGGATGAATTTTGGATTTTTTTTCTAAAGATATACTTCACTAGAAGAAACTATCCTTTCATGTGTAAAATGATCCTATTGAGTATATTTTTTAATTAAGAATGGTATACATTTTATTTATGTTCTTAGAAACACCTGATTTTATCATTATGTAATATGCACTATTGAGATAGAGGGACCTAATAGAATATGCATTGACACCATGGTGACAATAAAGAAGAATTAGGGATTGGAGTGGAGAGACATTATATTTCATTTCACTAAAGAGTTTCAAATAGATTCAATGTTTTTGGATAAGGTTATTATGTTTTTCAAATATGAGACAACCGATAAGATAATTATAGAATATGAGAATCACATTTCTTAGATTGTGTATTTTGCAAATAATATTTTATCAAATGAATATATGAATAATAATTGGCTAGAGATGGAACTCCAATATGATATTTTTCATAGTATTACTTTTTTAATATACCTTTTTATACTGAAGTGATTGATTGAGTATTGATGGGTGAGATGAACCTGGATAGAATGTTAGTATTGACATGAGTTCCTTTTTTCCCGGAGGAGGTTATGTGAGTTCCTATGAATAGAGTAGGTAGCATGATGATTCTTATAGTGGTTACTGATAACAATATTATTCTATAAATATTGTAGCTCTAGGAAGATTCACATTGATTTGATAACAATGTGGAATACCGAGGCACTAAAAATGCGGTTTCAATATGGAACCCAATATATATGATTCCAGAGGACACTATGGTTAATTTCATGATTTATTTCATATCAATTCTACACACTTTAGTGGAAAGATATCATATTCCATAATAAGTATTTTGGGTAAATCATATTATTCATAAACTATTGGGTTCTAGCTGTAGCAATTTGAAATGATGCTTCATTATGTTGTGGAAGAGTCTTTAGAGGAAGAAGATATATGTCCAAAAACTATGAGAGGTACCCTTACTATTTCTTCAACATTAATCTCAACGTTATCTGATACTAATGAATCTCATTATTTCATTTCGACATGTATTTTTAGTATTTTAAATCTTCATATAGAGAATTTATCACATGTGGGGGATATTATTATGCCCCATGGAATAAAGAGAGAGGGGTCTCCATTTTCCTTCTCCTTTCATCTATTTGTCAGAGATTGATCTAAAATTGGATTTCCTATTTCTCAACATGAAACCACATGTACTCATATTTGGGATGGATTGGGTCATTTTTAGTAAATCCCAAATTGATTTCAATACTAAACGTGTCTTCTTTTCTGCACATGATATAGTGTCTCATATCATTTAGAGAGAATGAGACCCAAGGTCGAGTAGAGAAATACCTTAGTATACATAGTTTGGGAAATTTAATTATTTATTCACTTTTAACTAGAGGTGGAATATTTGAATAATGATCTCCCTCATGTTTTCATTAAGTTTCTTGATGTTTTTCCTTCTAACTTCTCTAGTCTACCACATATAATAGGTGAGATTTTTCTATAAATTTAGTACCTGGTACTCTTTCAGTATGTTTCTATTGTTACTTCATAGAAAAATATAAATTTAAATAGTTGTAGACACAGTTGGATCATCTTTTGGAAAAAGTATTTATATGCCCATGTGTGTCACAATGGGAAACACTGGTTATCTTTTCTATGAATGACCATGGGTAACAATGCATGTCTTATGTTTACAAAAAACTAAAATGATTGATGGTAAATAATATGTATCAATTACCATGGATTTATGATCTATTAAAACATTTGAAATGGGAAAAGTTGTTATCAATGATTTATTATCAATATTGTTATCATCAAGTAAGAATCAAACAATATGTCATTTTGAAAACCACGTTTCATTGAAGATATCCCCATTATGAGTACCTTGTTATTCCATCTGGGTAATCCAATTCTCTTACAGTCTTAATAGATTTATTGATTTTTTTTCATGATCATATTTATAATTTTATAGAAGTACTCATGCATGAAATCCTTATCTAATATATGTCCATGGAAGATATAGTCCATCATCTGACATCAGTTATAGATTTCGATGAAATCAATGAAATCTTCCAAGATATCAAAATGAAATCTTTGATGTAAATAATGGAAATAATTGGTAAAACATTTTTTCAAAACAAGTTATCTTAGATGATCGTGAGATGTGGAAAGATGATATGACATGGTAAGAATCATGTAATATTTTGTAGATTTGGAGCTTCAGGGGTTAGGTGGGTATTATCACAGTTTTATAAAGGAATTCACAGAGATGGATTGTCAGATTACTACAATAGCTCATAATGGAGTAAATATTTCAAGGGAAGATAAATGTATGATTTCATTTGGTGATATAAACTATCTCTTGATAGTTGTTCTGGTGTTGACCCTTCTAGAGGCCGAGAAGGGATTTGTTGTATAATGTGAAGCATCATGTTCAAGATTGGGTAGTGTTATTACGTGGGGTGATCATGTTATTTCTTATAGAACATGGTATCATAGGATACTATAGAATATTTATCCAACCCATGACATTGAACTCATAGTTTTAATGAATGATCATTAGAGTTAGTAGAATTTCCTTTTTCATAGAATGTTTGACTGTGTATTCTGACAAAAAAAACTGATTTATATCTTCTCTCTAAATGATTTGAATCTCCATCAAAGGAGTTGGGTGGAATACCTACAATATATTGAGTACTACATTCCCTATATCCTTAATATCGGTAATTTCACCATATAATTGTTGACTATGAAACATCAAACATAGACCCTGAATAAATCATAGGTAGAGTGGAAAATGATGTATCTTTATTCAAGGTTTAAAATAAGTGTAAGGAAATATAGGGTTAAGGTTTTTGTTTCAACAAATTAGTTGGCCATTAAAATAATGGAGATTATCTTCAAAACAAAATTATCTTGATAATGAATTCATTATCATTCTGAACACTTTTTATGGAGGGATGACTGTTGCTGAGTGGTCATTTTCTATGAAGGGTATCCTATGATTCTTGAACTTGTATATCACAGTATTTCCATTGATGAAAATCTATGATGTGGTATTTCGAAAATTCATATAGGGAAGTGTACAGGAGAACCAAAAAAAGTTCTATTACATGTAGAGATGATTTTTTGTGGGTAGGTATTAGATGAGGCATTATAGATTTTATCACACAATGTTATATTTTTCGAGAGTTCAGGAATGAGAAACAGATAACTTCATGTTTACTCTAGATACTTCCATATCCAACAAGAATGTTGGATTATATCTCTATGGACATTGTTTTTGGGTTTTATATACCCATAAAAGTAATAATGTGATATGGGTTGTGGTTTCTCGGTAGACTAAATCATCTCACTTATTACACATTTTTTATACATCAATTTTGAGAAGTTGGGAATCCTCTAAAAAAATATTTTTAATTTTCATAGATTTACATCTATTATAGTGTCTTATATGGATAAATGGTTTACATATAACTTTTGGAGAGTCTATTAAGAGGAACTGGAGTCTTAGGTTCATTTTATTATGGCATACCATCCATAGTAAAATGGACATACACAACGAGCTATAAATATTCTTGAGAATATTATACGTTCTTGAGTTATCATCTTCTTTGGAGACTGTGATGATCATATGTGGATTTTTGACTTTTCTTAATATCTACATATCCTAGATTAGGAAGGCTCCTTTTGAGCTCTTGGATGGCTAGCCTTACAAATCCCATTTGTTTTAGTTGTAGATCAGTGAATGTTCTTATGGTTGGATCAAGTTTGGTTCTAGAGACAACAATAAATATTTAGTTGAGTTATCATATTTTTTTTTATAGAATTATGGATGTATAAATCATATTCGAATCTACAACATACATCATTGAAATTTTCAGTTCATGATATGGTGTTCTTGAATGTTTCACACATTTTGGGTCATCATTGTATTTTGGAGGAAATGGAAGACTACTACTCATTTTGTGGGACCTTATGAGGTATTTAATCATGTGGGTATAGTTTCTTACCATTTTTCACAACCACCACTAATGAAATCATTACATATTGTGTTTAATGTATCTCATCTACGAATGTATCTTTTTAATCTATATCATGCTCTAATCTGTAGTGATCTTGATTTCGAGCATAATTTATCCATGACTGAACATCCAACCAGGATGGTTGATTCTGAAACCAACATACATTATAGGAGGGAGATACCTTTGGTTCAATTTCAATGGAAGTATGGTTCTGATACTCATGATAATTGGTAGAGATAGAGGAATTGATGGGATAATAGTTACCACATATTTTTTAAATGGAGACTTCATAACATTTTTTCTATTGCTAGAATGTTCCTATTATTGGGTTGTTATAACATCATTTTATTGATATCAAGTACCCCTCAAACCATATTTTGATCATTCTTTAATTGGGGTTTGTTTGGGGTGGTTTCAAGAAGAAATTGGATAATTTTGGATGGATTATGGGAAGTGAATAGTAAGGGCACAGTTTCTCCAAAAATGTGCACCCGGCTAGTGAAAACTATAAAAACACAGTCAATGAGTGTTTTAATGGCTCGCGTATAGTTTAAAAAACAATACAACTCTTCCATATAACCATTCGAGTATGTTGTAATTATTTTGAACAATTGTTAAAAATTATTGAACCCCTATTTTACTAGTATCTCTACCCCAAATACACTAGTCTTCATTTACTATGTCTTTGATGCTCTCAGGTACCCATTTTGTCTCATCCAAACCCTTTCCAAGGTGGATCGAATCTTGGTGAGCATCGATTGGTTCATTTCCACTAAGGGATCATCTCGCATTCATTCTCTCCTAGAACCATCTTCTCTACTCATTAGGGGTTTCAAGAAATATTTTTCCCTATATGATCTGATATACATTATATAATATCTTAAATCTATATTTTATTTTCGAATCTCTATTTCCATCATTCCTCAAGGGAGTCTCTCATTAGGGGTATTGTGATATGTGTTACCTTGATTCCATAGTAGTTGGATTCTTAAAATTTTAGCCAATTAAATTTACCCTAAAATGAATTATTTATTCTATATTAACTTTAATTGGATTATGGAATACACATTTCCCATATAATTGTGATTTTATTTTTATTTTTCATTAAAATTAGGGAACACCCCCAACTCCATGGAATCGGTGTGTGATTTAGGAATGGTGGAAATTGATAAATTTGATTTGTATAAATTGGATATTGAAATTAATTTTTATGAGAATAAATTGTTTTCTAAAACTCCCAATGGTTTTATACTAAAAAAAAGAATGAATTAATTAAAAACCAATGAATTAGTTTTTAAATAGAATTTGTCTTATTTTAAAGGAAAATGGAGAAATTTAATTTCTAGCTGTTTTGAGATAATTTTCCCTTTAATGATTATTTTTTTAACATATGAGAGATGACGTAGGCAGTGAGTTATTTGGGACAAAGATGCTATGTTTGATGATTTTGAACACCAATAGAAAAATCATGTAATAGATAATATCCATAATGGAATGTTTATTAGTCCCAACTGACCAATTTCTATTGGACGTGTGTACACATAAATCCATGACCTCCGATATGTGTGTTTTAGGATCTTGTAAACATGAAATATAGTTCATATTGGAAGATAACCATTTGAATTTTTCGTGATTATTTTGCTATATATATATATATGTGTGTGTGTCTGTTTCATTTTTATAATATATTTGGACAAATTCCCTATGAATTTATATGAAAATTATTTATAAAAAATATTTGTTAATAAATTATTTTTAATAGTTCCATCAATTTAAATTAATTAAATGATTTATTTTAAATATGAAAATATATTTCAAAGCCTACATTATTTAAAGTTGAATGAATGTTTTTTTATTATATATCAATCTCAATGGAATCCTCAGAGATACTCCATTTGTCTGTTTTCTCACACCCTTGTTGTGCAATCAGGCATTTCTATATTTTATTCTATCCGGTTCAAGAAAAGGGAGAATTCAACATAGAGGTGACCCTTTTTATTGATCATGGGATTGAATTGTTGTGTCCATTTGGACATGGGTTATTTAACTATTTCTATGGTAAATTGTATTTTTATTTTTGGTTTATATAACTATTTTATTTATTATACACCTCTCCTTGTAGATATTTCTTTTGATCATACTAACATGTATCTGTTTATTCCACTATTTTTGTGGAATTCAATTAGCACAATATCATATATAATTATCAGTATTAGTTTTCATCATAATTTTTTTTGGTTCCCACATCGCCTCTTATATCTTATTATTATTTTAGGTTATGTTCACCATCCATGTCACCGGATTCTTTAACACTTGTTCTCTAGTGTCTATAATCTAGATCATCTATTCATAGTAAGATAAATTAGGTTCCAATCCCATTTCCTTACAATTGATCACATGTTTCTAGTCTGGATTGATATTCTATAATAAAGGTATAAAGAACACATCATGTAATTTATAAAGGCTAGGTGGAATTAATAACTGGTAAAACTCAAATTCAATTTATTCCAGTATTTAAAAAGGTCTGATGCACCGGGGGCTAAATTTTCCTTTCTTACCAAATCATATAACACCATTCAATGGAGATACCTTCAAAAAATGTTCTCCCACTTCAAATTACAAGTCATTCCTTTAGTTGTCATAATATCTCTTTTTCCTACTTTGAGCTTCTCTGATACATGTATGAATAATATTTACTTTAATCAATATTTCCTCCACAATTTCTTGGCCTACTAATGTCCCATCAACTACATTATCGAATGAATTTATTATACACCATATCTTTCTATATAATGATTCATTAAACAACAATTTAATGCATTAATGTAATCTATTTTTATGGTAGAATTATAAAAAAAATTAAATAACAATCCCATTTCCCTTGGATGTCATTAAAACAAGACCACAACACTTCCTCTAATGTTTGGATAGTCAATTATGACTACATGCATGTTTGATGGTGATAATAAATGATCAAATAAATTTCAATATCATGGTTCCTCTGATTAATTTGGAATATTTTTTTATTTTAATAATCTATTTTCATCAAAAATAATTGAAGGAGGATGTTGGTCGGCGTGGACACTCAAGAGGGGGGTGAATTGAGTTCCAATTAAAATTTCTGCTAAAAACAATTTCTATTAAAATCCCCCAATTTCAAAAACAAATTAAATTGTAGTGAATTTATACAAATTATAAAGGTTAAATTAGTTTCTCAATGATTGATTAATTCTCTGCTAACTTAATCTTATGATTAAATTAATTTTTGAGACTAACTTACTGGTTTATAATAAATATAAACACTTGCGAGTTTTACTATCAAAGTAGCTTTGAAGATAAATTATATTTCAAAGTAATAGCAGCGGAATATGAAATAAATGTATATAGTATGGATATAGATTTTAACTAAAAACACAAGAGTTAACCAAGAGGTTCAGTCTCAAGCCGAGACATAGTCCTATCAAAATTTATATAAAGCGATCCACACCCGGGATCTGGGTTAACAATAGTGATCACACTGTTCAGGTCAAGAGACCTCTACCACAGTTATACGTGGGATAACAAACAACAACTCAAAGCTGTCCAGGTCACACTCGACCTCTACCACAGTTATACGTGGGATAACAAACAACATCTCAAAGCTGTCCAGGTCACAGTCGACCTCTACCACTATCCACAGTGGGATAATAAAGAATGTAATGATTGTGAGTGAGGATTTAAAAATCCTCCAGTTAAGGTTCAGGAGACAGTGTGTGTGTAATAATTAACAGGCTACACACACTGCTCGTAATGCAAATACTAAATCACTTAGAGCAAGATATAGAGATTAGAATGGCTCTGGTGATTGCAGTGAAGCTCTGGACTCCTTTGGATTTGATCAGAAATGGTTCTGATTCCTTCTCTGGTATTTGCATGAAAAACAGAGTATCGTTTCTTATTTCAGTTCTTCCAGGTTCAGCTTGGTTATCAGCTCAGAAAATGAAGTGTTCTGTGTAGTTCTTCTTTAGCATTGATTGCTCGATGTATGCTCTGTGTTCTAGAGTCTGGTAGTTGTAGTCTTGTGAGTGCAAGTTCTCCAGTTGTTCTTGGCACGTTTTGAGCTTGATTACCAGTGTGTTCCCCTATGCTCGATCTCTTCAAGTACCTTGTATTAATACACTGATACATACACATTGTCTTCTATGCCTTTTTTTGTTGAGAAGAAGGAATGATTATGCTTTTTGATCATACGTGGTTTGGTTTCCTGAAATGGCAACAGAAATCATTTAATAACATTAAATGCATCAAAAGTAACAAATGTAGTCGTTAGTGTAATTAACAAATAGTGTCGAGGATATAGGATTTGACTCCGCAGTTCATTATAGGTAGTCGTTTGTTTGTAGATGTGTACAGTTGACTCGGTGTAGGATCTTCGATCGGTAGCTCTTCAAACTCTTATCGGTGGCTCTTATCAGAAGATCTTATTGGTAGCTCTTATCAGTAGCTCGATGAACTTAGTTCCATCGGTTGCTCTTGGTTGTCGGCAGCTCTATGCATTGGTAGCTCTCTGTCCATCGGTAGCTCTGTGCATCGGTAGCTCTGGCTATCGGTAGCTCTGGCTATCGGTAGCTATCCATCTATCGGTAGCTCTGACTATTATGCATATCCGTAGCT
Source organism: Viscum album (assembly GCA_963277665.1). Classification (NCBI taxonomy): domain Eukaryota; kingdom Viridiplantae; phylum Streptophyta; class Magnoliopsida; order Santalales; family Viscaceae; genus Viscum; species Viscum album. The sequence continues at coordinate 1,530,552,649 of OY728141.1, forward strand.
CTCTTCAGGTCAGTGATACTTACACTTGACTGTCTTATGCAAAACACATATAATTCACTTAGAATCATTTCAAAACTTATATAAACATGGATAATCGAGATTAACATAAATCAGAAACTATTTTAACATTATTATTAACTTGATCATCGATTTGAAAGAATTAAAGTGTAGATCAACAGTAATTGTTAATATCATAATATATGAAAACATAATTGGGATTGTTAAAACCTATGAATACCAGATTGGGATTATCAAAACAGGTGAGGTCAACAATCTCCCCCTTTTTGATAATCACAACTTATGATATGGCTATTTTAAGATAGTGAGAATATAGTATTAGATAGGATAACATTAATATTAAATTTTCTCAAAGAAAACAGTATCAGAGGAAAGAGGAAATAGTGAAAGAAAGATATAGATAAAAAATTATCATAGGTAGAATTAAATACAATAGTATCAGAGATATGGTTTGAAAGAATTGGTACCAAATAAGGAAATGTAAGAAATAGTATCAAAGTCTCCTCCATTTATCATATTTCTCCCCTTTTATATTTCTCTTTTTATATTTCTACCCCATTGTGATAATCAAATAGTGGGAAAGCAAACATATAAAACTGATAAACTGAGATAGTGGAAAGAAAGGCATTTGTATTAGATCAGACAAAAATTACATAAACAGCATAGAAAAAAAAACAAAACAAAATGATTCCTATCAAACATCCTTTCCAATTTATCAATCCACATATTCAATTTGAGATTTTCCTTTGGGATCAGAAGAGAATTCAGGTGTGGAGGATTCTGGGGAGGACTTTGGAATTCCAGAAATGATCAGAGGAGGCTGAGCAATAGATACAGTGTCAGGCCTGTATTGGGAAGTCCTTTGAGTGATCATAGGTGTGAGACTTCTTATGGCTAGAGCAGGAGTCAGCTGAACTGAAGATACAGTAGAGGCATAGACAGGAAAAGCAGGAGGTACAATGACCGGTCTGGAATCCACATGCAGAAAGGGCAGCAACAGGTTTCTGAAATCCATTATAATGCTTCCTCCTCTCTCCATTTCAGACACAAAATCATCTCTATTTTCAATGAATTTATCCAAAGCAAGAGTAAGCTCCCTGAGCTTACTAACCTACTCTCTGAAGGCCTGAGTCACTGGAGGTAACTTTAGATTCTCTAGCATATGATTGAAATGGTTGGTCAGTTGTTGCTTGGTATAAACCTTTTCAAAATAAGTATCCACCTTATTCTTGATTGCCTCTTGAGAAGAAGAGGCCTCTATCATGTAGTTCTGGATGATTTCCATTATTTCTCTGGCTGAATCCCTAGTAGACAGCACAACTCGACTTAAATCTAATGAGTCCAGAGAGCCACTGGTTAAAATAGAACCAAGATCTTCCTTCATCAGAGCACGAAATTGATTCAGATCAATTACAGGTTTTTGATCTAGAGGACTAATAGATAAGGATACCGTTTCTTTGAAGCTTGTGGTCACCCACTAATCAGATTTTTCATTTGAGATTCTTGATTTTTGACATGATCCTTCACAGATGTTTTGAAAGATTCAAACACCGAGACCAGCTGACTTACAACACTCTTCACATATGCTAAATCCATGTCAGCTTGAGATTTTTAACTCATGAAAGAGTCTAAGGCAAAAAAAAATATCCGTAGAGCTTCAAGATCTACTTCTAGCCTAGAAGTTTGAGTCTGGAACTCCTTGACTTCTTCCATTAGCTCACCCACAAATGTTGACATATTACAACCAATATAAAGCTCAAAATACCTTTCTAACAACTTCATTTCTTCACCAAAACAGGGATTCATCTCAGCAACAGAGGCACTGAAGGATTCCTTCATCTCATTCTTTAGGGATTCGAGGTCAGACATTGTAACAAAATTAGTAGGAGAAACTGTATTAGATACTCTTTCAGAAGCTAAACTAACTACAGAGTCAGCCATGAATGAGTGAATCGAGGATACTAAAAAATATTCCATTGTCTTTACTTCTTCTACAAAACTGACTTTGAGATTTTCTTTCAGCACAGCTAAATCATGAACTCGGACCACATCAATAGGTAATAACTCAGGATTGATGTCATAGCTGATCTTTGGTCTATTCAAATATACTTCATTATCCTAATCAGGATAATCCAAACCAAGGACTATAAAACACGGGTCTTCTACCCAGTCTTTAGACTCGATAGTCACTGTAACATTTCCTAACGTAGTGTGATTCTCCAACTCAATGAGTGCATTCTCATATATAGCAACTACATTCTCTGCTGGTCTTTCTTCATCAGAATCTTCCACAACAACATCCATCTCTGCAGCAGCAGGATGATTTTCTGGAATAGGTATAGCTTCTCCCCTTTCTCTTTTTCATCCATAGAAGGTAAAACTGAGCTTCCAATAACTGGACTCAGACTTAATTCAGCAGAATCAGATAATTCAGAGACATTCTATTATTCCTCTACATTCTCATAGACCGACTGGTCTTCCTCATTAGTAGGTGTCTCCAATTCTTCTAGCAGTTCCTTTTCTAAAGACATAATTTCAGCAACAGGGCTTGGAGGCAAGTCAAGATCTCCTCCCTCATCCATAGGAGTTTCTTCCTCTTCTTATTCTTCTTCTTCTGACTCATTACTGTACTCAGGTTCCTCTTCATCCGGTCCTAGACCTAGATCTCTTTTATCCTTTGACCTTGAAGGATAATCCACAAGATTAAATTTATCATATACCTTTTGGTCATCATTGACCCACTCTCCTCTCCACGGATTCCAATTAATCTTCATATATTTGAAAACTGTAGTAGTGATACAAAAGTTTCTCTTCACTACAACTGTCTCATCTTGAGACTCAGCTATCCCTTTCACTTTGATCATTACAGAAATCAGCTTAGCAAAGAATAGGGTGTTAGTCATTGATTTCAGCCTTGTCATATCTTCCATTTGATTCATCACCAATCTGCACAAATTGACTTTGACATCATGTCTCAAAAGATGTAGGAGATAGATATCCTGATATCTCAAATTAGCAAAGTCTCATCTCCTTGGTATCAACACATGTTGAACAAACTTGAACAGTAATCTGTTCTCTCCATCCATTTCTGCAGCAACCACTTTCCTTGGAGTTCCATCCCTAGTCAGTTCTTTCAACGCGGTCTCATGACCAAAAATGTCACTGGTAGGTGGCATTTCTCTTGATATATATCCAGACACACCTTCATGAGGAAGTTTTAAGCAATCATCCCATTCTACCGATGAAAATATATCACTTTACCATTTACAAACGAAGATACTCGGTTCTCATTCTCTAACTTCTCGATGATTAGGAACTCATAAAACTGTTTTACCAACTTTGGGTAGTAGGGACCGTTGTTATTTGAAAAGCAGTCTACCCATCTCTGAGCTTCCGGAACTTCGAGCACCAAGGACTTGCTGGGCAACAACCAGTCTACACAAAGCTCTTTTTCGATCACAATAGCTCTATTTTGCATATAAGGATTTACTGGTCTCCTTCCTGACCTAATTCTAATAGCACTACTCGCTTCTGGCTCGGACTTCTGCCTTTTTGCTTTAGGCTCAACACAGTCGTCTCGGATGACAGGAATTTTGGTTTTTGCCATCGCTGGTTCGAGGGATCTCAGGTTTGCAGAGGATTCGTGTTATAAGGTTCAAAGGTAAATGGTTTTTGGTTCAGTGGAGTGAGAAGGGTCTTAGACTTAGTTTTATCATTTAGGAATCACATGTTAAATAAATAAAAATAAAATAAAAAAACGGTTCAGATTCTTGACGACAGAAAAAAAGATTTAAAATAGCGCTTTATCAATGATGATTTTTATAGGTGAGGATTTCTATCAGTGAGGATTTCTATCAGTGAGGATTTCTATCGGTGAGGATTTCTATCGGTGAGTATTTCTATCACTGAGGATTTCTATCGGTGAGGATTTCTATCGGTGAGGATTTCTATCGGTGAGGATTTCTATCGGTGAGGATTTTATCAGTGAGGATTTTTATCGGTGAGGATTTCTATCGGTGAGGATTTCTATCAGTGAGGATTTCTATCGGTGAGGATTTCTATCAGTGAGGATTTCTATCGGTGAGGATTTCTATCGGTGAGGATTTCTATCGGTGAGGATTTTTATCGGTGAGGATTTCTATCGGTGAGGATTTCTATCAGTGAGGATTTCTATCGGTGAAGATTAAAAATCCCCAGATCGTGCCTAATGTAACATAACCTATCCACACTTAAGGGTTTAGTGAAAATGACGACCAATTTATGTTCAGTGCCAATAAATTCAAGAGATGTATCACCATTTTGATAATGATCTCTCAGAAAATGATGCCTTACATCAATGTGTTTGGTTCTTGAGTGAGATATAGGGTTCTTCGAGATGTTTATTGCACTAGTGTTGTCACAGTTAATCGAAACATGCTTAAAATTATATCCGTAGTCCAAGAGAGTGTGTTTCATCCACAGAATTTGTGCACAGAAACTACCAGCAGCTATATACTCTGCTTCGGTAGTGGATTGAGCTACAGAATTCTGCTTTTTTACTACACCATGATACTAAGTATTTTCCTAATAAATTGCATGTTCCTAAAGTGATTTTTCTGTCTAATTTGCAACCTATAACGTCAGCATCTGAATAACTCATTAACTCAAAGGATTTTCCTTTTGGATAAAATAAACCAATGTTAACAGTATGTTTGAGATACATGAAAATTATTTTAACAGCAAGAAAATGAGATTCTTTCAGGTCAGCTCGAAATCTTGCACACATACATACACTGAACATAATATCCGGTCGACTAGCAGTAAGATAAAGTAAACTACCAATAATACCCCTATAATTGGTTTGATCCACTGGTTTCCCAGTTTCATCTGTATCCAATTTACAGATTGTACTCATAGGAGTTTCACTCTCCTTAAAACTATCCAAACCAAAACGTTTTAAAAGATCTTTTTTGTATTTACTTTGATTCAAAATAATACCATTTTCATTTTGAAATACTTGAAATCCAAGAAATTATTTAAGTTCTCCCATTAAACTCATTTCAAATTCATTTTGCATACTTTTTAAAAAATCAGTACAAAAATAATGTTTAGAAGATCCAAAAATAATATCATCAACATAGATTTGTACAACTAAAACATCTTTATAAATACTTTTAATAAAAAGAGTTGGATCCGCAATCCCTTTAGTAAAACCTTTTGAAATAAGAAAGTTGATGAGTCTATAATACCAAGCTCTTGGAGCTTGTTTTAAGCCATATAAAGCTTTAGAAAGTTTAAAAACTTGATTTGGAAAATGGGGGTTTGTAAATCCCGGAGGTTGTTCTACAAAAACATCTTCAATTATAAAACCATTTAGAAATTCACTTTTGACATCCATTTGATATAACTTGAAATTTAGATGTCCAGCATATGCAAGTAAAATCCTAATGGCTTCTAGTCTAGCTACAGGTGCAAAGGTCTCCTCATAGTCTATGCCTTCTTCTTGACTATATCCTTGTGCAACTATCCTAGCTTTGTTTCTAACTATGTTTCCTGATTCATCAACTTTATTTCTAATAACCTATTTAGTGCCTATTGTTAGTGTGTCCTTAGGTATGTCAAATAATTCCTATACTTTGTTTCTTTCAAATTGATTTAACTCTTCTTTCATAGCCATTACCTAGAATTCATCAACGATAGCATCATTATTATTTTTGGGTTCTTGCTGGGAGAGAAAAGCTTGATGTTCAACCTGATTTCTTATAGAAGCTCTAGTATGTGTTCCTCTATGAATATTATCAACAAAAGAATCTAAAGGATGATTCTTTATAATTCTTGTTGACCTAGTAAAGGTAGGACTAGACACTTCAGGTGCATCAGTAGGTTTGGGTTCAACAGAAATAGATTCTGGAAAAAGTCCAGAACTAGAAGTTTTTATAACAGGTTTTTTGGATTTATCATTAAGGTCCAGAACAGACAAATATTCTTCAAGATTCTCAAGTGAGGTTATAGGCTCATGTGGATCGGTTTCATCAAATCTGATGTGAACAGATTCTTCCACACATTTGGATTTCTTATTAAACACTCTATAAGCATTACTTGAAGTAGAGTAACCCAGAAAAATTCCTTCATCTCTTTTGGAAGCAAACTTGTCCAGATTATCCTTTGTGTTAAGAATAAAGACTTTTCAACCAAAAACTTTGAAGTAATTAACCTTAGGCTTCCTATTGTTCCACAACTCATATGGGGTTTTCTTAAGAACATGTCTGATCAAGACTCTATTGATAACATAACAAGTTGTATTTATAGCTTCAGCCCAAAATTAAATAGGCAGTTCATATTGATTGAGCATGGTTCTAGCTATTTCTTGAAGGGTTCTGTTTCTCCTTTCTACTAAGCCATTCTACTAAGGTGTCCTAGGAGATGAAAAGTTATGTGTGTAGCCATTGTGTAAGCAATAAGATTCAAAGTCTTGATTTTCAAACTCACCGCCATGATCACTTCTCAGGGTCTTAATTTTGAGTCCACTAAGATTTTTTACAGACATGGAGTATTTAACAAAGGAAGAATAAGCTTCAATTTTGTGAGCTAAGAAATATACCCATGTATATCTAGAGAAGTCATCTACTAGATCATAGACATAGTGCTTACCATTTAAACTAGAAACACTTGATTGTCCAAACAAATCCATGTGAACCAACTCAAGCGGTTGAGAAGTTGAGACTTCTTTCTTTGATTTAAAAGAAACATTGTGTTGTTTTCCCTTTTGATAGGGATTACACACATTGTCATTTGGGAATTCTAATTTAGGTAAGTCTCTAACTATGTTTTTCCTAGCCATTTTTCTAAGTGAGTGAATGTTGAAATGTCCTAATATTCTGTGCCATAGCCATGATTCTTTATTAAAAGCATTCAAACAAGGAATATTTTGTTTAGCTAAAGAATTTAAATCAACAGCATAAACATTTTCATTCCTTAGAGAAAAAAATATTAAAACATTTTTAGAGTTAAAAACATCACAGGAATCATTTTCAAACTTGACATTGAAACCATAATCACATAATTGAGATATACTAAGAAAGTTATATTTAAGTCCATCAATGAATAAAACTTTAGAAATTAATACTAAGTTAGTGTTACCAATCTGGCCTAGGCCGATGATTTCTACTTTAGAGTTGTCACCAAAGGTGACATGACCACCATCAACCTTTATTAAGCTCTTGATGCTAGAATAATCTCCAGTCATGTGTCTTGAGCACCCACTGTCTAAATACCATATTTTCTTGTGACAACTCTTCAAGAAGGTCTCCTATAAAACAGATTTAAACAGGAAATGACTTTGGTACCCAGATTTTCATGGGTCCAGATAGGTTAGAAATCAGGGCTTTAGGTACCCAGATTTGTTTTATTGGTTTCATACAATTAACAGAAGTAACATATTTTTAAAGATAAACATTATTTTGTCTATAACCATATGAATATCCTGTTGAAGCATATGAATTTCCAAAACTGGAACTAGCAATTTTTTTTTTCAAACTTAGGAATAAATCGGGTTCTGGTGAACTGTCTCTGTCCAGGTTGGTATCCTAAACCAGTAGCATATCTCAGTGCAACTTGCATTCCTAGCATTTGAGTTAGAGAATCCTTTCCATTTGTGAATTTTTCTAAGTCCTTTCTAATTTGCTCATTTGACAGTTTCAGTTATGTATTTTCCTTTAATAGTTGAGCATTCTTTTCCTTTTATATATCAAGATCAGATTTATGCTTAACACTTAAAGCATACTGTTTCTTTAAACCTTTGTATTTGTCTTTATGCTCATTACAGGTTTCTTCTACTATATCACAGTATCCAAATAGTTCAGATTTTGACATGTTTCCGAATCAGAATCATCTCCAGAATAATTTGAATCTAAAACAGGAGTGTCAGATGTTACCTCAGAAGTATTTGTCATGAAACCCATGTTGACTTGATTCCTTTCAGAGTCTGAAGATTTGGCTTCACTTGTGCTATCTTCTAAAGCACTCCAGGTAGCCTTCATGGCATTCATGTACTTCTTGCCTTTGTAATAATATTTCTTTTTGAATTTTAACTTTGGATAGTCTGCTTTGATATGTATTTTTCGCTTGCATTCGTAGCAGACAACTTCATCAGTCCTGTCAGCTTTCTTCCAATCCTTTTTCCATTTTCCTTGTTAATCATACTTTCCTTTGTAATTTGTTTTCATAAAGAATTTCTTTTTCCTATAAAACTTCTTGAATCTCCTGGCTATCTGAGCCATTTCTACATCACTGTCATACTCTGAGTTTTCACTTGTGGAACTATCATCCTCCATTTGTATTTTTTCCTTCTCCTTACTCTTCAAAGCAGTAGACATGAAAGCTACAGATTTTATTTTCGGTTTATCATCTTCCTCTTTTTTTACCTTGATCTCTTCTTCATACATCATCAATTTTCCAATAAGTTCTTTGACAGGTAGAGTAGCAATGTCACATGATCCTCTGATTGAGACAGATGTGCCTCTCCATCAGTCTGGTAGACATATCAAGATTCTCATAATTTGTTCCTTTGCTGGAACAGCTTTTACGAGTGAATTCATCGTGTTGACTATCTCAATAAACCTGAGATACATGTCAGAAATAGGTTTATCAGACTTTATTTTAAAATTATCATACTTAATAGTATAAGTGTTCAATCTCATTTCTTTAACATTATTTGTTCCTTCATGAGAAACAGCCAAGGTATCCCAAATTTCAAAAGCAGTTTTGCAAGCAGAAATTCTATTGAATTCTTCATCTCCTAGAGCACAGTACAGAGCATTCATAGCTTTACAATTATTATTGTAAGCAGTCTTTGTAGGTTCATCTGAAGTAGATCTATCAGTAGTGGGAATTTTGTATTCAGATTCAAAAGCACTCCAAATATCAAAACTCATGATTTCTAGATAAATTTTCATTTTAAGTTTCCACTGAGCATAGTTAGTTCCATTAAAGAAAGGTGGCCGGTTAGTAGCATCACCCTCAAGTCTATTATCCATTATAAACAAAATTTAAAGAGATAAAAATTTAGAAATAACAGAAATTTTAAGAACTTTAAAATACAACTAAAATCACCGATGAAAAGTAGAGAGTAAATAAAAAGTTTTGCAAAACACACAACCTCTGATACCAAATGTCGGTAGGAGTGGACACACAAGAGGGGGGTGAATTGAGTTCCAATTTAAATTTCTGATAAAAACAATTTCTATTAAAATCCCCCAATTTCAAAAACAAATTAAACTGTAGTGAATTTATACAGATTATAACGGTTCAATTAGTTTCTCAACGATTGATTAATTATCAGCTAACTTAATCTTATGATTAAATTAACTTTTGATAAATTATATTTTAAATTAATAATAGCAGAATATGAAATAAATGTATATAGTATGGATATAGATTTTAACTAAAAACACAAGTGTTAACCAAGAGGTTCAGTCTCAAGCCGAGACTTAGTCCTCTCAATATTTATATAAAGTGATCCACACCCTAGATCTGGGTTAACAACAATGATCACACTGTTCGGGTCAAGAGACCTCAACCACAATTATATGTGGGATAACAAACAATAGCTCAAAGTTGTCCAGGTCACACTCGACCTCTACCACAGTTATAAGTGTGATAACAAACAACAGCTCAAAGTTGTCCAGGTCACACTCGACCTCTACCACTATCCACAGTGGGATAATAAAGAATGTAAAGATTGTGAGTGAGGATTTAAAAATCCTCCAGTTAAGGTTCAGGATACAGTGTGTGTGTAATAATTAATAGGCTACACACACTGCTCGTAATGCAAATACTAAATCACTTAGAGCAAGATATAGAGTTTAGAATGGCTCTGATGATTGCAGTGCAGCTTGGGACTCCTTTGGATTTGATCAGAAATTTTTTTGAGTCCTTCTCTGGTATTTGTCTGAAAAACAGAGTATCGTTTCTTCTTTCAGTGCTTCTAGGTTCAGCTTGGTTATCGGCTCAGAAAATGATGTGTTCTGTGTAGTTCTTCTTTATCATAGATTGCTCGATGTGTGCTCTGTGTTCTAGAGTCTGGTAGTAGTATTCTTGTGAGTGCAAGTTCTCCAGTTGTTCTTGGCACGTTTTGATCTTGATCACCAGTGTGTTCCCCTATGCTCAATCTCTCCAAGTGTCTTGTATTCATTCACTGATACATACACGTTTTCTTTTATGCCCTTTTTTTGTTGAGAAGAAAGAATGATTATGCTTTTCGATCGTACTTGGTACGGTTTCCTGAAATGGAAACATAAATCATTTAATAACATTAAATGCATCAAAAGTAACAAATGTAGCCATTAGTGTAATAAACAAATAGTGTCAAGGATATAGGATTTGACTCTTCAGTTCATTACAGGTAGCCGTTTGTTTGTAGACGTGTACGGTTGACTCGGTGTAGGATCTTCCATCGGTAGCTCTTCAAACTCTTATCGGTGGCTCTTATCGGTAGCTCTTATCGGTAGCTCTTATCGGTAGCTCGATGAACTTAGTTCCATCGTTTGCTCTTGGTTGTCAGTAGCTCTATGCATCGATATCTCTATGTCCATCGGTAGCTCTGTGCAGTGGTAGCTCTGGCTATCGGTAGCTCTGGCTATCGGTAGTTATTCGTCTATCGGTAGCTCTGACTATTATGCATATCAGTAGCTCTCTTCAGGTCAGTGATTCTTACACTTGACTGTCTTATGAAAAACACATATAGATAACTTAGAATCATTTCATAACTTATATAAACATGGATAATCGAGATTAACATAAATCAGAAATTATTTTAACATTATTATTATATTGATCATTGATTTGAAAGAATTAAAGTGTAGATCAACAGTAATTGTGAATTTCATAATATAAGAAAACATAATTTGGTTTGTTAAAACATATGAATACCAGATTGGGATTATCAAAACAGGTGAGGTCAATAGAGGAGAACCATGATGTCTTAGACTTTATTTAGTATAGTGTAGTGCAATGTAATCTAGTGGAAAAAAATTCAATTAATTAAAGGAAATATATATATTGGGAAATTCGATCAATAATAACCCATATTGAATCATTAATTCTCGGTGACTTTCCTAATACATTGATAGATTCCATAGTACAATCATATCATTACCATGTTAGATTATTTACAGGATTCATGACTCCTCTAGGATGTTCTCTCTTAGACATCACTTATTGAAAAACAAAACATCGTAACACATAAGTAGAAATTTCCCACATCATATTCTCCCAAAAAATGATCTTCCAAATCCATATACATCATGGTGAAACAAGGTTGTCTAATAAAATTTGGTCTATTTGATTCATATATTAATTCCATTTTTAGCTCAGGTATATAGGAAACACAATGCCTCATTCCAAATTATAGAAAGCCATATTCATATATGATGTACGACAATTTTCCATCATTTTAAAATTTACATTTGATTTTAAAAATATGATCATCATACAAAAAACTATTTATATTTTCCAATAATGATGGTTTTAAATCCTATAAAGAAGGCGTGATGTTTCCGAATTTTTTATAATTCCAATATTTATCATTATTATATCTATAACACATGATTTATGTCAATCAGTTTTTTTCATAACTCTATAATCCTTCCTAGTAAATTCATGCGGTACATCAATTTACCTTGTAGGGTGGTAGTGTATTGAGAAATTATAATACATGAGTAGCTCGAGCCATTACATTTTAATTATGTTTATTTCTATACACGAGAAGATGTATTTGAAACTCTCATGATCTGAATATATCATAGATCATTCACTGTAGAGGTAATGATCCTATATTTTGATAGAAATTATTATGGATACAAAATAAATACCATCAGTTGGACAGTTCTATTATAGAGTTCTTAACATCCTTGATGCATATGAAATGACTACATCATTCTGCCAGAGGAAACAACCATTTTACCATCCCTGAGGAACCACAATATATCACAAATCCTATATTTTTTAGAAGGTAGAGTTATGACGGGAGCATCAAAAATTCTACTCTTCAATTTTCCATAAAAATAATAAAATTAAATTTTCTAAATAATTGTATCCACATTACCAGTATTATTGGATAAGGTATTATTAATTGGGAAAAAATTGGACAAATCACCAATAGTAACATTCATATCCAATGAAACAATATATCTTGGTTATGCTTGTTGGTATAGTCCAATCATGGACTACATTTATAATAATAGGATCTACCGTGATTCCGTCCTTGGAGATAGTATAACCTATAAAAAAAATTTGAAGCTACAATTCACACATTGTAAATTTATGATATATCTATTTAATTCTTTGAGTTTGAAGAATAGTGTGAAAGTTGTTCTCATGGTTTTCATAGTTCATGGAGAAGACCATGATATAGTCTAAAACATCAAGAAAAAAATTATCATGATATTTATTCATTAAATTTTTTAATATATATAAAAATATAGAGGGTATTAGTCAATGGAAATGGATTTTAGGTAAAATAGTAATGTCCATACCTCATTTGAAACAATGTCTCTTAAATACTTTCCTTCTTCAATCACAATTGATGATATATTGGATGAAAGAAAATCATTGAAAAATATTATGCTATATAGTGTTTCCTAAATAATTAATTAATGTTATTGAGATGATACATTTTATTTATCATAATATAATTTATTTCCCTATAAAAATGGTCATCCTCATAGAACCATATTTTTTCATAACGAAATAAACATGAAATCCCCAATTCGAAACATTTGAGTGTGCAAAACCCTTACTAATCAAACAATCTAGTAGTTTATTCAACTACACTAACTCTATAGTGGCCTTTATATATGAATTATTTGATATAGGACATAAATTATGGATTAAATAAATGTAAACCTAATCTTACAACTCTTGTGGATATCAAGTAAACTCCTCAATAAATACATCATTGTATTCCTATAAAATAAGAACATCCTCCTTTTTAAGAATAAATGTATCATCCATAGGGTTCTTATACTAATATTCTACACGATACACATTTAGTAGAGCTACTAGGGGTCGATCAATATATGACTTATACGGTGTAGTATCCCCTTTAAAAATAATGAATTCAATATCATCATTAAAAATATTTATTTTCAAATTAGTAAAATAAATTTTTCCATAATATTTTGAATGATAATTCATACCAAGAATTATATAAAATTCAACTATATATATAATAATAAAATCAAAAAATATATAAATTTTATATGTAATAATAGGTATTACATGACGGTTTTCATATAGTGAGGTTTCCACTAAGATTTCTGATTAAAGACTTCATTTTTATGGTGAATGTGAAATATATACTTTTTTTAGAACAGAAGGGAGATATAAAATAATTATATTTTAAAGAATCAAATAAATAATTATCTAAATTTAAATATTTTATTTATGTACATTGTACCACATCATTGGGAACTTCAAACATTGATGTTGTGATAATATAGGCTGGGCCTAAACCCATTTTTTTTGTCTAGGGGAAATTCCATTAACACCTAGGAAAATAAAATTCATAGTCCCCCATCTCATTACTGCTGAATCATTGAACATTTTTACCTTAATTATTTCCCTTTAAATCACTCACATATTCGCCTTCTTTCCACAATTGTTACAAACTCCAATTTCCAATAGGTATGTTCCAAGATATTTCTTTCCAAAATTATTACATGTTGAAAATTAAATCCTTCCCTTCTCCAAATTTTCCTTTTTTTAATTTCCTAGAGTACATAGTAGTTATATACTTTTTATGGCTCTATTGTAATCCATAAGACTTGGATAATTCCGTCTCTTTCTTTATAGAATTTGGTAACACTATAATTTAATTGAATAAAAACATTTCATTGAAATAATTTATATTGTTAAAATATAATATTTAATGGTTTTGAAGAATAAAAAATGTATTTTTATAATTCAATACAATTTATGTCATTACCATTAATTTTACATTGATTTCAAATGTAAAAAAAATTCTATATTTTCCAATGTTCAAACCTTTAATACATGTTCACCCTTTCTAATAATGCGATTAATTTTAAATTAACTACTAAAACATATGTGATTTGAATTTTGAATAATGGATTCTATAGTTTTATTCAAAATTTCTAAATTATATAAAGAACTTAATTTTATTATTGGAAATTATGATTAGTAAATTCAACAATTACATTAATAAAATAATAGGGTAACACGTGAAATTAAGGTTAAGAATAATTTTATGATGTTACACCAACAATTTTCTTCATATCATTATATGAGTTTGTTTCCACATAAATAATTTTTGGGTCAAAATTGTGTCCTTTAGAAGCCACATGAATGAGTTTGTGAAAATTATTTTATTATATTTAAAGATAAATTAAATATATCCCAATCAAATCTTAATAACTATATAATTTATTATATAAGGTTTTATAGAAGAAAAACTAGAATATAAATTCAAATTTTGAATATAAAATGTTTTTATTTACCTCTGAAATTTATTTATAATTTTTATGAAATAAATAATTACTATACTGACTTCTACATTGATGAGGTATGAATTAATTAATTGATGAAAAATAAATAATTTTTCTTAATTTAAATGATAATGACTACATAAAACACCAAACACATGACCAATTATTATTAGTCAGGTATATGTAGACCAAACCCATGATAGTGTGGATTTACTGACCTTTTGGAGCCTTATATATAATATTGTGAAACCTAAATTATTTTATTTAATGTATTGTTAATGTTGTCACCATCATAATATAATATGTATAAAATAATTGATTTTCCCAAAGTTAAATTATACTAAAAACATTCTTCATGAAATCTAGTATATATTTCTTCATCTTATTATTTAATTATTAATTTTTACTCAAAAAAATATATATATTAAATTATTGGACAAAATTTATTTAGTAAATATTTTTCAAATATTGATAACAAATAAATTTTATTAAAAATATAGAAATAATTGTTTTGAATAATTATTATTATAATGAATTTTATAGATGACCTTGACCAGTTAAGAAAATAATAAATTAGTTATCTAGAAGTTAAAATTTTATCTTAATATTTAAAAAAATGAATTTAATAATGTCAAATTGGGCACCATTGTTTTTTTATCAAAAATATGTTTTATTGAATTATTTAAAAATCATAATTTTTTTATGAAATATATTATAAATATTTTATTCTCTAAAATTTTCTATGATATCTATTTATGATCTAATTTTAATCAAAAAATAAAGTATTGAACACTTTTAATATTGATATATTGGTTACTATAGTTAAAATTTAAAAAGAATAACTAAGTGTTATTTAAAATGATAAGATTTAAATTGAAAGAAAAAATTTTAAAAATCCATTGGTTGATTATTTCATAACACAACATAAAATAAACTTAATAATTTTTAAATTTTGGAGGTTTTTTATTGAATTTTATTTCATTATAAAATCATTTTTTTGGTGATCCCAAAAGCGCCTCTCACTTCAATTAAAAAATGTCACCTCCTCCCTCACCACTCCACCTCAATTTGAGACTTTATGATAGAACATACCCATTACTTTATTTATTTTCATCTTCCCTAGTTACATCATATAGCTTTTGGTCTTCATTAAAAACAAACTCTAGTTCTCGAAGAAGAGATTTACGTGAAGCCTATTGAAGAAGAGGTAACCTATATCCATCAAATCAAACTTCTTTCTTCTTATACATCCTCTTCATGAGTTGTTTCATTATAAATTACTAAGTATAATATCACATAAATAATGATTTGTTATCTTTATTATGTAACAATAGTATTCTACTTTATAACCATCGAAGGAAAAATGAAATCACCATGCGTGCGTACATTTGACTCTCTGTCTTCACAAAATGGTGTAATATATTTTTCACAACTACCTTACATGGATGGCTATAGTGATATAAATAATAGATATATATGATTGTTATGAAAATATATTTATATTGAAATATTATAAACCATTCACTTCATTACCATTCAACAATTATGGGAATGATATCATCACACGAGCATATGTAAGACCTACCGTCTCCACGATTGATGAAATTAATTATACATGATTTTAATTAAAGAATGATTATATAAATGTAAATAAAGAAATAATATTTTATATATTAGGTTCATATAATTTTTTATGATATAACTATGAAGTAAAATGTAAAACCATAACATATTCAACCAAAAAAGCATAACCAAATGAAGCAGTTCATCAATGAATAAAAATTAATAATAATATATAATTTATAAAAGGATGATAATATGATCATATATTATATCATAAAAAATATTATGATTTAATAATAATTCAAGGAAATTATTTAATTCATTATATTGGAGATTCAGATATATACGAAGGATATCAGACCTAAGGTAAAGGATAATCTCACAATCGCATTATTATCCAAGATTGATTATACACAATTATTTACTGCGATGTATTTATCATCCACATTAATTTTTCCTAAATATATAATATTATATAAATTATTTTGAAAATTATTAAAATAAATTTTACATTTTGGATAATTTTTATTAAATGGTATAAAATGATTTTTTTTTCATTATTTGATTTGAGGTACTTTAAAAACATTGTTGAAAATAGTACATGGAGAATGTTATATTAATATAGATGACATGAGCATATTTTTATTCATTCCTAATTAAATATCTACATGAATTATACATTACATAATTTCAATATTATTTTAAATTAAATTATTTTGTTTTAAAATATCAATGGATTTTGATGGAATAAAATTTTTTTAAAGATGAAATAATATTTTCCTCAATAATTAATTTCAAGTGGGTTATAAAAATTATATTCCATCATGTCTAACATTCTATAAATACAATTATGTTTCTTTTCCTATTTTTATTATGATTTTATTGTGATTGTGATGGAACTATATTTATTAAATCAATTTTTATATGTATTATGGTGGAATGATGTTTGAGAAACCTATTTTGATTTAGTACATTTATATTAGGTAAATATCATTATTTTATTTTTGGGCCTTATGAGTAGTAACTTCAGTTATTTTTTTAATATGGTAAAGGGTAAATCAAGTAATTAATGGTAAGAATATTATTATAAAGTCACCCGAACACATGTATTAATATAATTGGATGAGTTTATTCGGAAGAAAATCATCCTTGGTTATAAATAGTTTCATTTGTATGCCACTTCTATGAAATTATGACATTTAATTTATTCAATTTAAAGACAATATATATATGTCTTACTAAAATTTTGAAAATTATGTCATTTTTTTATTTAAGGTTATATAGATGATAAAATATATTATAAAAAATAATTTGAAATCTAAAATGTTTTTCTTTATCTGGGTACAATATTTTTGATTTTTTAGAAATAAATAATTACCATAAAGACTTATACTTTGATGATTTTAAAATTAAATAATTAACATGAAATAAATAAAACAATTTTCATTAATGATCTAATAAACATCAAAAGACCAAAAAACAAAGTCTAATTTTATTTTTTTAGTATATATCGATCATAACCATCCTAGGGTTGAGTTAGTTAACATTTGGAGCCTTATTGTAGAGACTGTGACACATATATTAATTTTTTTAACGTGATGTTAATGCTTTTAAATTCAAAATCAAATTAGTATAAAATTTTAAATGTTAGGTTTTAACAAACATAAATTCTACTAAATATATTATTCTGAAATATATTAGATTAATATTCATCATGGAATTTTATTTTTAATTTTTATTCAGCAATAATGTGTATTCAATAATTACACGAAATGGATATATTAATTATTTTATCAATAGAGAAAAAACTAAATATTATTAAAAATAATGACATAAATATATATAGAAAAAATTAATACATATAATAAATTTTTTCATTAATATATAATATTATGAATATAATAAAATATTTTTTTCAGTGTTAAGTTTTTATCATTATTTTTTAAATGTTCAATGTATTGAACATTTTTAAAATTTATACTATTGATTTTTTATCAGAAAATGATTTATAAAATTATTTCAGAACAATAAAGATTTTATAAAAATATATATTAACTAATATATGCTATAATAACTTTGAAGGTATTTATTTATTTTCTTATTGAATTAATATAACAAAATATTTCATTTTTTTAATATTGAAATATATGATTCCCTAGTTATAAATTAAATATAATGACTAAATATTAATTAAAATGATAAGGTTTAAATTTATAGAAAAAAATTCTAATATCTATTGGGTGATGTGACTAAACCCCTATCTATTATCACCATCTAAATTGGGGAATTATTCACATTTCTGTATGGGGTTTTGTTTTTTTAGGAATTATTATTTTTAGAGATCTAAAAAGTGCCCCTCCAATTAATTTTAAAAAGTAAACTACTCTCTAAGATCATCAGTCCATGTTGAGTGTTTATAAGGGATATATATAAGGCCCTAGCCATAAAAATTACTTAATCTTGTGTTATTTCAAGAATACATGTTGAGGATCTTTTCAGGTTTAGAGTTTTAGAGAATTAGATCATAAATCATGCATTACATTCTACATTTAAACAAAGTGGTTACATAAAAGATAGTACTCAAATTTCCCATCAACGGAAACATATTTAAAATAAAACATGGACTCATTCATGACACTTCCTTCACACTATCATCACATCATGTACCTTTCCCTTGACCTGTGAAAAACATATCAAAAACTTTGGATGAGCATAAAGAGCTCAGTAAGGGATATAATAGTACGAAATGAAAACATTGGTCCATGTATGAAATCATAATTTACTCATAAAACATTATAATTTTAACATACCTCATCAAATCATGAATAAATCATAGAAATCAGAAGTCATAAAGGTAACTTGAGGCATTCATAACATTCTTACGTCAGGAGTAACCCTTATGGTTCTATTTGGAATACCCATCATAATATATTCCCTAAATATCTTCATATAAACCATATCATTTAACCCCTTTGCGATACCCAATGCATTGGAGAGCTATATCGGGCTCACCCGCCCTTAGTTTATCACGGATCCACCCATCTTCATAACAATTCCCAAGAACCATAACATTATCATTTCACATAAAACATGCATAAAGAAAACATAACATTTCAACATTTCAATGAAAAGATATCAATACAACACAATGATATAATAAAAAAATTATTAAAACCATTTTCAATACCAAAATAAATGAAAAGTAAAACATGGTATTTATTTTTCATTTTAAAAAAAAGGTTATGGCTTGTAGAGGAAGCCGAAACTCAAATAATGCTCACGGCGGCGGAGAAGTCATTGTCGCCACATACGTACGACAAAAAAACATTAATTTTGTCATTTAGTAAGAAACTTATAATAAAAAAATATTCCTTTTGAATAAACAAAAAAGTCAAAGGATTTTATACACTGTATAAAATAAGGTTGTGTATAAAACAAAATATGCCTCAATGAAAGGAGATTTAGACGAATTCCCTTACCTTGGGTCCGACTTGACTCGATTGTTCTTTAACCTCTTGAATAATAAACATGATTTAATTTATAAATTCATAAGAACTTTTTTCAAGATCATTATTCCTTTTATATCACTTATTACCATGTTATGAACACTTTCTGATTATTTATGTTAATAACAGTCGTTTTGTCAATCATAGATACTTGAGTAAAAAATAAACTCCTTATAATTACAATCTATTCATGTGGTAAAATATCCATTATATCCATAATTATATTCATTATTTAGATAACACATATATCATATATATCCAGTATATATATGTATTTATAATATTACATAACATTTAGAGGTAAGAAATGAAATGCACCGATCATGGAGACGGTAAGCCGTACGTACGCATGAAAGCTACTTTCATTTCTATTTCATATTTAATGGAATGAAATAATAATTATGTAGAGATATATTATAGTTTCAGTATAATATTATATGTAATAACATTAACTCCATCCTTTATACATCCCACATTTGGCATTAACGAATCAAATCACTTTGTGGGGGCGGTAGTCCGCACTTCCTAAAATTAAGATATCATGTTTACCCATATTGAAAACCAAAAAGGTATTCCATAAATGAAAAATACAGAAGCTTAAGTGAAAAAATAAACATATTATATAACATATATAAATATAGTGACATATTAATGTCCACCTTTGAATACGTTAAAAGAATGTTGAACAATCATCGTTTCGTGAAGCAGAAATTCACCATCCACGGAAACAGTATGTTCTATAACCATTAGATGTAGGTGTGTGTAAGTGTAGCTTGAATACTTCTTATAACAACACCCTAAAATATTTAAGATACTATTTTTTACAAAAGAAAGTAATGAAAGGGGTTTAGGGGGTTGGAGAAGCAAAATAAAAGAAAATAACACAAATGAAGACATTACCTTTAAATCGGGTAACTCCCTTTGGTTTGAACCAAAAAGGTTTATTGAATAGCTAACTGACTAAGGTAAGGCTTCTAAGATGAAGAGAGGGATGTGGAGAGATAAAATGAACAGAGACTGGCCGATCCAATGTCTTGAGAGGTGTGGGTAAGGAGGTAGAGGTGGGGGAATTTTATAAGAGGGAGGAGGGGCACTCTTGGAAAGCCAAGAAATGTTTCTTTATTTTAAAATGTGTTTCGGATTTAAAAGGTCCAACATTGATATATTTCTAGGATAAAGTTATAATGGTTAGAAATATACTAATACAATAGGTTTTTGATAATTTTAAGTCATATATTTTACAATATATTTTCATTTTATTTAAATCGTTCATTTATGAGGTAATCCCTACATCATCATGATATCATAAATAATTTAATTTATTTAATGTATAAAATTTATAAAAAAAATAATATGATGTATAAAATATTTTTAGCTTTCCAATGAATATTTATAGTCTATGGGATCATTTATGTAGACAAAATTAAAATTGTTTTACTTAGGTGTTACATACTTTATTATATTTAACTTTCTTTAAAAATCAAATGATAAAAAGTCATTATCACACAAAATTGATTCCATGGGGTCCCTAATGTTGGCACAAGGCATCCCATGGTCGGAAATGACACATAGAGTAGCATTAGGACACATGTTGGGGTAATTTTTTATTATTATGATATTATTTTATTATCCTTAACTACTCGATTACTTATTAATCACGATAATTAAGGATAATTACTGTCATTACTATTCATAATGTCCAGAAATAAAAGAGTATTAATTACATAAATTGGACCTTCTAATTCCAAATATGGGATCCATTTTACAAAATTTCAAACATATAAATTGCAATAATTAATTTAAAAATAATTCACGTTGTCAAAACAAATAACGGGGTTATTTTGAAACAATATCTATGAAAAGTTTGGCCCTTGTTTATTCCCTATTACAAAGTGAAATTAATCCCAATGACCACCATTCTATTAAATGGTAAAAATATATTCTATTTAAACTTTAAAAACAATTAAAAATAAAATCTAACCATATAATTAAATTAGATGAAAACATAGTTTTGATGTAAAATGTAGTATTTTTCACTATTCATTAAAAATTGAACATTGTCAGAAAAATACCAAAAAATTATCCAAGTAATTTTAAATGTCCCAATAATAAATTATCAGTTTATTTTGACAAATATAGCTTATAAAATTATCAAAATATTTATTATAAAATGGTTTTCCATCAAAAGGTATTAAAACAATCTTTTAAAAATATTAGTGTATTCAATGCTTGAGGTTGGATTTATTCTCATTTTGAGCCTCTAAAACACAATCCAATTCATAAATATACATAGATAAGAGTATCTATTATTCATTACATACTTGGGATGTTTCATCCTTCCACCCTTTAGAAAATTGTGTCCCCGCAATTTATTTACTTATCGAATAAGTGGTGGTATTTATCCCTCATGGAATTTTCAAATTCCCATGTTGCCTCTTCACTCATGTGGTTTTTCCACAAAACCATTACATGATGAATCACCTTATTCCTCAAAACTTGCTCCATGTGGTCAAGAATCTCGACCGGTTGTTCCTCATAAGATAGATTTTCTTCCAACTGAACTACCTCCGGACTCAAAACATGAGATGGATCTGGCATGTACTTCTTATCATTGAAACATGCACTATTGGAAAATGGACCTATCCCCACGATTTTCCCCAAAACTATGGGGATAGACCCCCCCAAATACCCAGGGTTTTGGAAAACTGTGGGTATAGGTGACTTTTCAAGACCGATACCCACAGTTTTCCAAAACTGTGGGTATGGGGGGGTCTATCCCCACGGTTTTGGAAACCCGTGGGGATAGGTCCTGAAAAGTCACATATACCCACGGTTTCCCAAAACCGTTGGTATAGGGGTACCTATCCCCATAGTTTTGGGGAAAACCGTGGGGATACATCTGGTCTTAAATACCTATACCCATGGTAATGAAAAATAGTTGGTATAGGTCCATTTTGTGTGCACGGGAAAAAACATTTTCCACAGGAAGTAAAATTATTTTGGTAGGAACCCTATACCCACGGTTCTTCCCTCTATACCAACGGTTTTTATAACTATATTTAACTATATATATACATATAGGTGATGTTAGGGTGGTGGTTAGACGCGGTGTTTGCAACGAAGAGTTTGCGGGATCGAAACTCGGCGCCTGCATAATTTTAGGACCTATACCCACGGTTTAAAAACCGTGGGTAAAAGCCATTGACACCTTAGAAATTGTCTATGTTTTGGTGACACGGTGGCAGGACACCTATACCCACGGTTTTGGAAAACCATGGGTATAAGCTGGGGACCTAAACCGACACCGTTCCAGCCCACGGTTCCCAAAACCGTGGGTATAGTCTATACCCACGGTTTTGAACTGTGTGTATAGGATGTTTTTCCAGCAGCGTTGAAAAACATTGTGTACCTGAGATAAAAATAGAGGTAAATCCACTCAGTATGCAACTGATCCAACTCTCTCAAAAATTCCATATGGTATAATGAACCTTGGACTCATATTTCCATTCTTACGAAATCGTATCACACTTTTCCATGGAGATACTTTGAGAAAAACATGATCACCTACCTCAAAAGAGATATCCTTCCTCCTTTTGTCTACATAACTCTTCTGCTTGCTCTGAGCTGTTATCATGTGTTTCTATATCAGCTGAAATTTTTCTGCCAACTCTTCTACCAATTCTGGTCCCATCAACTTCCTTTCACCCACTTCATCCCAAAAAGCTGGAGTTCGACACCGCTTCCCATATAATGCCTAAAATGGTTCCATCTGTATACTGGAATGAAAACTGTTATTATACGAAAACTCAAACAAAGAATGATTTTGGTCCCATATTCCCTGATAATCCATCAAACAAGCACATTGCATATCCTCCAATGTCTGAATCGTTCGTTCTGACTGCCCATCTGATTGAGGATGAAAGATGTACTGAAATTTAATTCAGTACTCAACGACTTCTGAAGGCCTTTCCAAAAGGTAGAAGTAAAACTGGGATCACGATCAGATACAATGGAGAGAGGAAATCCGTGTAACCTAACTATCTCTTTAAGATACAAACGAGAAAGTTGATCTAGGGAAAATTAACTCGTATTGCAAGTAAATGAGAAGATTTAATCAAGCGATCAACAATAACCCTAGATTGAATTATTACCTCGATCTGTCTTTGGAAATACCACCACGAAGACCATGGATATATTCTCTCATTTCAAATCTGGCACTGGTAAAGGCTAATGCATCCCTTTTCGTAATTACTGCTCTACTTTAACCCGTTGACAATTCAAACACTTCACAGTAAAATCAGCAATATCTCTTTTCATTCCATCCCACCAGTAATACCCCCGAAGTTCTCTATACATCATAGTACTGCCTAGATGAACTGAAAAAGGAGAACTATGATCTTCACATAACAACTCTCTCTTCAATTGTGAATAATAATGCACACACAATCTCTTCCCAAATCCCAAAACACAATCATTATCAATGTTGAATTCAGGGAACATACCCTTCTAAACTAGATCTACCTCTTTCTGCAACTCTCTGTCTTTCTTCTGTGCTTGATTAGTTCGGTCTGATAGATAAGATTTCAATGATACCTGAAACAAAACAAAAGAACATCTTGGAGCAACAACTTCTATGTCATAGTTCATCAAATACTTAACCAAAGTATCGCGTTCTAAACACAACATTGTTAATGAAGCATTACTTTTTTGACTCAAAGCATCAGCCACTTTACTTGCTTTTCCCAGATGATAATGAATTATACAATCATAATCCATGATTAATTCTAGACATCTCCTTTGTCTCATGTTCAATTCTTTCTGAGTTAATATATACTTTAAACATTTGTGATCAGTATATATTTCACACTTTACACCATACAAATGATGCCTCTATATTTTTAATGCGAAAACAAAAACAACTAATTACAAATCATGTGTAGGGTAATTTACCTCATGAGTTTTCAACTGACGTGAAGCATAAGAAATTACCAGATCATTCTGCATTAGGACTCAACCAAGTCCTTTCAATAAAGCATCAATGTAGATAAAAAACTCCCCATTCCTGGAAGGATGTGCCAAAACTGGAGCATTCACCAATCTTCTTTTCAATTACTGAAAACAATCATCACATTGTTTTGTCCAGATAAATATAACACCCTTCCGATTTAGCTTTGTCATTGGACTAGATAACCAGAAAAAATTTCTAACATACCTTCGGTAATAGCCTTCCAAACCAAGGAAGCAACAAATCTCAGTTACATTTGTGGGTCTTGGCCATTCTTCAACAGCCTTTGTTTTTTCAGGATCAACAATTATCCCATCTTTAGAAACAATGTGACCAAGGAAAGAAATTTGTTGTAACCAAAACTCACACTTGCTAAATGTCCCATACAATTTATTTTCATTTACGATTTGCAAAATAACCCTTAAATGACTTTCATGCTCCTATTTACATTTAGAAAACAACAAAATATCATCAATGAAAAAAACCACAAACTTGTACAAGAACACATGCAAAATTATATTCATAAGGTCCATGAATACAGCAGGTGCATTGGTTGAACCAAAAGGGATTACTACAAATTCATAATGGCCATATCTTGTACGAAACATGATCTTTAGAACATCGGCTTCCTTTACCTTCAACTGATGGTACCCCGATCTCAGGTCAATCTTTGAAAAATATTAAGCTCCCTAGAGCTGATCAAACAAATCATCGATATGAGGCAAAGGATATTTGTTATTAACAGTGATGTTATTCAAGGCTCTATAATCAATGCAAAGTCTCATTGGACCATTTTTATTTTTAACAAATAAAATAGGATCACCCCATGGTGATGTGCTAGGTCAAATAAAACATTTCCCTAATAAATCATTCAATTGCTCCTTCATCTCTAAAAGTTAAATTTGATCCATTCGATAAGGGGGTTTTGAAATTGGCTTAGCATCAAGAACTAAGTCAATAGTAAATTCAACATCCCGATCTGGTATTATTCTAGACAACTCATCAGGAAAAACATCAGGATACTAATTTACCATTGGAACATCAATAATCTGAATATTTCTATTGTTTTCAACAATATGTGCAAGGTAACATTCATTTCCATCATTTGAAGTTTCTCAGACTCTTGATTTATTATCAACGGTAAGGGTTCATTCTTCTACAAAAATGAAAGTATTTCTAAAAAGAAACTTTTTTTCCTCTACAGTCAATCATAGAATGGTAAATAGAGAGCCAGTCCATACCCAGGATAACATCAAACTCTACCAGAGGTAAAAAAATAAGGATATCAAGTACGTTCTTTCCACATATAAGGATAGGAAGATTCTTATAAATTCTTTTTGCCTCTACATTTCACCCAGGTGTTTTTACCACAAGTTCAGGAGTCATTTCTTGAGATGGTATTCTTATTTTACTGGAAATGTTTTCAGAGTTGAAAGAATGTGTAGACCCTGAATCAAACAACACACTGGAATAATCTGAAAAAACAAACAATGTACCTGATACCACTTCATTTTATGTACCAACATTTCCTGAAGTTGTTCCAAATGATTTTACCACCCCTTTCTGCTTGTAGTCTAACTACTTCCCATCAGTCATGCTATTCTTCAGACACTCGTTTTCATAATGACCCATCTCATTTCACTTGAATGATTTCACTAACTGTAAATAAAATTTGGTCTTACCATTACCCTAATCTTTTTTAGTGCAATCACGAGCCTTATTTCCCATATTACCACATCAGTAGCACTTTCCAGAATGTAGAAGACACTCCCCAGCATGCCTTTTACCACATTTATCACAAACTGGAGACTTAGTTTTCTTTCCATCATATCTTTTTGAATAATTATTCCCTTTCTCCGGCCACCTCGGTCTCTTCTTCTGTTGGTTGTTATTGAACAATTGATCATCGAAAAACTCCATTTCCACCTTCTCAGCACATCTAATAGATTTTCATAACTTTTGAACTCATGAAAAGATAATTCCCTTTGATATTTTGGATTTAATCATGAGTAAAAATGATGGATTTTACTATCATGCTCTCGGATATAATTTGGAGCATACCTTGCCAATCGAGTGAAACTTTATTCATAGGCAGCCACTGAGTCTTCCTTTTGCCTCAATTCCATGAATTGTTTTTTCATCCTAAGTCGAACAACCTTAGAGAAATACCTCTCAAGAATCATACCTTTGAATTCATCCCAGTCGAGAGCATCAATCTCATCAACGTCATTGATATTTTTAACCATTTACCAGCACTGATCTACTTCACCCTCCAAATGGTAAATAGAAAGACAAACCTTTTGATTTTCTGAACACCCCCTGACATCGAAAGTCTTCTCCAGTGATTTAATCCACCCTTCAGCTAGCACGAGGTCAGATTATCCTCTAAATGATGGGGGGTGTTGCCTCATGAAATGTTCCACCACTAACATGTTCCTCTGCATCTGATCTGGCTCATCTCGTGCATGGATACCAACACCATTTATTGCTTGTGTCAACTACGCCATTACTGCAACAAACTGTTCAGTTCCAATTCCGACCATCTCAGGATGCTATTTCGGAAGGTCATTTCATTCTGTATTCCTTCCTAGAACTACTTCCCTATTTCCTCTGTAGAAAACCATTCTAAACAAACATGTCTTAGATGAATCAACATGGTAATCTTAAAATGCTATATCATTTCAATATACCCATAAAAAAATATTTTTGGATAATCAGTAAATAGAATTATAACTCTTAAAGTTATCTAAACCGACCTCTGATACCAACTATAAGGCCCCAGCCATAAACATTACTTAATCTAGAGTTATTTCAAGAAGACACATTGAAGATCTTTTTAGGTTTAGAGTTTTGGATAATTAGATCATAAATCATGCATTACATTCCATATTTTAACAAAGTGGTTACAAAAAAGATAGTACTCATTTTTTCCATCAATGGAAACATATTTAAAATAAAACATGGTCTCTTTCTTAACACTTCCTTGACACTATCATCACATCATGTACCATTCCCTTGACCTGTGAAAAACATTTCAAAAACATGGGATGAGAATAAAGTGCTTATTAAGGGATATAAAAGTACGAAAAGAAAACATTGGTCCATGTATGGATTCATACTTTACTCATAAATCATAATCATTTTAACATACCTCCTCAAATCATGAATAAATCATAGAAATCATATGACATAATGGTCTCTTGAGGCATTCATAGCATTCTTACGTTGGTAGTAACCCTCATGGTTATGTTTGGAATACCCATCATAGTATATTCCCTAATTCTCTTTGGAGAAACCTTAACATTTAACCCCTTAGCATTACCAAATGCATTGGAGATCTATATCGGGCTCAACCTCCCTTAGTTTATCACGGAACCACCCGTCTTCATAACAATTCCCACGAACCATAACATAATCGTATCACATAAAACATGCATAAAGGAAACATAACATTTCCACATTTCAATCACAAGATATAAATACAACACATTGATATAATAAAAATAATATTAAAACCATTTTCAATAAAAAAATAAATGAAAAGTAAAACAAGGTATTTATTTTTCATTTTGAAAAAGGTTATGGCTTGTAGAGGAAGCCAAGAATCAAATAATGGTCACGGTGGCGGAGAATTCGTTGTCGCCGCATACGTACGACAAAAAAATCCTTCGTTTTTCTATTTAGTAAGACGCTTATTATAAAAAGGATTCCTTTTGAATAAATGTAAAATTCAATGGGGTTTATACACCGTATAAAATATGGTTGTGTATAAAAAAATATTCCTCAATGAAAGGAGATTGAGACGAAGTCCCTTACCTCGGGTCCGACATGACTAGATCGTTCTTTAACCTCATGAATAATAAACTTGAGTTAGTTTATACTTGATTAAGAACTTTTTTCAAGTTCATTATTCCTTTTATATCACTTATTACCATGTTATTAACACTTTTTAATTATTTAGGTTAATAACAGTCGTTTTGTCGATCATTGATACTTGAGTCAACAATAAACTCTTTATAATTACAAGATGTTTATGTGGTAGAATATCCATCATATCCATAATTATATTCATGATTTGGATATCATATTTATCATATTTATCCAGTATATAAATGTATTTATAATATTACATAACATTTAGAGGTAAGAAATGAAATGCACTGTTCATGGAGACGGTAAGCCGTACATACGAATGAAATCTAATTTCATTTCTATTTCGTATTTTATGGAATGAAATAATAATTATATAGAGGTATATTAGAATTAAAGTATAATATCATATGTAATTAGATTAACTTAATCCTTTATACATCCCACATATGGTATTAACGAATCAAATCACTTTGAGGGGGCAGTAGTCCGCACTTCCTAAAATGAAGATATCGCATTTACCCATAATGGAAACCATAAAGGTATTACATAAATGAAAAATAAATAAGCTTAAGTAAAACATAAACATATTATATATCTTATATAAATATAGTAACATCTTAATGGCCACCATTGAAGGTGTTAAAAGAATATTGAACAATCATAGTTTTGTGAAGCAGAAATTCACCATCCACGGAAACATTATGTCATTTAACCATTAGATGTAGGTGTGTGTAAGTTTATATAGAATACATCTTATAAATACATTGTAATTTATTTAAGATACTGGTTTTGTTACAAAATAAAGTAATAAAAAGAGTTTATGTTGTTGGAGAAGAAAAATAAAACAATAGAACACAAGTGAAGACATTACCTTTAAATCGGGTAACTACCTTTGGTTTAAAGAAAACGGGTTTCTCGATGAGCTTCCAGCCTAAGCTAAGGCTTCTAGTTTGAAGATAGAGATGTGGAGAGATAAAATGAGCATATATTTGCCAATAAAATCTCTCGAGAGGTGTGGGTAAGGAGGTAGAGGTGGGGGAGGGAGGGTGAGTACTCTTGGAAAGCCAAGAAATATTACTTTATTTTAAAATGAGTTTCGGATTTAAAAGGTCCCACATTGATATATTTCAAGGATAATGTGACAAGGGTTCTAAATATACTCATACAATAGGTTTTTGACACGTTTATGTCTTAGAATTTACATTATCTTTTCATTTTATTTAAATTGTTCATTAATGAGGTAATCACTGCATCATCATGATGTCATAAATAATTAAATTTATTTAAAGTCTAAAAATTATAAAAAAATTACAATTATGTAGGAAATATTTTTAGATTTCAAATTAATATTTATATTATAAGTGATCATTTATTTATACAATCCGAAAATTGTTTGACATAGGTGTTACATACTTTGTTATATTTATCTTTTTAAAAAAATAAAAAGATAAAAAGCCATTATCACACAAAAGTGATTCCATGGGGTCCCAAAGATTGGCACAAGGCATCCCATGGTCGGAAATGACACAAAACGTAGCATTATGACACAGTTTGGGGTCATTTGTCATTGTTATGATATTATTTTATTATCCTTAACTACCTGATTAATAATTAATCATGATAATTAAAGATAATTATCGTCGTCACTATTCATATTGTCCAGAAAAAAAAAGAGTATTAATTACATAATTTAGACCTTATGATTCTAAATATGGAATCAATTTTACCAAATTACAAACATATAAATTTCAATAATTAATTTAAAAATAATTCTGGTAGTCAAAACAAATAGCGGGTTTTTTTGAAACAATATCTATGAAAAGATTGGCACTTGTTTATGCCCAATTTCAAAGTGAAATTAATACCAATGACCACCATTGTATTAGAGGGTAAAAAAATATTATATTTACACTTTAAAATCAATTAAAAAGTTAATATAACCATATTATTGAATTAGATGAAAAAGCAGTTTTTATGTAAAATGCAGTATCTTTCACTATTCATTGAAAAATGAACATTGTCAGAAAAATACGAAAAATTTATCCAAAGTAAATTTCAATGTTCCAATCATAAATAATAATTTTATTTTGAAAAATAGAACTTATAAAATTTTCAAAATATTTATTTAAAAATGGTTTTCCATCAAAAGGCAGTAAAACAATCTTTTAAAAATATTAGTGTATTCCATGCTGAAGATTGGATTTATTCTAATTTTAGGCATCTAAAACACTATATAATTCATAAATAGACATAGATAAGAATATATATTATTAATTACTTAATTGGGATGTTACAATATAAACCACTGTTACCATCTTTATTTTTTTCATATGGTTTGTGATTATAGTGACACAATATTGATTCAACACATTTTCTATTCCATTAGTTATGTTATTAAAGAATGACAAATGACTTTATCATCTTTTGTCATTTAAATGAATGTATTATGGATATTTCAATGATTATTCCATACATCCCTCAAATTCATTGGGTAAGTATTAATATTTTATGATGACAACGTGTTCCCATTGTATTATTCCCAAAAAAAAGTTAGATACATGGCAGGTTATAAAAATTCCAAAAGTGGATTCAGTAATGGTTACCCCAAGAATCAAAGAGGTTACATAGGAGTTTAACTTTTAAAAAAATAAGGTACACAGGAGGTTATCCATATTCCAAGAGAGAGTACATGGGAGGGTATACCTATCTTCAATTGGGTACATGGTGGTTATCATAATCCTAACATTTTTGAGAATGCCTTCATGTGTAGAATTGGAATAAGATTTATATGAATATTATTATTCTTCATTCTATTCCATTGATTTATGACATGACCATACAACAATTTTATGACCTCATGGATCATGTTCTTAGATTAATTTATGATTAATGATATATAATCTTCAAATAATTATTTTTTGACTCATGATCTTCAATTATGAATTAGTGGGTCTAATTTTCAAAAGGTAATATCAATCTCTCATACATATATGATCATTTATAAATATAAATGATCATTGATTGATATCTCTATTTTCAACCCTTACCAAGAACAAAAAATCATCCTTTATAAGGTTTTAGGTTCTTTGTGTTTTAAAGAACGAATATAGAAAAGATCTATACAATAAGGGTGATATTTATGAAAAATTTAGTAAGAGATAATATTGATCTTTTATTTAATAGTTGTTTACGTATTTAGGTTTAAATGTAATAAGAAATTTATGGTTATGTCTTGGTTAGTAATAATATGTCATGAATATTAATCAAATAAGATGTAATATTAATGTAATAAAATTTTAGGGTCTCTATTTTTTGTTTTAGATAAGTTTATAATATCTCTAGAAACTAAAATGAAGATAATATTTGTGAGAATACGTACAATAATTCTAGGTATAGGATAATATCCAATGATATGATAAATAATGGTCTGTTTTCTCCTTATAAATAAGTCCCTATATGTATACTATTATTTTAATGTATTTATGAAATTTGTGAACCTTGGTGTAACACTCTAAATGGGGTTGTTTGGGAATTAACTCTGTTACCACCAATGCATGATGAGTGGACCTAAGACTACCCAACAAGGTAGACACTCGTGTGGTATATGGTTGGGGTAATTCATATTTTTCTTATAAACTACTATGGTGGATTTTAATAGATATTCATCTTGAACGGTCGATGTTAAACTTAATTTTTCATGTGATTAAAATAATTTTTCATTATTTAGACATCCTATTAATTAATTTTCATTATTAATTACACATATAAATGAAGATTAATGGTCATGCTAACCATTTTGGTTTTTATATGTGACATATGATATAATGATGATGTTGAGGAAGAGATATGAACAGTAAAATATTGATATATATTTTTTGAGCATAGTTATATGAATTATTCTATATCCTAAAAATTCTACGTGATTGTTAGTTTATATCCTCAATTATTAAACATTGAATATCAATATCACGATATAATAAAACCATGATCAAAACT
Organism: Viscum album; assembly: GCA_963277665.1. Taxonomy (NCBI): domain Eukaryota; kingdom Viridiplantae; phylum Streptophyta; class Magnoliopsida; order Santalales; family Viscaceae; genus Viscum; species Viscum album. The sequence goes on from OY728141.1 coordinate 1,530,585,093, forward strand.
TATGTATATGATTACTCCCTAATTTTTTGGGAATATACTTCTCGTAAATATTTTTATTAGACCTTTAGGTAAATTTGTTGTGATTGTGATCAATAATATTATTAATTTAAATAAATACCATGTATGTTTATGATGAAGGGATATCACATTTGATAATTAATAAAAACCTATGATTATTTTTTTCACATAAGGATAAATATGATCATATAATAGAAATTTCAACCATTGAAAGGTTATTCATTACTATTTAAAGTGGGTAATTTTCTTAAATGGTTTGAGAGAAACACTAAATCAATGATTTTTATTTTTTATTGGAGTTTATTAATGTCTTTTTTGAATATTTATTTATTCTTCCTATATATATTGATATTGAGTTTTCAATAGAATTAAAACATGGTGCAACTCCAATTTTAAATACTCTAAATTGAATGTCCTTGATTGAGTTGTAGGAATTTAAAAAAATCTATTAGAAAATCAAGATAACGTATTCATTCAGCTATGTTCATCATCATGGGGTCCACCTTTGTGTTTTTTTAAGAGTAATGATTTTTCAATGTAGTTATACATTGACTATAAATAACTTAACATGATCACAATCAAGAATATGTATCCTCTACCCAGTATTCAAGGATTTTCTGATCAATTATGTGGCTCTCAATATATTTCTATGGTTTATTTTCAATTTTTATACTATCACTTGAAGTTTCTAAGTGAATTTATACAACAAAAAACATTATATATGATGTATTTACAATGTTTCTGTATAGTTATTCTATTTGGTCTTACTGATTTGGCTGATATAGTCATGGTCGTAATGAATTAAATATTTAAAAGTTAGAATGATCAGATTGTTGTAGTCTTTATAGATAATATTATTATAAATTCTATGAGAAATTAAGAACATTATGATCACATAAGGATTCTAATAAAGATAATAATTAAAAAGAAGATATGTGAAAATTTTAATAATTATGAATTTTGGTTATGTAATGATTCATTATATTGTCATATAATCTCAAGGTAGAGTATATCAGTGGATCCATTCAAGATAAAATTTATTAAACATTGTTCTAGAAGAACTATTGTGACTGATATCAATAGTTTTCACTGCATGACTACACATTATAAAATATTTATGAATAATTTCTCATGGTTATTGAATCCAGTCAACATATAAACGTGGAATAGAGTCATGATCCTTTAGACTAATGAATATAAATAACAGTTCAGCGAACTCGAGAGAATGTAGTGTAGTGACCTATGCTTACACAACCCTATAATGGATAAGGATTATTTATTTACACCGATTCATTGGGGAAGGGGATTTGATGTGTTATTATAAAAAACTATGTTTTTATAACTGAAGTCTCACCTCAATTGATGATTAATGAAAAAAACAATCTAACTAATGATATAATGTTCCCTATAGTATTTTTTATATTAATAATATGGAAGAGTTATCATTATGGGGAATCGAGATACATTTATTCTTCTCATAATATTTTAAATATATAGGCACAAATAAATATTTAAACAAGTTATAAATATTATGGTTGTAGTTTATTAATTTTTTTACTTTTCAATACGTTACCACCCTGGGAAAGTGAACAAGGAGGATAACACTTTTAGGTTAAAGGATAAATCTAGTTTATATATTATTAAGATCAAAAAGATAAAAAAATTGGATTTTCAAAGGATGGACCCTAGAATATCGACAAAACTAAAAAAATACTATATTAATAAAGCATAAGTTCAAATATCTATCAATGTGAATACAGAAAGGTGATAATATTTGATGTAGAGTTATAAAAGATGGTTAGAAATGTTCCTAAGTTCAAACATGATTGTGATTGAATAATAAGGTGTGGGAACTGAGTATATTTCTCCTAAATACAATACTTGAATAAGAAGGTATGGGTAGAAGCTCATATCTCGGAATTATTTATTAATTATAGTTTAGGAAAATCTATAGAGGTTATAAAAAGTATATTTTTTGAAACAAAAAATGGAATTTTACAATGTGTTATCTCAGTTATTGAGTTTTCCAAATGTTATGGTTTAGTGATATAAGTGCAATTGAATGTTACAATTATTTCCCATAACATAATAGAAAAAGGAAAACAACACTACAGATTTCTCTTTCATACTCCCCATAAAATATAATGGTTATAATTCAATTTGGGATCTAGTTGATAACCTTATAAAATTAGCACACATCATTTATATTAGTAAATATTTATCCCTTGATCATATTTATATAATATGCATTATTTGTTTTGGTTATATGGAGTTTCAAATTTTAATACATATGATCATGATTATATGTTCACCTTGATTTTTTGGATATGTATTTAGCTAGATATAAAAACTGAGATTTTTTTTAGTACATCTTATCTTCCATAAAAAAATTATTACACAATGAGGACTATTTGAAGCCTGGGGAATATTATGAGATCTTTTTCTTTGTATTTAAATGGGGTTTTCTGCCAACACCTTCCTCTAACAAAGTTCTCCTATATAATTAGTTTTCACGTGATCATTCATATTTGTCCTTATGAGTCTGTCTATGGAAAAATTTTCATAACTCATAATATTTGTAGGAAATTAAATAAATTAGGCTATTTTTACCGGATCTAACTAGGTAAATGGAACATAAGGTTTGATTTGATCGGCATCACATTAGAGTAGCTCGGTGTAGAAAGAAGATTTATACTAACAATCATTAGCGAACTATAATATTCAAAATTTTCTATAAAGTTTTTTCTAGATCTACCCATAGATTAATGTAATTAGATTCTTAAATAGGTAAATTTTATCCCATGGTATATTGGTCCCTTAAATATTTTAGATTGAGTAGGCTCCCAATCATATCTCTTGGCACTTCCAATATACAACACTCAAGTTCATGGTGTGTTCCATGTATCTGTTTTTATAAAGTACATACCCGATCCATATAATGTATTGAACACAATGGTTTTAAAACTATATAATGATATTTATTATGATGAATAATATGTATAAACTATTAATTTTGGAGATAAATTTATATATTATAAGACTACTGACATAGTTATTGTTTTTTTAGGAATTGAAATTTTGAATAATCTATATGGGAAGATGAGGATGTGATCAAGAAGATATATTATCATTTATTTATATCATATTTATGGAGTTGTGGGTGTTAAAGTCATTTTAAAAGTGTTGTAATCGAACATCCAAACATTTTATATGTATTTCCTTTGAAATAAACATGAGGTATTAGGTAACATTCTTTACACCAACCTTGAGTATAAATGAACTCTGATATTGTAATAATTAATAAAATTTCAATTAAATTATAAGGAATTAATAGTTTTAAAAATATTACTAAATTATTAATTTTTTTTAAATGAATGAAATATATTGATAAATTAATAATAAATAAGAACTCAGTTTTAGTAAGTTCATTTACGCTTCAAAAATATGTATTCTCCAAATATGTTTTTTTATATTTTCCTCCAGAGTATTTATAATTAATTATAACATTTATATATATTTAATAATATTTTTTAAATCATTTTGTCAATATTAAATTAGGAATTTTTTTTAGGATTTTTCAAAAGAGATATATTTTTATGAATAGTAAAAAATAAATTTTTTCTAAAAATATCACTTATTTTAAATTAAATATCCATTAATTTTTTAATATTGTATTTCATTAACATGATTATAATTTAAATAGAAATATTATAATTAATTATAAATTAATAATCACTATACTTGGTTATATTGTTATGTCATTTCTATGTTAAAAAACACATTTTTCTAAAAACCAATTTTTATGCGCGCAATGATTATTTTTAATGGTAAATTAAATTTACATCCATTTATTATTGGATAAATGAAATATATTTATTATATATTCAAAAAATTATTTTATCATTCTTATTATTATTTTTTTAAATAATTTTCTAGAGGTATATAATTTTTTTAAAAAAATTGATTTATTCCAAAATTATTTTTTGTTGTGTTTTACATAGTAATTTAAAAGTAATCATTGAAAAATATAGAAAATAATTAAATTAAAGTATATTCTATATTTATAATAATCATAATTAATATAATTTAATTTTGTGGGCTTAATTATTGTTCATTGATGAAAGTAATAACAGTAAATTTTTGTTACCACGGTTAATGTTAAAACAAATTTATCAAGGGCTACACTTAGAGATTACAGTTGGAAAACCACATAAACTTGTGTAATTATTATGATTTGGATATTTTAAAACCATATATTATCTTCAATTATAATTCATATCTATTTAGATCCACTTTCACATGAAATTTTCTTTATATCATTAATATTTTTATTAAATTCAAGGTGTGTCCCTCCCCTCACATATAAATGGGAACCTCTTCTCATCCATTGCTCACATAATTTGAGCATTATATCATGGTCAAGGCCTAATAAAAATTATTTTTCTGTGTTTTTATTATTTTCATGATCCTTTAGTATACCCCATATACATATATTTTTATGACTAAGGTGAAATCCAATGATGTTATCTCAAAGAAGAGGTATAAATTTAATCCAAAATCTTTCATTTTTAGTTCATCTTATATATTTTTTAATCATATTTTTTCAATAAAAATATTATTAATCATGTATCATAAATATAAATATATTTTATTATGTTTATGGAAGAACCATATCCAATATATTCTGTATTAACTGAGAAATATAAGTATCACTCGTGCGTACGTGTGGACTATCCCCTCCACATAATGATATGATACATTTTACATAACCACATTTTCATGGTTTTATATTTTTATGGATTCCATTTTTATATATGATATAAGTTAGAAATCATTTTTATAATTTTTTATCATATTATATCTCTTATAACATTATGATCAATTTGTAAATGTAAGCATCGATCACGTATAAGTGTGGACTACCACCTCCGCGAACAGATGTGATTCATTTTTCATTTCCACATTAAATGGATTTTTATAAGATTTAATTTAATAAATATATATGTTTTTTATAAATTATTAATTATTCTAAAAAAATTTATTATTATTTACCATTACTTCATTCCATATATCGAAAAGTGGAATCATCACTCATGCATACGTATAGACTAATCGCTCCACAAAGTGGTATAATTCATTTTTCATCACCCCTTTATTTTGATGATTATAAAAGTTTTAATTGTGATTAAATAAGTTTATTATGAAATTATTAAGACTCTATAAAATATATAATCATGATCAATGTGATAGGAGAATAAATTATGAACCAAAACATACATGAATAATGACACACTTATTAATTTGAAATTATTTTTTAATAAATAATTATTAATAAATGAGTGATTAAATATTTTAAGTGGATAATATATGATATTATAAGTGAGTAAATTGTGTTCATATAATTATAATAACATTAAATTTATTATATAGGAGTTAGGGGTTTAAAATATATCAGTATGAATACTGTTGTATCTATGCTCGGGCTAAACCTCAAGCCAACTCAATTCATCAGGTCAGGCCGACATTACCATCCAGAGCCATGGGGTTAGTAAATTGATCTATTAATATCAAAGTAATAAAAATTAAACAACCATATAAATATTTTTCAGATATATATATAAATATATATAATTACATGTTTATATATATATATATATATATTGTCTAATGCCTAAACTAGTTGTTCTAGGAATAGCCTTAGGAGGGAAGGAAATAGGTATATGGTATCCAATACATAATGTTTTTAGGTAATTAATTTCATTTTTTAATGACTGCTTCAGGATTTTAGGGATCTATGTAATGGTAGGCTTTTGGACTATCCCAATTGGTTAGGCTTCAGGATGGCTTAGGGAAAAAAATATGATGGCCTTGACATAGCTCAACCAACCCCTCATCCCAATCCGTGGTCAATATTTTTCCGGTCTATCCCAGTTCGGTGTCAGGATTGGCCAGTAGGAATATGTGGAAACTAATATATATTTTAATCAATGATAAGATCATACACACCATATTATGATTGTAGAACCTAAGGTAATGGTTCCCCATCTCCATATTGATTTATTTATACATGTTTGGTTTAAAGCACACATTTATGTTTATTAGGTGTATATGCTTCCCCATTGACACGTTATATACCACTTCCTTATTCATTCTTTTCATATTAACATACATTGAAAAAATTTCACCCTAGAGGATTTGATATGATTTTTTTAAACGTTTTATGGGTTTATTGACAGAAATTTTTCTCTATGGGACATATGTTTATTTATACACCTACATTCTTTAATGATGTATGTTTATATCTCATTTAATATTTTGTATCATTAATATCATTATGTTCATGGTATTTATAGTTTCATTTTAATTTTTTTAAATCATAAGCCATGTAGCACAAAAGTTAGTAAACTTATAATGGATATACATCATAATCATATTTTAATGATATTTCCCACTCTTAAACATTATATGATGAAATTATATGATATATACCTCCCAAAATTATATTTATTTCGTTATATCCTGGTTAATTCATAATATTATGGGATTTAATATAAATTTTTACTCTATATGTAATCAATAGGCCAAAATATAGTTTTTATGATAACCAAAGTTTATTTCTTAGTTTAGTCAGAAAAAGTTTTCTTCCATGTCAATATTTTATATAAATATTTTTGAGGAATTTCTTTACCATTCACCAAATACTGTTAAATTATAGTTTTTCTTGTATTTTAATATTAATAAAAATGATTAAATGTAATCTTAATATCATTCTCCAAATGGTATACTTTTTGATGATTACTAAAATCATGAAATTGAACATATCGTTAATATTAATAGTAAGAAAGAATTTTCTTATTTTCATGAATACTCTTTTAATTAAATATTCCATTACAAGTGACTATTGTTATTTTAAAAAAATTACTTAATATTTTGGAAATATTATCATTTTAACTAGTTTATTTAAAATTGAAAATGTTATTTTCCCCGAAAAAAGTTTTAATGATATTTTAAATCTATATTAATGTATAACAACATACTTTGATGTTTCGTATTCTTTAAAGGCGGTATGAAACAATTATAAAATCTTTATTTCATCAAGTGATTATTTATGACTATAAAGACGAAATATTGATGAATACAATTTTCATTACAATCGGTTATATTATTGTTAAATTATTATTCGATTCAATAACATGTGGCAGACATATGAATATGTTATGATTATGTGATGGGTGAGTCTGTAATATCCCTCAAATGTATTGGGTAATGATTAATGCTTTATAAGTTCAAAGGGTACATTAGGGGTTATCCCATGCCCAAAAAATTGGGTACGCATTAGGTTATCTCAATCCCAAACTAATGTACAATGGAGGTTATCCGAATCCCGATGCAGGTACATGAGTGGTTAGCCCAAGCCTATTGTGTGATGAATGTATTGGTTTGTTTCCATGACATTAGATTTATATGATTACAAATATTCTATCATTTATTCAAATCTATTATGACATGAAAATGGGGTAAATATTATTATCTCATGGATCATGATATTTTATTTATTCATGATTGATGACTTATGATCTTCCATGATTTATGATATCACATGTGATTTTTATCTATGAATTTTTTGGTATGATTTTCAAATGAAAATACCAAATTATACTACATGTATGGTTTTTTTATGCATAAATAGTTTACTTTTTAGATATCTCACTTATTTATAGTTATTGAGAATTTGAGTTCAACCATTATTATGTTTCACTCAACCCATGATAGGAATATAATATCTATGTATAATATATCTATAAAGGTTTTTTGTTATTATGATCATATACTGAGATGATGAATATATTTTATGTACCTTTTGTTTATGTATCCATGTTTCTAATAATTCTAGACTATCACGGTTCTAGAATACATCATTATTATATGTAGTGAATATTCATATAACAATATGTAATAATTATGTATGATGTTTTTTGGTACATTATAGTGACATATGGGTTTCCAAATATTTTTTTATCCTTTTATCTATAGAATATATAATGAATACCATGTGTCATGTTAAGAGCATAAATGGGGTAACAAACTCCAACCATGATGTGTTTATGATAAGTAACATGAAAACTACACAACTAATAATGTTATGAACTCTTATACACAATTACAATGGATCATTTATCTATAGAGATTGATACCCCGCCAAGTGATGTGTTATACTTGATATATAATGGGTCCTCTATATGGGTTAGATACTCCCTCAAAATATATTTTTCATTCAGATAAATTCATATTCCCTGCTATAGTTTCAAAGATGTGATGTTGGATTCAATGATGGGTAGTTAAGATTCTTGGGTTTTTTATTGGTTCTATTATTATCTGGCTAGACTGTAAAAAGTGGTACATTCTTCTACATCTCGTGTTATCTGCCAATAATTTTTTCAAAATTTAGTAAATAATTTATGAATTCAATTTTTTGTGATATAATGGTCGGTATATCCTTTTTATGATGATTTTTTCATCCTATAAGGTATGTATATACTAACCCCACATTCATGCTTCATCCATAAATTTCATTTTTGTGTCCTTAAATCTCTTAATTTTTTTGTTTTAGAAATAACAATACCATTAATATATAAATGAATTAACTATATCCTTATTATAGTGTTTTTATTATGTCTAATTAATTTCTAGTAATTGATATACTATATGAATAAATAATGTTCATAAAAATATTTTATTATAAAAAATCTTGATATATTTGATCCATCCGATTCAACTTTATTGTAGTGGTTTTGGATTAACTAATCCATAGATAAAGTAGTATACATGGAATTTTCATCTAATGTAGTTATAACTACCTCAATGATTTTTAGAATTTTATAATTGTATCTTGTTTTAATAATGTCTATTAATACAACCACACTTCGAGCATCATAAGTACAATATTAACCATTACCATTTAAATTTACTGATCAGTTTAAATTAGATAAATTTTTTGTTTCCAATATATCTACAACTGAGTTTTTTCTTCTGATTATTGTACTAGGAACTACAGCTTCTTATTCCTTGTTATAAATCTCATAGTATTCTATCTGGTAATGTTTCATATAAAATACAACATGATCGAGGGATTTGGGGGATATTAAGATAAAGGATTTGGCAATATTTCATGATTTAAGGATATTATGGATAAAAATATTGTGTGTTTGATGATACCAAACTAAAACTACTAACATGTTATATCATGGGCTTCCTGGGATATAATAGAAAAATACCATCTAACAGGTTAAAAATCATAGATACCTAACGATGTTCAAACAAACATATGTACTAATAATGATAAACGATATCGATTTATTATATCCTTTTAAAGGAGTATTTGGTTTGTTAACCAATTCCCCTTATATTGTTTTTAGACCTCTTCTTTATTTAGTTTTTAAACTTTTACTGGTGTAAATTTTTTATTTCTATTAGTAAATTAATATTTTGGAATTTTCATAATCATCCCACAAAATAATTTCTATTCTGATAAATATATAAAAAATTATATTTCTATTGTACATAATATTTTTATATTGATATTTAGTTGATCGGTATTCTAAAAAACCATTCATATTAAATATAATGTGTTGGAAAATTTTCAGTTAAATTTATAAACTACAATCCCTCATTCTTGTAGATTATCTATATTCAATAAATAGGAAATTTTTATATTTGATCCATTCTTTACTAAGTTATAATATTAATTAATAGTTTTTTCTTATAGAAAAATTTTGTATCATATAATTTATATGTCATTTTAGGCATCTTTTTAAATTTCTATTAGTTCATCAAATTTTCATTATTGCATTTTATTTAATTTATAAAACAAATTCATCATCATTTTATACAAATTGTAAATATATTAAATCATTTTAATAAGAAATATATTTCATAAGATCATTTTATCAAAAAGATTTGTGATATTATTCTAAGAAAGTGGGAACCATTGAGAACTATTATTGATGTTACTAAATATCAGAAAAAATTTCAACTAGGTGCATTGATTGTTAATCTAAGGAAATATAAGAGTATAATAAAAAGGGATGCCAAGAAAGAGATGAGGCAGAATGGATTAACATTTTATTCTACTCATCGTAATCAATGTTTTAATACATTTACAACTTTTGTTAATAATTCTATAACATGGGTTTCTCTAAGAAAGACAAGTAAACATTATGATCAAATTAATTTGGATAATAGTGCTAATGGGATTTTTTAGCATTCAATATTGTTAAATTAACTTGTAAGAAATAAGAAATATAGATATACCTATCAAAATGAATGAAAACGTAGACATTATATCTAGGATTCTTTAGACATTTTATTCCATGAATGTAAGAAGATGGGTTATATTATACCATGTTATTCTATAATTAAAAATAAATATATAATTTCAATGATATATTCAAAAAGTAAGAAAATAGAATGAAATATTGAGATACCTAAAGTGTTAGTGAGGATAAAAAATCTCTTAAGTGTTTATTAAAAGGTATTGGAAATTTATGTGAGAAAATTATTAATATCTATTAAAAAACTTCAAAAGATGAATAATTCCCATGGATAAAGTGATTTTTGAACCTATAATATATTTTTCTCTTGATTAGAAATATATTTTAACTTCAAAATATTAATATTCAAATTAATTAGATGAGGATAAATAAAATAAAAAAAATATGAATGAATTCAGTCATCAAAATATGATTATGCATGACATACTTTTTAGTAAATTGTATGTTATTTTAATCTTATTGAAAAAATAAATAATAAATTGGAATATATATAATTATTATAGAAATCATTAAATATAAAACTATTATTTCAATGATTAATTCCAATGATTCATAAAATCAATAAAATTATTTTCTAAGACTAATTTTGAATTAAATTTATATTTTTAGAGCTACATTAGTTGACTAATATATAATGTTAGTGGTTTAAAGACTCTGTATCTAACATTACATATGACAAATTTTATTTTTATAAAATGAATATAAAAATTAGACCCACCAGAATATAAATTTCTATTTTTTAACTTTTGATAAATCGTGTTACTAATAATGTAATTTAATTACTAAAAGTACACCCTTTTTTACAAAATTTCAAACGGGAGGTTACAAGAACAAATAAATTCTAAAAAATTGAATTTAATATTTTTTTTATAATTCATTAATCTCTATAGAAATATTTATATTTCAATATAGTTGAGTTTTGTAGATTTGGGATCAATTTTATTTTCTATCCAAATAGGGCATTATCGTATATGGTTTTTAATAACATAGTTTCGTCTTTTTCTGGAAAAATGTTTTGTACCTACAAAAAGAAAAATTAGTATTTTAATAGTGCCTATTCTCAACACCTGACAATATAAGATTCAAACTTCTAAAATTTAAAAATAATTACAGAGAGATGATTACTTTTTGGAGACAATTCGTCGGATAAAATCATTTAAATTGTTGTTTTTTTTCTCAAAAAAACATAAATTTCAAAAAAAAAATTATTATGCCTTAATCACAACCTCATTATCATTAGTTAATTCTATTGTAAGGATTTTAATATGAACTTCAAGAATGATAATACTATTGTTCAATATTCATAAATTACATTCATTATATCTTCTAATTTAAATTATACTATATATACTCTTGACATATATAGTCTTTTTTCAATAATTTACGTTCGTTACCTAAAACAAAATATCTATCATTGTTGTGGAATAAGATATTATGTCACATTAACATATAAACTTTAGAAAAACTATCATAACTGAGGTTTTTTTAAATCAAAAAATGGATTGTTTTTCTTCATTTTTAATCCACGCTAGGTTGAGAAAATATTTTTCAACCTAGTGATATTTTGATGGTAGTGGCTTAAATGGTGATTGTGTATTCATTTTCTAGTGTTTTATAAAATATCTAGGCTATAAATCTAGTCAACAGAGTAATTTTCATGAAATGTGGATTTTTAGGACTGACACTATAAATGTATAGAAATTGAATACATTTGATGAAGCTATGTGTTTCATGAAGATTAGGATCATCGTGAAATAATCCAGTGTCGTGAATGTTTAATGGTTCATGATAGAGGTTTGACAAAGAATGGTCGAGGCATGATGTGAAGATAGTAATCTACATGACTATGAGTATCTTTGAAAATGACATAATCTCACTAACATTTTATGAAGATCATGAGCTCCACTATCTTGAATATGGAGGTTCATGAAAAGATAATGGTGATATTAGAAGCTTTACAAAGTGGAGATGAATATAAATTGGTATATAATCATTACTAAAGTACCAAATGAAATTTCAAAAAAAAAACGTTGAAATGCATAGATTTCATGAAGGTGAAATGAGGAAGTAATTATTCATGAATTCAGAAATATTTTTGATAAATATTATTGTGAAAATAATGGTTATGAACTAATTAATAATTAAGAATATCATAAAATGAGGTTAAAAATACATTTAGAGTCTCATGGTAGTTTAGATTTCTATGAATACAGATGTAATTAATTAGTGTGGGAGAATCCTAAATGAATGTAGCTTCATAGAAGCCGAATGATCTTTGAAACAAAAAATAGGTTTCACGAAGGCTGAGAGCTTCACTATAATTAGTCTTGAAAATCTTGTTTGAATTAATAGTGTTCTCAAGTAAATAAATTTATGACTATAGTACAATCATATTCTCTTTCTAATAAGATAGAATGACTTATATTCCCAATTTATTTTGATGAACTTCATGTTAAAAAACTGAGTATGACTTCACTGATGGTATTTAGTAAAGGAGATCCAACAGAAGTGATCTGAGAGAGTCATTGTGACATCTTGAATATTAATGTTAAGGTTGTGATCCAAATACATAGTGAAAAGACTGATCATTTTTAATTCATAATACCTACTAGATATTTTTCTAAATTACTATAGGACCCACACCCTATTAGTATAATCTCTTTGGAATATCCTTTACTGGTGAACCATTTAAAACTATTTTTTCAAGAGTATATTTTTTAATTAGTTTGTTTAATAGTTTTATGATTCCATCATACAGTTTTAACATGTTCCTACCAATGTGGCAACATAATCCATCTCATTGGAAAAAAAATTGACACCTAGATTAACCCCTCCCATCTTCGAGTCTTCAATGATCCTACAAGTGATATCACATCATACAGGTAATAGGTGTTATATCTTTCCTCATGTGTTGTATTTAGGTATAATTCATCAAATGTTAGCGGAGTTCCCATTTTAGAGGGTAGTAACTTCTATATTTTAAATAATGGAATGATATATCATCTTTAATCTCTTGGGATGGAAGTTATACCTTCCGCGATTCAAAGGATTTAAGTTAGTGTTGTGAAAATTCTTCCTATGAAAAATACAGAAAATAAATATCTTGATGGAGACTCAAAGTCTCTAAATGTTCCCACTGAAGCATTATCTTATCAAATCAATTTAAAAGTGGTGAGCTTGCTTATTGTCAAGTATATGTCGGATAAACTAGAATATATATATGAAACAGATACCATAGTAAAAGAGTCCAAATTTAATTTTTTTTACACAATAAATTAAATTATTAAAAAATACACCATGATAAAAATGTAGATGGTATCTCTAATCCGATTAATAATGTTGTTAGAGTTATTTAATGATTTGGGGAAGTAATTTATGATATTAAATTTTTGAAGTAAGTCATTAGAAGCCACCCACCTCTGTACCAACAAATTATTTCATCCTAGGAAGAAATATATATTCTAATATTTCGTATAATGACCTACAAATAATCATGGTGGATTATGAAATGAGAATAAAATAGAATATAAAAAAATTTGAGTAAAAAAGGAAACAATATTCAAATTCATCAATTAAATTTACATTTCTAATAATCGTAATGATGAAAAAAATATGGATGATGAACTTATTTCTCTTTTTTTAGAAATTCATGTGTTGAAATGTGATATTTGAAGGAAATATTAATTTGGATTGTTTTATGTGTGGTAAAGAAAGACACATTGTTTTTTAATGCTCAAAAAGATTTGATTAAGGTATAAATGAAGAAGAAATCATATAGAATCCCTATAGAAAGGTCTAGTGAAAGAGGGACCTCAAATCATGAAGTAAATTATAGAGAAATATGTTTTTATTCAAAGAGGAAGAAGGCATTAATTACATTTTAGAAGATGAACATCCAGAGTTAAAATATAATATTGGAGAGCCCATTATTGATACCATTGAAAAAGTATAACTTATGAAATATAAATATAGTCAATTGAATGTAATTTTAGATTTAAAAGAATAAATTTATGTTTCTTTTGATGAGATTTAAATTGAAAGATAGAAAAATTGGGAGATGGGATACATTTCGAATGAGCCATATAAGAATATAGGTCATATAGAATAATTTATTGATCAACAACACGGAGAGGCAGGTGAATATTTGACCAATATATAATGCTCCGAATAGGTTGTGAAATATAAACAATAGCTTAAAGAGCATGAAAGTGTAATTTATGACGAAAAATAAATACTAGAGTAAATGTATATTATTTTTGTGGAATTAACGAAAGTGATTTTTATTTAATAAGTAAATTGGTAACTGAATAATAATCTATTTAAATAAAGAAGAAATTACAATATTGAAGGTTTTCATTTGAAGGGATTTTAGAAAGGGTTAAACATGGTTTTAAAGGGGTAGAGAATGCCATTAATGATCAATGATCTAAATTAATAGAAAAGTGGAATTGAAAATGATATAAAAATATCAAAAGATTGAAATGAGTTTATCCAATGAAAAGGGAACCATGAAGTTAGACATATCACAATAGAACTTGATGTCATAATATATATATTTTCAATCAAAATAGTGAAGTGATATGAAAATAATAATCATTTATATAGAATGAATCAATGTAACAACTAGATTTTTTAGACATTTTTTCAAATAAATAAAATATTTTATTTATATCATGCAATGTACTATCTCACGCATTCCATTCTCACTAACCTGAATTTTCTAATTTTACATGTAACACCAAGTTGGAATACGATACACAAAAAAATGACTATAGATTTTTTAAAATCTATAAAAAAAATATGTTTGGATTATTTTTTATGCAACCCAAAAGGAATATTGAACAACATGAAACACTAACTTGGATATCTTTACATGCAAGATCGACCTTCCTCTATAGATTTTATTGTGCGCAATACTGAGTTTCACTAAACAATGATATATTATAGAAAAATCATTATGGGATATAAAATAGATATTATGAATATAATTGACCAAATTTTAAATATCATATAACATTAAAATTCATCTTATTGTTTTTCTATAAATGATAAATGAACAAATTCATCTTTTTGGATAAAGAAATTATTTATCACATAAATGTAGTTTAACGCCATTTAATGGAGAAGAAAATTTAATTGTAGTTTTTAATACTTTTATATATTATATTTGAAAAAATAAATGTCTTATTTGGAATTGGGACATCGAAATTTATCTTAGTAGAAATTTTTGAATTTTTCTAATTATATTCATCTTTTAATGAATAATGAAAAATACTACATTTTAATCCAAAACTACCTTTTTGTCTAATTTCTTTATATAGTTAGAATATATTGTTATTTTTTTAAAGTGTAATAGGGTTGTGTTTTTATCATTTAAATTATTTTTTGTTATTGGATATAATTTCTCATTTAAATTGTACATAAACACAGGACAATATTTTGATAAGTTTTTACTGCTTAAAAACATTCTTTTTGGTTTTGAGAACGATAAATACTTATAAATTAATTTAAAAAAATTATGTGTTTTTAATTGTGAAAAATGGATTCCATAGATGGAGTCAGTGGGTCCAAATTATGTTAATATCTTAATTTTATTTTTGAATAATATGAATAATAACTTTTTAATTTTTTTAGCATAGTTAAATGTAAATCAGGTAAATTAGGGTACTAACAACTATGATAGGGATAATAAAATTGTCCTAACACCTATAAAAATTATATAAGATGAATAAAAGTCTACCCATATCACCTAAGGGTATTAATTTATTCATTTCATGGGCATTTTCGATGAAAATGTTGTAATTATTATTAAAACAAATGAAAGTGACAACATTTCACTCTCTTATATCATATAAGTTTAATAATTATAAAATAGTGATAAAATTCATAAAACATAAAAAATAAATACAATCCAAAAATATTATTAAATTATCTGAAACATGTGAATTTAATTATTATTTTTAGATATTAATTATTAACCATTAATGATGACATACTAGTGATGTGAAAATAATTTTATTAATTGAAGTATCAAATAAATGATATTAAAAATATATAATAAATTTAATTCTTGTGAATTAATGTCATCCACAAATCCTACAGATTAATTTTACAAGATATTTATATTTTAAAGGAGTTACCTTTTTTAACATATCTCTGTTTTGTTATATTTCTAAAAAGTCAACTAATGAATAATGTCAAATATTACACTATAGATATTTTAAAATAAATATTATTTTATTAACTTATATAAAATTAATAAAAAATTAAACATGAGACAAATAATTGGTTTGATTTTATATATGTCAGAAATGGTCATTTTATGGCTCATTATTTATTTTACAGTGATTATATTAACCATTAGTAATAAAAAAGAAATGTATCCATGGTAAGAGTTAATGAGATTAAATAAGGGTAAATCAAAATTATAAGGTATAAAATAAAATAAAAAAATATCAATTTTTTTTGGATAAATAATATCCAATTGTTAACACAATATGATCTATAATATTGTATTTTAATATCTTTTATGTGTCCAAACAGAGCAAAAATCAAACTATTAAAGAATATAAATTTTTATTTTGATATAAATGGTACCATTTTAATTATTCAAATTTATTTTTAATTTGTAGAAGTTATATAATTACCTAAAATGTTTAATCAATTCAAAAACAATATTTAATCAAAAATAGAATAAATGATTTTAATAATATAAATTTTTTTATATTTTGGATTAGTTAATGAATCTAAAAAATTAACAAGATCTATAATATATATTATAGATGTTTGAAATAATTATATTCTAATTGACACTTTATCTTATTGTATTTTACATCAAATTAGATAAATAGTATTAATTTTAGAAATAAAAATATCTAATTGAATTAATTTATTATTAAATTATTTAAAAATAAAAAAAATGGTAAATATTCAAAAAGGGGATAATATATGGTCAAATAGGTATTATAATTTTCATTTATATTGCACTTTTAATTTATTTAGATCTAGAATATGCTTATTATCATTTACTATTGTGAGAATTTATTAAAGTTCTCCTCTGCTCACTAATAAAAAGGCATCTCCTCCAACATTTTCTCAGAACACCATAAGCCCACTAGTTGTAAGAAACCCAACCCAAATTTCCTATTAAATTTCTTACTTATCTTTTGGAGGACTCAGGTTTTCCAAAAAATCCATCCCTTTTGTCCCTAAGAAGATGTTTGTAGGACGTCTAATGATGAAAAGGTAATTGCTCTACCAATTCAATTCAATTTTATTTTATTATACATCCAATTTCCATATTGATTCTATAATAAGGTAATAAATCCATTATATTAATAATCTATATTTGTTAGTATAATTATGGGAAAACATGTACATCCTTTTATCTATACTACAAATAACAATAACACCATGCGCACGTACTTCTGTCTTACTCTCTCCACGTTGTGGAGTAATTTGTTATTCAAGAATAAATAATTTTGATGGATATGATGATGAGTATAATGTATTTATATAATTAATATAAATTATAACTATTCTTTAAAATAAATACACCATATCAGTCTGTTCAATTTCACACATAAGGAAATGATATCATCGCTCGTGCGTACGTACTACTTACCCTCTCCACAACACAATGGGATTCATTCTCCAAATTAACTATTCAAGAATGATTGTAAAATATTTATAATAAATATTAATTAAATATATGAAATAATAATTCTAACATTTTTATGTATATATATATATATCATTTACATTCTTCCACTCAAATCAATAAGGAAACATAAAAAATATTCATGCATATGTACGGTGAGCCGTCTCTATGAACGGTGTATTCCATTTCATTTGTCTATTTTTTATAAATATTATTATTGAAAATATTTATAATCAATAAATAATTTTTTAAATTATAGAATTAATTAAATCATGGTATATGTAATATGATCAACAATAACAAATCCAAACACGTACGATAAATAATACGATTATTACCCAAAATGATTCTTTAAAATAGAATTAATAAATGAATGGTTAATATAATATCATAAGTCAATCTTATATGATATCATAAAGATTATTATGGTTATTTTACACATTAATAATATGTTCAAACCCACAATAAGAGAGTTTTATACACATTCATAGGATATCAGAGCAAATGCAAAGGATAATTTTGCAATCTTAATTTAATGGGAGATTGTTTATACGTTAGTATTCACCGGGGTATATTTATCATCCAAATCCATGTTTCCTAATTATATTTTATTATTTATGTTATTATAATAGTTTAATAAAAGTTAATTTTACCCTTTGGTGAATTTTTACTAAATGGTAAGAATGGAATATTTTTCTATTTTCGTTACGTGGTACTTTTTTACTTTTCCAGCAAAAGTACGAGGAGAATATTTTCTAATTATACAGCATGAACTGATTTTTACATCTTCATAATTCCTTATTTAATTGATGCTTCAACTAAAATATTTCATCATTATTTGTAAATAAATTATTTTACTTTAATATTTTTGTCGTATTTTGGGAAAAGAAATTTTTTTTGAAAAGGAAATGATATTTTCATTAGGAATTAAGTTCAAGTGTTTTACCAAAATTATTTTTTCCATTTAAGATGATAATATTCATATAAAATTCTGTTTATATCCCTATTATTATTTTTATTTGATCTATTTAATGATGGAATGATATTTTATGTGGATTATGTTATGATAGAATAATTTTTAAGAAGCCAATTTTATTTCTTGGGTTATGAAATAAGGAATGATTTATGATTTCTGCACCTGTATGAATGGTTTCATTATGAGATGGGTGGGACCTATATCTCCTTCCAATGAATTGGGTAATGATTAAAATCTCCTGAGATAAACACGACAGGATCGTTGTGTAAATCTGGTTCAGTAATATACGTTTGGAACAACCAGTAAATCCAATTCTTTAATACGTGACTGGAATGACAGGTAAATCATTTAAAAAATACATGGTTGGAATTGAATGTAAACCCAGTTTTTTAATAGACTCTTTCCCCTATAATGGTCTTGGAATAATTGCATTGCCTACTATGGGAATCATATTATGTGCCTATTTTTCCACAAATTCCATGTTTTATTCCAATGCTATTCTGTCATGGTTAATGTTCCTTTATGATCTTTTCCTTAAGATCATCCAAGATTTATATTATGACTAATTATTTTGATAAATAATATTTAGGTTCACGTTTTTACATCCATATGTTTAAGGTCTATTTTCTTTTCTCTCTCTTTACCATTACTGAGCATTTGAGCTCACCAATTTTATGTTTTCTTTTTCCCATGATATAAATAAAGGTTTTGGGTAGGAAAAAAGGGGAAGATAGTTATGAGAGATGTTGATGATCATTCATTAATTTAGAAGATTATGTTTAGAGTTTCTAAAGTCAAAATATTAATATGGTATTTGGGAATATATTAGTTTCATGTATTAAGTAATCTTAAAAATTAATGAAATGTCCATGTATGTCATGATTGGGTCATTAGAGTTGGTATGGGAGTGAGGGTTTAGTTAACCCTTGGAAACTATGAGGCGAAAACATTATTGAGATCCCTATAGATATTTCTAATTTATGTCTAGGGATGTCCCTATTTGTCAGTCTAACTATAGGTACATTTCTATAATTATGGTAATCAACATGAATATCCTAGTATAAAACCTATGATGTTATAGATTGAATATAATCCCCTTTGATTATGTTGTTTTTCTAGTCTTATTTTTTCCTCAAACACTATTCTTTTTGGGTATTAGAAAATGGAATGAAATAGGAAGATTCACGTTAATGGATAATATGATGGAAATGGAATGATATTCTTTATATGGAACCAAATAAAATGGGTTTTGTAATTTTAAACATCATTATTATTCCTAAGTATCTATCTCATAATATGATAAATAATCTCAACTTTTGTATGTTTCCTGACCCAACTAATAAAATAATTTTAGAGTTTCATGATGATCATTGAGGAAATAAAGTTCAAATTTCCTCATGTAAATCAAGTAGGAAGAGGCATCAAGGATAATGTTTCAAAGGAAATGGATGTAGCTTTTGTTTTATAAAATAAGGTCACAAAGCCAGAAATTGTAATGGAAAAGGTTCAGTTAGCACAATGGACAAGGATAATGAAATTGTTAATAAGAAATCTTGTGAATAGAATAATTGTGGTCATGTTAGGAGTATTTCTATTGCTAATTATGAAGAGACTATAAATGAAATGTGTGATGAAAGAAGTGTTAAATAATAAAATGATGAAGCTCGGTCAATGGTTTAAGATGGATGTTTAATGATTTCATGTTTATCATGAATAATATTTTATTAGTAATATAATGGTACTATGAAATAAAGAATCGTCTATGGATAGTTACTCTATTATTATTCCTTAATTATTTTAAGGTATTTGTTTAATGGTATTGGCATCCATAAAAAGTTATTCAAATATTTTTGGAAATCACATTATATGATTATAATAAAGGGACAAAAGGCTAAATATATGTTTTATAGTATTAATGACCATATAAATCATAAAAGGAGAATCTAATATCACCGTTTGAGTATATAGAATTTTTTTTATTTTTGGTATGTGGAAATAGTTATCTTTTGATAGCATGCATGTTCTCAGTAAGGTTCTATAGTAATTAATGTTTCTTGATAATACATGATTAATTTATTAACATCTTTAGAATGTGTCAAATAATAACTAACTTCTGAGATATGGGAGACAAATGTTAATAATATTTAGTTCACATCTTTTAAAAGTTTTATATTTTCAGTTTTGGTATGGATTTTAATTTTATCTATTTATGAATTGTATAAGTTATATTCTTGTTGATGTTTGTTAGAATAATGTATTATCTCACTACAGGTGGAATTATTCATATTTGATTACCTATGATAACTTTTTTGTGAACAAAAATGGATTGATATATCATTCTATTTATGGATTACATGATCTGTTAACCCTTCAAGAAATATATATTCAACTTCATTTCTTTAATTAATAGATTGTGTGAAAATTTTTTCAAGGCACGACAAACGATGAGATTGTACTAAAGTCATGTAAGAATTTATTATCATGTTCTAAAACTATATGGAACATATCCTGAATACGGAAAATGTTATCCTAGTATCAGATTATATGATGAATCATGTGGTCCCTCAAATCATCATTGATTTATGGCTTTCTTGTTATTAACATTCTCCACCATTGTTCTCTAAAACTATTCATTAGAATTTAATGTTTATATTTCTCTTCCAAATCCATGTTTCACTTCCGAAATAATTTATCCTACGTTGAAACGCAGTGATGCATTACTTTGGGTGACTGTTATGTTTCTATTATTCCATTTTAAAATGATGTTTTGGTATTCATTTTTATGATGTTGGTTTCTATGAATAAAACATTCATGTAGTACAAGTTTTATAAGCCTGATGAATTTCGAGAGAGAAAATAATTTTAAGGGGTAGAATGTACCACTGTGAGATTTAGTGGACCTTTTCTTCAAATGAATTAAAATTTTCATTTATATATTTCATTGCACTTATTCAAACATTCATTTCACACTGAACGAACTTTTCATATAATACATGCAACACTGAGATGGTGTGTGATACACGCAACACTAACTATAGATTATGTTCAAAATATAAAATAACTATGTTTCGATTATGTTTTACGTAAAACCAAAGAAATATTGCCCTACCCCAAACACTAACTTGTCTTTCTTTACACCCAAGAGCGACCTTCCTTGATAGCTTGTGTTGTAAGCAAATACCGAGTTTCACTAAACAACGATATATTATAAAAACATTACTATCGGATTTTAACTATACGTTATGAATATTATTAACCAAAATTTAAAATTTAAATAAAATTAACAATAATATTCATTATTTTATGTACATGAGAAAACAAAAAAACAATTTTTTATAAAAAAAGATGTATTTTTATAAAAATGCAGTTTTAACACCTTTTGGGAAAGAACCAATTAAAAATCTAGTTTAAAAACTTTTGTATTATCTATTTGAAAAAATAAATATCTACTTTTTATATGGTACATAAAAATTTATCTTCGATGAATTATGGTATTTATCGGATGAAATTCTTATTTTGATGAATTGTGAAAAATACTGCCTTTTAATTCAAAACAGAATTTTTTTCTAATTTATCTATATAGTTATATTATCAATTTAATTTTTTAAATTTATAATTGGGTTATGTTTTTATCATTTAATACAATGTTGGTTAATAGATGTAATTTCATATTTAAATTGGATATAAACAATTGACAAAATTTTGATAGGTTTTTACTTCTTAAAACCCTGCTTTTTGGTATTTACAACGTCAATTAAATTTTAGTTAAGTTATGAAAATTATGTGTTTTGAATTATGAAAATGAGTTCGATATTTGGAATTAGTTGTTTCAAATTATTTTATTTTATTAATTTTATTTTTCAATAATATGAATTGTAACTTTGATAATTTGTTTTACCACCATTAAAGATAAATCAGGTAAATTAGGTTAACAAAAAATATGATAATAATAATTAAATTACCCTAACTACAAGAGAATTATATTGGATGACTAATAGTCTACCCATATCACCTAAGAGTCATAATTTATTCATTTTAGAGACTCTTTTCTCTAAAAATTATGTAATTATTATTATAAAAAAATAAAGTGACAACTTGTCACTCTCTTATTTCTTATTAGTACAATAATTTTAATATAGTGATAAATAATTTTAAACATCAAACATAAATATTATCATGAAATATAATGAAATTATCTTCCTCATTTAAATTTATTTATAATTTTTATTGATTAATTATTTACCATTCATGATGACACGATAGTGATTTGTAAATTATTTTATAAATTGAAATATCAAATAAATGATATTACAAATCTTAAAATAAATATAATATTATTTAATTAATTCCATCCACTAATTTTATGGATGAATTTTAAATTTTCAATATGGTTTAAAAGATTTTTTTTGAACATAACTCTTTGTGGGGATATTTTTAAAAAGTCAACTAATGAATAGTGTCAAAATTAACACTGGATATTTTAGAAAAATAATATTTTATTATATTATATAAAATTCATAAAAATATAAACATTGGACAACTAATTGGTAATATGTTAAATATCTCACAAATGTACCATTTATGGATCATTTTGATTTTAAGAGTTACAATATTAACCCATAGTAATAAAAAGGCGTATTGCCTAGGTAAGAGTTAAAGTAATTAATTATGGGTAAATCAAAATTATATGGATTAAAATAAAACTAAAACAAGTCCAAATAAACTATTGGATAAATAATAATCAATAATTATCCCAATATAAACTATTTGGAATTTTTTATTAGATACATATAAATGAAAATAAATTATATTTTATTTAAATCAATGATATTTAATAAATATCACTATCTTATATTTTAATATATTTTTTCTTACATAGGACCAAAATAAATATATGAACAAATATAAATGACTATTTTGATATAAATGAAATGATTTTAATTATATAAATTTATTTAGAATTTTTAGAAGTTATATAATTAACTTAAATTTCTCTTCAATTCTAAAAAAATATTTATTCAAAAATAGAATAAAAGATTTTAATAATATTAATTTTGTTATATTTTGGTATAGTTATGTTTTATAACAAATTTACAAGATATGTGAGATATATTATAGATTTTTGAAATTATTATATTCAAATTACGACATGGTCTTATTGTATTTTATGTAATATTAAATGAATAGTATTAAATTTGGAAATAATAATACCTTATTGAATTAATTTATTATTTAATTATATAAAAATAAGAAAACTATTAAATAATCACAAGGGGATAAGATATGGTCTAACATGTATTTTAATTTTAATTTTTGGTCCATTTTTAATTATTTTGATCCAGAATAGTCTTATTATATTTTAATATTTTATGATTTTTTAATGTGCCCCTATCCTCTCTTATAAAAAGGCATATCCTCCCACATTTCCTCACTAATCCATGATCCTTCATGATCTACTAACCCCTGCGCAATAATCTAATCAAAATTCATAGTTAACTTCTAGAGGACCTTATTTTCAAAAAATTCCGTCCCTACTGTCCCTAAGAAGATATCCAAAGGAATTCCAAAGAAGAAGATGTAATTAAATTACCAATTCGATTCAATTTATTTTTTTCTTCTACATAATATTTCTATATTAATTATGTAATAATGTAAAAAATCTATTATATTTTACATGGTGATATTTTATTATAATTATGGGACAACCTTATACCTCTTTTTATCCATACTACAAATAAAAATATCACCATGTGTGCATACGTATGTCTTACAGTCTCCATGCATGCAATACATTGTTATTCAACAATACATAATTTTGAGGGATATAATGACGAGTATAATGGATGTAAATAACTTATATTACATGATAATTATTCTGTAAAATTAATATACCATCCAATTTCATACAATTGAACCTTCAACGGAATGATATCATCGCTCGTGTGTACGTACGGCTTATCGTCTCCATGAAACGATGAGATTCATTCTCTATAGTAACCATACAAGAATTATTATAATGGTATATAATAAATAAGAATAAAATATATTTTATATTAATTATACTATATATATATATATATCGTTTACATTCATCCATTTAATTCAATAAGGAAGCACAAACAGCATTCATGCGTACGTACGGCCTACCTTCTCCATGAACAGTGTATTCAATTTCATTTAACTATCTTACATATATATATATATATATATCTATACTAAATATTTATGATATATAAATCATGATTTACAATCTGGAAGTAATTAAATTATAATCTAACTAATAAAATCAATAATAACAAATCAAAACATGTATGATAAATAAAACGTTTATTACCCAAAAAATTTCATTAAAATGAAATTATTAATGGAACGGGTGATATGATGTAATAAGTGAATCATATATGATATCATAAATATTATTATGGTTCTATTACACATTATTAAGATGTCTAATCGCACTATACAATATATATAGAAAATACAGAAGAAATCAGACTGAAGGTTACAGATAATATTCCACCCTCATTTTTATCCTTGATTGATTGTACATATGTATTCACAGTGTCATATCTTTCACACACATCCATGCATCTTATTTATTTAATATTATTTCAAATATTCTAAAAAAATTAATACATAATTTTACCCTTTGGTGAATTTTTACTAAACATTAAAAATGGAATATTTTGTCGTTTTTGGTATGAGGTACTTTTTGACTTTTATGGAAAAAGTACAAGGAGAATGTTTTTTTAATTATATGTAATGAATGGGTTTTTAAATTTTCATAATATGTTATTTCCATGAATCTTCCTCTACAATATTTCATGATTATTTTCAACTAAATTATTTTCATTTAAAATATTCGTGGAATTTCAAGAAAAGAAAATATCTTTGAAAAATAAATGATATTTTACTCAGGAATTAAGTTCAAGTGTTTTATTTTACATTATAATTTTATGCTACTTAAATAATGTTATGTTTATATCCCTATATTTACAAGGATTTGATTGTGTTAATTATGGAATGATATTTTATATTGGTTTTTTATTGTAGAATGATGTTTAGGAATCACATTTTATTTCATGGGTTGTGCTATGATAAATGATTTATGTTTTTTTGTTCATGTATGAATGGTTCCCCTATGAGATTTTTCGGACCTATATCTTCCTACAATTCATTGGGTAAAGGTTTATATCTATTGAGATAAATATGACTAGAATAATCAGTAAATCTTGATTAGTAATAATGGTCAGGAACAATATGTAAAATAGGTTCAGTAATACATGACTGGAATGATAATTAAATCCTGCTCAACAATATATGGATGGAATAAAAAATAAACCTATTTTGGTGATAGACATTGAAAATTATGATGGCCTTGGATGAAATGACTTGGCTGGTATGGAAATCATATTATGTGTCTATTTCTCCCACAAATTCAATGTTTTATGCCAATGATATTCTATCATGTTTAATGTTTCTTTATGATCAATTCCTTAAGAACATCTGTGGTTTATTTCATGACTCGTGATTTTGAAATTTAACCTTTTGGTTCAGGTATTTATATTATTATGTTTATGGTTTTTATTTATTCTCTCAATGTTTACCATTAGTGAGAATTTGAGCTCACCATTTTATGTTTTCTTCCCCAGGATATAAATAATGGTTTTAGGTAGGAAATAAAGGGGAGGATATTAATCCAATATTTTCAATATCTTTCACCAAATAAGACCATTATTTTTTTTATTTTACAAAGTCACTAAATTAATACGGTCTATGGGTATATATTTGTGTCATGTAATAAGTATTCTTCAATAGTAATGAAATGTCTGTGTACGTCAAGCATGGGTCGTCTGAATCTACATTAAAATACCTATATCAATGAAGGTGACATGTGGGGGACTATAATTTAGAATATATTTCCCCAAATAAAATCTATATTTTTTGGATTTCAAAGCCATACTGTATCATACTGTGAAGAGGTGAGGATATATCAAGATGGGGAAGAACATAAAAAAAATAAACGGAGAATGATACCATATCCTTCATTATATATATTAATTTATTTATAATGATTTTTTTCAATGTTTTATCTTTTTCCATAATGATATTCATTACAAGTAGAGAAATGGTGGGAAATATAACTATAGAACTCTGAGACAATTCAATACCTGTCAGCGAAGTTTAATTACCCTTGAAAATAGTTATTCTAATTTGCAAGAAGATTATGAGTATTATTCAACCATTAATTATGAAATGATATTGTAAGTTATATATTTTTTTAACATTAAATTAGGTATTTCGAGGAAGGAAAAGAAGAAGGATGAAAATTCCAACCTAAAATAAATTTCCATCAATGATTCAAAAAAATATTTCACCAAGATTCATGATAGAGGATGATCATCTAACATGAAAGGAAATATTTTTATTTGAAAAATGTTGTTAATATTGTTTATGTAATAGTTTTATTTAGTAATTATTGTTCATTACAAATCAATGGTAGTGAAAATTCCTAATTAAAAAAAGAATGAGATGATTAAAACAAAATTACTCTACACAAATATTTTTCCTCGAAATATCATGAGTGTGGATAAAATGTATGACTCTGGACTGGTTGTGACATTAAATTAAAATGTTTTCACAATAAAGGTTAATATAGAATATTCTCTCATTAAATAATTCAATAAAAATGGTAATTTATACAACGTAGATAGTATACAAAACAAAAATTTCATAACAACTAATGTGTAAAACAACTTATAAACAAGATATTGGTTGAAATTAATCAATAGAGAGTGGAAAAAATATCTAAGATAAATAATATTGTTTAAATCACTAATATGAATCATGATCCTGAACATAAATGTGAATCTTGAATTTTTGGAAGGATGTAATTAATTCTTATCAACTAAAATACAAAAGGACATCAAATATTCTTGTTCTTTCCCATACGATGTGTGTGATCCATTGAATGTGGCTTGAACATATATATATAGATACATAATTATTTTTATTGATGATGATATTAATATATAATGTGTTTGGTTTATGAAATTGGAATGTAATTTAATTTACTTCAGGAAGAAATATCACTGAAGAGTTGAGAATGATATTTGTAGCATAATCAATATATTTCAATCTGAAAATGGAATTGATTTCACATCCATTGAATTGAAAAAATACATCTAAAAACATGGGATAACGAATGATTATTATACAGTGAGAACAAATCA
This sequence comes from Viscum album, assembly GCA_963277665.1. Classification (NCBI taxonomy): domain Eukaryota; kingdom Viridiplantae; phylum Streptophyta; class Magnoliopsida; order Santalales; family Viscaceae; genus Viscum; species Viscum album. The sequence continues at coordinate 1,530,613,311 of OY728141.1, forward strand.
AAATTTTGTTTATTGAATTTAGAAAATTATTGGTGATCAATATATCCAAAACTATAATGATTTAGATTTTTGATTCTCATTATTACTGGAAATATTTTGTACAAGTATTAGTATATGCTTAAAATAAAATAGGAATATTTATCTAGGGGTTATGTACATTATATAATATATGGAATGGTATAAATCCCTTAATAAATTATTTAAGTCCTTTTGAAGGTAATTATTTCATCCAAAAAAATGAAGGATATCATGGAATGTATGGCGATGCTTCAGATGATGGAATATTACTTTGATACTCATTAGAGAGTTAAAAAAACAATTTCAACAACAATCATCTAAGAATTATTGTGGAATCTATTATTTATCATCATTTTGGATAAACCTATTATTAAAAATAGTATATAATATGTTTATATGACTGGTGATGACAAATTATGTGTAAAATTGATAGTTTCAAATAAAAAAATTGTTGAAGGGTTTCCTAACATTTGGTATTGTCAAAATGATGATGATTCATAAATAAAATCATAAGATGAAACTATTGTTTAACCAAATCTATCAAAATATACCATTATAAAAATAATAGTAGTTTTTATCAATCCAACATCATTTGGTAATGGACTACACATATAAATACATAGAGAAGGAGGAATGAAGAACATTCTACCCTCTGATGAAATTTGGATCCAACTTCTTTTGAAAAATAATTAAACGATGAATAATTTGTTAAGGGAAGGAATGAAGAACTATATCAAGATGAATGAAACAAAACGTGAGATCTTTTCAAGAGACCAAAAAAACAATGTGATCGGATAAATATGGATCTTCATAAACAAATTCATTGGGATGGGAAATGTAATTAGAAAGAAGGAACTCTTGGTGTATAAAAGGTATGAAAATATTGAAGGCATTAATGTTGAATAAATTCTATCACCTATAGCACAATTAAAGTCATTTAGTATCTCTGTAACCATGAATACTCAAGGTGGTTACCTGAATTATTAGATGGATTTGGAAATGGTATTCTTAAATTGTGTTCATGATGAGGTAGTATAAATTGTAAAACCATTGTGATTTGTGAATTGAATAGATGAAACAATGTCTTGTTAGTAAAATAAGGATCTTAATAGTAAAAAAAATTAATTTTGATCATGGTATTATCTTTTGAATTATTATTTGAAGAAAATTAAATTTAAAAAGTTAGTATCAATCATAATCTCTATGTGAAGAATTGTAAAGGATATAAATTTATGGTTCTTTTATATGTGTATGACACTATATTATTTGGAATATGGAGTGAATTAGTGGGAAATTTCTCTAATCAGATGAAATAAAAATTCTAAATTTCCATGACTAGTCAAATCAAATTCATTTTGGGGCTCTAGGTGATTCAAAAAAATAACAACACCATCATATTCAAGTAGAAAATTAAGGATATCTTCTAAATAAATTAAACCTTCATGACACCAAAATAATGTCAACTATTATTATTGTTGGGAAAAATAATGGAGATAATGAGGATGTGAAATCTGTGGATCCAAAATTATATTGGATGATCATTTGAAGCAAAATATACTTGATTGAATCATGGACACATATCATCTTTTCATCATGATTATAGGAACAATTCCAATGTAATTTAATGGATGATAATTTTTCATTTGTTAAAATAATCATTTTATATATTCAAGTTAATCTCAAAATTTTCTCATACATTATTGTAGAAATTAAAAATTAATAATATGAATTCATTAATTTTTACTAGGATGGAGATGTGGTGGATCGATAGTCCACCGCTATGGGTACATTTTCTATTAGAGATAAATGTATGGGATATGTGAGCGTGAAAAAAAAGAATAAAATTCTCTTCGTATGGATAAAGTAGGGTATATCTCTATAAAAAATACATGCACTTAGTTATTCTGGATGAATGAATAATTAATTGATATTGGTGATTAGGGGAAGCAGATGATGGGAATACACTATTGTACTATTTTTCAGAAACTAATCCTTGTAATTGGAGGATTAGTACAAGTAAGATTTCATGATTCTCTTCCCGAACCTACTTCCCATGTCCCAACTATCCTAATCTCCACCTATCAGACACTCCAAATCTAATGAAACTGATATGATACATTTTTTTATGAACCATCCTGGGTCCACCCAGAACTGGTCACCCATGCCATCCTTTGGAATGGCCTGAGTGGTGTTCATAATACCTTCAGGCTAAAAACTAGTTATGGGCATCATAATTTCTTTATTGGGAATGATTTGTACCCTAAAAATGATAAACAAGTGAATAAAGACTAATGATAAAAATAAAAACTAGCATAAAAAGAATATTAATTTAAATATCCCTTCATGTGACGGCATAGGTCACCACCCAACTCAGAACCAAGTTCACTCTAAGAGAGATCCATGACTAAGGGAAACTGAAACTAAAATGATAAATTATAGTTTGAGAAAATAGATTAATAGTAAATTACCATAGAATCCACGTTTTTCCCTTCCCAATAACATTCCATTAAATATACATTGAATATATAATTATAAAATTATTTTTTCACATTTTTAAAAATAAATACACTTTTCACTTTTTTCAAAAACACCACACACCACACCATTATCATCAGAACAAGCCTAATTCCTTTAACTATATTCCGACTCAAATCCCAAGAAATAAAACCTAGGCTATGGTGTAAATAAATAAACAGTGGAGCCAGAAAACTAAATAAAATACTAATAAAACAAGCATACAAAATAGAGTCACCAAGGTCTTTTTTAAATATCCCTAGAATACCCCAGGATGTACATGGTTCAAAACCACCTGCATGCATATTTTGAGGCCCATATGTCAACAAAAAACTGGATGATCTATCCTAGAACCACTAGTAGAAATGATCTCCTAACATGTGAACAACTTTATGTGGGTACCAACCCATCAAATTAAGGTTTTATCAGGAATTTCACACAATCCAATAAAAGAAACATAGTAACCCATGGTAGATATAAATAAATTTTTAATGTAGGGTTCCCTCACATATGTGACTGACTTTACCTATCTCCGCCACACGTGCCTCCACCAAACATGGACATAGCCTATGTGATAACCCAAAAAAGAAAATCCTAGATAGGGGTGAACTGTTATATATATATATATATATATATATATGTTCTTATATCTCATAAAATATGGTTCCCACCACGCCATCACAATATTTAGTGATTTAAATAATTCCATTGAAAACACAAAATTTTCTGAACATTCCATTAGTTATATATATATCAATTTAATTACCAAAAATATTTACAATCTACATCAATGACATCCTCAATACAAATTTTACACTTGAAATTTCAACTGGGGCCTTAAATTTACACGTGCAATTATATTTTCTAAAATATTTTGAAATCATTTCTAAAACCATGAGGAACATTCAACCATTTCATTGAAAGTAAGAAAATTTGTAAAACGATCCTTGAATTCACACTTTCAGATTTATTTTTTCAATGAAATTTCAATAGTTATTTAAAAACAAATTAAAATACTACATTAACTAAACATTTTCCTAATGGGTCCTTGATTCCTTGAGAAGTATTCCCAAACTAAAACAGAAATCCCTAAGTTAGTCAAAGATTCCATACATGATTCCTTATCATTTAAAAAAATAGACATCTTCTAAAAAATAACAAATGATAATAATTCCAAACATAACATTTTAAAATAATCATTTTTAAATCATATAAGGGAACCACTATTTTTAAAAATTCAAAAACCCATTTCAAAAAACATGATTTAATGAGAAACACTATCTACGGTGTCATCTTTATTTGAGGGAAATCTATGTGTGCACTTCAAGCACCCATGGATTTTTATACATCTAGTGACACCTTATATGCTTCTAAGAAACACCCAATATACTTTTTATCAATCAATAAGACACCACCCCCCCCAATCCTGTTTCCCATCTCACACCCATTTTAATAACCTCTTGCATAATTTATAAAATAATGTTAAATGACTCAACTGGGGTTTGAACATAAATCACACACAATGGTTCATGAAAACCCATATTATCACCAAATGCATGAATACCATTTCAAAATCTACTTACACACCACACAGATTATTTAATAAACCAATGGAGAAATGCATAATATAATTTCAACCGGGTGTGGTTGGGCCTTACAAAAGGTATACACCCAAATTCATGAATAAAAGACAAAATTTGAGTAAAATAGTTATCTAATATTTCCAAAAAACAAATTTTTTATCACACTGATAATTAATAAAACATACCAGAATGCAAAAAAAAATCATAATATTGTCATCAAACAATGTTAAGGCATAGAGACACTTCAAAACATACTAGTAACAAATTCTACTAGTTTTAAAACTCTATAACTAATTAAATCAATACATTGAGGATGTTAATATTCTTATTGAAAATTATCAAAACATGTTTTGGCACCTAATCATACACTTTTAGTATGTAATACATGGGAATAAATAAAAAACTTCTTGATAATATTTTTTTAGAAAATGATACTATCACAAACACAGTAACAAAAGATAGCCAAAGAGAATATTGGTGTGACAAAACTATTCTAAAATTAATTGAAACTATAAGAGAATAAAATATTTATTCTGAAAGATTAAAACATGTATTTTCCTCCCTCAAACATGTGATAATGATATGATGCTTTAGTAGAAATAAGAACACACCTCGAAGACCAATCTACCTAACCTATACAATGAGAAAAATAACAATCAATATACCAGATAAACTTATGTTTTTTATAATTAAAGAGAAAAAATAATTCGAAAGGAATAACATACCATAGAGGGGAAACTGCATGTCATAGAGGAGGTGGTTGGGACCTTCTCTATTGGTGAGGGAGGCACCAGGTAGGGGCGTCGGGCTGGGTGTGTCATTGGAGGTGAGGAAGACATGCACTGGTAGGTGTGAGAACCGAAAAAACATAATGGTGCATAGAGGAGGCCAAGAAAATGAACGACTGGAGGAGGATATCAAGGGCACCTGACAATGTGGAGAGAAAAGGCAGCGTGATGTAAGAGGTACAACTGGGGGGTCGTGAAAGATGAGAAATTTATGGGGAGGAAGGGGTAGTGATTTAAGAAGTTGGAAGGGTATCAATAGAGGGTTTCAGGGGAAAGAATCTATGGTAAAAATATTTTTATATATATAATAACAATAATATTTATAATAATGTTAATAATATAAATAAAAATATTAATAACAATAAATTATTAAAATATTATTATCATAATAAAAAATTAGTAATACAGAAGTTATCTTTAATTTTTCTTCATAATATTTTATTTATTTAAAAAATATTGGGTACCTTCACCATCACCTAGGCCGACTACACTATTATCGTCAATCGTGCAGTGCCTTTTCACAAGCCTAAAAACCCAAAAAATAGTAGTTATCAAAAATATTAAACCGGTGCTCATCCAAAACCTCGACGAGATTAACCAAATACAAGAATTAATATAATAAAATTGTTTTTAAAAATAATAATGTGACAAGTCTCCCAACCACATAACCGTTTTCCCCCCAAATGTCACCAAATCTAGGGTTAATAAAATAATCAGTCCATGACCGACTACAAATTGCAGAAACATGAAATTATGGGGTGACTATTAATTCAAAAATTAACACTTGCCTGTCTAGGTGAAACCATAATACAAAACAAGGGGAGAATTCTAGAGAGTTCTCCCCACAACAACAATTATACTAGCATAGAAATTATAATTAAAAACCACCTTGGGGAGAGTGCCCAATGTAAGAACTCCCAACTGATCCAAACCAACTTCAATAGAAAGAGAAAAAAATTCCACATTTAGAATTAGGATCATTCTCAAATAAACTAAGCCTCTAATATTATGGGAAAACTCAAGGAAAGAAACTCTATCTAAAAATGGACTAGAAACACCATTCACAAATCTCATAAAATCCAATCATCTTCAAATGATCACCACTAATCTGAAACCATCCCATAATAGGGCCAAACACACTATTCATAAAACTATAACCAGAAAAACATTACTGTTTGGATTACAATAGATCAAGATTACCACAACCATCCAAGGAATAAATGGACTTACAATGGAGTAAAAACATAAACAGTAGAAAAAAAGAATAGAAATACATTAAATTGTATAATACCAATGGGGAACATAAAATCCAAACATAGGCATCACACCCCTTGTAACTCTTGACCTGGCGTCAGTTTCACCTCGATAGTTGTGGTTGAGGATCCAATGGTCGAACCATCTCCTACCTCATAGTTAGGAACTAGATCCCTCTCATTAGTATGTCTTTTTCAGGAGATTATTTTTTTAAAATATTTCAAGATGACAAAAACAGTGGATATGATGACACGTCTTCGGAGAAATGTGACATGAAATATTCAAGTACCCAAACCGTCCACACATGTGGAAAGAAACAGAACAGTTTAATGAACTGTAATCTAGAACCAGTGAATAGTACTTCTTAGGAACATGTTCGTCTATTATGTGTTCCTCTCAATATGGGGAACCATTATGAGTAGAAAGATATTCCGGGTTACCAATCACCTATGCATTATGAATCATCTCAACTAGAAATTCTTCATCTACCATCCTCTCTAAACAAAAGTACATATAAGAGAGGACCATCTATTTTATCTCTAGATGAATACGCCTGATAAAGAGTGAATCCTTAAACCAATCCTTTGAATCAACATCTGAAGAATAGGAAACCAGTTCCTTAATGTAGTCAATATAGGACTTCACCGACCACTAACATTGTTGAATACCCAAAAGATCATCCCTTTTCATTGTCGTCACCACTTCAGTTATGAACCATCATATGAAGAAACACTTAAAATCACCCCTTGTCATTATGAATTTCAAGGATGGCGGGGTTAATAGAACACATTCATACAAATATGGACCATCTAATAGACGCAAAATGGAATGGACTGTAACATCTTTGAGTGTTCTCAATAACCTGAAGATTCACTCAACCACTTCAAGAAACAATATTTCTCTTAAAGGATCTTGATCACCACAAAGAATAGGCAACGTCCAAGAAAGACCAAATACTTGGCATGACTCATTAGTATCATTGGAGATCTTTCTAGGTGCAATTTTCTGAGAAACACGATGAACATAAAATCAAATACAACATGAGTATAAAATAAAATCGAAAAGAATATATCTAGCCAAATAAACATGCTGTTAATCCAAACACATACAATTATAACTAAAAATAAAAATTTCAAACTACTATTTCCATTTTATTTTTTTCAAAACAACATCTTTTCAAGGACACTTTCAAAACAAAAAACCCACTTTACTAAATTTCAGACCTTTTTTATGAAAACAATTTCTTTTCAAAACCATAAAATTTTTAGAAGACACTCACACCAAAAAGAATAAAAACACCCAACATGAACCAAAAAATTGGAGTGAAGAACTAGTATCGTTTCCCAACTCAGTGACATGGTAGGGATCCATTCCCCAGATAAGAAATAAAAATCAGTGGAACGTAGACCATGTCCATCGATATAAAATGGGTCCCCAATGTATGAAAATTTACAACATGACACTGGCTCACCTCTATTGGCATCCTACATTCCCAAACTAAAGCAAAAGTCTTGAATCTGAGACTCGTCCCGGTAACATGAGGATTATTGCGAACAAGAGTTCACAATGCTCTTATGGTACCTAACTCCAATGCCCTGACAACCCTAATCTTCATCTACCAAACACTACTAAAATGAAGTGGATCCCCTAATACCATTTGTTTCACAATCTAGCTCGTGTTTACCTTGAACTGGTCACAAGTTTCGGCCTGCAGCATGGCCTGATGGGAGTTCATGATCCATGCGGGCATTCACCTAGTGGCCGTCATCAATATTTAACCATTAAGAATGTTTAGGCCCATGAGAAAAAGTGGGAAAATGAATAAATAATGATGATAAAAATAAAAAATAATAGGTTAAATAAAATAAAACTACCCATACCTCTATAGGACCACATAGCTCACGGCCCAACATAGAACTATGTTCTCTCTGAGATCGATCCAACACTAGGGGATGCTGAAATTGAAAATATAATGTAGGGTGTTAGATAATAGATCATTATGTAATTACAATAGAATCCATCAGTTTCATTTCCAAAAAACATTCATGTAATGAATAATAGAAAATATAATTATATAAAAAATTGTTTTTCACGGTTTGAAAAATTAATACACTTTTTCCATTTTTTTAAAAACACTATATACCCCCCATTATCTTCTGAACAAAACTACCTTTTTGAAAACTATATCCCAAAAAGAACCCCAACCAGTTAAAACTAGGTTGTGATGTAAATAAATAAATAGTGAAGTATAAAATAAAAATGCAATAGAAATAAAAAAAGCATATAAAATAGTGTGGCCATGGTCTTTAATAAACAGTCCTTGAAAACCTTTGGACGTACACAGTTCGGTACCACCTTTCGACATATGGTGAAGCCCCTATGTCAATAACCAAATTGCTTCTCTAACCATGAATCACCTGTAGAAAAGACCTCATGACCTTTCGATAACACTATAAGGGTAAAAAACTGTCATATCAGGGTTTAATCAGTAACATCACTCAACCTTCTAAAAGACGCCCATGAACCCTTGCTAGATATAAATAATCATTATAAGTAAAAGGACATAACATGTGTGACTCGCCTTAACAGCCTCCATCACACTTGCATACCCCAAACATGGACATCACATATGAGATAACCCAATAAGTGAAATACTGATAGGGGTGCCCTATATATATACATATTCTTATATCACGTTAAACAAGGTACCAACAAGTTCGTCACGTTATTTACAAATTTACATCATTTCTTTGAAAATTAAAATGTTTCCAAATAGGCCTTTAGTTTTACATAACCAAATGTCATTACCAAAATCATTTACAAACTACTCCTATTAAAACATCATTACTACTTTTACACTTTCAATTCCAACCAGGCCCTTATATTCAAAAACTGGAATAAATTTTCTAAAACGTTTCCAAATCATTTCTAAAAACATGAGTAACATTCAACCATTTCATTGAAAGTGTGAAAATATATAAATGGATCCTATAATTCACACAAGAATATGTGTTTTTTGAAATACAAACCATTAGTTATTTTTAAATAGTGCAATGTTTCACTTTCCCATGAAATTTACAAAATGGGTCCTTACATCCTATAACCAGTTCAAAACCGAAGATAAAACTTCAGAAGATAGTCAATGATTCAAAAAAGGATTCCTTATCATTTAAAAACAATAATTCTTATACAAATTACCAACTGACCATTATTCCATACATAAAATTTTAAAGCCATCATTCTTAAATCACATAATAGAATCAATAATACTAATAATTCCCAGAACCGTTTCAAAAACATATTTATGGAAAAATTGATTTAGTGTATCATCTTTATTTGAGGTTATATCCATGTGTGTACTTCAGGAACCCTTGGATGTGCCTACTTCTAGTGACACCTTCTATGTTCTAAAAAACACCTAAAACACTCTTTAACAATCAAATTCACATAAGAAAACCCACTAAAACCTATTTCCCATATCACACCAAATTTAATAACCTCAGCTATAATGTATAAAATGCTATTAAATGACTCAACTAGGGACTTCACATAAATCACACACAATATTTTATGAAAACAACATATTATAACCAAATATAGGAAAACCCATTCAAAATATACATTTACACCAAACATATAATTTAATAAACCAATTAAACAATGTATAATGAAATTTCAAAGGGGAAGGACAAGGAATTATATAAGGGATGCACGCAAATTCGTGATGACCAACCAAATATTGGGATGAATAATTATACAATATTTCCAAAAATAATTTTTTCATCACACAAATAAATCATAAAACATACCAGAAATTACAAGCAAGCATAACAGCTTCATCAAAGAATGTTTAAGCATGGATACAATTCAAAACATAATATTAACTAATTATAATAATTTTAAAACACTATATTAAACTATCTCTATAATTCATGTAGGCAAGAATCATATTGTGAAAATTATAAAAACAAGTATTGACACATCATAGAACACAATAAGCATGTTACACATGGGAATAAACAACAAAATGCATTAGAAAATATTTTTAGGAAATTATACTATCACAAAACACCAATATAATATGACCAAGGGTATTATGGTTATGAAAAAAAATGTGAAAATAATAATAATAATACAAGATTTAAATATTGTTTTGGAAAGGAGAAAACATGAATTCACCTCCCTCAAACATGTGTGAATGCAATAATGCTTCATGGGAAGGAGGAAAAAATCCAAAAGACCAATCCAACTGCCATAGACAATGAGAAAAATCATAATCACTATACCAAAATCATAAGGTTCACCCAAATTGATGAAATACAAAACTTCCAAAGCAAAAACTCATCGGAGAGGGAATCCTACATGCTGGAGAAGAGGCAGTCATGGTGGTTGTTGCGGAAGAGTGTTGCACCGGGCTGTGGGTAGCGCCGAAGGTGTCACCATATGAGAGGAAGACTGAAAATGGTGGGGGAGAGGTGGTGAATAGAGGAGTTCTGATCGGGGTGTGGCTGGAAGAGAAGGTCCGACGTATGGGGGCAACACAAGGCAGAATAGATGTGAGAGAGAGGAGGTCTGAATGAGGATTCACATGAGAGTAGAATCACTGGGGGAGGTGGGGATCTCTATTCAAGAATAGGGGAGGGTATCATAGAATGGTTTTAAGGAGGACGAATCTAGGGTAAAAAAAATAATAATAGTTTTAATAATAATAATAATACATTATAAAAACATGCTTATCAATCAGAAACATTAATAATAGAAACATTCTCTTCAAAATTTATTTTCATAAAATATTAATTATTTAACAAATTTGGTTACCTAAACGGTCACCTGGGCTGACCGTATGGTTACCACTAATCATGTGTTGCCTATGCACTATCCCAATCCCACCAAAATAACATTTCTCAACAATTTCTAACATGTACTCAATCTTAAACACTACGAGACTAAACAAGGTAACTAATTAATAAAATAAAATATTTTTTAAAATTTAAAGGGTTGACAAGGAACTCCATGTTTACAAAGGCTATTCTCATATTGAAGGAATTTATGTTTAAGTAGTGGTTTCACCACTAGATCAATTAATGTCATTTAGGATCACCCTAACCATGGAAACTCAATGAGGTTACATGTATTATCTTATGGATTTAAAAATAGAAATTTTAAATGATTTTAATAATGAAGTAGTCTAATTTGGACAACTAGAAGGATTCCTAAATCGAATTTATTAAACAATGTTCTGTTGGTTAATGAAGAATATATATAGTATAAAATAGACACCATGAGCATTATATTATCTATTTTATGCACATTTGAAAAATATACAATTTAAAAATATTGTTTGAATCATAATCTATATGTAAAAAATTCTAAATAATATCAATTTATGGCACCATTTTTTACGGATGATAATAAATTTGGTCGATATTGGAATGAATCAGTGGAATATTTTTCTAATATCATGAAATAAAATTTTTTAATGTCAATGAATTGTGAACTCACATTATTTTTGGGGCTCTAGGTGATTCAAAATAAGAAAAACACCTTCATTTTTCAAGAAATATATGCCAGATATCTTTTAATGAAATTAATAATGCTTGAGTCCAATATAATGTCAACTATTATTGTGGTTGGGAAAAAACATGTAAAGCCTGAGGATGGGATGTGAGTTGATAACAAATTATATAATATGATAATTAGAATAAAAATATACTTTAATAAAACATGGAAACATATCTCATATTCAATATGATTGACAGAACACTCCCAATGTTATCCAATGAATTGTCATTTTTCAAATGTTAAATGAATCATGATATATATTAAGGGTACTCTCATATTTGACATATAAAATATAGTATAAATTGATAATGAATTATTGTAATTCCTTTATTTTTATATATTTGGAGATTTGGTGGATTGATATTCCACAACTAGGGGTACGTTATCCATTGGAGATAAATGTGTGGGCTGGTTGAGCAAGAAAAAATAATGAAATGTACTTAGTATTGTTTAATAATAGTATATCACTATAAAAAATGAATGAACTAAAATATTATGGATTTAAAAACATCTAAATGATATTGGGGGTGAGGGGAAGCAAATGACGAAAATACCCTATGACCACAAGAACAATATTTTTCTTATGAAGAATCTAGTTCAACATTGTCGTACAAACACATTGAGATTATGTATGACCTCATAAAAAATAGAACATGATGTGATTAAATTGAAGCACGATGGATCTAATTTCCACATGGATGAAATCATAACTATGAATTTAGAAGCACCATTGGCCATGAAACACTAGTTGAACCTTGATGTTCACCAACCTCCCATTGTAAGATGAGGATTTAGTTTATCCCCACTCACATATTTTTAAATTTTCTAATCTATTTTATAATTAGATGGGGATATATTGTGGAGATATGTTCTATGGGTCGATTTTTTCCATAAAAATGTCCCAATATATGTTCATTGTGTTTATTTCCAAATGAGGATAATTAAAATTAGGGATTTGTATATTTTAAGGATGTGCATATTTTTTTTGTATTGTGTAATGAATTTCTATTATTCACACTTTTTTTACACAAATATTTTCTCACAATGACATAGAGTAATGGATGAGTTATTTTACACCAAACATTTTTTCATTATGATTGGATCATTATGATATTTTTTTATAAATTCCCCAAAAACCCTAGGAGAATATTTTTGGAACCATTATTTTCCAGAGATGAAAATATATATATATTTTTGATTGTTGTCAATCAATACTTTGTTGATAAAAGAGATTGCAAGAAAATAGATCTTATGATATATGTGGATTCAATATTGATGGTGTTGTCATTTCTTAATGTTTTCCAAAATTTTGTTCCTCCAAATTAAGGGGAAGGAAAAAGCTTCACGAAATATGGATTTCTAGAAATGGATCATTAAAAATATGGAAAAGGAATAGATTTCCTTAAAGTCATTTTTTCACATAGATTTTGAGAATAAAAATAATAATAAGGTGTCGTGAATATTTTAATAATTGTGGGAGAGGATTTTTGAAGAATGGATGAGGCCTGATGGAATGATTGTAATCTACAAGACTATGATAAGCTAAAAAAAATGGAACAATTGTACCAACATTTTGTAAAGATTAATAGAATTTTTAACGTGAATAAATAGATTTATGAAAATGTTATGGTGAGATGGGAATCTTCGAAAAGAGGTAATGTTTATATATTGGTGTTTTCTCCTCTTTTGAGGAAGCTATCAGAATTTGAAAAAAATAGTGAAATGATCTATTTCTATTAATGTTTTATGAGATGGAAATTATCCATCAGTCATAAACTCTTCATGATAATAAATATCAAATAATGAAATGTTAAGAACTAATTACCACATATGAATTTCCAAAAATGGGGTTTGGTAAAGGTTGAGTGTCTTGTAAAATATTGGAGTTTCGTTAAGGCTAAGATATTTTTGAAGTATGAGAGCATCCTGAATTTGTGTAGCATCACAAAATCTAAAATTTCATTGGAAAAAAGTGGTTTTCATGATGGATGAGAGATTTCAAAATATTAGTGGCTAACATCTATATTGAGTGAAAAGTTCCTTCAACTGCATTTATTCAAGACTATAGTACAAGAAGAGTATCTTTCTAATCAAGTAATAATACAAAAATTCATCATATATTTTATAAAACTTTTTAATGATATATCTAGCAAGACTTAATCCATGGTAGTGATCATGGTGGATTCATTAAATGTGATATAGGGGTAGAAATTTTTTATCCCAATAATTCATGTAAAGGATGTGATCCTGGAATATAGTTATTATATCTGGTCTTTTGTAATCTAAAATATCTACTGATGTTATGTGAGTTCGTGTTTCATTGACACAAATTCTTTGTATTCTACATGAATTATACCTTAGTGGCGAACTATAAAAAACCAAGGTGTCATGTTTATCTTTCTATATATCGGTGTTTAATATTAACATTATTCCATCATATAGGTTTAATAATTTCCTAACAGCTTGAGTAAAAGATCCATCACATTGAATGAAAAAGATAACACCTTCATTCACCCCTCCCCTCATAAGATATTCAAGGATCGTACATAATCTCTCTAGTAAGGTAAATTTTAGGGATATATCGGAACATGAATTTAATTCAACTAGAGTTTTTGATCCCAACCCATTTTATAGGATTCATAATTTAAGATTTAATTCTAAAAGTAAAGTCTTGTAACAAGAAGATTTATATTTAGGGCTCAAGAATTTATTTGGTCCTGAAAAAATAAATTGATATGAGTAAAACTAAATGTGTTTGTCTTAGTTTACAATTAAAACATACTTACTTGGGATAGTCTTATCACATGATAATATTATTCTCTTAAATAGTTTTATATTTTTATAAATTTTATTAAAAATGGGAAATCCAAATATTTCATTACTATTTTTTTAAATCATAGGGGTGAGTTTTAAACACAAATATTGAAATATTTTTTCAGTAAATATATATTAATTATGCATTTTAGCATCTTGAACATCATAAAAAATAGTGTAGTTGAATGAAGAAATTTTATTCTTCAAAAAAATTACTCAAATATTTCTAACTATTTTTTTCATTAATGTTTTGTGTATAGTATATGACAAATTCTTATTATAATGTAAATCATATATTAATCAATAATTTCAATAATCTAAATCTATATGGGTTGTGGATTGGATGAAAGAAATGTTTTTCTTACTTGAATGTATGTCTGTGTAACGTACTATTCTTGAATTCTAGAAATGAAAATTTTAAACTAGACCATAATTGTAATTGAATAATTTTATTGGTTATTCTTTAATGGTTAATGATTATTTATTTTTAAATAAAATATTAGATACTATTGAAGATGTTTTTCAAGTATGGATTGATGAATCTAGTCATTATGATATCTTAAAAACTCTTGATGTTCATTCACTAAATGAAGTTTTTGAAAATACCCCTTTATATTTATCAATATTAAATTCCCAAATACCGATATTAATTCAAAAAAAAGTAATATAATCATAAATAAAACATTGGGAATTAATTTTAAGCGATGATAAAACTCTAATAGTGGCTGATCATCTTTCCACTTTTCCTATAAACAAGTTGATATTTAGAAATAATCTTATAGATAATAAGAGAATAGATCTAAGTAGAATAGTTAAAATAATAATTAATCTAAGATGTAAATTTGAGAATAAAATATTCATATTTTAATAAAATCTCAATCAATTTGAAAGAAATCATGTTTTACCATTATTTGAACAACCTAAACGTCCTCCAAGAAATCTAGTAAAAAAAATTTTAGATGAAATATTTTTTTAATGTGTAACCCTTTTTATAAATAATGAAAAATAATTTTAAAAAGGATAATGTCAAGAAAAATACATATGTTATGGTGAAACATTTAAATTTATAGAAAGAATAAATGTAACCAAATATTTATAAACATTGTGTAACATTTGAATTTTAATTTTTTCTAAATTCATGGTAATATAAATTTATTAATTTAAAATTTCAAGAGTATGTAATTATAGAAAACCATCAAGTTTTTTAGACATTAAATTTCTAAAAAATGATTCAAAACATACCAAATGACCCTGAGGACATTAAAAATCACCATGGATAATGATATGATAAACTTATCCGAAATTTAATTCCAAATATTTTTCTTAGTGGATTTCAGGATGAAACTATTTTTATAAGGACATTATTTTAAATAAATTATCCTCATTCATATTTATCTCGATGGCATTATATTTTTTTCAACATTGAAACTTATTTCAGATTTTTTATTAGATCATATAAAAAATGTGTTTCAAATTACCGTCATTTGTAAAATCATTTTTATCCATAGTTTTACTATTTTACAATGAATAATAAGAAATACATTTACAACATAAATATATTAAATAATTATTAAAATTATTCATCTTTGACAATGAATTTATTATACAGACATTGATAGAATAAACTATCAAACTTGACCTTAATGAATATAGTAAATTAGTATATCAAAAAAGTATAGATGTTTTCTTATAATTTTACAATATATTATACTAATTCGGTAGAATAATATATTTTCATTATTGTTATGTGTAACAATTCATGAAAAAATAAAGGAAACATATTTGAAACTGGTAATAGACATTTTTTGTTTCCTTAAAGGAACATTGGAACAAGGAATATTTTATTCTCTAATAAATTATCTCATTCAAAAATGTTAAGTAGATATTAAATTTGGAGGCACTAAATTTGTTAAAAAATGTACTTCTTGAAAATTTACTTTGTTTGAAGAAGTTTTAGTATCATGGTTAAAAAAAATTCTATATAACATTTTTTTATTTGAGATGAATATGTAGTTATTGGAATTTGTTCTACTCAAGTATATTGAATGCAACACACCCTCATGGATTTTTGATTTATTTTTCTAAAATTCCTATCATTTATAAAAAAAGTATTTCATAAATATTTATTTTAGAACCTATCACATCACCCATAAGAGAAATTAAAAGATATAAGATGCCAATTTCTTATTTATGACACAAAAGAAGGATATATAATTCTCATATTTAACAAAATTAAAAAAAATCATGTCTTTAATTTTTTTAAACATTTAAATTTTGATAGGTTTGATCACATTAAACATAATATGTGAATTATCAACCTAATGTGTGTTTAATTCAGTTCATGTTAAAACAAGTGTATTAAATTAAAAAAAATATTAAAGGGGGTGATTTTTTTTCATCAGTGTTCAATAAATTTTCAATGTTTTTTTATTTTTATACCTTCAATTTTCCAGTACCACTTCATCAATTTTAAAATAAAAGAAATTTTCATGTTATATAAAATATAAATTCCATGAATATATGAAATATATAAATTAGTATAATATAAATTCTATTAAACATTTATAACTTAATATCTCGCATGTTCTTGTTAATTCTCTATAATTACTTTTTATATGGGGGGGTGTTTATTGTTACATTAAATTTATATCAAATGGTAATTAATATTTTGTTATGAATAAATTATTAATTAAATTATTAAAAATATTTCAAAGGATAAATTTTTTCGGTATACATTTCCTTGCAAAACATTCTTCACTATTCCAATAAAAAAATTATTTGGATTGTAGAAATATCGAATGCCCCTATAAAGACTATAGTATCATGCATTTTAGTCGAACAAATCTTACTATCATATAAATTATCTAATATTAGCTAAAAAGTATATAAATTACATAATCTCAAGAAGTTATTATCCGAAAAATAACAAATGGCCATCTTTGAAGCATAATGCTCCACCCGGAAGAATATTGATACCATCAGATAAAACAGAAGGAATGCCACTCTACTATTCTGAAAAATGTCAAGTTCAATGTTTTATAATTTAATAATTTATCTATAGTAATGATTATTTTTTAATATCTTAGAGTTAGGTAGAGAATATGGATTAAAACATATGATATCATCATATAATAAGACCATACCATATTGGAGGTCATGGTTGAAATGGAATATGTATTGAAAACTTTTATTACATAAAAAGTGTTAAAAGGATTTATTTAAGGTAAATCTATCTAATTTATCAGAAGATAAAAAAACAATTAATTGTTCAACTTTTATGAGAACAAAATTTCTAATTTCTAATATATATTTTTCAATTTATACTTTTCTATCATTTTTTCCTCTACTTATAAAAGTCACAAAGTGGTAAAAATGTAATAAAACAAGAGAATGTTCAATTTGGTTAAAATTTTGAGCTTATAATTTTTTTTTTTTTATGCCTAGTAAGTTCATTTTAAAGAGTTTTTAATAAATTTAAGGGAATCTTCTATGGGGTTCTTCTAATTGACAAGCTGTCTTCATTAGAATTCTTGTTAAATTAGAAATTGTTTATTAGGTTTTTACATTCCAAGAATGAGGGGATTCTTGAGTCATTAGCACACTTTAATTTTTTTTTTTAAAATAACAATAAAATTACTATGATGTTCAATTAACTAATTTTCTTTAATAGTTGTGGTTATTAAGAACAATGATATTCGAATAAATAAAATACAATAATATAGACTAATTTCTGTGAAAATCTGTTACTATTATCATTTATAACATATTACATTCACAAGAGTCAACAGCACTATAGTGGTTCTAGATTAACCACTTCGTAGATAAATTAAAAAGTAATGTTCATCAATAAGTGATTAGTTTTCTATTAATGTAGTTAAAACCTACATTGATATATTATAAATACAAAATTTAATTTTTTTAAATGATGCCTAAAAATAGAGCCACACTATGAGAAATAAATGTATAATAGTAATAAAGAATTATGAAATTTTCCAATATTTATTATATCATATAATTTATAATTTCCATTTCATATTTATATTGGTGTAATTTGATTCTTTATGAGGATTTTTATTAAGAGTTATAACTTCTGAGATTTTATTATAAATCTATTTGAATATTATATTTTAAATATGTATATACTAATCCTACATGATTTACGGATACTAATGATAATAAGACATCAAATTTTTTTATTTAACATGATTGAGGGCTTATGTGGATAAGTGGATAATGTGTTTGAGGAAAAGAAAACTATACCCTAGAAAGCTTATTTCAATGGATTCTAGTGATTGGAAAACATGATAGCTTCTAGTGTGTTAAAAATAAAGAATACCTAAATTTGGGTCAACAAAATTCTTTAAACCAAATGCTAAAGTGTAGGGTATTAATATATCATTTTTAAAATTTATTTTTTTCCCATACTCTATGTATAATTTAAAACATCCACTATATTCAGTTTTCAACATCCACTTGTTGAAATTTGGTATTTATTATAATTTATATTATTATTCATGTATTTTCACAAGATTCTAAAAAAAATATATTTTCATTGTACTAACTGTACATAGACAATATATATTTCCACTATAGGAAATAATTTTAATATAATCATTAATTAATTGATATGTCTTAAAACTAGCCATCATAAAACTAAAGTGTTGGAAAAAATAAACTTAATTTTTTAAACTACGATTCAACCACTCCTACATATAAATTATTCAAATTTCATTATTTTTAGATTAGTTGTTCCCTTTTAAAATGAGGGACATTTTAGTGATGATATTGGTAGAAATAGTATTGGTGGAGTGGAAATATAGTTGTATAAAGAAATGATAATTGTGGGTGATATTTTTTTCATGAGTGTGTTTCTTTTGGAGATCCCCTAACCTCAATTTCGTTACGGTGGTTGTTTGTTTTCGTTTATTGTAAATGAATTTTATTTTCCTTTACTATATTATTATATAAGAAACTATATACCTTCTCTTCTAGATTTACTAATTTACATTAAAAATTTTAATAAATTACTTCAATTACTACAAACACCCAAGATCTAAGATTCAATATATTTTAGAACTATATACAAATAAATCTAAACTCATGGTACAACACATTGTTCATCCACAATGATTATCCACGAATACAACTCTGTTATGTGTATCCCATTAAGGATTTTCCATTGAAAATGGGAAAACATAATAAAGAGTTAGATTGCATAACCAATAATAGTAAATATAAGTGACAATAAATAAAGATCATAGGTGAGAATATGAAAAAACATGTGGGTATAAGAACCCAATAACAGTACAAATTCACATATTTTGTGAGTCGTGCCCAATAAAGCAATGATAATAATACATTGATCATAACATAATGTATTTTTCATAAAAATTATAAATTATATGATTATGGAATCATAAGATTATGGAATTGACATAAACCATGACATAATAAGGATATGTGAGAATCATTATTAAGAAAACATAACATCATGGAAAAAGTATCTTGGTTTATTGGGTTTACATTCAAATCGATTATGTTTCATCTAATTCGATATAAAACACTACAAAATGAATTAGAGAGATATATAATTCTACTTACACCCATCACATTATAATATGTACACTAATATGTGTTACACATAAGCAAAGTCAAACATTAATCCATCAATAATTATAAAAAGATAATCCAATGGAAATTAATTTTTTTTAGAAATTAAATTGATTAACTCCCTAGGTAAATACCTATCAGTAATGATAATGAACTATGAGGTATTTACATCTTATAGAATTGTGGGTATATTTTTTTCTCAATAATTTACCCATTCAATTTATGTATGAGTATCTATGTGTACATTGTTCAAATATAGTATGTATACAATGGTTCTCACAATGGAAAGTCATTGAGTGAAATACTATTCATAATTAATGATTATAAAAATGTAGCGATAGATTATTCCTTACATAAATATTTAATTTCCCCCTTGAAAAAAATATATTGGAATATATACATGATGAATAAAAATTGATTTATGAGAATGATAAAGAGTTATAGTGAACATATTCACATGATACAAGGTGAGTGAGAAAGTACTCATTTTAACTAAAGTATTGAATGAAAAATATATCTATAAAAGATGAAAGGAGACAATAAATTCATTTGAAATGGAGGTAAGAAAATATGATGAAAATTAAAATGAAAATTTAAGTAATTTAATAATTAAAAAAAATTAAGTAATTTAATAATTTTAATTTTAATTTTACTAAAGAGATATAAATATATTAGGACCATTTATATATTTCATAATTAAAAAGTCATTCACTAAATTAATATCTCTTCGGAGTGTCAAACTGGGTGTATAGTAAGGTTCTCTAGTAATACAAAAAAGCAAGGTCATGTTAATACCAAAAATCCCTTTTTAAGTTTATTACACCATGTTGCATTAGTTATAGATCTTACCTACCCTTTTTTGTATCTAGAGAGGGATTCTATTTTTAGAAAACAACTCCCGCTTTACATAATGCAAAATTTAGGATTTTTTGGTTAAAGATATTAATGAGAATTATATGGGATAATGAATGTGGTATAATTATTTGGAATGGTGATATATTATTGAAAATATAATATTGAATCTATAATAATAAATCATAAAAAAAAATTTAATATCAAAATATTTTAATGTTAGTATTGAAAGAAATAAAGATAGTGAAAGGGTTAAGATCCCATATGGATATAGTAAATTTGTTTATCAAAACCCACATATAAAGAGTGAACAATAAAATATGAATATTTAGATAATCATGATAAAATTTTAGAGATGTGATTTATATACTGTATAGATAATTATTTATGTGAATAATTTAAAATATTTCTCAAAGAATAAAAAATGATATGAAAAACCCATAAAATCTAATAATGCTAAAATCAAGAGGCATTGCAAGAATGAATATTTTATGGGTTTTTAAATATAATAAATTATATAGAAAATATATCGAAATGAGTTCCTTTTTTCATATCTAAACCATATAAAATAAATCATCATTCATAACATGAAACATGTCCCAATAAATTTAGATTGGTACAAAGAACCCTTACCTAGAATCCTGAATCACATCATATGTTTTCAAACATCTAGGATGGTAAAATTATGTTAATGTTTTACATGGATATGAAACATTATCTATTTATTTTTAATATTATAATTAAATTTAATATTTTTTATCATTTTTAACTAATTTAACAAATTATAATAGTTATCATCAATCATTTAAAGGTTTCCAGGATCATCATCTATAAAACCAATGTGGTGAATGTTTATTTATAGAAGGTTGTTTTAAATTTGCTCCATAAACTCCATATGATTCAAGGTATATTAGTCATTAAATTAAAAAATTAATTGAGTTCATTATGTTATGAAATAGATATCATTCAATGAATCATCCTCAGTAATCATGTTTTTTATAGTAAAAAAATTCTTATTTATCCTTACAATTAATTTTAATGATTTGGTAGTAATTTCTACATTAAAAAACAATAAAAAAGAAATTCAATGTGTATTAATAGTTCATTCAATAATGAAATCAATTTTAGAAAATATACATGGAGTAAAAAAGATTATGAAATCATTATCATTCCCTTAGGTAGCGTAAAACTACCATTGGATGGATATTTTCCAAAAAAACATTTAAAGAATGGAAATGAAGGTAAATATTTTATTTTTATAAAATTTTTATATTACAGTAAATATTCTATTTACTTGTAACTTTTTAGAAAATATTTTTTATTAAACAGTGTTAGATTGTTTTTTATTGAATAAGCAATGTTTTTCAAAAAACTAGTATTTTGTTGTAATAATTACTTATGAAGGGAGTTTGATTGGAGTATGTTAGTAATATATTAAAAATAAGAGTTAAAAATTAATAATAAAATGGAAATTATATCATTTATGTATATTAAATTGATTTTTCAGAGATATTATAGAAAAATAATTCCATATTAGAAATAGAATCTGATAATTAAGAAAACTATTATATAGACAGATTTAGGGGATATAAAAAGGGTTTGAAGAAAGGGAATTAATAGAATATAGTAAATAAAATCATTCTAGTGGATTATAATAAAAATTATATATATGAATGTAATAATTTTAATCTTTTATATAAAATATATCATTATAAATGAACCTAAAAATAATATGGATGGTCTAGAAATAGAACACATAGTGTTCTCTTGAGTCACATCCTTTTGATTCAGTATAATTCACTTGGAGGAGGAGGTTCTATTAAGTATGAAAGGGTAGGTACATGGGTAATATTGTTTGGGAGAGATTTTAGACAATTTTGGACAAGTTAAAGAGAATAATGTGTGATGAGAGGTGAAGATGTGAAGTATGTTATTTATATGTGGGGAGATGGTTGTTTTATAGTAAAATAATGAATGTTTTATCATTTTTGGAAAATAAATTTAGTTATAATTGGTGAAATTTATTTATTTTATTTATTATTAATCAATTTTTTATCATTATACTCATTCTAAAACCAAATGGAACCTCCCAATGACCTCTTTAAATTAAAATAACCCAAAGATAGTTTTAAATTAGGAATAAATGTAACACAACATCAGAAATGAGAAATATATCTTTATAAATAAAAATTTATAATTTATATTCATTATAAAACCCAATGAACTCATATTTGGTTGATTAAGAGGTTATATAATTTTATAATTCATATTTACGCCATCATTATGCAATAAATGTTATAGTTTTTCATAAAAATTTCCTTTACAAAATTTATCCTAAGAAATTAAAAAAATTAAAAAATATAACACATAAATAATTATTGTGTTATAATTCAAAATAAAATATTTTTTTATTTCAAAATATAAAATTTTGGAATCATTTTTAATATAAAATTATATAATACATTGAAATAGTTTATTTAGAATAAAAACAACTAATTATATTATGAGTCATTATATTTATAATTTTATCTTTCACTGATTTATTTAATGCTTGATAATTAGTTATTTACAGTGAGAAAAAAATATTCATTTTATGAAATTACTCATCAAAAAATCAGAATTATTATTTTAAATATATAATCCAAAAACCAGTTTTTTTATAAAAAGCATTACAAACAATAAATAAAATTTTATATCAATGAACATTTCACTTTTCTAAAAACTACATTATAAATTATTTATAACCATATTATAATAATTAAACACTATATATAATATGAAACACTTTCCAAAATAAAATATATGTATTTCAAAATGTTATTTCTTTATAAAAGGTGATACTTTCATTTTCAAAGGGATATTTTTTACATTAAAAATATGTAAAGAAAATGCGATAAAAACATTTGTAAAATATTTTACCAATAATTTAATAAGAAATAGATAATACTCGTTTATATTATCATCAAAAATGATATTTTACAATTCATTACATGGTTTATTTGATTTATTTTCATAATTATATTCAATTTTTTGCTACATTATAACTTTAATGCACCATTCATTCATTGTTTACAATTAGATTCTAATGGAATAATTACATTGCTGATATCAAAATAATACTAATATGTAATGTATTTATATTAAACCTTATCTAAAAATAATCATGATTAAAATAAAAGGGAAATAAATATATATATGAAAATAATGTAAAATAAAAATAGGATAGATCATAGGACACCCATAGGGGTTACACCCTTGTTGGTCTTCTTTAGCCAGTTAAAGCCTTGATGACTTGTCAAACATGATAGCTTGTTTCCTAGAATGAAAGATACCCTTTCAGTAATAAATTGTTAATATATATTTTTTCAAAATACTCTAAATAAAATTTTATGTAAATAATAAATAGCAGATGACTTAAGTGATAAATATTTATATAAATTTTTGGTATATATTAATAAAAATAAATTAATTCAATTTTCATTTAAATTTATAATTTCTGAAATAAAATTTATAAAATTTTTATTTGAAAATATGGGATGTTGCGTTGTTAACATGGTACTCCTTTATGGATCATAGTCCTTGTAGAATGTATTATATTTTCACTTTGGTTTCTATTATCTGGATAACATTATTAAATCCTATGATAAGATGTGTGTTATATAATGTGGAATAATGGAAACTACTCCCATTATGTTTATAATGTCTAGTCAGTTTTAGCTATTAGACCATTTACTATTAGAGGTAGGATTGGGGTTTAATTTTATTATTACTACTTGCATATGTCGTAACATAGTGGGTCAGTTCATCATAGAATAGAATCAAATCTATTATGTCTCAAGGGTAGAATTTTGAGTTAAGAATCACGTAGTGATTGGTTTTGGAATGGGGTGAAATAATTTCAATGGGACTCAAGTTTAGATTTTAGGAATGGGGATAAATTTATGGTGTGACATATAATGTATACATTCAATAGGTCTCTGATAACATAATTATTGATATAGATCACCAAGGCACTGAATATATGGGATAATTAAATAGAATTTGAATCATGTAGACATTGGACATTAATTTGTTTTCCCTTATTTAGACAACTCCCTATATATAATTTAATGATCATGGTTTATCTTGTCAACCATGTGATACGGCTATGTAGACAACCATCCAATATTCGAAGGTAAGGTCTGGATGTGAATCATTGATGGATTGATCATCCCATCACTAACCAACTTTATGACGATGATTATATTTAAGGAATGACTCATGAGTTGAATCCACATGGTACATTGATAACAAATTATCTACCTATAATGTTGTGAAAATTCTATCCTTCGATAATATAGGATAACCTTGCCCAAACTATTCAGTAGTGGATGATATGAGTAGGTCATGTTGATGATTCATGTAGTATGATTTAACATTGTGAGTTCCAAATATAGAGGCCACCAAGTTTCTATGATGATATTGGCTCTCCAGATGAAAAGGATTTGATGAATTCATTAGGATGAGGGTTCTACCAAGTCCATAAACTATTCCATCATATGGTGTTTCTACGTTCCATACATCTATATAGTGCAGTAGATATCTAGGTGTCCTTGATCCTTTAGACCCAATACCATGAAAATCATCCATGGCTATAGTTCAAGCACCTCTTCTATAAAGAGTATTAAGAAATTATATTGAGTTTTTAATGCATACATAATTTATTGGATATATCGTAAGATATCATGTATATTTTAAATTATATTTCATGATTTATAGATGTCCTGAGGTACTCCCTCAAAGAGATTCTTGGTGGATTCATTAAGGTGTAATTGATTGAATGTGTCTTCATAGGTACATCTACGACATTTTTTCCCTTATATATACCCATAAACATTAGGTTTATGATGAGATATGCAATGATTGATAGATTCCAAGAAAATGGAAAAGAGATAAAAGGTGTGACTGGAAGTAATCAAATAGTAAGGTCATCGACTACGATTGAATTATGCTATATGTTAGAATCATGATTCCAGAGGAATATGGATGAATGGTATCAAGACAAATTGTTGAAACCAAATTTTTTGATTTTTATTTTCTTCAATGGTAATAAATTATTAAGGATTTTATTTAGGTCAGTATGATGTTGATGTAATGAATGATAAGTAGCCTAAAATCATGTTGAAGATTATATGTTTGTTCAAGATGAAAATTAGTTACCAAAAATGTGTTTAATTATCTCAATACATTTCCATATTGGATGACATGTCATTGAAGATTATTTCTGATTTTAGTAGAAGTTTGTTCCTTGAAGGAATTGAGATATCATCTTGTTATAGACAAAATCATAAATATAAAGACTAAATTTCCATAGAGGATTTAATATTGAGAATTATATATCCATTTTATTTAAGGTAGCTGAAGTATCCATCCAATATTGTTTGACTAAGATGGAATGTAAATAATATTTTATTTTGATCTTAATTACACATTTAAATTATGTTAATAAAGAGGTTTTGAATTATTCTTAAAGTCTGTAATTTGATCAAAATAGTAATGTTATCCAAATTTTTCAATATTTATTTTTTCAAAAATATTGAAGGATTTGGTTGTAGAATTTGGGGTGATTCATTATGTTGTATTTTATTTACCATTCAACAATAATATTCAAAATCACATTTCTAATGATGTATAGATATTTTGAAAAAAGATTTAGGTGATTATTAAGATGTTTTGTAGGGTTTATATATCATGGAAGTATTTTATGATGCATGTAGTTTGGTGGAAGATAATTAAGAAGTTATATTCCACATATCTTGTTAGACATTTAAGAAGCTGATTCATGATTAATTTTTTGTCATAGGAAGTTACAAAACCATAGAAGGAGACTGATTTAATCTTATTGTGTCCCTATAAATATTAGGACCTCCATACTATTGTGACACATCATGTGGAAATGTGTGGATCAGCTATGATTCAAAGAAATAGAAGGAGTACCATGTCGAACTGAAGTTAATAAGGTTATTTTTTATGCATCTTTAAATTTATAGGTATTTTCACAATAATTTATGCACACACTATTGCTAGATAAAATTAAGATGTATTATGCCAAAGAAGAGTTTTCAGCACCACAATGCTTGATATTCATGAATGTACTGTTCTTGTAAAATTGAGAACCTCCCCGTCGTAATACAAAACAATAATAAAAAAAATTTGGGTCAATTTTTTATTAACATGAAAATTTTAGGACCTCAATTTAATCAGAATTATTTATCAAGAAAATAGTTAAGATCATGGAATTTTACACTACAATAGTGGTTTTCACACTAGGAATCTTGAGTTTTTTGTAATATGTTAGGCCTTCAAAAATTAATACCCCCACATCGCAATGATCCATTACATTGTAATACATTACAGGAGTGAAAATGTAACAATTTTGACCAAATATGTTATGTTGTAAAGGGGTTTTGGTTCCATGAACATGGTCTTCCACGATGTTCGGTAAACATTGACGGCTCATATTCATCTAATAGATTTTGTGGTTGTTTCATCCTATATAAATATCCAATTATAACTGTATATTGATTACCTACATGGAAAAAGATCCAAAGGTTGAGTTTGAAATCAACGTTGAAAGATGTTTTGGTTTTCAATAGTAATTTTATTTTAAAAAATATGAATTAGAGAGAAATAATGCATTATATAGACCTAAAACGTAGTGTAGAAGTTTATAGGATGTAAAGATAAGAAGTTTTGTACTATTTTTTCAAGATAATTTCTACATTCCAAGAGTGCGAAGATATGATACCAAATTCCATCAGATATATTTTTTGGAATTGAGGAAGATAACAAAGATTCAAGGTATTCCAATTTATATACTACTATATAATATATATAAGAAATATATCTAATTAAATATTTTTTTGAAATCAAGTTATATGAGGAAAGATGATAAATATAGAATTATATGAATTGGTTATGAATTCTAAACATTATTGATTAAATATGTATCATGTAAAATTGGAAAGTGTATAGGAAGATGAATATAAATAATAATTCAGTTCTATAATAATTTAATTAAATAAGAAACATATCTTGTGGATTTATGCATTCCATACAAGAAGTCGGAGTCATTATATGTTTCTTTTAATGTTAAATAACAAGAATAAATAGGTATCACATCTATAAATATATAGAATTATATATTGATATCATGATATAATGTTGTAATCAAAATGTTTATTATTAAACAGAATTGGATGAATTTTTTCATGGGATATAGTAATGAATATTTCAGATATATTCAAACATAAGACTCAAGGTTATTGCCTACAAATTATACCTCACATGAATAATCAAGGGGTTTTGTGATCTTGGAGGAATCTATATCACACAATCGAATATCCATCTCACATTGAGTTCTAAACCTTATAAATTATTGTGTTCCATAAATGCACGTGTTCATTTTTACTCCAATAAAGAAAAAAGAAATTGGGAGATAACAATATTTATCAGTTCACCATAAAAATTGATAGATGTTAATTTGAATGGGAATAAAGATAATGTTTTAATTGTATCAGACTTACCGACTGAAATTGAACATTTATAAAGGAGTTATATACCCAAATTGATCCTTCCCAATTGGTATCAGAACATATATTTACCTTTGACTGTATTATATATATGTAAAATTGCTATATTTTTATTTTTTTAGGTTTATATCATGATTCCTAATGAATTGATTTTTTGGTGAATTTATATCTATCTGAAATTATAATTTAGTTTCTATAAATAATATGTAAAATATAAATAAGAAATAAGAGATGGGATTGAAGAATGTGAGCCACTTATCTAATGAATATTATGTTATCCTAGTCTATAATAAATAAGAAAATATATCAAGCTTTATTAGAGACTAACATATGTTGGTCTTTCCTTCGACCTCAACTAAATTTAGATATTCAAGTAATCATGAGGTTTTTGAAAAATATTGTCAAAATTACCTCGAACAAGAACCAAGAATAAGTTGGGGATATCATATAGAAATAGATTTAATTTTTAATAAATTAGAGTATATTTTACATCTTTTTTATAAACATTTAGTTTTTATCATATATGTTATTATTAAATGTCTCTTGAAAGATATCGCTCAACAAGAAGATGAGGAAAACAATATAGAAAATTATTTTGAAGGAAATAGTATTAACAAATATAAATATCAAAAAATATCGTGGGGCCTTTAAAAAATAAAATATAGAGATTGAATATATGTTCTCTAATATTAAAGAGAAATGGATCAATACAGTGTATTATAAGAATGAGAGAACTGAGTAATTTGATAAGATCCATCAATTAGATGAAAATTAGAAAATAATTATTAATCTTAAAGACATTAAATTGTATGTGAAATCCAATAATACCATGGAAAATAAATCTATCAAAATGAAGGATTAAAATACATAAACAATAAGTTTAATTAGTTAGTAAGTACATAAAAGATAATGTAGAATTAATTAAAGAATAGAAAAATTCCATCATTACTATGTTCCTTGAATTGTGAATCAAATTATCCAATTTAGAAATAACACATATTGATTCTTAAAAGTCCATGAATATTGGAGTTTTCATCCTTGAAATTTATACATAGGGTTTTAATTTCAAAATTACTCTTAAATAATACGAATATCTTGAAGTCATTTAATTATCATTATCACTAATTTTCAATTTTGAATATACCATCCAATAATATATTTCATGAATATGATGAATTTATTTTCATGGAATGTGGAGGGTTAAAAACAATAATTATGAAATTATATATGAATATCGGTGATGAGGATCCTCCCACCATGTATACGGTTGATATAATAATAATTTGGATAGTTTTTCCATTTTTAAAGATAACCCAATGATGAATAAGGCCCCATAATAGCAACAGATGAAATTAAAAAATCGTCACATCAGGTACTAAAGAAGAGGATAATAAGGTTTGTGGGTTATTTCTAGTGGATCCAAAGGTTTGTAAACCATTCATTAAATTTTTAGTAAAATCCAATTATTTTATATGAACAAAGAAATTATAATTATTAGTTAAGAAATATGGAGGAGATGATACATTAATAGTTTCAAAAGAACAAGTATATCTTAAAAGGGATTGAGATGCATGGAGATATCAAAGATGAGTGAAAATGGTTATGGTCACAGAAGTAGAGTATGATTATATCATAATGATTCTAATGTAAATTTAATTAGAAAACAATAAAATTTGGTTATAAAGAAGAATTGTACATTGGATGAAAATAAAATTCTACTGTAAGTTTGAATTTTTAAGATATTTCATAAGAGACATGAGATTCCATTATAAAATAAATAGAAGTATTATAAGGTATATAACATGTGAAATAAGATCAATATGAGTGTTAACCCTCAAGAGATAGATGTGAATAATTTCAATCATGATAATCCATTATGATATTTCTAGGAGGCTAACAATGTGCTGAATTATATTTCAGTAATTTGGCCACCATATCAAGAGAAGGATTGTAATATTGAATAATAACAAAAAAATTAATTTACAATAGGAAATAATAAGATTCCATAGTAATAATATGAATTTCATGATATTTTTTACAAAAATGAATGCTATACTAATGAATAAGTTTTGTGTGAGTGGTGCAATATGGGTGGAAACAATGGTAAATATTGTTTGAAAACTCTTCCATCCTAAATAAAGACATTATTTCAAAATTAAATTTTACAAAATTCTAAACAAGAAATTATATCTCTATAAAAATTATATAGTAAATGTACCATTATACCCTAATCAATTTCAGATCGTAGAAAAAATTACAATCCTGAAGAATGGAGAACGTAGTTGAGAAAATCCTCTCAAACGTGCTATTGAGATTGATAAAAATTAATATAAACCCTATAACAAAACCAGATGAGTATTTTATTTATACATAAAATGATGATAATTGAATTTCAATCATGATTATAGAGGGTTAACAAAAGATGATTGAGTGATATCAATAAAGATGATAAAATATTATGAAGTCATTATCCATGAATGATTTCAGAATATTTATTTAAAATATATTATTAATTCGAATCATCATTGATGAACATAAATAATTTGATTCCCAAATTTGATAGCATGAAGTTGAAGATATCATACTAAATAGATTTTATAAGTTCGTATTACAAATATCATACTATGATGTGATCATCCATGGAGAAGATGTGGAATTTTTCAGATAAAAAAATCCACATTAATAATTCCATCATAATATATTCTATTCATTAATATACATAAAAATTTGAATATAATAGATTTATAATTATTAATATTATTATGAGTTTCTCCTTAAGGTGGATAAAAATGGATAATGTTAAATAAGTTTTTAGAATTTTTAATTTATGAAAATATGACAGTTCTAGAGAGTTCCAGAAGAAATATTTATTGAATAAGTATACATTCCAAACCTCTCCGCCATATAAATATATTCTAGACATGGAATTGGGGAACCCAATAAATATTACTACTAATCATCTCGTAAATGGTATTCAATGGTGTTTATTACTGGATCTAAAAACAACCAATAATTACTATATTTATTAGGAGTTATCAACCTACTTTCTAACTATAATAGGTCATTGAGACTCCATATCAATGAAACATTTGAAATAAAATTTTTATAGATTACGTAATGTTTAGAACATTAAACTATATATTATGGAATTATTTCCTACTTTTGAAGTCTTATTTTTTAAGACTTGTCCATGAATCATTCATACGACCTAATGTACAACTGTTTTACATAACCATTAAAAACATGTAATTAATTATTTATGTAATTATATATACATATCAGAGGTATCCCATTTATGTTAACATCAATATTCATCAGATTTTATTCATTGGTTTATCCTTATATATGTATCATAGGTTCCCCAAGATATTACCAATTCTTTCATAGTGTTGTTGGATTGGGGGTTTCCACATATTATGGAAAATATTTTTTGTACTCTAGAGTTTATATAATGACAAATACATCTTATGAACTGATATTTCATCAATGTTGAATAATATTCATTACAAAATATTTAATTTCGAAGATTGTAACATATAGGTATAGTGTCTTTAGAAACATGGAAACAGGACAACTATGGCATAAGACATCTTCATTTTCTCCCAATTATTTTTTATGTACTAGACCCCTTTTAGTCCTAACATACTTAATACTATTCTTTATGACCTGGGGAAAAGATAAATACGAAAGGGTAAGCTCAAATTATCTATAAGGTTAAACAAGGGAGATATTAATCATATCAAACTCATAAGACATAAGGAAAAGACATTTGAATATCATGTCCTGTATATGAATGATTCTGACATCATGCCATGGGATAAATCATGGAAGTTCATAAAAATCAATGAAAGTAATCCCAAAATTCATAAAACCATACATGAGGTTTTTTGGAATACACATAATAGTATAAAATCATTTCATATTATTAAAGTCTCATTTATAAAACCATTTTAGTGGACAATGTCCATTACTGAACAAAGTTCACTACTCATTCTAACCCTATATTATTGAAATCAGATCATTTCTCATTGTATACATGGTTAAATAATGATATATAAATCATTAACAAAATAATATATATAGGTCCCAACCATTTCATAATGAAATAATTCTTACATTTGAAAAAAAACATAAATCATTCACAATAGCATAACCCAACGAATACAATTGGTTTATTAAAAAACATTCCACCATAATATATATAAAACAAATTGATTTTATAAATATAATTCCATCCTAAGACAATCATATCTTAGTAATACTTTCTATAGAAACATAGCCTTATTATTTAATTTTTTCTTATATGGAAAATAAATTTTATAAAACACTTGAAATTATTTCTTAAGAAAAATATGGTTTCTTCTTCAAAAACATATACTTTTTTAAAAGTGTCATCCATTTTTAAAAGAAAATTATTTTATTTGAAAATAAATAAGAAATTTTTTAATATATTCACCGTGGAAACATGTTTTTATGAATGTGTTAACTTTTATACATACCGAATATGTTAAAAAACATTATCCTAGTACATTTTCCATAAAAGTCAAAAAGTACCTTATATCGAATAATGATAAAGCATTCCATTATTTCAATTTAATAAAAATAATTCAATCGATATAATTTAACTTATAAAATAATATAATAATATAAATAATATTACATATTTAGTATACAAGAATGTGGAAGATAAATATACCCCATAAATAATCACATATAAACAATCTCGGGGAAAAAATTGAGATTGAGAAATTATCCCTTAACAAAGGTCTGATATACTTTATACGTATCTGAAAATCCTGAATAATGATTTAAAAAATCTATTTAAATTATTCTAGAATAATATTCATTAAATATAATCATATTATAATTTTTTTGTTAATAACATTAAATTATTACTTTCTACTCGTGTATTAACTGCTTCATTTTCTTATGCATGTTTTCCCAAATATTGTTGGTTCCCATTATTAGGACATAGTTAAATAATTAAAAATTATATTGATATAATATATATCATATTTATTAATTCATTACATTAATATAATCATTATTTAATGAATATCAGGTAGAATTAATCACATTGCATCCTTGAGACGGTAAGCCATACTCATGCACGTGCGATGATATCATTCCTATAATTGTTAAATGATATTGAATTAAATAGTTTATAATATTTTGCTAAAAATATAATTTTATAAAAATAATATATAGTTATTATTTCATCATTATAACCAGCCATGTTTGTTGGTGGTAAAAAAATACAATACACTATGGTGTGCAGGCGGTAAGTCACGCATACGCACATGTTGTGATTTCATTTTTAATGGGATGGATTGAAAGTGGAATATTTTATCCCATAATAATAATAACAAATAATTATATTATTTATAATATAATTATTATTTTATAAATAAACAACTCATGAATATGATGTATAAGAAGAAATAATTTTGAAAGAATCGGTAGAGGAGATTACCTCTTCTTCGACATGTTTCCTCTATATCTACACTTAGAGCACTATAGTTAATCTTTTAATAAGTCCAAAACCCCTAGAATGTGAAATGACCCAAAATTTTGAATAAATTTTGTTACCTAACTTTGTGTGTTATTTTTTTTATACTCAACAAAACTATTTCATTTAATAAAATGCATATAATTAAAATAAGACCGTTGGGTTTCGATTGTTATATGACTGTTGGTCAATATGACCATTGGAAACTGAATGTTGAAATTATTTTCTATAAATACTAGTGATCTTGATTAATTAATATAGAAAGAAGATTCGAGGACCCATTCTAGTAGTCTCGGGCCGATCGAATCCCATTTGACGGAACTCGAGAAGGAGGTAGCACCTTTGGGCTTTGCTATGGACCAAACCCAAGACAAACTTCATCATGTGAAGCTGGAACCGAATCGCCATGGTGAGAAGTTCAAGATAATAGAAATCACTAGTATTTGAATGTTGGCCAAGCTTCCCCATGATTCTATCACCCTAGCACACCAAACTCATAGGTCATATGTTGGTGTTATAAGGGGCTATGTAAAGAGACCGTAACTGCCTTGTGTAATCCTTTGATTTAAATAAAAATTGTTATTTCTCCTTATGGTGAAGTTTGTGAAGTTTAAAATGTCTTGATAAATATAGTATTCATATTATTGATTAATTTTAGAAAAATAATATTTTAAAAATATTTATGTCAACCATAAATAATTAATAATTTTTAATGATTTTCAAAAAATGGTCTTCTACAGTTATTTTCACAATGTAATGAGAATAATTAGTTTTAATAGGATTATTTTAAAAGTGAAATAGTAATATTCCTCGTCAAATGTTCCATATGATCTTTCAAAATCTATTTCCTTAAAATATTACACCCTTTGATGTTAGATAATATTTATAGGGATATAATCTAATTCTTCCATTATTATTATTTCTATAGATTGTCTATGTCTATTATTACAAGATATTTATGGGACTCGTTTCTTTTCCACGGGATATGCTATTGGGAAATATTTTTGCAACCAATTTCATTTCATGATTTTTGATATAATGATTTTTTTTGATATTTTTTCACACCAAGTATTGATTATGTTATTTTTGGTAGCAATATTTCTCTCCAAATCATTGGTTATGGACTAATGTCATATGAGCGCGAAGGTTACATAAGAGGTCATCCCATGCCTGAAATAGGGTTCATGGTAGGTTATCCCAAAATCAAAAGATGGTACACTGGTGGTTATCCCCAACTGAAAGAAGTTTAGTGGATGGATAATCCTACAATAATAAAATATTAATGTCTTGGTGGATATAATTGACATAATATTTTATATTCTCATGTGCATTCCCCAAATCTATATTTTATTCAAATTTTATGATCACATAACTCATGTTCTATGATTCCATTGTGACTCATGTTATATTAACTAATAATATTAAGGTAATGAAACATTTTTAGGATCTACGATATGCATGGTATGATTTATAAAATCTTATCATAATTTTCACATTCCCTTTTGATTTTTCTATGTTGATATCTCTATCTATTTCCCTCACTAAGCGTCTTAGATTACCCTTTACTGTATTTCCATTCCCAATATTAAGAATAATGTTATACTAAATTATAGGTCAAATAAAGGTTCTAGTTATGAAGAATAAATTAGGAGATAATATATATCACTTATGGTCCATTTTTATATGTGATAATGTTTCCAAATGAATTAGACCTAAAAAATTCTAGAAAAGATCTGTATGTTGTGTAATTAATTTTCATCTATTATGATGTAATATTTATGATTGAGAAGTATATGAATTTACTATTGGTACGAAATTAAGGATTATTTAACCTTAAAATACTAGGATTTGAAAATATTATTTCGGCCTATAAGTATATTTTTAGGTTTGTTTCTATATATATGTTAATACATAGGTCTAAGTGTATGAAAATGTGATCAAATTTTAGAGTAGGATAGAGTGAGTGGTTTCTAACAAATTATATCCCTTTATGGATATTATATGATGGCTTCACTCTGGCATAGTTGTGCCTTGAGGTGATAACTCATAAAGGGTGAATAATGTTAGAATCAATAATTAGCTGGTACATAACAAAGGACATTATTTCACACATAGTTTAATTCTCCAAGGGGATATTCTTTGGAAATTAAAAATATCTTTATGAACTATTATGAAGTGTTTGAATAAAGGATGATCATACATTCCCTAGGTTAAACAAATGGATTCTTAGATAAAAAATAATTTTTAATGATTAAAACATATTATAAATTATTCATCATCATTACATGGTTTCCAACTATATTTTTTCTTTCTCATACTATGATTTTTTATTTCAGTCAATGGTGGGAACCAAAATTAACATAGATAATATTGAATGTAGTAGACACTATTTTTATGTGAAATAAAATTGGGTGATGATTGGAGTAAAGGATATTGTGATTATTTCTATTTACTTTTTATGATAAATGATTAAATTTTTCCATCTTAACCAACTCTCATACTCCCCAAAAAATATTATCATAGAGTTTGCTGAGAGTTAGAGTTGTGGAGACTATGGAGGAAAGAATATTTAACTTTATATAAATTATAAATCTTGTAATAATCTCTTAATAAATATCTCAAATTAATGAAATGATGGTTTATGTATATAGATTAAGGGAATATAGTATGTAATTTCTATGTAAAAAATGTAATGTTCATTTAATGGATAGGATGGGAATAATGATTTCACTAAAGCAACATTTATGATTGAATGTTTTAAATGTGAATGGAATGGGCATCATTACAATCTATTTAAAATGGAAAAAGCTCAAGAAGAGTATAATAAAGTCAATACGAGTAGTGGTTTTGTTTTTTATAATGAAGATACTATATTTGACATATAGAATACAGGGCGTATAAAGGAATAAGATAATGAACCATAATTTATTGTTTAATAATGAAATGTAATGATTGATTTTTTTCTGTGTTGAAATTCATGTATTATGATTTTTGAATCATTAAATATACATATATGGATTGTTCTTTAGAGGTTTTGAATTAATGAATTGTAACAATGTGTTGAATGGTACAAATGAACTCAAAAAGTGATTTAATAAAACCTTGATAGTTTTCGGAAATCACATGATTAAGATAAGATTACCTTTAACACATTCCCAATTTTTATAAAATTGGGTGTATTTTAGATAAAGAGATGATTGATATAAATAATGTAATTTCAATAGTATTGAGTACCTTAGAACTAATTAATGATTTGTTAAGAAGTGGTTTTTATTATCATTGATAGACTGTACAAATTTTTTGGATATATCTAATATAATAAATAACATAATGTTTTTTAATTAATGAGGAACCATGTATGATTTCATTGAGGTTTTGTGGTGATTTTTGTTGTAACCATGTTTCAAGGGAATTTATGACCATGTAATACCCTTATTTGGCATTTGACAATTAAGAGATAATTTATGGTATCGGGAAATTAATGTAACATTAATTTTGTAAATTTAGTGGCCTTATATATAATTTTTTTTAATTTTTTATGTGTTATAAATTTAATCACTTATGAAATGGTTTTGGTTAAACATTGCATGATGTTTTAGAGATTAATGTATTATTTCATCGTATGAGGATTTATCCATGTTAGATAATTTATGAAACCCATTTTTGATTTTATGATAACTAGAGATAGAAGGAAATAAATATCATTTTATTTTGTATGTTGTGAACTGTTAATTATTTAGGAATGAAAATTCATCTTCATTTAATAGATTTAGATTCGACACTGAAATTGATCGAAGGACATTGAAATGATGATAGCATGCTTATGAAATCAAAATAAATCAACTAATTGTTGTTTTCAATTTCTATATTATAGTATTAAATATTACCTCAACTTTAGGAAAAATTATCTTGAGATAAAAATGTTTCCTTATTAGTTGCATTTTTACTGAATCATTATACATTTAGCTCATCATAGATTTATAGATTTGTTGATGGGAACATTACCATAGAAATTTTTTATATAACTCTATATTAGTACTTGTGAGTTACATTAATATTCATTGACACGGTTTTCACTATCCACAAATTATCATTTATTTTTAAAAAAGTTATTTAATGACCATCATAATATATGATCCCTCTTTTCAAGACAATTTTTTTGGACTTATTATGATATGGTTTTACCAAGAAGGAATTTTCAACTATGAAAACCTTGATTATTGAGATGAAGTCCAAATTATTTGAAAAAAATTTATTTAAGGGGTTATAGTGTAACAGATTTTGATTTTATTATAAAAGTTTGCAAGAAATAGTGTGGCTTTCTTAACATGTAATAGTGAGTTTTAATGAATCTTGATATACCATTAATTTTACTATTTAAAGTTAACTATTATAAACTAGTCATTGAATTTTTCAGTATGAATAGTAATAACCAATTTTTTAATTAATTATAAATTATTTAGATAAATAAAATTTATTTTTAAATATTTACATAATTTTTTCTAAAGACATTATATTCTTCGAATATGTTTTTTTTCCATAATTATTATTCATAATTTTTTCTGAAAAAAATTATAAAATTAATTTTTTAAAAATTTTGAATATATAATTGAAAAAATAACTTCATTTTTTTAATCAAAATGTCGAAATTATATTAGGGTGATTTTTTGAGAATTTTTAGAAATGATTCAATTTCTAGTGAAAATTGAAAAATACTAATTTTTATTAAGAATCTCATTTTTTTAATACATTTACAATGGAAACACTTCTTTAAAATGACTTAAAAGTAACACTAGTTAAATAGTTTAATTTTTTATCCAATTTATATAATTGAAATCAATTTTATATTTAATTTTTATTTTTAATGTTTCTATACATATGAAGAATCTCTCATTAGAAATCCATTTTTTCATGAATAGTCTTAAAATAAACATTAATCGTATTTTAAATTAAATAAATTTTTATTATCTGATTTAATGTTACTAAAATTTCTAAAATCTACCTAGATATTTATATATATTTAAAAATATCAACCATTTTATAATCATGTACTAGTGGCCCCTTTATAATAATTATATTGATTCCTAAATAGTAAAAACAGTGTAACCAAGTTAAATGGTAAAATAGAGTTTTCCATGTTATATGCACTAATATAAAAAATAAATTTCCAAACACATACGTTTTTTATTTTAAAATTTTTATTTCATATATATAAATAATGGTTGTAAATTATGTAATTAGGACCATTTATTTCTAGTCTTAAAATGAAAAATTACATAGGTTCAAATACTACTTTCCATAGTTAAAACTAATATTATAAAATTATGGAAACATAGAATTTATGGAAAACATGATTAAAATTTTTACATTTGTTGGCGGTTTTTAATAAACATATCTTACATACATTCATTTTGTTATTAATTTTTGTGTAACTATGGGTTCGAGTGACTTCCCATTATTGAATATGTTTGAGTATTTATATAAATAACACTCCTATCTTATAAAAGGCCACAAATTACCTTAACTTCTTCAGAACTGTCAATATATTTTATAAACTAAACCCTACAAAAATCCTTAATAAATATAATTATTCATGTTCTAGTGATATTTTTCATCTCAAAATACCAACCATTGGGTACTTAATAAGATATCCAAATTGGTTTTCTGTAAGAGAAGGTAATTTTCTATAGGAAACACATCCTTTTTTACTTATTATCTAGTAGCCATCATTAATTTACTAATAATTACTATATAATAACACCATTGTCTACCATATAGTGATATTTTATTCTATTTATTTCATAACATATATCCATATCTTCTTTCATCAATTACGAAACAAAATTGTCGATTGTATGTATGGAAGACTACCTCCTCCTCAACCGATGTAAATCGTTTTCTGTCACCACCTATCACAACTAGATATTATGATGGATTTAACATATGTATAATATATAGGAAATATTCATATTTATTTAATTATAATATCACATAAACCTTCTTACTTTCCATTTCATGGAAATACGATAACATTGCTCATTTGTGTGGAAGATTACCCCCTCACAATGTGTTGTGATTCATTCTTTACATACACATTAAATGGAATGTAATAAAAATAGGTTTAATGAAAATATGTTATATAAATGACATAATAATTATTATTTAATGTTATGTTATTAATAACCTTTATTTTTTTAGCCATCAAAAAATGGAAATAGCGTTCATGTGTATGTATGGCCTACCATCTCCAAGAATTGAATAATTCATTTTATATATATAAGATTAATAGATTATAATAAATTAATATATAATTAATATATATGATATTTATATCATGGATTTATTTCTTTATATGATATATCCTTGATCAAAGTAAAGGACAAAATATATCAGTCCAAAACATACATAAAAAATGAAGCAGTTATCACAAAAAATGTGATTTTAACAAGGAATTGTTAAAATATTACAAATAAAATGTTATAAGTAAATCATATATTGTTTGATACATATTAATATAATTTAGTAATATATTTATAATATAATTATATTTATTATGTTGTAATTTTAAACGTTTACTAAATCAGTCGATACTTATGGTATGGGTATTTCATCTCAAAGTGTCTTCTTTTGGATGATATGTTATGGTATACATCTATAATTTATTATGAGGTGTAAATACTACCCATTTGATGGGTTATGAAATTAATTTATTTATTCTCATAATATTGATTGTTTTTATTTTATTTCATGGGGAATATGAATCAAATGTCACTAAGGTGGTAATAAATTTATGATACATTCAAATTTTTTATCGAGATTGTATATGATTGTGGTTAAAATGATGAGGTATTTTGGTATATCTCTCAAGAAACACATGAATTTTCTTTTCCACTAGTTGTTTTCCCGGAATTAAAATTTTCATCTCTATTTCCACTATATGTAAACAGTAATTCAAAATATTTTTTAAATTTTATTTATTTATCACCTCGATTGAAATCCATTTTTCTTCCATGTCAATGTTTTCAAAAAAATTGCGAATTAATGTTTGTAATTTTTTACAAAAACTGTTAAAATTCATTAATACTGACGAATTATTTTTTATAAAATAATTTTAAAAATAATTTTCTTTTCATTTTTTAAATGACTAGATTTTGATGATTTACTAAACAAGTGAAGGGAAAAAAATTAAATGTAGGGAATGAACAGAATTTCTCATTTTTATGAACATTGAATATTTTATAGCATACATTATACATTCAAATTTTATATTCAAATAAGATAATTTTTACAATTTCATGTGAAAATTTATTTTTAAAATTTTTATTTAAATGTGAATTTTCTTATTTAAATCACAAGGAATTGGGATCTCTAAATGAAGTATAATATCCATATAAAAGGTATCTTATTGGCCTCTCAATTCTGGTTTTGTACCTAATCAAGACATGTATCAGTATGGAACCTATTTTTTATGAGTGATGCGTTGATGGGTACATTGAGTATTATTGGTGGTGTCAAGGGCGTGATATGATGTGGGGATTCATTGGGGCATTTTTTAGTGACCCGGTTCCAAGGGATTGATCTTAACGACAAGGATGCTACGACATGGAGCATGGTTTTTTGACTACTTGATGGGTCATTTTGGAAGCCTAGAACACATCTAAGGGCATTATTTTTTACTCCCAAGTCATCATCTTGGTTCATATTCGTTATATGGTGGCTAATTTAGGTGGTATTTGGCCAAACAGGTTCACCTCATCTACACTGAGGAAGCCCGTTCCATGAGTGGTATAGTTTTCAAAGGTAAATAGAAGTATCAACAAGTGTGTGTGGGTATACTGGATTCCTCTTATAGTAGGGAAGAAACAAACT
Organism: Viscum album; assembly: GCA_963277665.1. NCBI lineage: Eukaryota > Viridiplantae > Streptophyta > Magnoliopsida > Santalales > Viscaceae > Viscum > Viscum album. Next base: position 1,530,655,255 of record OY728141.1, read on the forward strand.
TTTGATGGATCCATTATAAAGAGATTAATGATATGTGGTGTGATTATTTGGTATAGAATATGATTGATTATATTGGGTTTTAATGGATTCAATTGTACAGGTAACTCACATGTATCCAAAGTAATGGTGTTGATGTTCAAACTTCAGTTGTGAATATTAAACAGCATTGTTTTAATGGAGGTGGAAACGGACTCCAAATACCATATTGGTTTGTTGAAATATCCAATCCCCCAAGGGAGCTGGTAAATTCATTATAAAGGGAAGTAGGATATTGTTCCAAGTATTTAAGGATGATAATACATGAAGAGAAATATATTTTTTGGTATATTCCTTATCTATTAGAGGATTACCTAGATAGGTGGCCATTTTATATTTTAGTATAGTCACCATTCCAAATAATTGTAGTCTCGTTATTAGGGGTGATTCCCTTGGAATCTAGTATTTCCTTCCACCTTGAATTTTTTTTAATCATATCTAGATAATACCTAATAAAAATTTATTTTTACATTTAGTTTACTAAGTATATTGTCCAATTTTACCTTAATTATTAAATCTATGGATGGTTTATGACTACGATTACAAGATGATTATGACACATTCTTTTTTTATGGTTTATGCTTTGATGAAATTTTTATTAACCTCATTTTGTTTTATGGGTTTTGATATGAAGAATTTTTTATGATCTTATGGAACAAAAATGTTTGTATTATGTAATTATAATGAACTATATATCACTTCAATTCATTATTTAACGATTAATGCTATATAAGCTCACATAGTACACCAAGGGTTATCCCAAGACTAAAATAGGGTACATGGGAGGTTCTCTCAATCCCAAAATAGGGTAAAAGATATGATATCCTTTGACCTATGTATGTACATATGTGGTTATCCCTAGACTAACATGTTATTAATGTCTTCATGGATAACCTTCATATAAGATTTTCTAGGATAATGTATATGTATGAAATATAAATCATATCTCAACAGTTTGCTCCCATGGATCATGTTATCTAATTCCATGATGATTATTGTATTATGAACTACCATGACTTATTCCTCAACTCATTTTTATGATTTGTGATATAAAGGGTATGGTTTTTGAAATTTAATTCCCTTGTTCTAATTTTATTATACTCCGGTTATGTTAATATCTCTATTTTCAACCCTTATTAAGTATCAAATCTCACCCTTTCATATGTTTTAATTCCCAAGGTTATTATGATAGGTATTTAGTATGATATCTGTAAGAAGGGATCTATCTATTAAAAACATTTGTTGAGATGTTTTAGCTCACGTACAGACTAGTTTTTTGTGTCCACGTTCTTAAAGGTAGTATAACTAAATGATTCTATTAGGGATCATTATGATATGTAATAAATATTAATCTATTAATATGAAATATTTAGGCATGACAACTTTTTGAATTTAGATTTCACAAAATCACACCTTTCAAATAATATTTATAACTTCCAAACAAACCATATTGAAATAGACTCTGGATGCCATGTATCTTTATTACTCCATTTAAATATAATTTTGAATCAATCATTAATAATCCTTTCTAAATCACATTCAATATATTTTAAAACATTATATTTATTTAAAATTATCCATTGAAATGTATATACAAACACTTTGAACTATGACCTCATTTATAAAATTATAACCCTATTAAATACCCTTCTATGCGAAATGACAAACTATTGCGAAAGATTTATGAAATCCATTTTAGTATCACGCATAAATTTTCCTTCTTATGGAAAATATTTAAAAATAATAAAGTAATATATGACATGTGAAATAATGAAAAATCACAAAAATAGTTACCTTGAATCAAGAAAAAATCCCACACATTGACTTGCAAGAAGTCGCCTTCATTGGTGAACTCTAAACTCATACAAGAGACGACCATTCCAACCTCATTGATTAGAACCAAACTAAAGCCAAAAATTATTTAATAAATCTATTATTGTTTGTTGGAGAAATAAAATGGAAGGGTGGTAAAAGGGGATGATAAGGAGAAATCCCATGAGAAAATGAGTGGTTTATTATGAAAATAACTTGGTATAAATAAATTAGAGGTAATTTATTGAAGGAAAAGAGAGGGTATTTCCCATGGATGGATCACTCCCCATCCCAAATGAGATAGTGGAGAAAAAGAGGATAAAATCTCATAAATTCAATGAGGGAAAAATATAAAACTTATTTTTAGAAAACATTTTGGTAGGTAGGGGAATTGGCATGGTCTAGAACCCATTGTGTAGTGTTTCTCATGGAGGAACTAGTTTTCCATGGACTAGGGGTAATTGTGAAATTTTATATGTAAATGTATTTTCCTTCACACATTTCCCTTTTCATCTATAGTGTGACCTTTTAAAAATTATGTAGGTGTGCCAAAAATAATGGAGGGAATGGCGTCTCACCAAATCAACTCTAAGATGCTACCCAAACCTACTACATCATGTCACATCCCAACACTAAACCTCTATGCTTCAATATTATTCCATCACATCATAGTGCATTTCATGGTCCTACCACTATATTTATTCACACCATTTTTCAATGTAGTATTCTTCTATAGTACAGAGTTTCGACCAAGGACCATTAACCACCCATAAAAACCACTAAAACACCTAGAAACCCCATGAAAAACTCAAAGCATATATAATTAATCACAATAATAAAATGGTTGTGATAAACCTTTTTACCATCCCACTCATCATTGAAAAAGACTGATAAATCATGTTCAATCTCTATATTGAAGATAATCCCATAAGTGATTGTACTACATAATTCCATTTGTTATCGAGATATGTTCTTCTTAGGGATTTTATTGAAAATGGTCCACCAAAAAAATACAATAGGAAATATCTAGATGGATTATTTTTAGGTACAATAAATATCCAATAATATTCTTATAAGACTTAGGATCCAATAATTTTTAATCATATTACTTCCAATGTTTTTTTCCAACTCTATTTAGAGATTATGGAGGTTTTATATCATTAAATTAAGACATATTTAGTAGCTAATTTTTATATTTTTGTTGTGATATAAAATTATATCTATCTTTATAAACGATATGTCCCACCAAAAAATAAATAATTGGAATAATCATGGAAATTACAAAATCATAAATCATTTTATTTGAAAAAATATATGGAGACTTTTTTTCTTCCAAAAAATATAATATCATCCGCAAAAACCATAAATATAAATTTTCATTCCTTGGATTTATTCTCATAAATTTATTAATCAACACCACACCTTCTAAATTCGATTTTCTTAATATAAATTTCAAGTCCAAAAAATAATTCATGTGGTTCCACTTTTAGGCTGTAATGATAATATGTAATAATGTGTTCCTTTTTTCATCATTACCCGTAAATTAACATTTTTTATAATAAATATAAAATTATTCCTTTTGAACACCATTAAAAAATAATTTATTTACATCCATTTGATAATTCCTAAAGACTATTTTTATTTCCAATACCAAATGGAGTCTGATGGACTCAATTCGGGACACTTGTGTAAAAGTTTCTACCATATTAACACAATATATTTTAGCATAGATTTTTCATGAAAAACATGATTTATTTAAAATTACTCTATCATTTTTAATGAATTTATTTTTAAATATTATCTTTGTGTCAATAATGATATAATTTTTTTTCTTTTTATTTCTTACCATGTTTGGATTTATCAACCTGATTTATCTCCTCAATAATATATTAAACACAATACCCATCCTTCCTAGATTCTTCAAAGAATGTTGGATACATTGTTATCAATTGTGCCTATTTCTATACATCCCTCATTATTGAAATATTATTTAGTAAAACTATTTATCTAATTATATTGGATAGATAAAACTCTACCCTCTATCCTCTTATCTCAGTTGTAGGCTTACATATTCACAAATATTTTCCTCATCTAATTTACGTTTTGAGTCTTCATCATTTTATAATCCTTGTATTGGTTTTGAATTTTCATAAATTTCATCATCTTGATTACTTAATTAATAACTCTATCCCCCATAATTTATTTTAACATTCTTCTCAATAAATTTAACATCATTACATTCTATAATTTTACCTAACCATTAGTTGTAAAATTTATAGGCTTTTCACTTTATTGATTATTCTATGAACACTCCCTTATATATGGAATAAACTTACATTCCTTGAATATATTTTTTATACTAGATATAGTATACACATCCAAAAACTATAATGTTATTTAGTATTGTATTACTCACATGGCACATTTTATAGGGAGATCTTTCCTCCCAACGGCATATAAAAGGCTAGTTCTGAGTGAATAATGTAACCTAAAATTATTACTTATAATAGTGTTAAGATAAATCCCTCTCAATAAGTATTGTCATAGAGATATTATTCACCATTTAGTTTCATCATTAAAAAAACTCAATCACTTATGGGGTCTTAATTGAGGATAATTCATGTTTGATTCCATTCTAATTGAGGTATCATCGATTTTAAATGACTTTTACTTCATTAAATTATCATATAACAAAATTTTCAGGGTGTGATTAGAGTAATTTCCCACTCCAATATTATTCCTCTTCATTAAATTCATAAAATCATTCTTTCATTTCCTGAAAAAAAAATATTATCCATTTACAATATTAATTAATTAAAATAATGAACTTTTATTCTCTATGTGTGGTATTTTTATTCATTGGAACACCTACATTAATATAGATTAGATCATGTGGGATGGATTCCCTTTTATTATTTTTATGATAAGTTTTACATACCATCTACCTATAATACATGATTCATATTTCCTTTATCATTCATACTTTTGAATTCAAATATCCACTAATTCCCAAATATTATCTAGGATTAATATGATTTTTGGTGAATGTGGCACAAACATTAGTTGCACAGGTTATTTTATCCATCTACTATAAAAAACTTCTTCTCCTTGATATCCACCTTGAAAACTTAACAATTCATCCACCAACCTTTTATAAGATAATTCTAAACCTTGTTTTGATCAATAATCCCTCATAGTTGAAGGTAACATGAATCCCATAGTAGTAAAATTAAATAATTCTTGATATTTTATTTCATTTGCCATACATTTAGAGAGAATCTATGCACTTTTGTTCATAGCCTGATAACCTGGTCTTCGCATATACTTTTATCTTTAGTGATCACTCATTCCCAAAATGTTGGGATCAATCAGCTCTCACAACTAAAAAATAATGCATTATATAGGGTAAAACCCTATTTTAATTGATTTATTAACCATGGATATAGGTAATATTTGTGGGACAACTAATCATGGATCTTATTATTGTGTAAATATAGAATTTGATGTTTCCATGTTTTTCACTACTAGAAATTTACCTATGGACATGATTTTAACTATGTAAATAGACATATTGCCACAATTTTACCTATAAAAGTAGATATATTTCCCTTTTTTAAAAATGTAGTTACAGCCCTTGAAACTGTGGATATAGCCTCCCAATAAAATGTAAATAGACATATTTGAACCCCTAACCTCCTCTTTCAAACACCAAACTATATATCAATTCAATACAAAACCTTTTTAATCTTAATAACTATATTATAAAAATATATATTTATAAAAAAATTCATGTGTAGTAAATTGTGGTTATAGGTCTTACTACAATATTCCTAAAGGAAAATATTTTTTTGACGGTTGAATGGGACCAATATCACAATTTTTTATATGAACTATTCCTATATAATTGTCCTAGAATCTAATATCCAAGGATTTTGGAAAATCCAATATATAGGTATGGTCAATATCCATCGAACTTCTGAAAACTATGATAATAGTCTTTCTTTTTAGTATGGTCCCTCCTTTATGTTTTTCAAGAATTTCATATTTCCAATCATACTATATGATCACAAATTTTCCATGATAAAATTAATTTAATTATTTATATCTATATATGTAATTTCAATCATGTTTTTCTTCCCTATATTGTTTTTATCTTTATAGAAAATTTTAGACAAATTTGAGACATAAGGTGGACACAACACTTTCTCCCCATTAGATGTAGTACTGTTATACTCTCATAATTTTTCATGCATAGAGTATTTATTTTTCGATGGGATCTTGATTGGTTTTCTTAAATACATTTCACTTTGAATCCCATTGTAGTTATTTACCATTATTATTTTTATTAAGAAAATATATTTATATACATTGTTATAATAGTAAAAAGAGTGTCCATATGATGATATGATTCTTTGTAATGAAGATATAGTCTCATCCTTATTTTTGGTATTCCTACTACTTCTCCTACAAAGTATCTTTCAACCTATATATAGTAGTATAGTGAGTTTCCATGATATCAAAAAATTTGAATTTTATTAAGGTTAATATATTTTTACATTAATTTCTCAATATTTATATTACCAATAAGAAATTTCCTAGTGGATTATTAACAAATGAATAATTATTGTTGTCCTCATCCTTCTACTTCTATTTTTTGATGGATGTTACTGATCCTTCTTGTAATGTCTTAATACAAAAAACCACACTTCTTCCCATATTATTTATTCATTAGTAATTTAACAAATTCATTACACCAACCAATCCTCTCTTATAACTTTCTAATAGTTTTTTTATTTAGGGAATGTTTGAAAAAAAGATTAATTGGACCTCCTATTTTTTTCTAATTCGTTTTTACATCTCAAATTATTTACTCCTTATTCAAGGTTTTCAACCTATTTTGTCTACTATTTTATGAAATAATTAAGTTCATCAATCACCCTAGCGTATTCATAAAATTTCTTTTTGAGTTCCCCTACTTCTCCCATGTCTTCAGGATTGGTTGATAACTCATTAAATTCCCTATCTAGTTAATCATTTTCTGCTTCATGTATATCAACATATTTGGATGAGACTTTCAAAAATCCACCAAAAATTATATTTTTATTTACCTGATAATAGGTCTCTTCAAGAGATCCCTAAATTTTAACATTTAGATCAAAAATACCATCTAGCTAATTTTTATTCTATCATTCCTATTTTTCATCATCAAATATTTCTATTATTTCATCTTCTGTTTCAAAAATCAATTTTTTTCAACCTCCTCTAAATAATCTTCATTTTTTATTTAATTATTTTCTTACAAAGACTTTTCATCAAAACCACTTCTTGAGTGAAGTTCTATATTTAGAGTCCATTTTAAGAGCAATATTACATTGTATATATTATAAGTCTTATATTTCTGTTTTGTCATTATTTGATTGCTTTATACACCTCATTGCATTGTATTTATCCATACCACATCATAAATAAACCAAGAGTATCTTACCGTCAAATCCACACTTTCCATTATTTAATTTTCTTCTATAATAATATAATAATTCATTAAATACTTCTTATTCATCATATATACCATAAAAAATGTCAATTTTATCCATAGAATTAAAATAAAACTCTTTAATTGATTGTTATATTGTTCTATCACAATTTAAAAACATCTCATATAAAACTCAACAGATTTATAAGTCATCAGAAAAAAATTATTTTATCATCCCCTATTCAAGAGCTGATACTTTTGGATTATAAAGATTTATTTCCCTTTACAATATCTTCCTCACAATCTATAAATATTTATCTTATTCATCATAATATAGATTATCTTTAGAAACAACTATAATCTTGTTGAAGAATACAATAATATTACCATTGTGGTATATATTCGTGTCACAAAATTTATTCTGTGGGAGTTCAAACTAAAAAGATATTAATTATCTATCTACTTCATATATATTGTCCAGTTTATACCTCATGGCCTTGGAATTAGTGTTCCTCATTTATTTCATTTAAATTTTCTTAAACCATTCTCTATATATGAAAATTTCATTTTTTCCATAGTATCAAGTACTATTCAATCCGCTTCCTTTAGAGACAGTTATGAATCATCACTAACATATATCTCATCCACATAAATAGATATGGCATAATTTCTACGAAACCATATATAATATTTTATTCTATTTTTAAAATTTTGGTAATCAAAAACCTTGAATAAAATAACTCATTTGGTGTTCTCTATTTTATCTATAGTTGTAAAACCTAATTAAAATATCAAACACATAAAATCTAGGGTTCTAATACAACCTTATTTAACTATTCACCTAATACACCCTAAGAGCAGGTGAATTAGTGTGTTTAATTATTCTAACCATTCATAGGACCTTATCTTCATGTTATAAAGAATATGTCTATTTTTTCAATATTCACATACACACGAACTTTCTAAATAATCCATGTAAATTAACAAACATAATTTTCTTAGTTTCTTCCCGAAAAATGTAACAAACAAAGATTTTATAGAATTCCTTTTTAAAAAAAATTAATCTCTTCAATAACTTGTGTTTCATGGAATATAAAGTTAAAAAAATTGTGATCTATTGCTACATTAATATTATAACATAGTAATTAAATTTGTAGGTATAAAATTTAATAACTAAAATTTTAAATATATGCCTTTTATAAATTTATAGAACAAAATCATTTGTTAGCAATTGATTAAAAATAAAAACTAAAAAATAAAGGAAGTATTTCTATGAAAAATTATTCTTGTGTACACCATATACATATACCAATTTGAATTATTTACTATTAATCAATGGTTTTAAGAAAAATATATGTATGATATATTAAATAAAATGATTTGAAATTCATATGATATTTCATTATGCATGGTAAAAGTATATGTCCTATTTTATTTTTAAAAATTTATTTTACAACAAATGAGAGATTTATCTTGTTTTGCGCGTTTATTTAAAATATAATTTAATATACATATAAATATAGAATTTGATTAAATGGATTACATATTTGAAATAGTATGTCTCAAATTTAAAAAATAAGACTATTTCATTTTTAGACATTATGAATTGAAACCATATGAAATTTTATCACATTGGTAAATAGTAAATTAGGTTACCATCCCTACAACATAGTGATAAAGACATAATTATTCATCAAAATTATTATTGGAAGAATTTAATTCCATCCATAACTCATTTTTCAGGTAATATAATTTTTTACGAGAAACTTTTACATTAAAATGTCTTATTTATTCTTGAAATCAAAGATAGTTACAAAATGTCATTCTCTATCTTTTAATATCTCTTATATGTCCACATATGAAAAAAAATAAATTTATTAAGAAAACTTAATTTATATTTTCATAATAATGATATTATTTTAATTATATATTTTTTTTAAAAAAAAATTAAAAATTATATAATTACTATAATTTCTTATGTAATGTCGATACAATTTTTAATTAATTAATAGAAAAAATAAATTAAATGATGTAATAATTGATAATTTTGATATAACATAGATGAATTAATGAATAAAAAAATTATATAGGTATAAATGACATATTATAGGGGTTTAAAATTATTATATTCTAATATAACCTTTATATTGTTTTATTTGAAATCAAACTAAATGAATAGATTGAAAATTGAAATTAATAATAATTTATATTAATAATATATTTTTAAATTAGTTAAAATTCATAAAATTATTATTTTCAACTATGTGAATAAAATATACTTAAAAACGTCATAAATGTCCAGTTTTTAGTCATTTTTTAGTCTATGATAACATTATTAACCCTTTATGAATAAAATAGTTATTATTACAGTTATGTAAAAAAATAATCAACCAAGTGGTTAATCAAAATGGTATGGTTTAAAATGAAACAAAAAAACATTTATAAAATATATCAGTTGAGGGTATCACATCCCTATACTACCTTACATTCTAATAAATTTCAAGATTGTGGAATTTATCAGGAGAATTAATTTAATATAATTTAATATTTTGAGAAAGTATGAAAGTTACCCTCACCTCAATTATAAAAGGAACCATCCTCCCTCACATATTCACACCACATTAATCCATCTTGCTTAAAAAAATACCCAACCATTTCTTTTAAAAAAAATATAATCTAAGTTATATAGGTGATGATCTCCTAAAAAGACCAACATTATTTCCCTTAATAAATGATCTAAAGAAGCCCTCCCGAAGAAGAAGTGATTGTCTTGTCCAACCACATTCAATTTATTCCTTATTTTACCCATTATAAATATCTGGATGAAAAAATAAAATAATAAATTAATTATACAAAATATAAATAGATTATATTATGATTATAAAATATCCATTAACCTCCCACTTTCCCATAAAATGGGATGTAAATATTTCTCTCATGCATCCGTACGGTTTACCAGCATAGTGATGTAATTCATTTTTCATTTCCGTCTTTAACGAATATAAATTTTGATATAATTAATATTTATATATTTTATATATAAAATAATTTTTAAAAAAAATATTATGTCATATCTTCCTTTTTACCATTCAAATATTTTCTATATGATAATGTCGCTTGTGCGTATGTGTGGACTACCACCTTCATGAAATGATGTGATTCATTTTTCAGATATATTTGACATTGATTTTAATGGGGATTTAGGTGATGAATATATATTATATTTATTATATAATAATTATTATATAAATGGTATTATTATTTTCATTTCTTTTGTTTAATACATATAAAAATAAAAATTGCATTCATGCGTATGTATGGTATTCCATCTACAAGAAAAATTTAATACATATTTAAATCTCTCCCATTAATGGATTAATTTAAATACATATAAAATTACAATATATTATATTTTTAAAGTTATAAAAATTATAGGGATTATTGAACCTTGACTAATGTATAAAGGCTAATACTACCAAACTAAAAAAACATGAAAATAAAGCAGTTATTATTCAAAAGAATAATTTCTAAAATAGAATTACTAAGAAATAGATGATAATATTTTATAAGTATGTCATAGATGGTATGATATATATGTAATTTGTTTCATAGTAGATGAATAAAAAATCTATATTTAATATAATTTTTTTAACATGTGTGAAGGAATTTAGACTTCAGGTAATGGTTAATTCTACTATCTCATCATTATTCAGTATTTATTATGTTTATGTCTCTGCATGGGAAATATTTAACTTCCATATCCATGTTCTCAAAAAAATTAAAAACGTTTTTTAAGTTTCCGCTATATTTTAATAAAATCATTTTTTACACATGTTTTAATTATTATAAAATGGGTTGAATGTATTTTTTTCATTTTCTAAATGAGGTTATTTTTGACTTTACAACAAAAACATGTACAAATGTTTTTTAACTTATATAAAATGAGAATATTTTCCTACAATAATGATTCCATGATTATTTTAATATATATTTTTACATGTTTATAAGGATAGTTTCAAATAAAAATGTTTCTTTTATAATTTCATATCTTTATAAAAAAATAAGTGAGTTCAAAGTGAAAAATGGCATTTCCCTCAAGACACTATTAGTGATCTTATTAGAACATTTTCATATATTTCAATATACTTTTCGAAATATAATACTACATTGAAGTAAATATATAATGATATCATCTTCCATATTTTATTGAATAGTAAATGATTTTTTTGAATTGGGATATTCTATTTTAATAAAAATCCATATCTTACTCTTGATGGTATATCATTATTGATTGGGGAAATTATTAACATTTGTTATACTTGATTAAATATAATGTTTTGTGATGATTATTCTTCATCCATTTCTTATAAGGTATGTACTAGACTTTTTATGTCATAATAGGGGCCTGCTATAGCCCCTCGATGCATTAGAAGGTCTCATGAGAAACATTGGCTTGGGAATTAGCATTGGGCTTACACATTTATGTAAATTTCTTTGCTTGAGGACATGCAACTATGATTACAATGATCAAAATTATTCACTTCCCTTATTATTATATTATATATTGATTTAAAACAGATTATTTGATAAGTTATAATGTAAATAAATTAGATTCTATCCTATTTGATTGTGGGTTTTTTTATTTCAATTTATTTCGTTCCTTATTATTCATGACTTATTTAGCTTATGTTGTATTCATATCCTTACAGAGAATATGAGATCACATTTTTTTATTTTTTTTTTTCCCTAGGATGCCAAGATTTATATTGTGATTTATATTATTGGATAATCATGGAAATAGTTGTGTTATCAAAATAATATTATCTTGTATTTTATTATTTTATGTATAATGTATGATTCAAGAATGTATCTATTTTTTTAGGAATAATAATGTTTTTAGTCCTTTGTGATGTTGTTATTTGTATCATGTTCCAATTTAATAATGTAACCTCTTACTATAAGCTATTATCATTAGGTTTTTAATGTTGGTATCAGTGTAATTTTATTAGAAAACATGTAAAAAAATATTTAGAAAAACGCGGCCTGAGGAAATGTAACCCTATAACAAACTTTTAGAATATTTATAATGTATCCATGATTATGATTTTCATATTAGATATACACAAATTTACAATGTATATTAAATTTTTTACTTGTTTTGAAATTATACTTTATGATTTATAATATAATATAGTCTATTCTATTGTTTTGAAATGTGGCATAGTATAAGGAATATATACCATATCAATTCACATAATACATGTTGGGATTTAAAAACTAGGAAATAAAATTGTGTTGGATCTAGAGCTTCTTATGGATCTCAATAAATAATAATATATTTGGACAAATGACATAGGTTATGAGTAATAACCATACCTGTATGGAGTAGACAGATGATCCATAAAGTGGAATAGAAATATTTTACCACATCATGCATCAGCATCCATCATCATTTAATAGGACTACAAATCCTTTTATTGTTTTCCAATGGATAATTTTCTTATTGAATAAATTTCCCTATTTGGGAATTAATGATAAGGAGATGTTTGTCATTGAATTATATCTCCTCTCAGGAAATAATGATTACTAGTTCTAATTTATTCAAAACATAGTAGTGGATGAGGAAATAGAAAACAATTAATTTAAGGATTGTAATGATAATTTATTGGAAAAAATTTTCCTCACAAGTAGTTAGTGTATATGGAGAGATAATTAATGGATTTGAGAAAAAATGATGATGGTATTGATTTTATGTAGGAAGATAATATTAAAAATTTAGAAATCCTCTCTTTGGACTATGTATATAATCAAATTAGAAAAATTAACCACTTATTTAATGGGTGTAAGAAAATTTACTGAGGGGGAAAAGTCTCCCAAACATTATCATCATATGAGGATATAGTATCATGTTCTATCAAGATAGATAAATAATACTCTGAGTCATATGGTTAAAAATATCTAAAAGAAAAGAAGGGGTTATTGAGTACTCTATAAAAGGAAACAAGGAAATAGAGAATAATGGAAGGACATAATTTTCAATATGTAGTAAATATTGAAAGAAAAATAAAGGAACATACCTGTTGGGAATGTGAGTTTTCTGTAGGTGTAAAGAAAAGGGCCTCTAGGCCATTGATTTCATTTGAATGAATGAATCCAGAAATTTTCAATGCTTCATTTATAAGGAGATGGTGCACTATGAAAATTATTCTCTTATACATTAAGGGAACCTTCCATAAAAAGGACTAAGGGGGAAAGGATAATAATATGAGATCCCAAAGGTGGAGGTTGAATTTCTAAATAATGTGGTGGTAGATAATTTAATCAGTAAATAAAAAGTTTCTAAATCATAATTTGAATTTGGATCATCACATTCATTCATATCTTCCCATATTTCCAAAATATTAGACATTACCCCTTCACATTAAGAGGGGAGTTATTAGTTTACACTCCTAGTGGAAAAATCACTACAACACATATGGGTCAAGAAGTTCCTATTATGACACATAAAAATTCTCTATTTACCGATTTTATTCTCATACATATAGTTGAATGTAATGACCCAAAAATTTCAAGGAATTTTGTTTTAAATACTTTGGAATTTTAAGTGTCCCCTGTTTCTGAAGGCGGCTGATTCAGAGGCCCGGTGTGCCCGGAATCAATTTCTATAGTTTGTTAAGCTTTAATTAACAAGAGTAAGCAGTGTTCTTGAAAAAGTGGAATAACTCTTAATGGTTACTAAGATCAGAAATCTGAGGGAACCGTTGCGTTCAGGATGGAGGGTTTACCCTAGGCGTGACTTAATATTAGTCGGCGCAACCCTCCAGTGAACAATCCCAAAAATAGCATAACCGTAAATAAATTAAATAAATAAATTATTTTATTTTTCAAATTCTTATTACTCACAAATGGTATCTCGGATTAAAAATCTAATACCACCACCGAACTCATGAGGTCATTCTTTGTTTAAGCAGATACTAACTTTGGTCGGTGTGGGATAGTAGAAAAAGTTAGTTTTTGGCCACAAATTAAATAATTATGTGGAAATTATTTTATTGTAAAATTTATAACTTCTAAATGGTGAGTCAGATTAAAAATATGAGATTATCGTTGGGTTTGGTGGGGCACGTTTCACCTAGGCAGAGCCTAACCTCGTCTGACGCGAGTCGAGGGTGACTGATAATAATTTTCCAAACTTTTTTTTTCTGGTACATTCTATAAATGTACGTTCAGGATTTTATATCTTTTGGACCGGTGCTCGAAATTAAAATCTGAGGGCACTGTTGAACTCGTTGCGTCAGTAATTTCATAGTGAGACCTTCACTGTAGTTTCTTTCTAAAGAGTTTGGATGTTAGTTTTTGGATTTTTATTAAATAAAATAATAATGAAATAAAATACAACACTTTATTTTATTATTAAGATTCCATGTGTTGTGTGTGTGGTTAATTGGAACCTCCCTTTGGGGGTTGGTGGTGGGACCGCCACACCCTAACATCCCATGGGTGGATGATTGGGGTGGGAACCACTCGAGAAGCATAACCTCCCGCGAGAGGTTATTGCATGGGGTCCACATGGGGCTTAACCCCCCATTTAATGGGAGGAGGAGAAACCTCACAAACCTCTCAATTATTGTCGTGTGTTAATATAATATTAATTATTGTCAATTAATTTTATGTCTTGGCGTGAAATTAAATGTTGTGTGTCAACATAAAAATAAAGCTATCAATTAATTTTATTTGTCAACATAAAATTAATTGATGTCAATTAATTTTTATGTGGCAATGCTTTTTAATTCACTTGACCCTCCCCCTCTTGTATTTTTTAATTTGAGTAACCGAATCGTTTAAATTTAGGTTGGTTCCTCATAAATGAACTCTCATAAATTCTATGATGGTTACATGCCTCTCCCCCTCTCTTATATATAGAGAGCATGGGTGGAGGATTTGGGATGGCTTCACCAATCGATGAAACCCTGCTAATGTGACGCAACACCCAACACTTGGAGGATTATGCTTCCTCCAACGAAGAATGCGAAGATGCCAATAATGAAAAATTATTCCTCGAAACCCCCTTCTGATGTGGGATCTCTTCGACGGCCCTTCATACTTCCTCTTTGTTGATAACGGACCGACACACAAACTCAGAAGTGGAAGCGTATGGTGAACGATGTCAACATCACCATCCCTCACGACGAACGAACGTTCATCGATTAAAAAGGTAGGGGATTTTCATCAATTTTAAATGAATAAAATTTTTCTTCCTTCTTCATTAAATCCATGTTTTAGCTTCGAAAAAATTATACTCCTTAACACGGAGGGCGCGGCCCGAACGTACACTACCTGATGACCCTCCGTTGATCCTTGTTTTATATTGATGGACGCGGTGACGGAAGAGGTGGCAGTGACAAGAGGAAGCGGCGACAATATGATGTCCATGTGGAGAAGAATCGCAGCCGGCATTCATGGGCCACTCGGATGAAGAAGAACCGGCCGGCCATAGCCGGCGGGGCTGGTGGAACCACGGCGCCCCATGGCACTGCACTGCGGAGGACCGCTGCCCGCTCTCTACGGGACGCTTCGGCGGGAGAACCGGTCGGTTCGTCAGCCGACCAGGTTGGAGGGGGCCGCGACACCTCCTGACTTCGCATGTGGAGAACAGTAGCCTGCCCATGCGGGCCACTTGCGCTAGAGAAATCGGTCTACTTCAGCCAGTGGGGCAGGAGGGCGGCGCTAATCGGCGCCTCCGGTTCGAGAAACCACCTCCCCACATCGCTTAGCCACCCGGGCCGATCCGCGGCTAGAGAGGCTGGTCCGTGCTGCATGCTTCACTGGGCCGATCCGACACTAGTCGGGTTAGACCTTCCAAAACCGGGACAACCCCTCCTTCCAGCCACTAGGCTTGACGGGGCGGGCCTGTTTTCACTTAAACGTGTATAACTTTAAGATCGCATGTCCGATCGACGTGTCGTCTGCGGAACTGAGACCCTTGTGATGAAGAAATCCTTTTTCGATACTCTAAGTGAGTTTTGGATGACTTTGTAAAACATATAGGTTTGGAATGAGCGTAATTCCAACCGGTCCCCTGGAACAAAAAAGCCAATAACACTCAGATCAGGTGTCTGATTGACGTGTCGTCTATCACCTTGGGTATCTTTTGATGAGACGGAACATTAGGATATATCAAATCTTGACTTCTACATAGTTGATGTATCTACATCTTTGCTCGAGGATCAGAACATCCCAAAATCTAGTGTGTTTTGTGCCAGAACACTAGAGCTAGTTGCGACTACGTCGACTACAGTACTGGGATCCTCCATGGGTTCGACGACAACATCTATCGTACTGGGATCCTCCATGGGTTTGACACTGACGTCTTCCGTACTCGGATCCTCCGTGGGTTTGAAGATGATTACTTCTGTACTAGGATACTTCATGGGTTTGACGAAGACAACTACCGTACAATGATCCTCTGTGGGTTCGACGACGATGTCTAACATACTGAAATCCTCTATGGGTTTGGAAAAAATTTCTTATGTACTAGGATCCTCTATGGGTTCGACAGCAACGGCTTCTGTACTTGTATCTTGTGTGGGGATAACAGCTTATCTGGTATAGTATCCTATGTGGGTTTGATAGATTAGATGAATCAGTGACTACATCTGATCATCCCTATCACTCTAGAAAAGTTGTATACCTGTGTGAGGTGAGTCTTGAATTTCAATAATTATCATCGATGTGACTTACATACATTCCTGTGTGGATTGGGTTGTGCTTGGACTCTATTGTTGGATCCAAAATTTGATTGATAACATAGATATATGTATGGGAATATACCTAAGTATAGTTGGTTGATACTTTGTGATCATGTCTTTTTTCTGTTGTTTAACCTTCGTGGATTATGGGAGAGCTTCGGGGTCTCAGGGTCCCTACTGAGTATTGTATACTCACCCCTACATGGAATTTTCCCACACTACGTTGTGTTGGATGTAGATGATGGACAACAGTGATTGAGTTAGAGACTTGTAGAGATGGGCGATACCCGTAGGTGGACCACTTGGTGAGACATACACGGACCGGACTGACAGACCTGAGGGGCTGAGGAGGCCATCTGAACCCCCCCTTCAGGTGTGATTTCAGGAGGATGACAGAGTAGTTGCTATTTTACTTTATTGCAGTTGTACTAGCTTTACAGTTGTACTATACATACTGTTGGGCTTATATTTCCAGCCCCTTTCCTTTCAGCACATAATTTTGTATACAGTTTTAGTAAGCGCTTACTTCAGTTGCGTAATCTATTCTATTTGTTTACTTTTATAAAGAAAATTCCTTCCTTGTATATGGATTTATGCCTTTGGTGCATGTCTCCATCCCCTGGCCTATGGAAGGTGGGCCTAGGGTAGTCACGACATGAGCCCCGAGGAAGGGTCATGAAAAATTGGTATCAGAGGTGTCATTTATACAGTAGAACTCAAAACTCTTATTATTCTTTTATGTGAATCAATAGTGTTAAGAGTATTATGTGTGGTTATCAGTCTAGGGAATCCAGTGTTGGTGCGGTGGCCGAGGTATCCATAAAGCAGGACCCTGACCTCTGATTTTCGACTCGGTTCACGAAAACACTGATTGTATGTGTGTTTCAAAAGTTTTCTTTATGATTACTTTGTGTCAGCTCACCAGGTATACTATTTGACCATGGTGCACCTATTTCTTTTTCGGATGACCCCACGAAGGTATCCATCTAGGGTTCCGAGTTACGTATGAGATGGTATCCCACCGAGCGTTGAGGCCTCGGTGCAGGGCCCCATCATAGCGGAGGCACCAGCAGTACCACTACCCACTGGGCCACCCATACCACTCGCCCTAGCAGCATAGAGTGAATTCCACCTGAGTGCATTGCACAAGTTCCAACACTATAGGCCCCCAGGTTCTGGGGAGGGATGGACCCACACGCAGCTGAGGATAGGCTGGAGGCTATCATTAATGTTTTCAGATTGGTAGGGACACCAGCCGAACTTATGGTGGTCCTTGTGACGAGTCTCCTGCATGCAACAGAACGTAGATGGTGGATCTTGATGCTCCAGGTGCAGGACGAGGCATCTTTACTCTGGATGGACATTGAGAGTATTTTTCGCTCAGAGTTTCTTCCAGCCACCCTTCGTGTGGTGTTGATTTAGGAGTTACTTCATTTTCAGCAGCGCAACATGACAGTAGCTCAATACTCAGCAAGGTTCACCAACCTCTCATCAAACCCCACATACATGGTACGAGACCCATTTTTCAGGGATCGGACCTTTGAAAATGGACTTAGACATGATATCAGGGCTTCGATGATCTCCCTAAACATCCCAATGCAGGAGGGGGTGCTGTAGAGAGCCCTTCTAGTTGAGTGTTTTCTCGCTGAGCAGTCACCAGCGGTGAGACCCTCCGCAGGACGACACATAGTAGAGTCTTCTGAATCCTCCAGTAGACAGTTGATGCATAGGTCCAAGTAGATCAGGCCATCAGGTGAGAAATCTCGAGATACAGGTTTGGTTGTGTGGGGAACACGAAACATAGCAATCCATATGAGGATCAGGAAGTGCAATGCATGTGGTGAGCTAGGTCGCATGGCTTGATACTCCCCGACCCACCCATCAGATGAGAAACAGGTAGTATAGGGACCCCCAGGTAGAGTTCTGACTGTGGTAATCTACCGGAGAATGTGGCTGTGGCAGAGGAGCTGGTCGAGTATTAGGTGGTGGACGACCTTTCGAGGCCCTACCACCACCACCACCAAAAGGTCCACCCCGATCGAAGGAAACAGATGGACAGGGGAGAGTTTTGCTTCAAACAGTTGAGCCCTACGACCATAGTGCTCCGGGAGAAGGTGGACATGAGTGGGACTAGCTCCAGGCATAGATCCTTTTTTCTTCTAGCTTTGTTGATGTCGTAGTTTGTGGTTTATTTTTGTCTTTGTACTTTGAGCTTCAATAATAAAAGACACTTGTC
Source organism: Viscum album (assembly GCA_963277665.1). Lineage (NCBI taxonomy): Eukaryota > Viridiplantae > Streptophyta > Magnoliopsida > Santalales > Viscaceae > Viscum > Viscum album. Next base: position 1,530,674,561 of record OY728141.1, read on the forward strand.
CATGTGATTTTTTCTTTCCTACCATTTATCATGGTTTATACTGAGAGGTTTTGTTTAAGACCGTTGACTTGAACCTCACATTCGAGATTCCTACTAGAGGGGACCCATTGACCACACACTACTGCCAATACTGTGACTCAACCCTTAGAGGCAAGTGTAATGGTCGGATCTCTTAGTAGTAGCATCGAGGCCTTACGACGTCGTCCATGGCATGAAATAGTATCGTTCATGTCAGGATTGACTGTATTAGGAAAAGATTTTGTTTCATCAAGGGGATGAGACCGGATTTCACTTTTCAGTAAAGGAGAAATATTAGCAGCTCTTGTAAGACGTAAGTGAAAGAGGGTGTAGTAGAGTTATTTACAAATGGCTCGTCACACCCATAGTTTTTTGATCGAACAATTTACAATTTACTCTAATCTCAAAAGTCTGAGGTGTGTCTTCTCGTAGAAGGACCTGGACCTAATACGGTGGCATTTGCTTGACTTCCTCCGGGACTATGACTTTGGAATAGTCTATAATCCAAGGAAGGGGAACATTGTGGCAGTTTATCTCAGTAGAAGATCATACATTCAGCTGCTAGGAGAGGCGACAGAGCAGCTAGAAGCATTACAGACATACTTTGTGGATAGGGATGGAGCAGCCTTTCTGCAACCCCTCATAGTCACTCCTCCTCTACATCATAAAGTCAGCGAGGAACTGTACGACCGACCTTGCAGATCACCTCTGTGCTGGACTGACCCAGGGGAGTCAGCACTTGTAGGACCAGATATGGTTCAGGCTATAATGGAGAAGGTTTAGATCATCTAGGAGAAAATAAAGACTACATAGATAAGACAGAAGTCCTATGCTGATAGGAGATGGAGACCATTGGAGTTTGAGGATGGCGACCATGTTTTCCTATAGGTCTCATCTCGATGAGGTCTATGGAGATTTAATGACGCGGCGACTTTCACGGAGGCCCCTGTGGAGATCGAGGATTGACAGTAGCAGGTCCTATGTGGGAGGTTGATTCCACTGGTGTGCATTCGCTGGCAACACGGGAACCTCCAAGAGATCCCTTGAGAGCGGGAGGCTCAGATGTGAGCTCAGTACCCCCATTTGTTCTCCTAGTGTGTGTTGTAGATTTATTGGGATGTAAAGCCCTGAGGTGCGGGTAATGTAAAGACTCGTAAATTACAATTATTTGTTTTAAATACTTTGGAATTTTACGAGTCTGCAGTTTCTAACGGTGCCTGATTCTGAGGCCCGGTTTTCCCAGAATCAATTTCTGAAATTTTGTTAAGAATAAATTAACGCGCGTAAGTAGTTTTCTAGAAAAAATATAATAACTCTTAAATGGTTACTCGGATCAGAAATATATGGGAATCGTTGCACTCAAGATGGTAGGTTTACCCTAGGTTCATCTTAATTTTAGTTGGCACGAGCCTCCTGTGAATAATCTCAAAAATAGCGTAACCGTAATAAAAATTAAAAAAATTATTTTATTTTTCAAATAATTTTATCTCACAAATGGTAGCTCGGATTAAATATCCGAGACAACCAAATAACTCATGAGGGAATGCTTTTTTTATGAAGTCTCTAAATTTTTCTAGCGCGGGCTAGCATAAAAGTTAGTTTTTGGACGCAAATAAAATAATTATGTGGAAATTATTTTATTTTAAAATTCATAATTTCTAAATGATGAGTCAGATTAAAAATTCAAGAGTACTATTGGGTTTTTGCGGCGTGTTTCACCTAGGAAGAGCCTAACCTCGACCGGCGTGAGTCAAGGGTGACTGATAATAATTTTACAAACTTTTTTTCGTATACGTTTAGTAAACGTTTTTTTGGGATTTTATATGTTTTGGACTGGGATCGGAATTTAAATCCTTGGGAACCGTTAAACTCGCAGCGTCGGTAATTTCTTAGCGAGACATTCACCCTAGTTGCATTCTAAAAAGTTTGGAAGTTAGTTTTTGGATTTTTATTATAGAAAATAAAAAAAGTACAACACTTTATTTTATTTTTAAGCTGCCATGTGTTGTCTGTGCAGTTAGTTGGAACCTCCCTTTGGTGGTTGGTGCTGGGACTGCCACACCCTAACCACCCATGGGAGGATGATTGGGGTGGGGACCACCAGAAAAGCAAAACCTCCCACAAGAGGTTATGATGTGGGGTCCCCATGGGGCTTAACCCACCATTTACTGGGGGAGAGGAAACCTCACAACCCTCTCAATTAATGCCCTGTGTCAACATAAGATTAATTGTAGTCTATTAATTTTATGATTCAGTGTGACATTAAATTATGTGTGTCATCATAAAATTAAAGCTATAAATTAATTTTATGTGTCAACACAGTATAAATTACTGTCAATTAATTTTTATGCGTCAACGCTTTTTAATTCGCTTGACCCCCCCCCCCCCCCCCCGTCCTTTTTAAATTTGAGTAACTGCATCATTGGAATTTAGGAAGGTTCCTAATAAATGAACCGTCATAAATTCCATGATGGTTACATAGCTCTCCCCCTCTCTTATATATAGGGAGCTTGGGAGGTGGATTTGGGATGGGTTCACCAAGCGATGAAGCGCTGGTAAAGTGACATGTTTCCCAACACTTGGAGGATTACGCTTCCCCCAACTAAGAATGCGATGACACCAGAAATGAAAAATTATTCCTCGAAACCCCCTTCTGATGTGGGATCTCTTGGAAGACCCTTCATCTTTCCTCTTCGTCGTCAACGGGCCGAGACACGAACTCGGATGTGTAAGCGAATGAAAAACTACGTCAACATCATCTTCCCCTATGACGAATGAATGCCCGTCGATTAAAAATGTAAGGGATTTGATTCAATTTTAATTGAATAAAATTGTTATTCATTCTTCGTTGAAACCATGTTTTAACATCGAACAAATGATACCGCCTATTGTGGAGGGCGCGGGCCAAACGAACATGCCCCGACGACTATCTGTTGATCCTATTTTTATTTCAATTGAGGAGGTGACAGAAGAGGTGGTGGCGATCAGAGGATGTGGTGGTCATATGCCGGTCGTGTGGAGAGGAACCACGGCCCGCATCCGCGGGCTTCTTGGTTGAAGAAGAACCGGCCGACCGTAGCCAGCCAGGCTGGTGGAACTGGGGCGCCCCATGGCGCCTTACTGCAGAGGACCATGGCCTGCTCTCCACGGGCTGCTTTAGTGGGCAAACCGTCTAGTTCATAAGTCGGTCGAGTTGGAGGAGGCCGCGATGCCGCATGGAACCTCGTGTGGAGGAAAGCGGGCCGCTCATGCTTGAGAAGTCAGTCGAATTCATCCGGCCGGGCAGGAGGGCAGCGCCGCTCGGTGCTACTGGTTTTGAAACCCCCCCCCCTTCCATATTGCTCGGCCACCCAGACCGTGCGCTTCCCCGGACCAGTCCGACACCAGTCGGGTCGGACCCACCAAAACCGGGTTGACCTGACTTGCTAGCCACTAGGCGTGACGGGGCAGGCCCGTTTTCACATAAAAATGAATAACTTTAAGTCCGCGCGTCCGATCAGCGTGCCTTCTACTGCACTGGGACCTCTCATGACGAATCAGTTCTTTTGAAATACTCTATGTGATTTTTGGATGACTTTGGAAAATGGCTGGGTTTGGAACGAGGGTGATTCCAACCGGTCCCCTGGACGGAAAAGCTAATAACTCTCAGACCGGGTGTCCGATTGACATGCCGTCTGTCTTGTTGGGTTTCTTTTGATGAGATGAAACTTTGGGATACATCAACTCTGGACTTCGTGACTGTTTATGTATCGAACCCTTTTCTCGAGGAGCAGACCCTCTCGGAATCGAGCGTGCTGTGTGCGAGAACCCTAGAGCTTGTCGCGACTGCGTCGACTACCGTACTGGTATCCTCTGTGGGATCGACGACGAAGTCTACTATACTAGGATTTTCTGTGGGTTCTACGAAGAAGTCTTCCTTACTAGGATCCTCCATGGGTTCGATGACGACGACTAGCGTACTAGGATCATCCATGGGTTCGACGATGACTACTACTGTACTAGGATCCTCTGTGGGTTCGACGACGACTTCTACCTTAGTGGAATCCATAGTGGGATCGAAAAAAAATGTATTTTTTACTGGGATCCTCTATGGGTTCGACAACGATGACTTCTATTCTTGTATCCTGATTGGGTCTGACATCTTAGCAGGTCTAGTATCTTATGTGGGTCCGACAGCTTAGATGAATCAGTGACTACATCTGATCATCCCTATCACTCTACAAAAGTTGTACACATGTGTGATCTGAGTCTTTATTTTCAATCATTAACATCGCTGTGATTGACTTACTTTCCATTGTGGACTCGTTTGTGCTTGGGCTCAAGTGTTGGAGCCGAACTATGATTGATAACTTATGTATATTTATGGGCATATACCTAAGATGAGTTGGTTGATACTTCGTGGTCGTGTCTTTCTTCTGTGGTTTATCCTTCATGGATTCTGGGAGACCATATGGGTCTCGGGGACCCTACAGTGTATCGTATACTCACCCCTTCATGGGTTATGCCTGCACTATGTTGTGTTGGATGTAGATGACGTACATCACTCATTGAGGTAGAGACTTATAGAGTTGGACGGTACCCAGAGGTGGACCACTTGGTGAGACGTACAGGGAGTGGACGGATGGACCTGAGGTGCTGAGGAGGCCATCTGTACCCACCCTTCAGGTGGGATTTCCAGAGGATGACTCAGTAGTTTTTGTTTTACATTACTGCAGTTGTACTAGCTTTTCAGTTGTACAGTACTTACTATTGGGCTTGTATTTCTGGCCCCTTTCCTTTTAGCACATACTTTTGTATATAGTTTTACATAGTGCTTACTTCAGTTGTGTACTCTATTGTGTTTGTTTACTTTTATAAAGGAAATTCCCTCCATGTATAGGGATGTACGCCTTTGGTTCTAGTCTCCAGCCCCTCGCCTATTGAAGGAATGCTTGGGGTATCCACGGCACGGGCCCTGAGGACGGTTCATGACATGAATTTGACATAATCATTGGAATGGACTGGATTTCAAAATATAATGAAAAAAATTATTTCGATGAGAAATAATTATAATTATTGATATAGATATGTTATTACATATATTTAATGGGGATATTTCTCCATATTATACATGTCTAGATTCACCTCCAATATCCCTTCTCAAATGATATTCTTGTAGAAGAGGGAAAGAAACAACATACAGATGAAAAAGGTAATCAATAAATTTATGATATACATATTGATGTAATTTTTAAAAAAATCCCTAGTTATCCACAAGATATAGATGTCGAGTTACCATTATTTTAATCCAAGAGGATTTATTTTTATCTAATACTCTCTATAGAATTTCCACTATTGATCTAGTGGAGTTGAAGAAAAAACTAAAAGATTTTTGTGGTAAGGGATTTATATTCCCTTGTTTTTAACCATGGAGAGAACCTATTCTTTTTGTTAAGAAGAAATATGTATCTATTATGTTGTTCATTTATTTTATATAAATTAATGATATTATGATACAGAACAATAATCCACTTCATCAAATTGATGACATAATTGATTAACTTCATGGAGAAGAATATTTTTCACATATTGACGTCCATTCTGGATATAATCAGTTGTGAGTAAATAAGGATGACTTTATAAATATAATGTTATGAAATATTTTTGAAAATTATGCATTTACATTAATGCCATTTGTATTTACTATTTCACTTTCATTTTTTATAAATCTAACAAATAGAGTATTGAAGGAACATCTTCATCTTCATTATTCTATTTATAAATTATATCTTGGTTTAAGACATTAACTATGAGAAAAATGAGAACCACCTACGGATCATTCATGATACATTTATAAGAAATGAGTTATATGGAAAATTTATCCAGTGTTAATTCTAGCTTTAAAAAGTATTTCTATTAGCCATATTTTCTCTAAGGATGGAATCCCAAATGATCTTAAAAGGCAATAGACAGTACCAAAATACACTATACTAATTAATATAACTGAGTTATATTGTTTCATTTGTTTAAAAAGATACTATCCATCATTTATTCAAATAAATATGATTAGATAACATCTTAACCAAGATTACTTATAAAGGGGTTAATAATATTTGGAAAAAGGATTGTGAATAATGTTTTTACTAATTAAAAATGAGATTGGGGAATTATCTAATCATTAATCTACCATTATGAAATGGTTGTTTTGTTATATATATTGGTGCATTAAATTATACATATGGTTGTATGCTTAGGAAAAATGATGCAGTTATTTCCAATGGATCAATGAAGTTAAAAACAGATGAACATATTTATCTGACTAGTGATCTTGAGTTAGAAACCATAATATTTTCTCTGAAAAAATATAGAAACTATATTTATTGTGAAATGTGTGAGATATATATAGATTATAAGTGATTGAAATAAATATTCTCATGGAAAGGAATGAACAAAAGGAACAGTAGATGCTTTTAGCAACTAAAGGATTACGATATCTCAATACACTACCACCCTTGGGAATAAAATAAGGTAGAAGGTTCAGTAAGTATGAAGGATCGTTGACTTCTGATTAAATTGAATATTGTTAGGGATCTTGTCTTTTTTTATCTTTTAAATTGGGATATGGTAGTTATTAAGGAAGGGAAATATAAATCCTTTTTAAAATGATTTCAAAACCCTCTTTATAGGAAAAGATAAAAATTTCATTGTTTGATTGTTAGAATATTCAAAATTAAACTAATGATTTCAAGAATGGGAAATAAATATACGTTTTATATGAATATGGAATTCTAAAATTTGGAAGGAGGCTTTGTTTTACCTATATACATTCTCTAAGAATTTAATTATTTGACGATTATCATAGGTCAGTTTTATCTACACAACACGGTAGAAACAAGATGTATTGTTTTTTTAGGAATATATTTTGTTATATATGAAGCAAGAAATTTCTTCTTATGTGTTAGGATGTTTGGATTTCCAATAAGTAAATTCTGAGAGGAAACATAATAGAAGAATCATGGAACCTTTACATATTTTTACATGTAAATGGGATTAAATTACTATGTACTTTGTCATTAGTTTACCAAATAATCCAAGAATCAATGATGTGATGTGGTTTATTAATGATCAATTTACAAAATTTGAAAATTTACTCTCTATAATAGAAGATTCACCATAATAGAGCCTTGAAAATATTTATATATATTTTGTTCAAATGCTTCATGTAGCACCTCCTTCAATTATTAATGATCAAGATCCATGATTTACATATAAATTCAAGAAAATTATTTAGATGGATCTTGATAGCAAACTTCATATGAGCTATACTAATCACCCTTATATTGACAAGATTTCATAAATGACTATCTAAAATTTCGAAGACATGTTGGGGTATTGATCATTTGAATTTCAAGGTATATGGGATAAATAGTTCCCATTGGCATAATTCACCTATAAAAATATATTCCATTCAGGTTTAAAAATTCTGTATTATGATGCTTTAAATAGAGTTAATTGGATCAGAGGATTACTATTTAGAATAGGTGCATGCCCTTTCTAAAGTACATGATGTTTTCCATATATCTTTATTAAGAAAGTACATGCCAGAACTTATGTGTTTTATCACTTTTGAATAATTAGAATAGGAAGTTGTTTAATTTTAATGTGAAGAACATATCTACATTTTGGATATTAGAGAACTAGTGTTGAGTATTTGGACGACATGGCTGATAAAGGTACATTTGAAAAATCATAAGACAGAAGAGGCAATGTGGGATCATGAGGAAATTTTAATTAAGAACTACCCAAATCTATATATGAGATGATATTCAAGATATTTTGATGATAATTTTTTTTCATGGATTGAAGAATGTGACACCCTATGATTTTACTATATGTCCCTTTTTAAATAAATATAATCTCTTCGATATAGTATGTTTCATGAAACACCATGTTATATCAACCAATTATGGATTTCTATGTGACTATTATATCATCGACCATAAATTTATGGGTATATATATGAATAATTATTTTTTGATAAATAAATCGTTTATATATTTTTCTAATAAATTTATTAATTTTCCATTAAAAAAAATTAAAATTAAAAATAAATTAAAGAACATTTTTCTAAAAAACTATTTTTGTCCGGAAAATATATATATATAATTTAATTAAATATCCACTATTGGTGAATGATTTTAATTAAATTTATATGTTATATATTTAATAAAATGTATACACATCTATATAATATTTTACTATGCGTCGATTAATAATAATTCCATTTTAATTCATGAAAACTACATTTTAAAAATTACAATTTTTATCTTATTTTGCACAGATAATTGAAAATTAATTTCTATTACTTATAGGTACATAATTTTATTAAATCGATTTTATTTTTTGGAATTAGGTGGGATCAAATTCTATAATGGTTCCCCATTTATTTTTAGACATTATGAATAATAACCATGGTATATTTTATCACCTCGGTAAAGGTTATATTAGGTTGACATAGGTTAAAACTATGTTATAATGCTATATGTTTTCAAAAACATTACTATTGGAAGAATTTAATTCATCTCCAAACACATTAGAAAAATCATATAGTAGTTTAATAACACTCTTCCCGGAAAATGTTCAATATATTATTTAAATCAAATATAGTTAAAAAAATATCACACTCTTTATTTTTAATATCTCTTATGTCTGTACATATAAAAAATAAGGATAAAAACATTAAAAAAATTATATATTAATATTAATGATATTATTTTAATTATAAAAATTTATTTTTAATTTTTGAAAATTATATAATTACATTAAATGCATGTTTAACTCCAATACTAAAGTTATTTATTTAGGAGTCAAATAAAATAAATAATAATAATAATAATTTTCATAAAATATTAATGATTTAATGTGTCCACCAAATTTTAAAGATATATATGAAATATAAGATAGTTATAAAATCCTTATATTCATATTTATCTTTTTAATATTTTTGAGAAAATTTAAATGAATAGTTTATAAATTGATATTTATATTAATTTCCAAAACTAATATGTTACTAAATAAGTTAAAATAAAAAACAATATTATTTTTTTCCATGTGAATGGAATATAGTTAAAATCATATTACATGGTCCTTTTATGATCCATTTTTTAATTTATTGATTTTTTTTAAATCTTTAAGATTAATATAGTGATTATTGCGGTTAAGGACCAAAAATTAATTAACCAAGTGGTTAATCAAAATGATAAGGTTTATAATGACACTAAAACTAGTTTAAATTTTATTGGATGAATGGATAAAACCCTATACTACATTATCATTTAAAATCATTCTACCTGGAGTAATTTTTCATTGGAATTAATTTATTATAATTTAATCTTTTGGAAATTTAAAAAAAGTTCCCCTCACCAAAAATATAAATTGTGCCTCCTCACTCAAATATTTTCACCACATCGATCCATATAAATTGACTAATTCCTACCAATTTATTTTCTCAACATCTTTATACGTTTTCTTCAGTTTTTTATCCCTATAATACCTTCCTTAATTCCCTTAATAAATGATCAATATAAGGTCTCATGCAGACGCGGTAATTTTCATTCCCGGACTAGTTCAATTTATTCCTTCTTCTTCAAGTAGTAAATATCTAAAATTTTCTATAAAATAAAAAAATTATTAAATTTATTATACTAAATTTTCATTAGAATTATTAAACCTCCATTATCCACCCTCTTTTGCATCACATTTGATGTTAAAGTATCACTACTGCATACGTACGACTTTTCGTCTCTACATAGTTATACAATTCATTTTTGATTACAGTTGTTTATGGATGGAAATTAGGATTGGTTTAATATAAATATATATTTATAATATTTATAGCATAATTATAATTCTAAAAAAATAATTACATTTATACCTTATTATCTTCCAAACCATTGCTAAACGATAATGTCACTCGTGCATACATGTTGACTACCACCTCCACAAAGTAATGAGATTCATTTTCTATTTCTATTATACTAGGATAGTAATAAGAATGGATTTGAGGAATATATATTATTTATTTGATATAAGAATTATTATATAAATTTTCATTATTATTTATCATTCTTCCCTTCCATCCATAGAATAATGAAAATTGTGTTCATGGGCATGTACGACCTACCCTCTTTATGAACAATGTAATACATTTTTCTATATCTAACTTTAATGGATTAATTTAAATACATTTGTAACTAATATAAATGATATTTATATTATTATTAATATTATAGTTATGGTTGAACCTTTATCAATTTATAAATTCCAAAAATAAATAACCAATTCATACCTAAAAAAAGAAGCAGCTATTACCTAATGCAATGATTTCTATCCAAATTATTGTAAAGAAATAGATGATATAGGATAATAAGTGTGTACTAAATTTTATGATATTTATGGGTTATTTCAAAATATTTATAATAATATTATATGTATTAGACAAGTTTTTTTTAACATGTATAAAGGATGTTGGACTTGAGGTAAGGGTTTATTTCAAAATCTCATCATTATTTTGGATTGTTTATGTTTTAAGTCTCCACTAAGAAATACTTACCATCCAGGTCCTTGTTTCCTTTTTTTTTTGAATTTTTCATATTATTCCCCAATAATATTTTTAAATTTTATGGTTACCCATGACTTAATTTTTCAAAAATTGGTTGGAAAGGATCATTTTTTTTCTCTAAATGTGTTTCTTTATGAATTTTCTAATAATAAAATAGTAGTAATGTAGTTTTTTATCTTATAAAGAATGAGAATATTTTACCATATCTATTAAACCTCAATGATTTGGAGACAAATTTATATGTTTAAAATTTTATTTTCAATTAAAACATATATTTTTTTAATTGTTAATATTTTTAAAAAAGTGATATCAATGTGAAAATGGGTATTTTCCTCAACATTTTTTCAATTTTTTTATTGGAGAATATTAATTAATATAAAAATAATTAGTTTAATCTTAATATCTATTGAGTTTGAAAGCGTACAATACCATATACCATATTGTATTGAATGTTTTACGATCATTTTGACTCGATATGTTGTATTTTCATATCAGTCACCATAATACACAAGATCATTTACGATTATTTATTAGAGAAATTATTAAAATTTCATTTGCTATTATCAATGCCAATTTTAATATTGATTTTGTTTCACCCCTATCATATAATTAATTTATTGGACTAAATAAGAGTTATGATAGGCCCACTATAAAACCTCGATGCATTGGTAGATGCAATTTGATAAACTAACTTGGGTATTAGCTGACACATTACCCATTTATTTCAAATATCTTAACATTATTCCTTAACGGTATTGTAATTATGTTCAGAATTTTAAATTACCCTCATTATGAGATTATTTATTGATTTATAAGTGATTATTTTATTATTTACGATATCCGTGTTTATTTTTCTACCAAATATGATTATAGAATTATTTGATTTCCATTTATTTATTATCATATTATTAATCCCTTACATATCATATAATTTATGCTTACCCTTACTAAGAATATGACCTCACCATTTTTATTATTATTTACCTAGGATTCAAAGAAGTGTATTTTGATTTATATTCAGTTATACACAATGATAATAATAGTGTTATGAAAATTAATTCTATGTTATATTATATGATTTCAATTGTAATGTAAGTTTCAAGTTTGTATATAGTTTTTCAAGGTTGATAAACAATTTGTTCTTGTAGGATGTAATTATATACATATAATAACAATCTAGACATTTAACCACCAAATCTAAGCTACTAGGTTTGTGGTATTTATCGGAATGGACTAGCCTAAGGAGTATAATTTAATAACATTTCTTTGTACCATGAATAAATACTACTCAAAATGATTATAATTTTTTTTTGAAAAGACTCACTATACAAACAAGGAGAATAACATCATTTCCACTACTCACAGTTTCGATAAATGGTCTATATAATGATGTTCATTCATTGATCACTTAAAAAATTTCACCAGTAGTGAAATTAAATCTAATCCATCAAAGGGTTTTGTCATAGAATTCCTCATTTGGTTCCATATTTTCAATTCAATTTCACAATAACCGCATATATCCCATATTTTTCATGATTTATTTATTATTGTTTATAAATTATTCATAGCATTATATCACCCATTTGATAAGTAAAATCTATATGTATATTTTCCTCATTGTTTTTACTTATCCTTTTCTCTTTTTTTATCACAAAAAATTACAAGATATATTTTTTGGACCCACTAATTTCATTCTAATATATCCCATTTTATCATATGTTTTAATGATCATAAAAACCATCCTCTTATATTAAATATTTTTCATTATCTATGTATTAAAATAATATAAATTTCTAAATATTTATTATATATTGTTTTTATTTTTTTTAACGAAATTTTTACAATTTGTTGAAGACATATTATTCAGGAATATTCTCTTTATTAACTCTTACATTATTATAGTATTTATAAATTTTACTTTTTTTTATATATAATATGAAATGGTTGAGTCATACTCAAATATCATACAGTGGAATTGAGGTCTTAAAATGAATAATTATAATCAGAACGAAATAATTGTGAGAAGTCTTACATTAGAAATGTAGGCTTATTAAAAATTCATATGATATAAATAAACTTATATGTAGAAGACATATGAATAAAATGAATTCATAGATTGTGATGTGAAATTTTACAATTGGGATGAATTATTATGATATTATTCCAATTTGTATGATCAAGAACAACTCATTGGACTTGTGACAAAGTCATATGATCCAGATATAGTCTTCTGATTAACATAAATTATTACAATATGAGTGATGTATTTTTATCAGATAACAAGTCAAAGATTGAAATAAATTCCTTTTATTGAATAAAAGTCATATGATTGGAGAAAAGTAAAAAAATCAGAATAAATTCATATGATAAAGACTTATGAGGAAACAGAAGTCATACCAAATGAAATAATAATGAAATATAAAGACTAGTGAAATGAAGACATATGAATCCTAGTATTTCTCAATATTTTATTATTATATCATGGAACTTATTACTACTATATTTTTTCAATATAATTTAACTCCTACTTTTTATATCGAAAGATGAGATATAAAGATAAAGAAATAATGAGTTAGTTAAATTTTATATTTCTAATAAATTTTGTAGGCCCAAGTAATTTCATAGTTTATCTCAATGGATACCATTATTTTTAATATATTTGGAGAAATAATTATCATGAAAAATGATATATTTCTTTATAGTTACTATTATAGATTCTAATTAAATCAATGATGATAAAAATTAAAAACAAGAAGAAGTGTTTTTTTCTACAAGAACTCTACACTCTATTTATAAATATACTCTAACTATGTAAAAATTATAAGAATTTTTCTTGTTGATGTTGTCTATGATTTCATGTTATAACTAAATAAAATAAATTTCTTTTCAATATAAATCATTTTCAAATTCAATATCTATAAAATATCTTCATCTACATGTAGTTGATTCTTTTTACAATTTTACACAGCTGTAATATTTTTAAAAAAATTTATATAAAGGGTTAAACTACTTATATTCAGGGTAAAAGAGATTGTGCAACTTTATGTAATGGTAAAATCTTGAAGAATTATCATGAAACATTATAAAAACGTGTAGTTTATTTCACTCAATTTTGAAGAACCTAAGAAATGTTTTGGTGGAGTAAAAATCACAAAAACTACTTTGGGTGTTGGTTGAGTGGTTTTGGGAAACTTCTTATTTCATATGACAACTATAAAATTGATATGTCATGGTATTTATTTTTTCTTTTTTATTATACTAAATATCTAACTTATAGTTAAGGGAATATTAAATTGTATTTTTAGAAAGGTTTTTTTATCATGGAAAAAAATTGAACTCAATTATCCCCCCCAACTACCATGTCAATGATCAATGCCTACATAGAAAACAAATTGGTATCAAGTCATGTGATCTTAGAGATCTCCAATTTTACATGTTAAATTATATTTATATTAATATCTTTTATAAATATATGATTCTATAAAATAAAATATTTTGATTATAGAAAACTCGATCAATAGAGAAAACTATGGGTGTTAGAAATCTATGATGACCACCTGCATAAAAACCCTTGGATTAAAGTGTGTTCTCAAGTTATGAATCCTTATGAAAAAATCAATGGTGAATCAGAACCATGGGATTATATTAAAATATTTAAATATTAATGACCTATTATTCTATTAATATTATTATTTTTGGATTTGGTCATGAGGTGTTTAACCAAGATTCACAATGTGGTATAGTTCTTGAAATGTGGACTACTATTTTTGATACTTATAATGGGATATATTGTGTCAAAAAACATTCATACATCACTGACATGTTTTATTTTGACACATTAATAATTTTTAAAGGAGAAAATATCATTCAAAAGAAAGTAATAATAACAAAATATATATATATATATGTTTCTACCTTTGCTAATCCAATTCCAGAATCATATCAGGAATTTAAAGTTCTCATAGTCTTCCTATTCAAATGGACTGGAATTTTATTTTCAATAATAAAATCAACTCTAGTCAAGGATCTAAAAATATATTATTATATTCAAACTCGTATGATGTATGTGGCTTAAATATATAATAAATTTGAATATAAAATATTAGTTAAAAAGGGAAAGATTTCTTTGAAACTCTATAATTCAAGGGATGAGAAAACAGGAAAAAATTATAATATAACTCATATAATATATAACTGTCATGTTTTTTACATTATTATAGTTATCTTTCTACATTATCAGGGATATTCATAATAAATTTTATATGAGGGGAAGATTCCATAAATCCTTTAAAAAGTAAAACAATTAGATATTCAGACTAATGTAGATGTAATGAAGCAAAAAAATTAAGAATTACCAAGAATTATTTTCAACATTTTAAAGATAATAATAAATCAAAATATACATCACATAGAAAATGATATTATATGATAAAGAAGATGAAGTGTATAGAGGATACGTGGAATGATTATTAATTCAATAGTTATGATTCACGTATTGACTCAAAAGTTTACAAATATAATAAAAAAATCTTATATATGATCTATATATCAACATAAGAGGGACAATACGATTATGTTTCTAAATGTGAATTTAAAATAGAATGTTCAAATTTTTAGGAAGAAAAAATTACTGTTCAATGTTTTTAGAAAAGATAAATATTTTTTGAAAAAGAAAAAACTCATTAAAAATAATGTGATTTAATTATTAGTGAGAAATAAATGTTCAACAACCAAATTTTTTATTTGATGTCAAATCCTGATAAATATATTTTTTATGATATAAAACACAATAAAAATATTAATAGTTTTCAAATGAGGTTAAATCACTAAAATATGTATTTAATTTTATAATAATGGTAAACTACCTCATTAAAATATATAGTAATAATATATTTAATAACATTTGGTGACAATGATAGAGGATATATCCCTTTCGGTGACAATTATATAGGAAAAATCATTAGATATGGTTTATTTAGATATATATATTCAATTATTATCAATACGTATCTTGATATTTAAGACTTGAAATATAATCTTATAGGTATATCTGAAAATTATAATGATTCCATTGGAGTTTATTTTTCTAACAATTCATGTTTTGTTTTTAAAATCATTTATTTTCTTTGTATATGACCTAGAATTTAAAAACCTTCACCATTGATCTAAATTATTTTTTAAATAAAATTTAAATTATTTAAATGATGAAATAGATGGATCATAGATTGGCATAGAATACATAGAAATTTCAATATTAATTCTTGTTGGAAATTTTCTATGAATAAATTTATTTCATATTTACCTCAAATTAGTCTGTGTAAAAAGAAATTGTATGATTTATTGAAAATTTTATAAAAATTTATTTATTCAAGACAATTATTTTTTTTACATCTATATCATTATAGCATATTTACCTCAATTTTTTTATACTCTATAACTATGAAACTAGGTTGATGATCAAATGTTTATGATTTAGTTGATGATTTTTCTAGACATACTTCGGTTTACATTTTAAGGCCTAAGAGTGAATCTTATTATGTTTTTAAAATTTTTGTATTCTAATTCAAAATTTAAAGTATTTTAAAATTTTTTCATTGAGAACTGGCGATAGGTCATAGTTTGATAATCATGAATTTAATTCATTTTTCTCAAATCAAGTCAATAAAAATACCATATATACCACTATGACACCTCAATATAATGGTATTTTTGAGAATATAAATATAAAGAAGTATGAAATATCAAGATATGGGTAATGTAAATATATAATTTCTAATCATTTTTCGGTTTAAGATACTTAATCTACATTTTGTGACATAATAAATGTTCTTATAAGTCATATATTACGAAAAATACTGTATAGGATAATGAATAATATAATACAAATAGGTGGATTCATTAAATTTTTCGGATGTAAAGGTTACATCATAAACACTGAGGAATTTAATGGTATGTTTGATAAAATGAATGATAAATGAGTCATCCTTGGATATTATAGTATATTTAAAGCCCATAGAGTTTTAAAAAATTTAAAATATAGTTTAAGAATATACTAATGACTAATTTTATGAAAGCACTCTCATTGGTAAAATAATTCATGTGGATGACCTAAGTGATTATTGTAATTACATTAGACTTGAACTTCTATTTTAGGAAAAAATTGATGATAATATATTTCATGATCAAGTACATTCCATCCATAAAGGGATAAAATAGATGAAACTGAATGTTTTCTAACAGATAGACCATGAAATTAGAAATCAATACATTTTTTACTGTTATATGAAAACTAGATGAAAGTGTTAAAACTAGAAAAAGTACCAGAATCATAGTTATGTTTTATTCATTTTTATCCCAACGTGAACCTAAAACCATCGAGGAAGACATGAATTCTGAGAGTTGGTTATTATCAATACCAAAATCTTTGAACTTGTTCAAGGGGAATAATATATGGCATTTAGTTAAAATACCATGTGATTATGAAGCTATTTTTTCTAAATAGTTATTTAGAAATAAGTAGGATGATTATGTTTTGATCACTATAAATAAAGTTAGATTCGTCCATAATGGTCACAACCAAGAAGAAAGAGTGTATTATGAGGAATCATTTTCCCCATATCTATATTATAAGCTATTTGGATCCATCAAGCTAAAACATCTAATATAAACCTTAGATTTTTTATATGGATGAAAAATCTATATTTTTAAATCATTTTTATTATAAAGGAAGCATATAATATACAAACTCAATGTTTTTAAAATTATTTATTTCCAAATTCTGTTTTAAAATATAACAAATATCTATCAAATCTTAAATAAGAACAAATGTCTTGGTATTAATGCATGTGTTATTTTATTTTATCATTTATTTGATGGTAGGCCTATATCCTCTTTTTTTAGAGGAATTTAATAAATAATATTTTAATTTACCAAATTTATGTTGATGATGTTTTTTCTCAAAAATCAAAAAATATGAAATGAATTTTAAAACCTCAATCAAAAATAATTTTAAATAAAAAAGATAGTTTCATTAAATTTATTTTTATATTTTAGATTTATCAAAAATATTTTAGGAATTCTTTAAATAAATGTAATTGCACACCTGATTTTATCAAATGGTTTGGACTCAAAAATAGAATAAATTATTCATCTCCAATGAACAGCAATGTTAAACTTTATTTGGATGAAGTTAAGAAAATGAAAAAAAAAGATATATTTAGGAATAATTTTTAGTTTTCTTATATCTATCTGTTAGTATAGTAGAAATAATGTTTATGGTATGTTTATATGATTTACTTTTATCAATCCCTGCATAATATCATTTAACTACTACTAAAAATTTATAATATATTTAAAAGAAATTATTTCACTTTCTATAAATTTTAAAAAAAATTGTGTTTTTGCTAATTTCAAATAATGATGCAGTCATTGGAGGATTTATGTTAAATAAGAAGAGTTCCTCTAGAAATTATCAATTTCTATGTAAATATTTTTTTCATAATCATGTAAAAATTTGAAATTTATTTCATTATCAACTGATTAAGTTGAAAATATTAGAGACAGCAGTTATTCTTCTCAAATTGTGTGAATAAAACCCACAATGATGATCATAGGATTCAATATTAATATTTTACCAATTAAATCTAATAACAGAAATATTATCAATATTTCCATAAAACATATAACACATTTATGAGTGAAACATATTTATTTAAGGAATCATTTCTTGAGAGATCAGACAAAAACAATTAATATCAATATATAACATATTGTTACTGAAAATTAGATGGAAGATATATTTATTGACCCCTTACCTACTATTTGATTTGATTTTATCAAAATTGAACTACAGATTCTAGTTTCATAAAATTTCTAATTTTAATTTCTAAGGGTATATAAATTTCTTTTGGGATATTTAAATTTATTTATTAGAAAATTTTGATTTCATTTTAAAATTCTGTATTCAAAATCACTAAGGTGATACATGGCCTAATTTTTCCTATATAATAATATTAACATAGTTTATCACTCCTTTGAAAAAACTCACTCTCTTGTAAATCTTATGAACCCTTTATATCTCAATTTTTCCGTTTTTTCATCCTTAAAACTCTAATACGTCAATATCTAATCAAATAAATCTCTATCATGATGTAATTATTGGAATGAACAAGAGATATAAAGGAGATTTCCTATAAATCATTAGAATATCTAGGTCATGTTGTGCTAAAAAATGAGTTTTACTAAAGAAAATTATTCATATATGATTCTTAAATATTACAAATAAAATATTGAACAAGGTCCTGGTTTTTCATAAATATTAATATTTATTTAATGGGAATAATACTAGAGTTGTTTTTGAAATGGAAGTCTATTATTTTTATATGAATGCTCAGTTTCTATTTTCTCTTCTTGAATTTATAGTGCAACCGAAATTGAATGAGAATATAATTTCCATTTCCTCTATGGATATACCATAAGCATTCGATTATACCCATCATGGTAGAAATATCTACAATCATTCCTTGAATAGTGATGATGAAATAATACCTTCAGTTACCATGGAATCACTATCTGATACTCCTATTATTCAAAATAAATATTAAAATGCCTTAGAAATAATTAAAGGGTTCTGTCGATGTTTATTCAGGATGAAATATCCCAAAAGTCCATTGAGTTTTTGAAATATATCCTTTATGAAAATAATATATTGTATTAATTGATTAATAATAAGAATTTCAATTTAAATGGATTCATGATTTATTATATACATTATTGTTTACAGTGAATATATTGGTAAATGTTCTATCATTATGGAATGTTTTTGCTTTCATTTTTGTGAAGAATAATGTCTCTCTAAATAAATAAAATGGTGTGAAGGGACAATGTAATCACACCCTTTGTAATTTACTTATAATAAATGTGTATCTATTTTGGGATGTCTCTCTAAATAATTTGGTAGTGATGAAAATAGGGGTGAACGAAGCTAGATAAGATGTCGATGAATACGATAACCCAACTGCTACTCATGGGGAGAAGTAAATGTTGGAAAATATTCCTGATATATCATTTTGAGGGGGGGCCAATCTAGGAATAATTTTAGAGAATATATTTTTTAAGAAACAGTTTTTTTTCTTGAACAATTATTATTAATGAGGCATAGGCTCAAGATTACAGGCCAATCAGACATATTGACAATAATTTGAATCTTATGATATCAATGTATACTCATCAAAAGGATTGTGTTGTATATTCAGAAGATCAGTATATTAATAATGTTATTTTGGATTTTCATAGGTGTAATACTATATTCAGTAATCAATATCATGTTTTTGAGGCTGGGACATGTGATATCACTAGTTCTATAAATGATATTCTTGTAGGTTTATTAGGATATAAACATGATGGGGTGATAAATAAAATTTAGGGGATTTAGAATCTAGAAATATTATAGTTTAATATATAAGTATATTTATTCAACATTCATATGATAACATCCCAACACTAGTTTTAAATGAAATAAGTTAATAGTTTCTTTGAGATGGTGATAATAAAAATATTTAATCACTTACTATTGGAAAAAAGTACTGGGTGTGCACTAAGTCAACAGTGATGTAGCTCAATAAAAATTTGGATAGCTTGTTAAGATATTTTCATGATTATTTTTTAAAGATTTAGAAAATATAAAATTAAATATTGATGTGATCAAATATAAGATAATGTCTTGAAATAATTAATTTCATATCATAAAGTAGATTTTAGTCTCCAAGACAATTTTTATTAGAACGATTGATGTTTTGGAAACTCAGGGTTAACCACTCTATGATTTGTAATAAGTTAAATTGAGATGTCTTAATGAAAACAATAATATTTTTTAGTAAAAACTTGTTAAAAAATTATATATATATATAATTATATAATAGACATCTATTTTTATTATCTAACAGTGGTTGTAAGTAATCAGTTTTAATTCATCAAAATGATTTCTCCAGGTCAATAATATCCAATCTCTAAGACTTACTTCAATGATTTAAAGGAAATTTAAATTTCATAATCTACACTACCAAGATTTTTAAAAAAATCAGATATTTTCAAATATAATTATTTATATTTTGTAAACTAATGAGAAAAAAAATGATGTTTCTTCATAATATGTTGATTCATTAACAAAAAGGGTGTCTTCAATGCTACGTGACTCGATGTCTTCATACACATTTTTGAGTATAAATGGGATTTATTTTTCGAATTCACAAATTTAAAATTTATTTAAGATAAATGATTATTAATATTTAAAAAATATAGATTTTATTTTAATATTTTCATTTCGATATGTAATATCTCTTTGATGAAAGCCACTTTGGATAAACTATTATCTTTTGAGAAGACTATCAACATTCTAAGAGAGGGTTATCTTACACATAATGATATATTTGAGATCATTTTTGACAATATTAATGTAATTCACAAAAAAATTAAAATTTATTTATATATAATTCATAATAATTATATTCTTGATCCTCATTTTATGATTAATCCTTTTGTAAAATTATAAATACATGTAATGTAATTTTAAAAGTGGAGGAGGTGGTTGTTTCCAGAAATCAACAACCCATCATCATTACTATTATATCTGCTAAAGTGATTTCAAAAATTCATGTGCAGGTCTTGGGGACACTACTATCTATGTGTTTTATAAAGGTAGATATTCAAGGAGAAATTAATGTTTTTGGAAACAAGCTATTGTAAATACCAACATTCATTTTTAACTTTTATATAAAATCTGCCATTAAGAGAATATAAATTTTTTTAAATTCACATTTTCCAATCAGGGGTGGAAGAACCTTTTTTCCAACACCATGTGGGTGATTTACTATTTCCATGTATTATTTACAAGACACATTTGATCCTTCTACCTCCTATGAGAACGAATATTAAAAGGGTTATGATCAAGTCATATCTAACATCCCACCTATATTGTCAACTGCACTCCAATTTTATACAACAAAATTGTATGATAAGGACATGGATGAGGACTTACATTCCCTTATTGTTTCTGGTGTAAATGATGTTTACACGAAAAACAGATTTCATGTTGGTGGAGATTCGTGTTCATTTGTACCTTTTGGTGAGATTCTCCATATGGATCCTTTTGTCCTAGTTTCTCTTGAACAATACTCTTTTTTACCTATTTCTTTAAATAAACCACCAATATGACAAAAAAAATATACATTATGAACATTCAACTAAAACTAATTATGATCCAAATTATTAAACTCTATTTTTTGTACATATTTGTCTGGGTTCTCAATGAAATATTTATATTATTCGATATAGATGAGTGCTTTATTCAAACTATATTCTCAATATTAATGTTTTTCCTTGGGATTTATGATTTATTGTCAATTTTTTTCTTTTAATAAGATTATACAATTTCGTTTCAAATATAATTTTCTCAGTATATTATATTATCATAGTATACTATCCTATTTTTTATAAAAAATTTGATAAATCAAATATTTTATGGGTTTTTTTATATCATATTAATGGTTATAACGTATATAAAAACATAATAATAATATTATAAACAACTTAATAATATTTAATCATTAATTTATTTTTATTATAAATTGAAATTTATTAAAAAAAATTAAAACTTTAAGGATAAATTTTTATGTGTTGTATGATCATCAAACGAGGGAAATTATTTTCCACAATGTTGTTATTCCTACATAAAAAATTTTATCTTAATTTTTTATACTAAAAAAACGATAATTTTTATTATTAATTATTTTCATTAATGGATAACATGAATAAATATTGAAATATATGATTATTAAACACATTTCATAATAAATAATTCCCAAGGAACATGAATTTGTAGTAACTTTGGAGACTAATCAAATAATAAATTTATTCCACAAAATATATTTGACAAATCCCATTATTTTATTCTCTAATTGTACCCATCATGAAAATTTCATACTTAATACCCTCTATTAAAAACTAAGGGTTATGGAAATATAATAACAAGTTAGATTAGATACTATATACAGATTAATATATGAGATATTAATAAATGATCACAAATGAGCATAACATAAGCATCCGGGTATGATAACCTGATCATAACATAAAAAAATAAAAATAAATCATTAAAATATAATTAATCATAATTCACAACTTTATACGTTGTTATAAAAAATTAAAAAAATTCATTATTTTTTGTAGTAATCTCTAATCAATCGAGATCCATGATAACATATCAAAAGAATAAGACTTAATTTTATGGCACACAAAAAATCATAGTGGATTATTTCTATAGTCAAGGATCACTTCCAAGAATATCATATTGCAATTGGGTACCTACCAACTCCAACATTTCATTAGAAAAGGTTCACTCCCAAGACTATCATAGTGGGAAGAATCCTTTATTAAACTGGGTTCACTCACCATTCTAGTATTTATTATATCATGAGATATTTATCTATACCAAATGTATTGGAGAGAAAAATAATTATAGGCCCTCCCATTATGAGATTAGATCCGTATATATTTCTTCTATTAAATCATAAAATATTCATCAAATAATCATATCATAACACCTATAAATTAAATGGGGTTCATAAACATTTCTTCGTAGCATAACCTGTAGAAATGAAACAGGATTCATAATGATTTCCTCACAACATAATTAACATGTGGGAATGAAATATGTTTCATGGAATTATCCTTCAATGATCATAATTATAATCATGTTATAGAGATAAAGTAGTTAGTATCATAATATCATATACCTAGTTAGGTTTAAAAATCATTTAATTATATTGACATAAATTCATAATACCTTTAAAAAAATATTTGAATATTTCTTTGAAAATAATAGAAAAATATAATTTTATATTTAAAAAAATTTAACCACAAATTATAGAATATTGAAAATATTATGTTTTCTAAAATAACCCTGAAATGTTTTTAATCATTAATCAAATAAAATAATTCTCATTTGAGTGAAAAAATCCATTAATACAATATACATTAAAAACATATTTTCCATACTTGTAAGAAGTAAAAAAATTACTATTTTAAAAAAATATACGTGAAAAATATTACTTTTAAACCACACTAAAAAATTAAAATTTATTGAAAACTACAATTTAAAAAAATTTCTACAGTTAAAAATGCCATAGTTTTTTTAAGATCAATGATAAGGATGAAAATGTTTGAAAAACCTTGAGGAAATATGGTCGTCATTTAATTAAAAAATCATTTATCAAAGAGAGGAAAATGAATACAATATAAGAAAATAATGTTACACATATAGAATAATAAAATGTATATGGTTTAAATGGTGATATCCATATAGTTTACCTCAACTGAAATTTCGCATAGGAAATTCCAAAATGAAATGAGATGAGACATAAACCCTTACCTAAATTCATGTCTTGCTTTTACATTTTAATATCAAAAATAACAAGTATAAATTTTTGATAAATATTTTATATTATTATATTCATACATAAAATACAATTTATCACACCTATAAATTTATAGATTATCCTTCTATTAAAAATTTCTTCATTGAAATAAACATTCAAGTAAAAACTCTTTTTTTCGTTCATGTTTTAGTTTGATGTTTTTGGTAATTTTATCATGATAATGGTTTCATAATATTTAGAATATAAATAATTAAATAAGTATAGTATTTATTAATTATATAAATAAGAATAAATATTCCTATATAGCGGTGATGGAAAATGATTAACATTGATTCGGGAATGTGGTAGTCTACATATATGTGTGTGTGACGTTATCATTTTCTAATAGATAAAAAGAAATGTAGGTATATAATATTTTATAATTTAAGAAGAATAATTATGTTTTAAATATAATATATATACATTAAATCCATCATATTAACTAACCGTGAAATATGGTGATGGAAAATGTATCATATCTCTATGTGGATGTGGTGGTCCACATTAGCACAAGAGATACATTCAATTTCCATTTGATGGAATGGAGGTGGGAAATATTATTTATATAATCATAATAACATCCCAATAAAAATATTTTTTTTGGGATGATTAATATTTTTTTAATATTTTAATGAAGAATGATACATGAAAAAGATTGCTAGAAACATATATCTATTCTTTCAGAACTCTGATTTGAATCACATATTGAGGACCCTTGGGATTGATTTTAAGAATAGAGAAACCTATAAATCATGAAGAGGGATTTTAAGAAGATATTATGGTAGTTTTTGGACAATATAATGGTCTCAAGCGGTGTGGAAAAGAGTAGAGAGGGGTGACCTTTTGTAAGTAAGGGGTGTTGAACACTTGTATTTATTAAGAATTTTATAACATAAAATGTCACTCTAAAGAGAATTTGAATTAAAATTAGACCAATTTGAACTATATAATGAGATAAAATCAATAAATTTTCATAAAAAATGATTTATATAAATATAAGTGGGATTCCATCCCTTATTTAACCCCCACCCCTTTGATGGTTCATTTTTAACTAAAACCTTGTTTATTTTTTCCTTTTTTTAAAAGTCATTATGACCAAATATTAATTTTCACCTATTAAATTATATAAAATATTTTTATTCTAAATATGGAATCCAATTTATAAGATTAAATTTCTATAGTTGGAATAAATTTCTTTTAAAATAACTACAACAAATGCAACGAAATTTGATTTCTAGAAAAATGTATTTTTAAGTATAAAATTGTGTTTACCTTCATTACATTTCATCTAAAAACTATTAGGCAAATTTTAAATATAAAAATGAATATATACTCTATAAATTTCATTAACATTAATAATAAAATATTTCTTTACTAAATTAATTATGATAATAACTAATTACAAAGACATAAAAAAAATTCTGAAAAATAACTCATTTTACCTACAAGTGATTTTATTTTGTTTTCTAACCAATTAAAAACTATTGAAATAAATTTATACATATAAAAAATAAAATTTAAATATTTATTTAGACTTATTCATGACCACTAATTCAATGGTTAGGTGATAAATGATAGATTCAATAATAATAATTCCACAGCATAACATGGTTAATTGAATCATAGTGTTGTGTGTAATGAAAACTATCATAAAAATTATATTTATTTAAATGTATGAATATAATAAATTATATTCATCTTACCAAGTATTAATATTAATATTATAGTGTTCTAAATATATTATATATATATTTTTATTCTAGATGAATTATTTTCTATGTGTGGAAGTCATACATTTTATATAAAGTCTTATCATATTCCGGTTTTTAAACATTATTCTATGTCAAGAAGTCATATAAACTGTTGTATTCATACACTAATTCAATATCCCTAAATAAAATAATTATAATTAATAACATTTTTTGTAATAACATACTTAAGATGAAGTCTTATGTTCTTAATGAAGGCCTAAAACAATGTCATATGAGTTATAAGAAGTCATAATGTGATGACTTACAATCAAACATAAGTCATGTGATCTAATGTAAATTATAGAGATTAAGATTAAGTATTATAATCAGAATACAAATATTAATATCAGTAATAATTGATAATATTAAGAAAACTATTTATGGTCATGATGGTGTCTTATAATAAAGATGAAGACAGATGATCAGAGATCATTCTTATAATGAAAAATCATGTCACACAATTGATGAAAATTTATATTATTGAACCAAATTTATATGATTAGAGTAAATAAATATGATTGAATAAAAGTTATACAGTTTAAAAACTTTTATAAAGTAACAATAAATTCATATTGTTAATACATAGGTATAGACACAATTCATATAAATCTAAATACTTAAAAAACCTATATATTTATGAAATTATGAATTACAATGATTAAGACATAAAAACATAGTGTTTATCAATATTTTATTATAGTTTTGAGGAACTTGTTACCTTTTTAGTATATCAAGATAATTCAACTCATTAATTATTTTAAAAAAAATGGATATGTTTAGATAATGAATGATTTGGTTAAATAATGTTTCTCTTTCATAGAAATGACATAGTCTCATGGAAGACTATATGTGCTCTTAATGGTCAGATATGTTTTTTATATTTTCGGTAATAAGATCACATGAATAAGGAAAGAATTATTTTTCTAATAATTTTTTTATTTCTTCTTGAAAATTTAAAATAATGTAAATAAATTATAATAAAAAATCATTAATATCTAATAATATCTACAGACATTGTTTTTTTCAATATACTCAAATTGTGTGATTGTAAAAAATAAAATATGAAATTGTTTTTTATATTCCATATAGTTATAGATATTGTAAAAAAAGTTAATTTATCGCTAGTTTGAAGTTATGTTAAATCTATTTGGAAGATCTACATCTACATTTAATTGATGCATGAAACTATGTATCGACGATGCAAGGTTTACTATTTATTTTTATGAAAAATTTTACACGCATAATACTGAGTGTAGTTAATATCATCGAAAAGTATTGTAAAGGGTTATCCTAATTGATATATTGTATACATTTTTAAAAAGATACTTATTCTTTCACTTAACTAGAAATCCCATAAGAAAAATGTCGGTTTATTTAAAATCACTGATCATGCATTCAGTGCTAGTGGAGTGTGTAACACCACCAAATTTTGGAATAAATTTTCTATTAAATAATATGATTATCTATAGCTTATGTAAAATGAAAAAATAAAATAAATGAAAATTTTAAATGTTAAAATAATTTATTACTATTATAAAATATCTACTAAATTAGAAAGTATAAAAGGAAGTAACAACATTATAAAATATATAAAGCAATGAAATTGATTAGAGTAGGAGAAGATTCCATTATTAATACCATTTATATGAAATTTGTAAGAGGTATATTTTCTTGGGTTTTATCTATATCTAGGAAATATTTAACTGAAATAGTTATTATATGAGTGAAATCATATATGAAAGTAATTCAAGCTCGTGGAAATTAGAATGCGATCAATACTCGTAGATTCACCACACTTGACTGAAAAAAAACCATATTATAAGATATAAAACATTGACCTTTATATTATACATAACTATGAATTAAGTTGATATTAATATGTAATTATTAATTTAATATGTAATTTATCATATTTTTTTGACTTTTACGGAAAAAAAGAATGATTATTTTTCAATAAAAATAATTATTCTTTATATTTCACAGTTAAATAATAAACATATAAGTTATAAATCTAAATATGATAAAAATTTGATAATTTTTAGATTAAAATTTAAAAAAAATATTTTATTATGATTTTTTGGTATTTTCTGAAATAATTGATTGTTATGTGAATAGTGAAAATTCTAGTGTTTGCTAATACCATAGAATTTATGACTAAGTCAAGAAGTAAGTTTAAAATAAAAACATATATAAATTAATGTCACAGTATATATCTAATTAGTAAAAATATACATTTCAAAATTCTATTATGAAATTATAAAAACAATATTTGAAAACATAGTATTATTTTCCAATCAAAATTATTTCGGTTTTCTTAGTTAACTATTATTTCTGAAAATTTTGTGTTTGGATTGATTTCAAAGACATGTAAAATGTATTTTTTAAAATGAAATAATATTTGTCATGAAAATAAAATTTATTATTAATTTTATTCTAAAAATAAATTTAACACTTAAAAATATAACTTTTATAAAAAAAGGTTTTTACGGGTTGCATACAATAATGTTAAAATAAATTTTTTTTACACTGTGAATTTTTATTTGATAAAATAAATTATATATTTTAAATTTATTGTTTATGTTTTTTTAAATTTTCTATATTATTATTAGGAATAAATGATAAATTAGTTAGGTAACATCTAGTTATCATGGTGAAATATAAAATGGGAAAAAAATTTATGGGTAAAAGGTTGGAAACATGTTAAACACATGTTTATAGTTGAGTGGTTAATTGATTTTCTTCCTTATACTCTCACCCACTTCACTAATTATTATTATTTTATATATCCTTGAATAATCTAAGGACACAATTGTAATGTAATGGGTATTTTAAAAAACATTCTCACCACTTATAAAAGGGGACTCCGCAACCCCTTTAAGGCACTCAAAAATGTCAGTTCCCTTAGTAAAACATATAATTTCATATTTCCCTAGAATAATAACTCATTTAAATAATTTTATATTCATAATTAATAATAATAATCCCTCCATTTCCATGGAATCATCCAAGGAAAACTGAAATTTTTCAATGTGAGTACTTATTTTTCAAAACAAATCTTCATTTTTATGTTATGTTTTTCATTTCTAAATTTATAATTAATAAATAATGAAATGAGTATTATTTGTATACCTAATGTTATTATTTTAGTATAATTATCATTAACCACCTTTCTCATATTCCCTTAAATAAAAATGAAAACATCATTCTTGTGTATGCACTACTACTGCCACCACGAAGAAACATATTGTGTTTTCATTGACACATTTAAGAAATTGTTATAAAAATGGGTTTAAAGAAAAAATATTATTTTTATGAATCAATTAAATTTATTTTAAGAAAAAATTGACACCTTATTAATACTTTGGAAAATAAAAAACTGTTGAAAATGGAACAGTCTAAATGGTCATTAAGATACAAACAATTTATTCATAATGTTCCATGGTTTCATACTCACTAATTTTTTTATAATTCTTTAATATTATCATATATCCCAATAATAAAAACAAGTTAATAACATTATTCATATTTTATATTGATATTACAACTTAACCACTTTATAACCATCCATTATATTATGGTATGTTTTTATTTGGTTCTATTTGACCACGTACTTAAACAATATTATAAAATAATATAATGGATGACTATGGGAACATGAATAATAATAGAATATGGTAAAATAAGTAAATAATATCTATATTTAGGATATTTAATGGTTCCATTTATATTATACTCATTAATAAATATATCATCGTCCGTTTGTTAAAAATCATTGAAACATGCTCATAGTTGATTTCACCATTGAGGATTATAACTGAAACTACAATATAATAAAATTATAAGTTAAAAAATATTTATAAATAATAAATTCTCATAACATAATTTTTCTATTAATTTTTAACATTGGGATAAGAACAAATATAAACACAGCTATTCTGAAACTAGTTCAAAACAATCTAGATTACTTATACACGGTATTGAAAATAGTTAAAAACTAAGTAAGATATGTTTAGAGAATAAAAATAAGTGAAAAATATAAATTTTAATAGTTATTAATAATGTTATAAAATAATTAATTAATATAAATATACAATTTTAAAAAGTTTTTAAATCATGTTCATAGAAATATAGATAAAAACTAATGGTTTCTATCTCAATGACCCATCATCTAGACATGATTTGATATTATTCACCAATCTTGATTTATTTGGTGTGAAAGATTCCACCATTACTTATAAAACCATGAATTATTATTGAAATTGGAAACATAACTTCCATTCATTATCTTTGTTTCAATAGAATATAATTAAAATACTCTCTAAAATATAAGGGTTTTTCATAAATCATTCTGATTTATTATGATTTTCCTTAAGTATCATCTATCATATCATATGGTATGCCATATTTCTATTCTGTGAAATAAATTTTGATTCAAATAATCATTTTTAATTAAGTATATTCTATAATTAATATGAAAGTATATTAAGAATAATTTTAACACCCCAAGATTTCATAGTGTGTTATTTCTTCAAAATAATTCAATAACTTGCACTACACGCAACACCGAGTTAAAGCGCACCATGACTTACCAAACAAGCCGTTAAAAAGAGGTTATGAATAGTATTAACTAAATTTTAAACTTTATATAATCTTTATAATATTAGAATCCATATTATTAGTTTCTTAGACATAATGTAAGAAAAAATTCCTTTTTTTCAGATAAAAGAAGTATTTTTAAAAAATGTACTTTTACCAACTTTAATAGCGAACCCTTTTTAAATCCAATATTTTAAACTTTTATATATTCAATTTGACTAAATAAATTTATTCTTTAGAAAGGGGACATAATGAAATTTAAAATGTAACACCCCAAGCTTCCATGGTATGCTTCTCTTTGAATAATACAGTAGCGTCTATTGTACGCAACTTCAAGTTCTAACACACACTACAACCAATCAAACTAGCCATAATGAATAGTAATACCTAATATTTAAAATTTTATAAATTTTATCTCTAAAAATGGACTTCATTTTTGGAATCGAAATATCAAATTTAGCCTAGGGTGAAATTTTGGTACTTTTCGGATAACTTTAATATTTTGATGAATAGTGAAAAATTATTAAATTTTAATTAAAAACAACATTTTTTAATCAAAATAATTAGTAGTGATAAATTATGAATTTTAGTGGTTTTAAATTATATTTATAATATATTTTTACCATTTAATACAATGTTGGTCATTGGATAAAATTTCACAATTAAACCGGAAATAAACAAGTGTCAATCTTTTGATAGTTATTATCTCTTAAAACACGCTTTTTGTTTTAACAGCGGGAATTAATTTTAAATTAATTTTTTTCCACTTATGTGTTTTGAATATTGAAAAATGGATTCAATATTTGGAATCAGGATGTTAAAATTGTGTAAATAGGTAACTTTTATTATTATACATTTTGAATAATTACTTCGGTAAATATTTTATTTACCATGGATAAAGGGTAAATCCGGTAAATAAGGGTTAAAAAATAATATTATAATAATAAAAAATTACCCTAAAACGTGTTCTAACCTAATTGGTTGATACATTTCCGACCATGGGAATCTTTGGGTGGATATTGGGACCCCATGGAGCCACTTGTAAGTGATAGAGACACTTTATTTTAATTAAGTTTAAATGAATACAAAAATGACATAAGCATATATCTTTTAGCCAAACAATTTTTACATAGGGTTATATATGTTGGATTTTCAACTATAAATATTTAATAGATAGATAAAAATATTTCCTACATAATGGTATTTTATTTATTATTTTTAGACATTAAATAATTGAATTTATTTATGACACAATGGTGATGCAGTAATTACCATAATAGTGAAAAATTAGAATAATAGATATTATAAATACCAAAATAAATTTAATTTGAGACTTTTTATAAATACCAATAATTTTATAGTTTAATATGTAATGTTATTATTTATTTAATTAACTTCTGTTCTAAGTAATCATTCTGTTATAATTTTTACAAAAATCCGTTATTGAATAGTGTCAAAATTGACATAAAAGAGTTTTTAAAACAAATATTATATCATTAATTGATATTAAATTCATAAAAATCTAAGGTTCAGCCAAGAGACTTATATCATTATATGTGTATCATTAATGGACCACTTATATGTCGCTTGGATTTATAAATTATGTTTATAAACCATATAATATAAAAATACAAAGTGACATTGTAAAAGTGAAACTAATTAACTAAGAGATAATACTTAAAGATAAGGTTAATATAGTGACCCAACCTTGTTTAAATTATATTGGTTGAGTGATTTTCGACCCATCCCCACCATAACCTTTAAATAATCCACTATGGATCCATTAGAAACCGAATATGAATCTATTGTAAAATAATATTTCTAGCTTTTCCAAAGGTGCCCCTCACCCCTCTTATAAAAGGGAACTCCCCCTTCTCACTAATTCACAGATTCAAAGCCTTTTGGTTCGCCCATACCCTTCCCAAATACTCTGTCAAGTTCCCTAAAATTATCCTAGAGGCCTTCCATTAGTCATAAAGCCAACCTAAGGAGGCCTTTTGATCAAATCAAAAGGAAGAACCCGAAGAAGAGGTAATGATTTCACCACCTTTTTTCAAGTTCCTTTATTCTTCCACATCTTCTTTATTTTTTATTACCATTATAAACTAATAACTCCAATATATTATATATACTTTTATGTTATTATAAACATGTTACAACAATATTTCAGTACTCTATCCATCATTTTAATGACATGTCACCATACGTTTGTACGTACGACTTACCGTCTCCACGTCATGGTGTAATTGTTATTCAAAACATTATTATTTTGAAGGGTATAATAATGATGTGTAATTCATGTAAATAATAAATATAAACTTATAATTATTCTGTATATATGATATAACATCCAATTATATATTATTTTAATATCAAAAGAATGATATTATCACTCGTGCGTACGTACGGACTACCGTCTCCACGAACGCGATGAGATTAATTCACTATCGTATCCATTAAAGTATAATTATCATTTGATGATTTAAAAATAATTTATAAGAACTTGATATCATTCTGTATATGAATAAGATACAACCTATCGATGACAACCACGGTTTACGTAACAAAACATATCAAAGAAAATGAGTAAGTTAACTCCCGAAACGACGATAATACTAAGATATTATTAACAAAGCAATGTTAAAAGATCATATATGATATCATATTAATGTATATGATTCTTTTATAATTTAATAAAAATTATTTCACCATTATTCAAGAGGTTAAACTACCCCCAACCAAGGAAAATTACAAGGTAATGGTTTATTTTGCAATCTCTTCATTATCCGAGTTTGTTTATACGTAATAATCTTCTGGGATTTCTTTATCATCCACATCCATGTTTCTTCGAAATGTATTTCAAAACATTTTTACTATTTACAAATAATATGGGTTAAAGTCATTTATACCATTGTTTTACTTTATATAAGAGGTTTATAAAAGAATATTTCCGTCATTTTCCAAACAAGGTGCTTTTAACCTTTTCGACAAAATTAAGGTAAGAATGTTTTTTTAACTTATACGGCGGGTGTGGCTATTCTACGCCATTATAAAATCATTGAAGCTTCCCTTATAGGATTATATGAATATTTTCAATGTAAATGTTTTATTTTATAATTATGTGACTTTAAATGATATCAAAATGAGTATTTTAAGAATTTGTGAAAGGTACTCTTTATCAAGATCATAATTTAAAATGTTTTAAAGATTTATATTTCTAAATATTTTAATTAATGTACATGTTTTCAAAATGATTTTAAAAATTTATTTATATGTACATGAATGTTTTTAAATGATATTTTTTAAAAAAGTTTCAAAGTGTTATGGGACACTTTGATTCAAAAATCTCTTTTAAATTACTTCCTTTATAAATGTGTGACTTTTCAATAATTTCGAGGAGATATTTCTCTCAAATAGTTTTGATTTCATCTATGTCAACAGCCATTGATGGATTTTTAAGCTTATTTTATGTTGATTTATTATAAAAATTTGTTGTATTGTATTGAAGTTTTTTTGATATGTTTTACTGTGGATGTGTTATTTTTATACCATTCATGGTTTATGAAGAATGTATTGAGATTTCGTATGATAGTTTTAATACAAATGTTTATGTTATGTTTAAACCATTCATATGGGAATGCATTGGACTTAGTAGATGATGGGTGGAGCCCGCTATAGCTCATCGATGAATCGATTGGTCTCATAAGAAAAACTAGTGTATTGGCACAAGGCCTTGAGAAAATCTTATTTGTAGTCTTGGAACGAGGCCTTGGCTATGTTGTTATGATAGTATGGCATTATACATTCCATCATTATGAAAGTGGTTGTTTATATTGCCAGTGATTATTCGACTAGTATAATATCCATGTGAATATGAAAAAGACATTATTTCATTTTATCTTTCCCATATTATGATGAAGTTCAAGTTTTAAAGGCTTTTGTGTTTGATATACATTGCCTAAAATGTTTATGCTTATTTATGATAGTTTCTGCTGTATTGCTTACCATTACTGAGCATTTGAGTTCACCCCTTTCTATGTTGTATTTTTTCCAGGATTCCAAGAAGTGTATTGTGATTGATGTTCAGGGTTAAGACAAGTGAATAATGGCATTCATAAAGGATTATTTATGATGTTTTGTATGTTATGAATTTTAATGTAACATTCATGTATGTAATCTATTTTCCATGACTGCTAAACTGATCGGTTTTTCGGAACTTAGTTCCTTGAAATCATGCCAATGTATTAAAATAATGCACCGACTCTGGGTCACTGGGGTCAGGGCGTTGCAGTTGGTATCAGAGGAAGTTTAGAAATAACCTTGGAAATTAGATTTAGGTAAACTCTGATTAGAGCACATAGCCCTAAGATAAACATTTAGTATTAGTATAGAATAACATCTTAGAATTTTGGTATTGTAGAGATTTTGTGAGTTTTATGAGCAATACATCCCTGTCTAGATATGAGCAGGTAGAGGCGGCTCTGGCACAGATGTACCTATGGGTAAAACCCAAAAACACCGCTTTGAGAGAGACTTGAACGGGAACTGGTGTACGACAACGGGCCTTGCTGCACTCTTGGTTACGACACTCCCAGGGGATATGCTTAAGATAATTCTCATTTTATTTACAAACCATTATGAATGGATCATGAGTATATACTTACTCAAAGAAAAAAATTTTATGATTATGGATTATATATATAAACTATTCAATTTTCATTAGGAATTATTTATTGCAATTCATAAACTGACCTAGTTTATGCTATTGAATAGAAATGTCACCCATTAGAAGGAATGTGAACTCCAGTAATACGTACGATCCAAAGAGTAAGAAGGATCGTATCATTCATCTTATTAAGACATCATTTATAATGGAAATATTCCCCATGTATTATCATCATATGAAGAAATAGTATCATGTATGGATAAGATAAATAAAGTGTTTACTGAGTCCTATGGCTTTGAATGGAAGCAACAGAAGAAAACGATAGAAGAGGAAATATGGATAAAGGGGAGAGGGAAAAGAATAATTTCCCCATATGTGATAACTATGGGAAGAAACACCCTGGGACTTGATTGAAAGGAATGGAAGTTTGTTATAAGTGTGGAGGAAAAGGGCACAAAGTATGTGACTGCAAGGGTAAGAAAATGGTTTCAAATGTACAATGCTTCATTTGCATGGAGTTTGGACACTACGCAAACCTCTGTCCCAGTCATCAGACTATGTCGAAAAAGATGCTATTGGATAATA
Organism: Viscum album; assembly: GCA_963277665.1. NCBI lineage: Eukaryota > Viridiplantae > Streptophyta > Magnoliopsida > Santalales > Viscaceae > Viscum > Viscum album. Next base: position 1,530,710,249 of record OY728141.1, read on the forward strand.
ATCAAGTTATGATACTACCACCGATGAAGAGGAATGACTAGTGTTCCTATGTTGTTATTTTTGAATTATTTCATTTATGTGTTGTATCAATGATATTCTAGAAATAAATAAGGATTGTACTACAGTACTATTTAATTAAGGATTTGAGATTTTATGGTACTAAGAAAAGTGACTCCACGTCGAGTTAAATGTTTTTTTGGAAATTACATGGTTGTAGGAAAGATAATCCTTAATATGGTCCTAATATTGAGGTAGTGATTTTGGAATAAGAGATGGTTGATTTTGGTAATTCAGGATGTTGCGGTGTTGAAAAAGAATATATGAGGAAAGCATTCACATGTTATTACCTGGAAAAAAGGATCCTCATTATGTTTAACTTCCATGTAAATTTTGGACTGTGAGTTTGGATAATAGTATTTTTGATAAGTCTAATGGTTGGAATGGATTAAGTTTGAAAGGTTATTTTAAAGGATTTTTATAAAAGGACAACACGCAGACCGTGTGATGACCTGTCGTGTCGGACAAAGCTCTGGGAATCGAACCCACAACCACAGTGCAATTGGGATTTATCGCCTAACATTGTGCTACATGAAGTTCCTAGATGGTATAATGTAGTTTCTTTACATAAAGGGTCTGATATGTGAATTATAAATTCATTATATTTGGAACCCTATACGATTAGGTTAAATAGAGTATTTTTGAGTTATATTATGTTTTGAGGTGAAAGATGAGTTTGTGGTAGAAATTTATTAATGGATAAAACTCTAATTATAAAGTAAGTATATCTCTTTATGATCTTATCCAATATCATAAATAAATTCCTCAACATTACGAAAAGAAACATAGAACAAAAATGTTGTCCTAGATGGTACCTTAGATAATCACTAATTTATGGTTTGGGATTGTTGGCCTTTTCATAGCCATGTTCTCTACCACTCTCCTTTAGAAAATTTATGGATATATTTCTCTTCCATATCCATATTTTTCTACATGGAACCCTAGTATGTGTTATTTTCGGTAATATTCATACTATCCACTCTTTATTTTAAATAGAGGCCTCATTAATTCAATTTTTGATGTGGGATTTCAAATAATATATTTTCAAACGTCAAAAATTTTTTATCCTAATACCTTATGTTTTGTTGAACCGATGTTATTTTAAATCATTATAGATTGATGAATTTAAGGACCTAAATTTTACACATGTTTGTGATTGATGACCTCAATCACTACCTATAAATATTTATGTTTTTCCTCCAATTATATGTCTCTAATTTTAACCAATGTTCTCCTAATCGAGATCATAATTTGGTGGTGACACTTTAATTTCTCTTTTCCTCATATTAAGACTAAATTTTAGTAACCCAATTTCCGATGTGGGTTTTCCCACAAAGATATTTTCTATTTTAAACCTTCAATTTTGGAAGAACAATTTCAAATTGCGAGGACGCAATTTATTGAAGGAGGGGAGAATGTAACAACCCAAGATTTCATAGTGTGTTATTTCATCAAAATAATTCAATAACTTGCACTACACGCAAAACCTAGTTAAAGCGCACCATGACTTACCAAACAAGCCGTTCAAAAGAGGTTATGAATTGTATTTACTAAATTTTAAACTTTATATAATCCTTATAATTTTCGAATCCATATTATGAGTTTATTAGACATAATTTAAGAACAAATTCTTTTTTTTCAGATAAAAGAAGTATTTTTTAAAAATTCACTTTTACCAACTTTAATAGGGAACCCTTTTTAAATCCAATATTTTAAACATTAATATATTAAATTTGAGTAAATAAATATATTCTTTGGAATGGGGACATAAAAAAAATTTACAATGTAACACCCCAAGCTTTCACGATATGCTTCTCTTTGAGTAATACAGTTGCATCTGTTGTACGCAACTTCGAGTTCTAACACACACTACAACCAATCATACTAGCAGAAATAAATAGTAATACCTAATTTTTAAAATTTTATAAATTTTTTCCCTCAAAATTGACTTCATTTTGGGATTCTAAATATCAAATTTATCCTAGGGTGAAATTTTGGTACTTTTCGGATAACATTTATATTTTGATGAATAGTGAATTTTACTAAATTTTAATTAAAAACAACTTTTTTAATCAAAATAATTATTAGTGATAAATTATAAATTTGAGTGGTTTTAAAGTATATTTAGAATATATTTTTACCATTTAATACAATTTTTGTCATTGGACAAAATTTCACAATTAAACCCGACATAAACATGTGTCAATCTTTTGATAGTTATTATCTCTTAAAAACACGCTTTTGTTTTAACAATAGGAATTAATTTTAAATTAATTTATGCCACTTATGTGTTTTGAATTTGGAAAAATGGATTCCATATTTGGAATCATTATGTTAAAATTTTTTAAATAGTTATCTTTTAATTTTAGACATTTTGAATAATTACTTCGGTAAATATTTTATTTACCATGGTTAAATGGTAAATCCGGTAAATAAGGGATAACAAATAATATTATAATAACAAAAAATTACCCTAAAACGGGTCCTAACATTATTGGCTGATACATGTCCGACCATGGGCATCTTTGGATCTCTTTTGGGACCCCATTGAGAAACTTGTAAGTGATAGGGACTCTTTATTTTAATTAAGTTAAAATGAATACAAAAATGACACAAGCATATATCTTTTAAAAAAACAATTTTTACATAGGGTTGTATATGTTGAATATTCGACTATAAATATTCATTAGAAATATAGAACGATTTCCTATATAATGGTAGTTTATTTATAATTTTATGACATTAAATAATTTAATTTATTTATGACACAATGGTGATGCAGTAATTACTATAATAGTGAAAAATTAGAATAATAGATATTATAAATACCCAAATAAATTTAATTTGAGACTTTTTATAAATACCAATGATTTTATTGGTTAATATGGAATTTTTGGATTTATTTAATTAACTTTTTTCGAAGTAATCATTCTGTAATGATTTTTACAAAAATCAATTATTGAATAGTGTCAAAATTGACATAAAAGAGTTTTTAAAACAAATATTATATTATTAATTGTTATTAAATTTCAAAAAATCTAAGGATCGGCCAAAAGACTTATAACATGATATTTTTATCATTAATGGACTACTTGGTGGTCGCTTGGATGTATATAGTATGTTTATTAACCATATAATATAAAAATACAAAGGGACATTGTAAAAGTGAAACTAATTTACTAAGAGTTAATACTTAATGTTAAGGTTAATATAGTGACCCAAACATGTATAAATTATATTGGTTGAGTGATTTTCAACCCATACTCACCTTAACCTTTAAATAATCCACTTTGGATACATTGTAAACCGAATATGAATCTATTGTAAAATAATATTTCTAGTTTTTCTAAAGGTGCCCCTCACCCCTCTTATAAAAAGGCACTCCCCCTTCTCACTAATTCACACATTCAAAGCCTTTTTTTTCGGCCATCCCCAGCCCAAATACTCTCTAAACTTCCCTAAAATCATACTAGAGGCCTTACTTTAGTCATAAAGCCAACCTAAGGAGGCCTTTTGATCAAATCAAAAGGAAGAACCCGAAGAAGAGGTAATGATTTCACCACCTTTTTTCAAGTTCCTTTCTTCTTCCACTTCTTCTTTATTTGTTATTAACATTCTAAAATAATAACTCCAGTATATTATATACACTTTTATGTTATTATAGACATGTTACAACCATATTTCAGTTTTCTATCCATCCTTTTAATGACATGTCACCATACGTGCGTACGTACGACTTACCGTCTCCATGTCGTGGTGTAATTGTTATTCAAAACATTATTATTTGGATGGGTATAATAATGATGTTTAATTAATGTAAATAATAAATATAACATGATAATTATTCTGTATATATGATATAAAATCCAATTATATATTATTTTAATATCAAAAGAATGATATTGTCACTCGTGCGTACGTACGGACTATCGTCTCCAAGAACGCGATTAGATTCATTCTCTATATTATCCATTAAAGTATAATTATTATTTGATGATTTAAAAATAATTTTTAAGGACTTGATATTATTATGGATATGAATGCTATAAAACCTATCTATGAAAACCACGGCTTACATAACAAAATATATAAAAGAAAACGAGTAAGTTAACACTCAAAACGACGATAATACTAAGATATTATTAACAACGAAATGTTAAAAGATCATATATGATATCATATTAATGTATATGATTCTTTTATAATTTAATAACAATTATTTCACCATTATTCAAGAGCTTAAACAACCCCCAACCAAGGAAAAGTACAAGGTAAGGGTTTATTTTTCAATCTCTTCATTATCCGAGGTTGTTTATACATAATAATCTACAGGGATTTCTTTATCATCCACATCCATGTTTCTTCGAAATGTATTTCATTTTTTTTAATATTTACAAAGAATATGGTTTAAAGTCATTTATAGCCTTTTTTGACTTTTTATAAGAGGTTTATAAAGGAATCTTTCTGTCGTTTTCCAAACAAGGTGCTTTTAACCTTTTCTTCAAAATTAAGGTAAGAATATTTTTTTAACTTATACGGCGGGTGCGGCTATTCTCCGCCATTATAAAATCTTTGAAGCTTACCAAACAATATTTTAATAATAATTTCAAAGTAAATGTTTTATTTTATAATTATGTGACCTTAAATGATTTCAAAATGAATATTTTAAGAATTTTTGAATGGTACTCTTTATCAAGATCATAATTTTAAATGTTTTAATGATTTATCTTTCTAAATCATTTAATTAATGTCCATGTTTTCAAAATGATTTTAAGGATTTATTTATATGTACATGAATTTTTTGAAATGATATTTCTTTTCAAAAGTTTCATAGTGGTATGTGACTCTTTGATTCAATAATCTCTTTTAAATTACTTCCTTTATAAATGTGTGACTTTTCAATAATTTCGAGAAAATAGATATTTCTCTCAAATAGTTTTGATTTCATCTATGTCAACAACTTTTGATGGATTTTTAAGCTTATTTCAAGTTTATCTATTATAAATAACTTTTGTATTTTATTGAAGGTTTTGTGATATGTTTTACTGTGGATGTGTTATTTTTATACCCTTCATGGTTTATAGAGAATGTATTGACATTTCATAAGATAGTTTTAGTATGAATGTTTATGTTATGTTTAAACCTTTAATATGGGAAAGAATTGGACTTATTAATTGATGGGTTGAGCCCACTATATCTCTTCGATGCATCGGTAGGTCTCATGAGACAAACTAGTGTCTTGGAACAAGTCCTTGACAAAATACTATTTGTAGTCTTGGAACGAGGCCTTGCCTATGTGGTTATGATAGTCTGGCATTATGCATTCCATCGTTATGAAAGTGGTTATTGATATTTCATGTGATTATTAGACTAGTATAATATCCATGTGAATAAGAAAAAGACATTATTTCATTTTATCTTTGCCATATTATGCTGAATTTCAAGTTTTAAAGGCTTTTTTGTTAGTTATATATTGCCTCAAATGTTTATGCTTATTTCTGAAAGTTTCTGCTGTATTTCTTACCCTTACTGAGCATTTGAGTTCAACCCTTTATATGTTTTATTTTTCCAAAGATTCCAAGAAGTGTATTGTGATTGATATGTAGGGTTAAGACAAGGGAATAATGGCATTCATAAAGGATTATTTATGTTGTTTTGTATGTTATGAAGTATAATGTAACATTCATGTATGTAGTCTATTTTCCAACACTGCTAAACTGATCGGTTCTTATGTAATTTGTTCCTTGTAATCATGCCAATGTATTAAAATAATGCACCGAATCTGGGTCACTGGGGTCAGGGCGTTACAATAATTCTCATCCACTGATGTTTTTGGTAAACATCATTGTCATTGTTTTCCTCTTCCTATTAATGATTTCCCTTAATATTTAGAATACCAATACTATATTATATCCTATTAAATCCATACATATCCTTACCCGATTTTAAAAATAATATTATGTATGGTTTTCAAATTGATATTTTTAAAAAAAAAATATTATTCCATTTCATATTCAAATGTTTGTCTTCTACTCCGCCCTACCTCAAGATAAAAGTTTATGTTACATTAAAGTATCTTTTATAGATGTTTATTTATAAAAATAAATTTCTTGAAAATATTTCAATTAATATTTTTGGAAATGAGTTTTATTAATGAAACATAACATCCTATATTATTACAGTCTTAAATGTTTTTTCTAAAAATTATTTTACATTTTTGAATTAATTTCCCCTTTTAAATTGAAAATTAACAACCCTCATAGAATTTATAATTCATTATTTACTCTCTGATTTACATGATAGTATTTTAGAAAATTAAATACCAATCTTAATCTTTATGTGGTACAAATTGAAGAATTCTTTATCCAATGGTTTTATATCTATTTGAATATCCTTATGAGTTTCATTTTCAAACCAGGGATATGTTCTTTTAAAATCATACACATTATTTATACATATGGTTTATAGTCATTATTAGAATACATAATCATGAGTCCAGTTTCTTTCTTAGTTTTATATTTCTTTGATGATATTATCTACGTTATTCTCTATGAAACACTTATGCATTTACAAAATATTATATAACAGTCAAGCCTATAAATATATATCCCAATAATATTTTTGTTAAACATTTTATATCTTGTGATAGTTATGGTAAGGGATTAGGTAGTGTACCAAATCCACTATGTGACTTTGTTAACTATTTTTATAGGAATGGGAAGTGAACCTAATCCACTATGGGAGTTTTTTCACTATGTTATTATGTTCATGGGAGTGAACATTGACCTATTATTATAATTCCATACATTATTAAATTGTAACAATATTATTGGTGGAAATATACTTCAAAACTAGTTTTGTTATGATAAATCTTCACGTTATGATTCTTGGTTATAATACATGTATTATTTGTTATTAAATTTTTATATTATTTTCATGTTTACGTTCTCATACTTATATGTTTATTTTATGTTTACATTAAAATATTTGATTTTTATTTATTATTATTAACCTTATTAAGCATTTAAACTCACCCATTCTTGTGCTTCCATTTCCCTGAGTAATAAAGGAATGTAATACATGTTTTTTGTATACAAGATTATACTATTTATAATATTTTTTTATTGATTTTGATGAATGAATAATGTATTATTGATTCATAGTATAGTAAATAATTCCCATGGGATAATAAGTACATGAGTTTTTTTATTTATGGGGTCTTCTTTTCTATTAAAAGGACACAAGATATATCAATAATTAGTTGGTATTAGTAAATAAATTTTATTTATTAAATTTTTTAATATCATGAGATTAGAAATTTTAAAGATTTTGTTTCTATATAGTAGGTTAGGGGTAGTTTATCTTGCCACAAACCACAATAACTTCTCTACACTTTATATACTTTTTTTCTGTTTTATATCTAATTATGAGTTAAGGGCTTCTTTGTTTACAAATTGGTTTTATATTTAGGGTAAAATTTTATGAATTCAATTTAGCAACCTCTTGAGTCATTGTATAGAACCTAATTCGAAATTAATATATTCCTTCTTTCGATTATGCAGACATCAAGAAAATATCTTTGATATCTCCAACTTAAAATTGAGTTAAATTAATTCATATAATTACCATATTTATTTAATATGAAGTTTCTGAAATTTGTAATGAGAATTCATTAATAATAATATGAATAATATGCCTAAAATTTCATTGTCAACATCCTTCTAAAAGCCCACATGTTTCAATATCCATTCCTAAAAAGATTATCAACCATGATTTCATAATTAACAACACACTTTATAAAATTTCATACATGTTAATGTTGGTGTGAGAATCTCTAGGTGTTTGTGTAGAAGGTAATTTCCTTTTACTAGAGGAAAGGTAAATCCATATGTTAGCTTACATAATAATTATGCATCTTAGGAAGGTTTTTCAAAAACATTAAATTCCAAAAAAAAACTTTAGGTACGCCTCTTAATATCCTTATATGAAATTTAAGGGTTTTCCCATCACCAAATTCATCTTCTTCTTACAATTTCCTTAACATTCCAAAAAAATTTACATAGGAAGTAAAATATATTTCACAAGGGGGGAAGAATCTTAAAAACTTCTTTCCTTCTATAATTTTTTATTAAGTCCATGAGAATTATATTATGCATCCAAAGAGGGAATATTCAATTTTCTAAATTCCAAAACACAGAGGGATATTACATATACCAATTGTAATTTTATTTTGATATATTTTTGATATATATATAAATATATTTTTCACCTGTTGAAAGATATTACATATATATAGAACCTCTTTGGTTTCTCCAAAACAGTTTCTTATAAAAATCATACAGACCCCTTATACTATATTCTTTACATAAGAATAACTTGAGGGATTCTCAATTTTGAAACATATTATAATATATTACATAACATCCAAATATATTTTATATATTGGAAAACCTCTATAACATAGTGAACATCTTAGAATCCCAAATAATATATCATGTATGGAAAACAAATATTCCATGATATTTCAAAAAAAACTTTTAATTAAATTCAAGCATAAAAAAATATCTCCTAGTGATTCCTGTTTGAAATAAATATAAAACCATAAGTTGTGGAACCAAAAATATCATATCTTTATGGTTTTGATTAGTATTACATGTTATGACTATAATCACTCCTTCATGGGGTTATTTCATATATGGCATTTCTTTTATAGATGATAGATAGTTTGGTAATTATCTCAGTGGACAAAATGTTGGCTGTGTATCATCAGTTTGGTACCTAGAGGTGACAATAATAGAAAAAGTACATTTATGGAGATAGTTAATTATGGGTATCCTTTTAGATCAGTTATTTTACATTTATTTATTTATTTTAACATGTTTTTTCCCTTAAATTTATTGTTATGAACATATTACTTATTTGTAGATCATAGCATTTTTCAAATGAATTATATACTGTTTTGATTTTTAATTTTCCATCAGAAATTATTATAGCATATTTAAATATGTGTGTAGTGTACTGGTGTCATAGGAAAATATCTAACATAATATATGATATTCCTACTCAGTGCTAGTTACCATCCCCTAACATATTAAAGTATGAATTGGGGTGTAATTCATGTATTAATACTAACCCAAGAGGTTTTACAATGGGTTGGGATGTGTCACATATCATAATAAATAATTAATCTATCTAATTCAAAAAATTAACATTTAGTTAAAATATCTACAATCTAATAATGAATATTTGGCATCAAATATATCTATGTTATTTTGTACAATTCTTACAATAATGGAATGTTTCTATAATGAACCAGTTATGGATGACCAGCCACATCACTGAAACTAAACCGCCACTTGGTCTAATGGGAATTACCAATCTCTGCATACTAGAAACTAGTGTCTCGGAATTAATTAATGCACTATTGAGAATGATTTATTCCTCTAAATACAGATAAAAATAACATAATCCTAAAATAATCTATCATGGTATGGCCATACACTGTCATGCATATGAAACTAAAATATTTAAAATAATTATCTAAACAAATATATCATAACAAAACCTACTATCCAATCATGTTTTCAATATATAAAGAATCATAGTGCCCAAAAAATAGATAATATATTAGTAAAAAGAAATATAAAACCAATGGGCCGAAATATCTATTACAAAACATCCTAGAATATCCTAAAAACAAACATAAATAGCAGCATGACCAACTCCATTTGGACCATGAATACAAATAGCCTCTAGAAAATTAATCTCATAGAGGAAACAAAAAATTTTCAATATTTGGAATAATGTGGGAAGATGAAAAAAAACTCATGAGAACAACATACACACACGTATATGTATATATGGTCTGAGCTAAATATCCCTTCTACGATCTCACATTATATTTTTGAAAATTCCTTAAAATGAAATTTTAATAATGTTAGATTAAAATACATTTTAAAAACTGGATTTCAAATTGGAGACCATATGATAAAAAAATAAACCTTTCATTTCATAAAAAAATAATCCTTTTCAAATACACTACTCTATGATATTAAAACAATAACATTAATTTAAATTAAAATATTTCTAAAACCTAATTGTAAACCCATAGTTTTTTGAAACAATCCCCTTAAATGAAACACCCTTTTTCATTTGTTAAAGAATTATCAATAAAAAACTCCATATTTATGAAAAACATTTAAAATATAAACTACACCATGCATTAAACCACGGATAAATCAATCTTCAACCAAATAGAATCAAAATGAAATTAAATAACAAAATGGTCCCATATAAATGAGGTGAATGATGGGTTATACCAAGTATAAGGTTAAAATATCCCTTATGGGATCATATAAATGAACAAGAAACATGTGAAACTCACAATGTCGTAAAAGGAGATAGTAATTTACAATATATAACTAAAAACAACCCCCATCCAAGGTTACATTCAAAAAATCACATGAAACACAAATTTCATACACTAACATCTTAAAGGATAATCCCTTATCCAAATAAAATCAAACAAGATGGTGACATGAGATATTGTGTGAGTGAACTAGTGTAATATAAATCTAGAAAATGATCCTAGCACCTGAAATTCCTGTTAAATCAATATATTGGAGGTGAGAAAGTAATGTGACCTAGAATCAATGTTAAAAAGTAACAGTGGTACTCACCTCACCTCAAACACGATCATAAAAACATCCCCATTGCAAATTAATAAATAATTACATGAAATTATAATCCTTCCCATATAGGGAATAAAAAATCATACAATACATAGGTATCAGGACTGAGGATAGCTCAAACATCAATTTAAAGCCCAAATATACTGTCAATAATGCCTTTAAAAATTATCTTAGGATGCCAAGACATCATAATAATCATTGAAAATAATATTTTTTCTAAGAAATACATAATGGATATATTTAGAAATCAATGAATACCATACCTATTTTGGAAGATTTTTTATACACCAAGTCCTCTATTGAAATTAAGTACTTCCTTCTTTAAAAAGGACATTTTAAAATCCAAACACTACATTGGTTGAATAACATTTCTGACAAGAATCAAACGGTTGTAAAACACCCCTTATAAAGTCCAAATTCATTTAAAAACAACTTATAAGTAATTTATACAAACACTTTTCACTCATAAACTAATAATTTCAAGTTAAAAATATAATAGTGATAAAAACCATTTATTCCAGGTGATGAAATACATAAAAACATTCCAGTTCCCATTAATGGCACTATATAAATCTATAGCACGAAAAGAAAGGATTTTTGAGAAATTTTAGAATTCAAATAGAGGTAAACTAATGAAACTAAAAATTAACACCATCCATAAAACATGCATAAAAATCATCCTTTTTGACGAAAGACAATCCAAAGGAAAAGATAATTTTTAAAATACCTAAAAAAATTACCCTAATTAGTTTCACCCAAAACCTAAAATATAGACAACCTGACCCCTAAGGTTCAAAAAAGTTTCTCAATAAAAGATAAAATAAAAAATAAATGGAGATATAGTTATCTATAGATGTTTACCTTGATGAATCAAACTCAATTGTGTTATAAATCCATGGGAATAATTTGTGAAGAGGAGAAGAAAGGGGGTGTGTGCCTAAGGTCACTAGGGTCACATGAGATTGGAGAAGAGACCCTAAGTATTGCAATCAGGGATTGTAAAATTATTAATTTCATAATAAAAATAAAAATTATGCATACATCATGGATTGACCAGGTAGAAATAAAAGTGTGTTGTAATCATGATGTTTCCATTGAATCATGCAGTTCCCCCAACATGGATTAGTAGAATAGTTCTCACCAATTGTTCCCTAAACATGTTACTCACCCCTGAACACCAAACTAACTCTCATAGATACGTAGATACTACACATGGTATAAATAATTATGTACTCACCATGTAAAACTCTACTTGAGTGGACATGAAATCCCTCACATGGTTTCCATTGAAACCTGTTTGTTTTTCTAAAATGATGGGGTAATATTGAAACACCTAGGTCAAATAAAAAAAAGAAAACCAAAAGACTCTACAGACAACAATATAACCTAGAAATATATATATAATAAAAATCAACAGTGACAGCTAAGTGTCAAAATTCTCCCCACCATACCACTTCTACCCCTAGAAATTCCCTAATAAAAAATTGAATAATACTTCTCAAAAATCCTGTAATACTCAAATAATTTATTGCATTGACACGAAAAATAGAAAAACTACTACTTTTAAGGAAGCTCTGACAAAAAACGAGTCCTCAAAATATATATAAAACATCCTCATTTGTGACCTGGTAAATCCAAATGAAATTTGACTCAACAACATGGGGAAAATTTCCAATGAATATAAAGGCCCACTTTGGTCTACCCACCATTAATATTTTGTATAAAATAGTGGTTCATAGGGTTAAAACATCTAATTAAAAACCTCACTATGAAAACACATTTCCATAAAATACCAAAAGGATATCCTAATTCGTCTATAAGACATACCAACCATGAAGGATTCATGCAAGAACTCAAAGGCAATGTCCGAATAGAAAATCATGACCTAAAAACTAAGAAACACCACAAATTATATACATATATCACTATTGAACAATAATATAGTTACCTAATCCTTTTACACAAATTATTAAATGACATTTAATATAAATAACCAAATAAAGATAACCAAATTATTGAAAGCCCTATGGTCTTTGGAAGACAAGTTTCATAATACATAAAAATGAAACTAAAACATAAAATATTTTATTTATTCTCCATAATTATCTCTTAAATCCCTTTTAGTTCCAAAAAATTTATAGGATAACTTTGGGATACCAAAAATAATGGGGTGATCTATATATCCCAGAAAGGAAATTATCATGATAATGGTCCATAACATGTGAGTAAAATAGTATTACATAATATAATAAAACAAAATTATCATGAAAAATATCATTGGTGGATATCCTAAAGAACAAGACATCATAATATCCTGGCAACATAGAAAACTGTTAGTAACATAGAACTTGACAGAAGCACAAGTCAAGGCTACATACAAAGACAAAATAACATGGTGGAATGACACAACATAGATTAGGTTTACTCTCTAACCTAGTAAATAGTGTATCGTGATACAAAAATATCACCCAATTTATTGGAGCACTACCTGTGTTATCTAATTATAACGTATACATGATATTGTGTTCAAAGGAAACAGGTTAGTTATTATAAATAGTAATAAGGTATTTGAAAATTAAACTTAAGGAATGTATTGTAGCATCAAAAGAAGATAGAATAATCTAGGTAAAAATTATAGATAGATATATTTATAAAATATAGAATAATTTAATTAAATCAAATTTAAATAGTTTCTGAGGGAAAGAGATAATGGTTATAACCAATAGAAAAAGGGTGGTTTTGTGAGATCCCTTACCTTATGTTCAGTTCTGTTTAGCACTTGCACGTAAATTGTATCGATAATAAAATTAGATAAATTATAAATTCAATTCAAAACTATTCCATTTATTTTATTTATTAAAATTTTATTATGTTATTTTATAATCATTTTAATGAGATATAACGTTTGACAATTTTTTTCTGGGAGCATTCATTTCTTAGTTCCAAGGTTGGATCTCTCAGGGATAATTATTGGTGTTCATTTAAAATTTTAATACTTCTCCAAATTTGAAATAATATTCCATTAATTAAATTGATGAAATATAAATTTTCCTAAATACTCATTTTTTTCCGAGGTAGGGATGATTAGTTTAGTAAAAATATAATTATACAGTTAGTTTATTTCTGTGTTTTTAAGAACTATCACAATGTTGTTTAATTTTATTTAATATTATGGCCATATATTCTTTTCATAAAGTGAAAAAAATTATAATATACATAAATATTTCGTTTTGAACCATCATAAATGAATTTAAACCTGCAAAAAATATGTGGTAGTTGAAAATGAAAACTCATCATCCATGAAGGAGGTGAACCGACATAATATGGACTATAATTTCATTTTTACAATAATAATATGTTAGACAGGGATGTGTGGTAGATATTAAAATTAAAACATAAAATTACACTATATATATGATTCTATAGTTATTAGTCTATGTTTTAAGAGTGGGAGAAGAGAATGTTGAAGAAGTTGTGAATTTAGTAGAGGGAAATTGGGAATATTAGCCCTTAAATGTTTCCACCTTGAAATACTCATCAAGGAACATGGAATTTTTATTTTGGTTAGAACAACATCAAAAAGAAATTTGGGAGGTTTTGGAAGATATTTGGTTCGAAATTTTTTAATATCCACTACTTATGTGGTGCGATAATAAGGGTGGGATTTATAAGGACATAACCTAATGAAAATGTGGTTTGGATAGTTCCCTTACAATATGTATCGATCTATTCAGTAAATTCATTTACATTCTATATAATCAAACTAAAATCATTATTTAATTAATTATGAACATTTTCTATAAAAATTTAATTTATTATAATTTAATTAGGTTCATTTATAATCATTTCAATGATATATAGTTTTTAGTTTTGTTTGTCGGGGAGCATTAAATTCTTTGTTCTTAGGTATAATCATTTATGGATAATTATACATGTTCTTGTAATGTAAGACTAAATCATAATATGTGAAATAAGCTGGTATTTATGTAAATCTAGATATTTAAATGTACTTATATATGCATATTTTTTTTGATAAAGGGATATTTCATTTAGTAAAACTGTTAGTGTTCTACAATTAGTTCATTTAAGAATTTTTACCGACCATCATGAACTAGTTTCATTATATTTAAAATTATAGTCATTTATTAAAATCAAAATGTAAAAATATATATAATAAACATAATTATATTTCTTTAAACCAATATAAGTGAATTTAAACCAACCATGATGGTGGTATTGTAAAATGGAAACTCATCATCCATGAAAGTAGTGGAGTGACATAATATGTAAAAATGTTTCATTTTTTAGAATAAGAGGAGATGAGAAAGTAATAAATGGTAGATATTGTTACTAGTGTTACTAGTGTTATTATCATATGATGTATAAGGAATGTTAGGACAATATAGATGAATAAATTAATCTAGAAGAGGTAAATTTATAGTATTCTCACTTAAATGTAACCACTATGAAATACACTTTACGAAACCAAGAATTTGTCTTTAGGTGAGACCATCAAGACTTGGGGGTCTCAGAGAGGTTTTGAAATAGGTATGATTAAAAATTTGGAATTCTTTAAGGATTGAGAGGTGAGGGAGAACGTGTGGTTTTTAAGGGGAGGATATGGGTGTTTTTTAATAATATATTATTTAGTTTATATTTTTCATAGGAATATCAATATTATTGATTATTCTGACAATATATGGAAATAGTGCATGATATTTTGAACTAATGGGTTCATAAAATATGTATAATTCAAATATTCATATATTTATATTATAATGTTAAATAGAATATTTTATTATGTTCCATTGTTCATAAAATATTTCAATTATTTTAGAAAAATACCAAAAAAAGACCGTAACATTTTTTGAATGTGTAGATTTAGTAAATGAAATATTTTTTTTAAATGACTTTCTTTGTATGATTAATTTAATTCTAAAATAAAATCCTTATTTATTTCAAAAACATAAATTATAATATTACGATCAATTTTACAACCCATTAAAAAGTTATGAATGGTCTCATATGATTATATTACCATTATAGTAAATCAGTTTATTAATTTATAAATCCACATTATGGGAAAAAAGATTATTTTAAATCATTATAATTATTATAAAATTAAAAATAACACATAATTATTTTACAATCCTATGAACCCTTGTTTTATAATTTTTTAAACACTTATTTAGTTGTTTCATCAGATAAATATATCAAAATTTCAGTTTTCATTACACCTAAATATTATTTTTCACTTGTATGGGTGAGGTTACTATTATAAAAATAGGGTTACTCTTCTTAATTGGCAGAGTAATATTACAATGATCATATTACTATTAAAATGGTAAAACTACTAATCCAACAGTTAGATTAGTAATGGTTATATGGGATCCATACTTCTTATAAATACCTCATATATCATTCAGTATTCATTAAGTTCCATTTTTACCCAATGTTTTATATATTTATATTTTCAAAATTTGTATTTCATTAATAACATTCTACATCATTTATACTGTGTTAATCATTAGTTTAATTATTATGGGGGATTGATCAAATCCAAATTTTTGAATTATTGTCATCTTATTTTCTATTTTTTGTCTCATTGTAATAAATTCATTTCTTGTTTCCATATTTATTCTCTAAAGGAAATTGTATATTTTATAATAAAACATTGTTCGTTTAATCATATGGTTCATGTTCCTTAAACAACATAACTAAATATTATAGAGTTATTAGAATAGAAATACCATTATTAAAATTATTTTTTTTTTCACAAACATGGCTTTAAACATGAGTTATTTAACTGGAGATGAGGGTAATATAGATGATCACTCATGGAATGCCACCCATGGTGAATCAAACATAATCAAACTGGTATCCAACCAGAGAATGACTCAACCACACGAGTTTTAAACAACCATAAACTAGCCGATGTTTTCCAAGATGGATCTATCGAATAAACAATCCAAAATACATAAGATAAATAATAAAAAACACAATAAGAACCTTCATCACTAAAATGAAATTACCAAAAGAGAAACAAATTTCACATAAGAACATAAAATATAATTACCAGATGTAAAAAACAGATAATATTTATCATAATAAGTATTATTTTCTCTACACTCATAAATCAAAAATCCCAAAAATAAAACATCAATTTCATCCAAATTACACCAATAAATCCTTTAAATTATTATAAGAAGCAAAAATGATCTAAAAAGTCTAAACCTCACAAATATGACCTCTAGGATTGATCTTAACTACTTTTTGGACTATTTCCACCATTAATCCCTTCACAAATACCTTATCGAGATCGAACCACGAAATGATCATATGACAACCCTGCTTTTATTAAAAATTTAAACATGATTTATTACATAAAACATCACTTGATACAACAAAGAAGATCGAGAGGTTTAGTGTCTTTGGGGATTAGGATCATTACATAAAACATAAAACATGAAATACAACATATTTATTTAAAACTTCCTTTACATGACCACTACATTCCCTCGTACTTAGCATTGCATGGGATAACCTGAGGACATGCATAAGAAAAGGGTGAGCTATAAAGCCCAGTAAGGGAGTACACATGGAATAACATGAGGAGTACAATACATGTTAGAAAATAGGCATATCAATAGATCATAAAAGAATCATGAACATAAATGCATGATAACAAATGATAATCATAACATGGAAATGTGGCAACAACACTTAACATGGAATTAGCCTGAGCCAATGCTCATTGCACATGGAGCATGAGTAAATCCTCATTGCACATAAAGCATGAGTAAACCCTCATTGCTATTGAATTATCATGTGTCTACAATCATTTCACATGACGTATCATGATAATATACTTTACCCAATGCATTGGAATGCTATAAGGGTGAACCCATCTTAATCATTTCATTTCATGCATAAGTGTGCCACAAGGATCATAAAAATGGATTCATAAAACATAATAATTTATTCCACGATAAAGGAATGTGGAATTAATACATGAAACTTTAAAATCAATAAGTAAATGTGCATAGAGTTGAATACCCTTGATGGATAAATGGGCATGGTATTCCCTACACAATGACATTGGCTTAGAAAATCGGTGTGATTTCGGCAGTGTAACAGCGTGACATATGAATTCAAAAAAATGGTTGATGAGAGAGAAAGGGGTTCATCATCATATTTACATGTAATGGCCAGTAAGGAGGTCATATAGATACATTTCCCAACAATTGTAATGGAATTTAGATTCATGATACAAAAGTATTGCTTGAATGTAAAAGAGGAGAGAGAAGTTCCTTTCAGAATTTTGGTAGAGTAACAGGTGTACATGGGAGGCATTTAATGAGAGAGAAAGGGTCTCCCATCATTAATACATAAAAAGGGAATTATGGGGGAGGTTTGAAACCATACCTCAACATTTATAATTGAAATTAAAAGGGAAAAACAACTTAATGAAAATTGGAAAAAATGAGAAAGGAAGAAAAAAACCCTTACTTGGAAGTGTGCTTCCCAAGGCTAGAGAGAGGATTGTGAGAGGCTTCTTGGGAGCTTGAGGCACCATGGGAGGATTCTAGAGAGATTTGGGCAGAGGTTGGACGATCTCCAAAGGCTTTGAGTGAGGAAGAAGTGGGAGCTTGGGTGGGTTTATATTGGAAATGTGAGGGATTTCTTTATTATTTCGGTTTGGGTCCCCTTACATTAAATTAATCCAAACTACAAAACATCTCATGGTTTTTGCCCATGTTTTTTGGAAAAGGGAAGTGGAATAAAATATTTTATAAGGCCAATTTTCTATCTTCTTAATATATTAGGGTAGCTTATGTGGAGGTGAGTCACACTCCCATGGAAATTAACTTAAAAGGGCAAGGTGTTGAATAAGTCTTGAGGGGTCCATTAATGATTTGAAAAGTAAGTAAAACAAACCCAAAATCACATTATTTTAATTTTAAAACATATATTGTCCGAACATAAAGATTATTGTATTTTATTACATCTCTATTTGGTCATTATGATGTCATTAAACACATTATATATTTAAACGGTATTTAATTTTTACCCAAAAATTTGACTGTCTCAGAAAATTATGAAAAATTTACCGTTGGATAATTTCAAAGTCTTGATTCCAGAAATAAAATTTATTTTATCTAAATAATTTTCTAAATATTTTAATTTTCACTTTTAAAATAAAAACTGACATTTATAAAAAATTCATGTGTTTTGACAGAAATCGCTTTCAAACCTTAATAAAAATTATAACTGCATTCATAAAATTATAGGATCATTTATATTTAATAAAAATTAATTTATTAATATTATTATTATTTTATTAAAATATTATTCAATTCTAAAATAACTTAATTTAATAAAATAGATTTCTTAATTAAATAATAACTAAAAACATCATTTGTACTTTAAAAACTATTTACAATGTATCAAAAATGACTAGAATTTATATTCATTATTATATAAAAAAATAATGTACATGAACATAATACTACTTATTTGTTACATAACCACTTAAAATAGCCGCATAAGTCCTAAGGGTAAGGTGTGCGATGGTGACAAACTCTTGGGGTGGGTCAGATAACATCGCTCGAGTGGTAATTTCAATCAACTTCCACTTTTCCCATAGACGGTCACGTTCGAGCTTGACATGATGAAGCTCAGATTGGGCTTGGTCAAGATCGTTGCCCAAAGATGCCACCTCTTTTTCGAGCTCCGAAAAATGGGCTTCAAATGGGGCAATTCTGCTGGATGAGGCCATCGCTTCCTTTGTCTGAGTAAATTGGATTTGTTAAAGTCTTATATTTATACTATTCATGTGATCACTGTTCAACTGCTATAAAAGTAAAGTTCACAATTCTTATCATAAAACCAATGATGTTGACATTTTATAAAAACATTTTTTATAAAGAGACATTTAATGAGATCAAGAGAGATTTTCCATTAATGAAACTTTGGGTCGTTACAATATTCCCCCCTTAAGAAATTTTTCCCTCAAAATTTTCCTTTTCCCACAATAAAATAGATGTGGGTAACTCAACTTCATTACTTCCTCCGATTCCCATGTTGCTTCTTCAAATTTGTGGTTTCTCCACAACACCTTGATGAGGGGAATTGTCTTATTTCATAGAACTTTTTCTCTACAATCTAAGATCTTCACTGGTTGCTCCTCATAAGAATGATCATCTTCCAATTGTACCACCTCAGAAGAGAGTACATGTGAAGGGTCCAGTATGTACTTACTTAAGAGGGATACATGAAAGACATCATGTACATTGTCCATGGTAGGTGGAAGTTCTAGTCGATAGGCCATAACCCCAACACGATCAAGAATCTCGAAGGGGCCGATGTACCATGGACTTAACATCCCTTTCCTTCCAAACCTCATTACCTTCTTCCACAGAGATATGCGTATAAACACCATGTCTCCATATTTAAACTCAAGGTCTCGTCAACAATTGTCTGGATAACTCTTTTGTCGTCTCTGAGCTGCCTTGATATGCTGCTGAATGGTTTTTACCTTCTCCACTATTTCCTCGACCATTTCTGGTCCAAGCAGCTTACGTTCACTGACCGCATTCCAACATGCCAGTGTTCTGCACCTTTTCCCATACAGGTCTTCATTTGGTGCCATTTGTATGCTTGAGTTGAAACTATTATTATAAGAGAACTCAACCAGAGGAAGATATGGATCCCATCCTCCTTTAAAGACCTTTGAGCACTCTCTCAACATATCCTCAAGTGTTTGGATAGTCCGCTCGGATTGGACATCAGTTTGAGGATGATAGGTCATACTGAAGTTTAGTTCAGTATTCAGAGAATGTTAAAGACTCTTCCAAAATTTAGAGGTGAATCTTGGATCTCGGTCAGACACAATAGATAGTGGAACTCCATGCAACCTTGCCACCTCCCTAATATATATATGTGCCAGTTGATCCAAAATGAAATCCTCCTGAATAGCAATGAACTGTGCAGTATTTGTAAGACGATCCACAACAACCCAGATTTCATTGTTGCATTTGGATTTCCTTGGAAATCCGGTGACAAAGTCCATGGTGATGTTAACCCATTTCCACTCTAGTATAGGAAATGGTTGCATCATCCCCTTAGACTTCTGCCTCTTTGCCTTCACTTGCTGACACACCAGTCACATTGATGTATATTCAGTGATCTCCTTCTTAATATTGACCCACCAAAAGTTTTCTCAGAGATCTCAATACATATTTGTGCTCCCTGGGTTAATATAGCAATTTGAACTATGTGCATCATCCAAAAGTTCCTTCTTCAGCTCCGGATTTGATGGAACACATAGTCTTTTCCCAAACTGCACAATTCCTTCTTCATTAACATTAAACTCCGATGATTTCCCCTTTTTGATAGCTTCCACATTTTCTTGAATTCCCACATCATCCTTTTGATCAACCTTCAACCTTTCCAAAAGAGACGGTTGAGCAATCATTTGTGAAAGGATTGATGATGTTCCCTTCTCTATGATTCCCATTTCCATCTTCATCAATTCTAAGAAGATTGGATCTTTATCAATTCTCATCATTGAAAGAATCACTAGATCCTTTCTACTTAGGGAATCTCCCAACTTGTTCGCTCTCCCAGGGTGGTAATGTATTGAACAATAATAATCCATGATGAGCTCTATCCATCTTCTCTAGTGCATATTACACTCTTTCTGTTTGAATATATATTTAAGACTCTTTTGGTCAGTATATATCTCGCATTTCTCTCCATATAGATAATTCCACCATATTTTCAACGCAAAGATCACAGCCAAAAACTCTAGATCATGTGTTGGATAGTTTCTATCATGGATTTTCAACTTCCTTGAGGCATAGGATATCACTTTATCATTCTTCATCATCACACAGCCTAAGCCCTTCTTCGAAGCATCGTTGAAAACCACAAAAGGTTCCCCACTTGTGGGTAAAGTGAGCACGACCGAAGTGATATTCCTCCTTTTCAACTCCTTGAAGCTTTCTTCGAATTCATCACTCCAAGAAAACTTTACTCCCTTCCAATTTAGCTAGGTAAGAGGGTTGTAAAATCATATGAAATTTCTCACAAATCATCGATAATATCCAGCTATCCCCAAGAATCTACGGATATCCTTTACTGATGTTGGCCTCGGCCAACCCTCAATTCCATCTGTTTTGGAGGGATCCACAGATATCCCATTTCTTGTGATGATATGCCCCAAGAATGAGACCTCCATCAACCAGAACTCACACATTCTGTACTTTTCATAGAGCTTCTCTTTGCGCAAAGTCTCTAGTATAGTTCTTAAATGCTCCTCATGATCCTCCTGTGTTTTGGAGTATATTAGAATGTCATCTATGTATACTACCACAAATTTGTCGAGGTAATCTATAAAGACTCTATTTATCATGTCCATCAAGATTGTTGGTGCATTAGTGAGTCTGAAAGGCATTACTATGAATTCATAGTGCCTGTATCTTGTGCGAAAAGCAATCTTGGGGATATCTTCCTTCTTCACCCTTACTTGATAATATCCCAACCACAAGTCCACCTTGGAGAAGTATTGTGCTCCATCCAGCTGATCGAACAAGTCATCGATTATTGGGAGAGGATACTTGTTCATTATCGTGATTTTGTTAAGTTCACGATAATCAATTCAAAGAAGCATTGACCCATCCTTATTCTTGATGAAGAGGACTGGTGCACCCCATGGTGAAGCACTTGGGCGTATAAACCCATTATCCAGATTCTCCTGTAGTTGTTTTTTCATCTCATAAATCTCTACAACAAACATTCTATATGGAGTCTTGGATATTGGTAGCGCCCCTGGTATAAGTTCAATTAAGAACTCAACATCTCTTCTAGGAGGAAGCCCATGTAGTTCCTCAGGAAACACTTTAGTGAATTCCCTCACAATAGGCAGTTCTTCAAGGATGGTTTCTTCCTTGGGATCAATCATCTGAGCCAGATACCTGTGATCATATGGCATTAATATCCACACTTGAGATGATGGAGATAAAGTAGATTCATCTTCCTCCTTACACTTGTAATGAATCGGGGGTCGATTCTCCATATGGAGTGTGATTTCCCTCTCCCAACAATTTATGTTGGCTCTATATAAGGAAAGCCAATCCATTCCAAGAATTGCATCAAATTCCACTAGAGGGAGTATGACGAGGATCACTGGGAAATTTAATCCACAAATTATAACAGGGTAAGACTTATATTCATGGGATGCAATGATTTCCCCATTTTCCGTACTCACCGATATCTTCACTTCCATGATTTTTGGTGGTGTTGGGATTGTTCTACTAAACATTCATGATATAAAAGAATGAGTAGAACCTGAATCAAAAAGTATGTTCTCTATTATTGACTGAATAACTATCGTACCATTCAGCACTTTGTTGTCGGGGTCACTTCGGAAGAAGTGATGGAAAAAGCTCTTCCTTGCTTCCTTGGAGGTTGTTGGTTGCCTCTGAAAACCCTTGGATTAGGGTACTAATTTGCAAAATGTCCTGGTTCTTTTCATTTGTAGCATTGAACAACGCATTGAGGTTTGAACGGAGTGTTCCTCTCCTCTGTCGCAGTTGTGGTTCTTTGTTACAGACAATTAACAGCTAGGTGCCTTCTCTTCCACACCTAAAGCATTTCCTCATCCCCATAAGGCAATTTACAGGGTGCTTCTTCCCGTACTTTTGGCAAGTGGGGTGCTGAATCTTCTTAGCACCGTTGGATTTATCCATCGGACTGCCTGCATTGAAGTCCACCTTACGCTTCTTTTCCCCATGATCCCCATGTGATTCCACGATCTCTATTTCGACCTTGAGGGCACATCAGACAATTTTCTCATAGCTTTCGAAGTCACGGATCGCTAATGCTTTCTGCAAGCTAGGCTTCAGCCCACCAAAGAAGTGGTCAACTTTGCATTCGGGGTTAACGACAAAGCTGGAAGCGTATAGTTCAAGCCTTGTGATGTTTTCATCATAAGCTCAAACAAATTATTCATCTTTTTTCTAGAGGGATCGAATGTCCCTTTCCATCTTAAGCCGAAGGGTGCGTGGAAAATATTTATGGAAAAACGTCTTCTGGAAATCCTTCCATTCCAACGCCTCGATCTCCTCCTCAGGCTTCGTATTTTTGATCAACGTCCACCATTGATCAGCTTCACCCTCCATACGATAAGTAGCCAGGAGAACCTTCTCTTGTTCATAACATTGAAGTATGGATAAGATCTATTCAATGGAGTTGATCCATTGTTCAGCGATCGTGGGAGCGGATGATCCACTAAAAGTAGGAGGCCTTTGCCCCATTAAGCTCTCGATATCGACTTGTTCCTTCTTAGGGGGGTTTGGGCGTTCCTCTTGACACGTGTTTCTATTCAAAACCTGAGTTAGATGAGAGGGAAGCGTGACAATGTTCGTGATTCCCTCTCCCATTGGATTGGGCATCTCATTAGTACAAACATCACACTAATCTTCACAACGGTTGTTAGCCCGAGTCCTCTTATTACCGGCCATTGGCTGGAATAAAAGGAAATTTATGGGTAACACATAAAGGGTAATCCAAAGACAAAAGATGATGACTTATAAATAATATTTTATTTCCTTAACTCATGAGTCTATAGGCTTCAATCTAGGATTTTTATGATCTACTTTCTAACATATATTCGTAGGGGTATTTTTTAATTCCCTTAATAAGGGTTCATACTATGCTTTTGAATTTATCAAAACATATCCCCCGGGAGTGTCGTAACCAAGAGTGCAGCGAGTCCTATTGTCGTGCACCAGTTCCCATTCGATTCTTGCTCATAGCGGTGTTTTCGGGTTTTACACCTAGGATACATATGTGCCAGAGCCGCCTCTACCTGCTTATATCCAGATAGGGATGTATTTGTTTGAAAAAAAACTTACTTAGTACTTACCAAAACATAGGGATGTTTTTATTATACATAGTCTTGTATCTAAGGCATTACTAGGGTTTCCTAATCCCAAAAATAACTATACCTTCCTTTGATACCAACTATGAAAACCCTGCTTTTATTACAAAATTAAACA
This sequence comes from Viscum album, assembly GCA_963277665.1. Lineage (NCBI taxonomy): Eukaryota > Viridiplantae > Streptophyta > Magnoliopsida > Santalales > Viscaceae > Viscum > Viscum album. The sequence goes on from OY728141.1 coordinate 1,530,735,060, forward strand.
TGATTTATTACATAAAACATCACTTGATACAACAAAGAGGATCGAAAGTTTTATTGTCCTTGGGGCTTATTATCATTACATAAAAACATAAAACATGAAATACAACATATTTATTGAAAACATCCTTTACATGACCACTACATTCCCTCTTACATAGCATTGCATGGGATAACATGGGGACATGCATAAGAAAAGGGTGAGCTATAAAGCCCAGTAAGGGTGTACACATGGAATAACATGAGGAGTACAATACATATTAGACAATAGGCATATCAACAGAGCATAAAAGAAACATGAACATAAAGGCATGATAACACATGATAATCATAACATGGAAATGTGGCAACAACACATAACATGGAATTAGCATGAGCCAAGGCTCGTTGCACATGGAGCATTAGTAAATACTCATTGTACATAAAGCACAAGTAAACCCTCATTGAACTTGAATTATCATGAGTCAAAACTCATTGCACATGACGTATCATGATACTATACATTACCCAATACATTGGAGCGCTATAAAGACGCACCCTTCTTAAACATTTCATTTCATGCATAAGTGTTCCACATGGATCATAAAACATGGATTCATAAAACATATTTATTTATTCTATGATAAAGTAATTTGGAATTCATACATTAAACATTACAATCAATAAGTAAATGTGCATAAAGGTGAATACCCTTGATGGAGAAATGGGCATGGTATTCCCTACACAATGACATTGGCTTAGAAGATCGGTGCGATTTCATCACTGTAACAGAGTGACATAAGAATTCAAAAAAATGGTTAATGAGAGAGAAAGGGGTTCATCATCAAATTTACATGTAATGGACAGTAAGGAGGTCATATATACACAAGTCCCAACAAATTTAATGGAATTTAGATTCATGATACAAAATTATTGCTTGAATGTAAAAGAGGAGAGAGAAGTTTCTTTCGGAATTTCGGCATAGTAACGGGTGTACATGGGAGGAATTTAATGCGAGATAAAGGGTCTCCCATCATTAAAAAATAAATAGGGAAGTATGAGGGAGGTTTGAAACCATACCCCAAAATTTATAATTGAAATTAAAAGGGAAAAACATCTTAAAGAAAATTGGACAAAATGTGAAAGGAAGAAAAAAACCCTTACTTGGAAGTGTGCTTCCAAAGGCTAGAGAGAGGCTTCTGAGAGGCCTATTGGGAGCTTGGGGCACCTTGGTAGGATTATAGAGAGAGTTGGGCAGAGGTTGGACGAACTCCAAAGGCTTTGAGTGAGGAGGAATTGGGAGCATGGGTGGGATTATATAGGAATGGTGACAGAATTATTTTTTTATTTAGGTTTGGGTCCCCTTACATTAATTTAATCCAAAATACAAACCATCCCATGGTTTTTGCCCATGGTTTTTGGAAAAGGGAAGAGGAAAAAGATATTTTATAAGGTCAAAGTCTGAACTTCTTAAAATATTAGGGTTGCTTATGTGGAGGTGAGTCACACTCCCATGGAAATTAATTTAAAAATGCAAAGTGTTGAAATAGTCTTGAGGGGTCCATTAATGCTTTGAAAAGTAAGTCAAACAAACCCAAAATCACATTATTTTAATGTTAAAACATATATTTCCCGAACATGAAAATTATATTATTTTATTACATCACTATTGGGTCATTATTATTTCATAAAACAGATTATATATTTAAATGGTATTTAATTTTTACCCAAAAATATGACTGTCTCAGAAAATTAGGAAAAATTCACCGTTGGATAATTTCGACGTCCTGATTCCATAAATAACATTTATTTTATCTAAATAATTTTCCAAATCTGTTAATTTTCACTTTTAAAATATAAACTAACATTTATCAAAAATTCATAGGTTTTGATAGAAATGGCATTCAATCCTTAATAAAAACTATAATGGCATTCATAAAATTATAAGGTCATTTATATTTAATAAAAATTAATTTATCAATATTATTATTATTTTATTAAAATAGTATTAAATTCTAAAATCCCTTAATTTAATAAAATATATTTCTTAATTAAATAATAACTAAAAACACCATTTGTAAATTAAAAACTATTTACAATGTATCCAAAATAACTAGAAGTTATATTCATTATTATATACAAAAATAATGTACATGAACATAATACTACATATTTCTTACATAACCCCTTAAAACAGCCGCATAAGACCTAAGGGTAAGGTTTGCGATGGTGACAGACTCTTGGGGTGGCTCGGATAACATCGCTCGAGTGGTAATTTAAATCAACTTACACTTTTCTTGTAGAAGGTCATTTTCGAGCTTGACATGATGAAGCTCGGCATGGGATTGGTCAAAAGTGAATCCCAAAAGATGCCACCTCTTTTAGGAGCTCCGACAAATCGGCTTCGTATGGGGAAATTCTACTGGATGAGGCCATCGCTTCCTTTGTCTGAGTAAATTGGATTTGTTAATGTCCTGTATTTATACTAATCACGTGATCACTGTTCAACGACTATAAAATTAACGGTCACAATTCTTCCCATAAAACCAATGAATTTGATATTTTATAAAAACATTTTATACAAAGAGGCATTTAATAAGATAAAGAGGGATTTTGCATTAATGATACTTTGGGTCGTTACAGATCATTACCTTGATGAGTGACTAAATAAATTTCACCATGAATAAGTGGAAGAACAGTGGTGTCCCACTACACTCGACTTGGTTATTTTAACAATATAAAAAAAACTATCCCCATTGAGGCCTCAATGTTTTCCATGGAATCATTGATACTCTTATTGCTATATTACCACTCCACTTCCATGACCAACCAATATCACCAAAAAATGGTAAAAAAGTATAATCCAAAATTCAAATAGTTATGTAGGTTATTCGATATACCACTATATTCCAAGTCTAGGTGGGTCTAAAAAATGGAATAACTACACATAAATGATAAAGAGAACCACAATGAGGATCATATCTAGAGATATAATTTCGTCTATTATTTAATAAGTTTCTGGGATGTATGATCAAAAAAACACGAAACCTGAATTCAATAATTTCATATCTCATAAAAAATTACATGACCCCATATGAAGCATTTTTTTTAAATGATACAAACTTCCCAAAAATAAAAACACAAAATAAAACTCATATTAATTCCAATCAATAAATGAATTATTTTCTCAAAAATTCATTTTATTTGTTCATACACATTTTTAAGGCACAAAAACCCTAAAATTATTCTCATATTATTTATAGAACATACCAAAAATCATTTCACATTATCACAGTAGGATGGAACCAACAATCTACTACCAGGTGTTAAAAGTATTTCCATATAATCAAAATCAATTTAAAAACAATCTCTGAACTAATTTTTAAAAACATCTGCCTATGAAAACACATTTATATATAAAATTTATCTTTATTTAATTGACACTGCGTAGTTTTTAAATCCAAAACATCCCACTATTTATTTTCTAGAAACCAAATAAAATCACTTCATAACCTAATTACATGTTATAATATCATTTTCTCTATCCAAATGTTGAAAAAATTATATAAATTCCCACTTTTATTTTAAATCACTCAAAAAAATTCTATAAGTAATTATATTAAATTACAAAACACCTCATATAATGAAATATATTTTTTCTTAAAAAACTATCCCAAACTAGTTTTGAAATAAAACTATTTATAAAATTATCATTTCTATTGACAAAATACCTTTATAAATCAATAATAAAAATAAAATTGGAAACTATAAAATATTAAATATGATCCAATAACATTAAAACAACATAATTTCTCAATTAAATTCATTTATAATGAGTGAAAATAGCATTAAGTTCAATTGGAATCTGGGAGTGGTGAAAAACTGGTAGAGTTTGAGAGAATTGTATAGATTCGTCACACTACTTGGTGGACCATTATCTAACCATGTAATAGACCATGTGATGTCTTCAAAATTATCCACATGGGATCTTCATGGTTTACCAACCTTGTGAGCCCATTTTTTGACCATATCCCTTCATATATTCTAACCAATAAATCAAAAAAAACTCCAATCAAATTTATAAAACACCCCTTGGGTTAAAATATTATCAATTAAAATAATCACATATTGAATAAAAATAAAAATAAAATCCTTGAATCAAAATATAAATCCTCAAATCCTCTCATAACTCATGTATCGTCATGAATGTATAGATCAGGAACCGACACATGATTTAAATATTTGGTTTTTACCATCCAATTTTATATACCATCAAACATAACAAATAACTAGAGGGATATTCAAGAAACCAGGACTTTTGAAAAACCTTGGATTTTGTATCATTTTTAGTGAAATATCTAGGGATGAGATACCACATCACCCAACATGGCCATCCGTAAAACCCAAAGTGCATTCGCAATCTCCATGGGCCAGAATCGAAATACTGGGAATCGTGGAATTCAATATTGGGAATGATTTTACCATTGAATAAAAGATAAAATATAGTATAAATTTATTAATAATTGATAATGGAATATGTTTAAATTTTAATATCATGTATATGAAATAATAACATTTAAAATAAGTAGGGGAACCAAAATTAAATAAAAAAATTACCATCCAAACACGTCACAAAAATACTAATATAAATAGAGCACTATAAAAAATATGAATGATATATGAAAAAAAATATAAATACAACAAGATAAATTGGTGAATACATAAAATCCCAAATAACCAAAAAAATCATGATCAATTTTCAAATAACTTTATGTGGCCAATAACCACTCACTAGCTACTAGTATATACTCCCACAAAAAAATAACAAGATTCAACATAAGGAATAATTTTGGAAGTCAAACTAGTACATTATAACTATATACTAATGATTGTGAGTGTGTGGGGTAAGATATAAACATGTCTAGTTGGATCTCACAAAGTAATCTAGTCTATTATTTACAAATGAATATTCATTATTTATATATTAAATTAAATCTATAATATATTCTTCTACATTAGAACACATATGAGAATATAATAAACATTTCCTCTAAAAATAATTCTTTTGAAATCTACATTTTTCTTTTGTCATAACCATTCTCAGTAGAATACCTTTTTTTTAAGAAAAAAATCTAAAAGATAAATCACACTATAAATAAAATAAGTAACCAATCAAATTGGATTAATATACCATCATAATGATACTAAATAACATAATGAATCTATATAATCAATGTGAAATGTGGTTATAACAAGTATAAGGTGGGAATCTATTGAATGGGATCATCAATAGTAAAAAAAAATTAGAAATTAACAAGATCCTAACGGGATATAGTTATATATAATATATCTCATAGATCCCAAAGTCATCTTTTGATGTTTCCAAAAGATTACAAGACACCCAAAATACCACCACTAACCTCCTATGGTGAACCCTCTTATCCATGGTGATTCATTAAACATGGTGACATTATCTTCTGTGTGAGTTAAATATTGTATCATGAATCTAGAACACTCTAATAATGTAATTTATATTCATTACATTAATAATTTTGAGGTAATAAAACAATGTTTCTTCAAATCAATGATAAAACATAACAATGGATATCACCTCATCTGTAACACTCTTCCATGAAAAATAACTTTTTCAGATTCCTCAATAATTACATGATAGCATAATCCTTCACATAGATAGCATAAGAGAATCGTAAAAAAAATAGGGGATTGTGATTTAGGGTACATAAAACATTAATTTAGACCCCATTTAATGCAGCAAAAGGGCCTTTGAAAACTAGCATAGAAAACCAAGCCATAATACTGAGCATTGAAAAATAATTTTATTGAAAACATACGTTAATGATATATTTAAAAATCATATGAAACCTATAACACATTTAAGATCATTTTTAGACACCAAGACCTATATTTAATTCATGTAATTCCTTCAATAAAAATGATAAATTTAAAAACAAAACCCTCTTTGGTGGAAAACCATTTCCTTGAAAGATCACCCTGGTACAAAGAACACCCTTCAAATTACAAATTCATTTCAACTTTTTCTTTAATTTATTTATATATAAAATCCTCCTATTAATCCAATAATTTTAAGATAAAATATAAAAATGATGGATACCCTTTTATTGAATGTGATAAAATCCGTATGAAACCTTTCAAATATTGTTAAATTCGAAATATTTTGTTATAGCATGATATGAAATGATTTTATTGAAACTAATGAATTCAAATACATGTAAATTAGAATAGGAATCTTTTCTATATGAAGTTAAATAAAATGTCAGGATGATTTCCTTAATATTTAGACATCAAAATACCCTGATTATGTTCCCTGAAATGTTAAATTTCTTCTTCAGGAGCCCTAGGGTTCCTTGGAGAAGATCAAACATGGATAAAATGAAGTATGAAGAATAATAATAGTTTTTCATAAAGAATGATTTTCAATCATGGATTAAATTCATTGGGAACCAATGGAAAAGAGGAAGAGAAATGGGGTGTCTCTGTGTGTAGGGTTGTTAGGGTTAAATGATAAGAGAGAAGAAACATCGAGGATTAAAATAATGGATGGAAAAATTGGGAATTTAATTGATTTTAAAAACTAGGAAGACTACATAGTTTTGATGCATGTTTAGGGAAAAATTTTGAATAACAAATTGTTTCCATTGAATTGTGATTGTTAACCCATATGACATAGATAAATCGTTCTCATTAATCATGATCTAACCATTGAAGTCACACATAGACACCAAACTATGCCTCACAGTTACCTGAAAACACCACATGGTTTTGAGAATTATGTACCAATTATGAAAAAAATAATTAGTATTTATGCTATAATTTCTCATATGGTTTCCTATAAAACCCACATAGTTTTCTAAAACTGTTCGATATCCCTGAATCACCTGGTAAACATTAAAATTTCGAAAAGAGGCCAAGAAACACTAGAATACTCAAAATAAACAAGAAATATAAAATATAAAACTCAAAAATACTATAGGGTGTAACGGTTCCAAATTTATCTGAAGCCTATTATGTTGATTATAAAAAACTGATGTTTTATATAATACTTCACTTCAAATAAATTTGATTTCATTAACTTTTTTTATATGTAACATTGGGTATAAATAAATCATGATATAAAAATAATTATTAAAAAGTGACCATTATAACCACGATTTTAAAATTTTTGGTATTAATAGGAATAAAAGATTATGAATAATATGTATAAATGTTTTATAAAATGTAATTTCATTGTTAAATAAGTACTCAATTATCCATAAAATCATTTTATGGTTAAAAAAATTTCTTCAAAAACAAATTGTGAGAAAAGAATATAATTAATTTAAAAATAATTTAGGAATTATATTTCATTAAAATTAAATTATTTTTCAAATATCCATATCAAAATTATATAAGAGTATATTTCGATATTTTTAATATAAGGATTCATTTTATTGTGAATAGTGAAAAATAATTATTTTTATTTAAAATGTCATTTAATTCTAAGGATTTACAAAGATATATTTTTTAAATGGTTTCAAAGTATCATTATTAATTTTCTATTATTAATAATATATTTAGTTTCACTGGAAAATGTATTATACTATATTTTATATTAAAAAACATTTTATTCTTACGAATATATTTTTTCAAGAAAATCTCCTATCATCGCATTTTTATTCTTTAATATTAAATTAAATTATGAAAAATTGTGATTTAAAATTAAAAAAATTAAATATTCTTAATGACCATATTAAATATAATTTAATAAGTTCAATTTAATTTTATTATTATGAATAGTAACCAATGTAAATATTTGTCCTCCGCGTAAAGGAGGTAAATTGGGTTAAACCTATGGAGTAAAACATTAAAATATATGCAACACATTCCATTATCCTTTTCAATGAGTTTATTATATAAAAATGTATTCTTAAAAGCTAAATAGTTTATTTTAAATAATTATTTTTAAATTTGGACCCAATATTGACATTCGTGAAGGTAAGTTATATGTTATTTGAATTAAATCTCTTTATTAGTCTTTGTATTTAATGGAATATTTAGAACATTCCATTCATTTTTGGATTTCAAAATAGTATAAAACTCTTTGTTTTATATTATGTAACAAAAAAAATTATGTAAATCAATTCATTGCATTATTTTAGGGTAAAATTACTTTTACTCTTATTTTAAGTATTTTCTTATAAAAGTTTTTCGTAAGTTTTGTGTTATTATATAAAAATCAATTTCTACGGCCAATAAAAATTAAATATGATAAAATTTATTCCAAATTTGAAATCATCATGTATGAATTTGGAAATATGGATCATTTCATATTTGATTGTATAATCATTATATCATGGTAAAAAGTTGAGTTATCACAATTAAGGTTAAAATGGGTTCAAAGTCGTATAACTAGAACATTAGCCATCAAATGTATCCAAAACATGTCCAAAAGTGATTGGTTAAGTTTATTTAGACCATTCAAATTGTTATATTTTAATTTTGGGTTCCTTTATTCCACTGACATGATAATGATATATTTATATTATTTAATATTTTATGAAATTTCAAATGTGTCCTCTCCCCAACTTATAGAATGAAACACTCTTTTTCTATCATTTATACTAGACTAAGCTATCTATATTGACCAACCCCTAATAAAGTCTCTATAAACCTCCCATATACATAAATTAGAGGTTTTTTACTTCTTAAAAAACGATTATATGTGTCCCTAAGAATGGATATAAAGGAGGCTTACTGAATTAGAGGGGATTTGAACACATACGAAGAAAGGATAGACTTTAGGTGAGGTGTTTATGTTTCAATCCCATTTTAATCAGATATTTAATATTGAATTTACATTAATCAAATTATATGACACATATATGATAAAATTATTTTAATATAATTCTACATGTTTATATCAAAAATTATGATATTTTAGTACTATTTTCTTCTATTAGGTAAACAAAAAGGTTTATAAAACATTTTTATGAAAATTTATCTTTATTTCTTATATTTGGGTTAGAAACCCATTTCATTCCATATCTAAGATTTTTTAAAAAAATTATAACATTTTTTAGTATTCAATAATGATTTTTTAAATAAATATTTACAATGTTTTAATTTTAAAAAATAATATAATAATATTTTTATTTTATGGAAAATGTAATTTTACCAAAGGTGTGAATAAAATATTTATTTTAATTATTAAAACATAAATAGAATATATAAAACTCATGACCATTCAATGATTTGATGTTTTCATCACATGTTTTCATAATTATTTTCAAAGATAACCATTTCTTAAATATTTGGAGAATATTTTGGTTTTATATATGTAATGTAAAAACGAAAGGTTATTTTACTAAAGAATTGTTATAGATAAATTAAAAAAATTCTATGATAAAATCATTTCTTATTGATTATACTTTAGAGGGAATATGATTTGATGATACCATATTTATTTTTTTGGATGTTTTATGATTATAGTGATTGTATTTTTACCAAACCAATTTATTTAATAGGGGTAATGTTGTATTGATATGGAGGATGTTTTATGTTCTTGTGGCATTTATATAAATGAATTATGATTACATGATGGTTGCATCTATTGTATCCCTCCAATGTATAGGGTGTTGTTATATTGATATCTCATGATATTATTATGAAAGGCATGTTCATTATGGTGTGTATATTTATTCAAATATTGATGCATTCGTTTTATTGATTCCAACTATACTCATATAAATTTTGTGGACATTATTTTGAATATATTTTTTCACATATTAAGGTGTTAGTTTGATATCATTCAAGCTATATTCACAATATTATGTGTGAACATTATTTTTTTATATATATTCAAATTATTATGATTTATTTTGATTATTATTTATTATTCTTATGATCAAAGAAATATATATTGTGCCTTTTGAATTATGATATCTTCTTTTACATCTATATGGTCATAACTCTATAAATGAATTGATTTTGAAACTTATGATCTATGTTTTTTATATGAATTTTTTTATTGAGATAAAGAATATTAATATGTTATCATACCTTATAATCATATTATTATCTAATGGTTGATATCTTTTATGTTCACCATTAATGATAATCTGATATCAAACTTTCTTATGTTGTCATTTCCCATGTTTTTATGTAAGGTTATATGTGAGATCGATCTATAAGGGTACCTTATGTAAATAATTATGTTAGAGAAAATGAATATTCTACTTCAATATTTTTTTGAATATATTCTCCAAGGACACTTAACCTTTATAGTCCTCAATCATTTATTATGGTTAAATTTATTTAATATTATTCCAATATGATGTAATATTTTATGTATGTTTTTATGGACTGATTTATTTGGTATCCCAGAAGGTTTTAGTTAATATTTATATATTAGGCAATGAAAAGATAACAAAAAACCTAGGGATAACCTTATGTATTTGATAACTATATAACATTTTTTAAGGAGGTGATTATTTTGTTTTCCTAGAAATAAATACCTATTTGGATACTACACGTGGATATAGTTTTTTCATAGTTTCATTTTAGAAAAATTAAATTTAAAATAGTTGTATAAATATATATCAATAATCATTCCAGTGTGTGGCAATTTTTCCCTTACTATGCACCTAGTTTAACACTCTATAGAGATATACATTGATTAAATCATATTTTCTATATAAACCATTATAATAAATTTAAATACATGATAAACATGGAATACCTAGGTAAATCCTAAGCTATGATATGTTGATAAGAAGGTTCCAAAATTTAAGACATATCATTAGTTTATTTTCATGAATATATTTTTATTCACTACGATTATTGTATCTTGATGTATACATTATTTTTTTAGTAATTGGATTGAACAAAAATAAATCATGAGGAAAAAATGTGATGATAAATGATACCAACATCCTCAAGAGAAACCAAATGTCTTGGTATATGGGATGAAATATCTTTTCAATATGATCACAATACACTCTCAGTCTATGAACTATAATATGGATCATGGTGAGATTCTAAATTCTCCATGAAGGGAACAACATTCCATTAAGTGGTATATGTGACAACATCCAACCTACATATATGGGTATTCTGATCCCCTATTTGTCAAGTAATGGATCAATATGATGGAAAGTATGTTTAACGATCATTAGTACATAGACCATTTGAATATTTTCATAGAAATATATCACCTGGGAGGAAAATATGATCAATGATTCTCTCTTTTAAGGATCATTAGTTAAGAGAAAGGAATAAACCATATAGAATTAGTGGATTTGAATAGGATATAACTAAATAAGTACTATCTATTAACACTTCAATATATGTTGTATTTGGACCCCCTATAGATGAAATAGATGGATGGTGAATCTATTGGTTCATACTAATAGAAATTTAGATGAATCTAAAGGTATGTTTCTATCTTTATAAATGATGATGTCATAATATAAATTTAATTATTTAGTATCTTTAAACCATGCCTTTTAAATTCGTTGTTCATAATAGGATTTGGAAACTACATTGAAACCATTAAATGTGATCTAATGGTTGAAATGGAGAGTGGGGACTCAAATTAGTCATATAGTTTTAGTGAAAAGATAAGAAAAATTGAGTGTAAGGGAAACACCAGTGGTAAATATCAAGGTGGATTGAAATTCTATCAACCTACATGATAAAAAATTGAGAGAAATCATTGAAGAAATTGTCTAAAATAAACAATAAAATGATTCAATTATTGAAAGGATTTCCATCAATATATTGATTATTGATTGGGTTAAAAGCGTCAACAAATAAAAGAAAGGAGAATAAGGATTAATCCAATGATTTTTAATACATCAGATGCAATGATAATTGGAATTTTGAGACTCAGTTCCCAAATACAAAAGATAATAAGGCTGGTGGGAAATAACAACCACCTAAAAAAGGGGTATAGTAAATTTACATTCTATCACCACTAAATCGGATTAAAAGAATGATATGGGGAAAGGTACACTTACCATCCATTATAGAACTATAATATTTTTATTTTATTTTATATTCTCCCACCCATTTATATTAGAATAATTTATTATGGTTATTATATCTCCATTTCGAAGATTATATTTTGATTTAGCTATAAAAAATTATAATGGTATGATGATCACATAACATTTTACATATCCTATTTGATAGAAGTGTGTGGGAATGAGATTCTTTTAGGTTTATTATTCTCCATATAATTAAATTTGATGTGATTTTGGGAATGGATTAGCTCTCTATATATAGAGATTATATCAATTTCATAGAAAGGGGATTCAAATTTGATATTCTGAATTAACCTGTGATTGTTTATCAATGGAAGTATGAATATGAAGTAACAACGGGTATTATATTTATCTTGTGGGTAATAATTATCATTAATGAAGGGTATTTACCTCATATATTTGGAGATAAACTCAACATTTTTTATATTAATATTTTATGAGCGTTTGTTCTTGTTTTTATATAAGGTTTTACTATTCATCATCTTAATTGTTATGAAATTGTTTTATTGGAAGTCACACTATGAGCTAAACCTATTTCAATTACCCTCTATAGAATAACACATATGGAGTTATAGTAATTAAATAAGTAACTCCAAAAGAATATTTATAAAGGATTCATATTCCCTAGTGATTTTCCATGGGAGACACGTATTCTCTTTGTTAAGAATAAAATTGGTTAATGGGAAATTTCATTGTTTATCGAGAACATAACAATATCATTGTAAACATAAAAGTATCATCTACCCCATATCGATGATTTTTTTGGTCAATTATGTGGATTTATGAGTTTTCTGTAATTTACCTTCATTATGGATATTATAAAATGATGTTTTATATGGAAGATAATCCCATGATAGCCTTCCATACGAGGTATGAGAATAATGAAATTATAGTCATCTCATTTATAGTTTATAATTCCCTCTTTTATCTTTAAGGATTTAATTAATAGAAAATTTATAGACTGCCTTGTTAATTTTTTGGTAGTCCTTATACATTATATTCTTATATTTAGATATAAAGGAGGTGTATGAATATAAATTGAACATGTATGAAAAATTTACTAATTATAGATTATTTGTTCAAAAGGTTTCATTCTTGGATCATATAATATCATGGTAGGATATTTTGGTGGATCCTTAAAATATGAATTTTATAGAGAAATGGATCAACAAACCCATTCTTACTGAGATCTATATTTTTTGGGTTTCTAGATATTACTGATTCATTTTGAGCGATTTCAAACAACTATCTAATCCTCTCGTCTAGTTGACACAGAATGGGGTTAAGTCCCTATGTTTATATAAATGTAAATATGATTTCAAGGTGATAAAGTTAGGGTTATTCAGTTCAAATGTTCTCTCACTAACCTATAATAGAGAAGGTTTTATGATCTATAATGAAGAATCCATTAATGGAATTTTATGTTTTCTATTGCATAATGATATGGTTAAAGTGAATGACTTTCTCAAATAGAAAACACTTCAATAAAAATTCCCAACTCATGATTTGGAGTTTCCATTGGTAATTTGTTCATTAAGGATTTGGAGGCATTATCATTATAATCAAATATGTGATATATATATTTTTGGTTCATAAAATCTTAGTGTATAAATTCACAGAGAAATATTTGAATAGTAACCATAGAAAATTATTGGAATTTATTATATATAATGATTTTTCAATACACTACCACTCTATAATGAAGAAAAAAGTAACATAATCTGTTATATGGAAAGACCATTCGTTCTTGTCCATGATTAGGATTCAAAGGGATATAATACATATGTATTTTTAGCAAATGGATCCTGAAATCCTATGGAAAGTTTATGGATCCAATATTTTTTAGATAAATTTTCTACCATATATCCATGTAAATATAAAAGATGTGTTGAAGGATGATGTTTAACATCAACAGATGGGGAGAAATGTTTATGATTTCAACCACACTTTCGTAGTAATTATAACATTCTGTAACTGAGTATTTTTCATGTCAATACTATATTGTAGGAAATAGTTATTGAATTAATCTCATAGATCATCATTTTGTATTAATTCTATAATTAAAACAATGTATATAGATTCTAAAGAATATTTCTAATGGGACAACATGAAGAGAGATATTATAGATTTTGTATCTTAGTGCTTGGAATGTCAGTAAGTTAAACCTATGAAATATAATTCAATGGGTATATTAATTCCATTACCTATAGCATAATAGAAATTAGAAAATATCACTATATATTTAGTCATTGGACTCCCCAAAATATCTATTGGTTATTTTTATAATTGGGTTGCAGTCGAACACCAAATAAATTTATCACACTTCTTTACAATCAGATGATTTTTATCTCTTGATCAAAATTCAAAAATATACATTAATTAAGTGATTATTTTTCATGGTGTTTCACATTCTATTTTATTTGATAGAGATTTTAGGTTTACCTTGAAGTTATGCTGAATTATTCACTAACCTCAAGATTATATGTTTTGCTTTAATAATTCATATGATTATAATATATATTCTTAATCTAATAGAACCAGGAAAACACTAGAGGAAATATTTACATACTGTTTTTTGGAGTTAAAGGTGGTTTGGATCAATACCTTCATCTTGTCGAGTTTGTTTAAAATAATAGATTTTTGTTAATAATTAACTTGGCTCTTTGTGATGCACACTATGGAATGAAGTGAAGATCTCCTAATTTTTTGGATGAAGTGGTAAAAAATTTATTTTACTCTATGATATATGTGGATATGATATAGACATTTATAACTATAAAATGGAACATAATGTTATCAAAAATCGATAGAAAATTTATATTGTCACACATCAATGAGTTTTTGGTTTAGATGTTGGTGATCTGGTATTTCAAGGAATTTATCCATGCTATAAGGTTATGATATTTCAAAATAAGGGAAAGAATATCCCTAGATATATCAATCCCTTTGAAAATATTGATCGCATGGATATGGTAGATTATCATTGAGAAATTACAAACAATATCTCTCAAGTTCATGATGTTTTCCATATATCTCTATTTAGGATATAAAAATAAGATCCCTCACATGTACTTAACGTAGAGGTCATACCCCTGGGAGAAGATATCTATTATGAGGAACACCAATTAGAAATTTTTGGTGATAGAGAGAAATTGTTATGTGACAATAAAACTCAACTGGTTAATGTTTTGTGGCTAACCCATAAATTATAGGAAGTTATATGGGAACTTAATGATTTAATGAGGGGGAAGTGTCCAAGGTTGTTTTTATAATATTAGTATAATTTAAAGGGATAAATTATTATAATAAGGATTTAAATTTCCACCCCATAACATTATAATATAATTCACTTTAAATAAAATTTATTTTTTATCTTTCCTTACACACAACCCCAAGTTTAAAAGAATTGTGATATAAATACTATTATTTTAATATGAACATTATAAACAAGATTTAAAAATTAAATGTATAAATATTATTAACCATAATATCAATATATATATATATATATGTTTTATATAATTAAAATTCATTGATAAACTAGTATTCAATTCTCAGTAAAATCATTTTATGTTTTAAAAGTACTTTTATATCCAAAAATAAATTGTACAAATTTATGAGGGAAATCATATTAATTAATTTATAAAATTTTTAGATGTTTTATTTTTAAAATAATATAATTTTTAAATTATTCATATCAAAATCAACCTATATTGATATTTATATATTTTTTAAAAAATATTGATATTACAGTGAATTTTGAAAAGCATTGATTTTTATTTGAAATTTGTCATTTCACTCAAAGCATTTAATAAGTTTAAATTTGTATTAAAATGATTTAAAGAAAATATATTTCATTTTTATTATGATTAAACTATTTAAAGTAATTGGAAAACATTTTATTCTTTATTTTTGTTAGAAAAAACATTAAATTCTTATGAATTCATTTTTTCTAGATAACTTCTTTTCATCACAGTTTGCTGGATTAATTTTAGACTAATTTCTTCCACTTCGTTGTATTGAATTTAATAAAATGGAATTTATATTTTCTATAATAATAATTAATATTATTTAATCAGTTCATATTAATTTTTTTCATCATTAATAGTAACCATAGTAAATACTTTTTTCTCAAATAAAAGAGAAAAAAAATAGGTTAAAATCCTTGGTAAAACCCATAATGTCTTTTTAGAAATGACATTATCCTATTAGATAATTAGTTTTAAAGTAAATGTATTATTATGGATTAAAATAATTTATATTTAATATTTATTTAGAAATTGGGAACCCAATATTAAATTTTGTGAAGATAATTTATATAATTTTCAAATTAAATTTATATTTACGTAATTTCTTTTAATAAAAATTTTGAAAGATTAAATTATGTATTATTATTCTAAAAAATGAATAAAAACATTCCTTATATTACTCTATAGTAAAAAATCAAGGGAAATAATTTATTAATTTCTTTCAAAGTAAAATTATTTTTATCGTTAAATCATGAATTTTCTAGAAAAAATCATACATTTTTTGTTATTATATTAAATGTAATTTCAATAACTTATAAAAATTATATTTTATAAAATATAATCCAAATATATATTCAGTTTATCCTTTTTTATGATTCCCTTATATTTTTTTCATATAAATATGTTATCGTGGTAAAAAAGCTGATTTATCACAGTTATGATTGAAATGTATTTAAATTGGTTTAGCTAAGATATAAGGATTCAAATGTATATAAAACTTGTTCAAATGTGATATGTAGTTGTTATTTAGACCATATCAAATATTATATTCAAAATCTAGGTTACCTTTTCCACTTCAAATCATTATGAGGTATATATATTTTTATCTTTTATTAAATTCCAAATGTATCCTATAACCAATTTATAAAAGGACATCCTCATTTCTATTAATTAAATCACATTTACCCATCTATCTCAACTAACCTCAAACAAATTCTTAAATCAACACACTTATCCATGAATTAGAGGCGTTAGTTTTCTTAATATACCATTCTAAGGTTTTATAAGAAGGGATATAAATGAGGCTTATCAAAGAAGATGATATTTGAATGCGTATGAAGCAAGATGATACTTGAGGTAATGGATTTATATTTTAATCATATTTCAATAAATATTTTTTATTCATGAATTTAAATTGAGTAAGTTATATTTTTCATGTCTGATAAACCGTTTTCATTAATCTACCCAATGGTCATTTTTGAAATTTGGATGTTTTAGAGCCATTTTTTTCTCATTGGTACACAAAGAAGTTTGGAAATGTTTTAAAGAAAAACAAACTTTATTTTACCTAAATCTATAAGAAAACCAATTTCTTCCATGACTATGTTTTCTAAAAAATCAACATGTTTTTTAATGTTATTAAAATCTTTTTCAAAATACTTTTGCCTAGTTGGATTTTTTTAAATGGTTTAAATTAAATATCCTCGTCATTTTTTGAACAAATTACTTTTACAAATAGATTGAAAAAAATTATTCCTTTAAGGACTATGGAATGAAAATAGTTCCTTCTATCATGACCATTCTTTATTTTTATGTTTAATTCAAATTTTTCATTATTCTTTTTATAAAAAATGGTTTCCAAAATATTTTGAGAATATTTTTTAAAATAAAGTCATTACAAAATGAAAGGGTTTTTTTCTCAAGATTTATTCTATATATATTTCAAATAAATTTTCCAAATAGAACAACTTCTTTCATTTTTAATTATTATTTACCAGGGATATGATTTTATGATACCATAATTATTATTTCTCTATATGGTCTATTGTTTTTATGATGACATGTTTAATAAACCCGTTTATTTTTTGAGGGTTTTGGAATATTGATATAATGAATGTTGTGTGATCTTTTAACATTTATATGAATGATTTATGATTTTTTAGATAAATTATTCTACTATATCCGAATAATTAATTGGGTAAAGTTATACTAATATATTGTCAAATGATGATAATAAACATCATCATTATTGCAAATATTTTTTCCCACATATCGATGGTAAGTATGATTGCCTCTAACTATCTCATAGGAATTTTTTTGGATATGATTGTGAATATATTTGTCTATATGTTATATATAATATATATAATGAAAATATTATCTTTGAACATTTTTTTAGCATTGTTAAAAATATTAATATTTATTATTCTTATTGTGTGACATACCAATTTTATGACTCTTGAGTGATGGTTACAACTCCAACACCTTTATCGATCATACTTCTATAAATGAATTCAATTTAGAGATTTTAATCTATTTTTCTATTCTGGGTATGAATATTTTATTTTTAGATCATGTGAATGAATATGTTATCATACCGTCAGGGATTTATTATACTCTAATGATTTATTTCAATCATTTTTTCACTTTTTTAGCATATGTTCTTACCATTTCTGATGTTTTACTTCCCTAAGTTTTAATGGAATCTTATAACAATGAAATATATATAAGGATAAATTATGTAAATAAATATGTTTGAGATTATTAATAATGTACTTAAATAATGTGTTTATGTATCTATTCTCTAAATACACAAAACATTTATGCTCATCGTTCATTTATGATTGTAAAATATATTGACTATTCATCTAAAATGATGTCATATTTAGGTATGTTATGCTTAGGCCACTTCATTACTAATGTTATCATTTGAATCATTTAAAAAAAATCAACAATGTCCCTATTTATATATTAAATGTTTTATCTACCGACTTTGGATTTCGTATCATTCACCTTGTATTTTCATTTATATATGATTTCATGTTTATCTAAAAAATTCTTTTTTATTTTCATTATCGTAAAATTTGTTAATTATTTTTTAGATAGAGAGATCAATAGAATGACCATGTTTTTCCCCTCAATTTCATTATCCTTCTTATAAATTGGTATCAGTATATCTTCTTTCTCATGTGGTTTGAAACAAATCAAAATCGCATCAATAACTTCTGATTCAATAATGAAAATATAATATTTCTTCATATTCTTCCACATATGATAATCTTTTCATCAAAACTGTAAATTTAACTCATATTACCTGAATAAATATTTTTCATGATAGTTAATGTAAATAAACAAAAAAAAATTGAAACACACAAAAAATAGATTAAACATTATATATTTAATCGATGGTGAAACATGTATTCCTCGATAATATTTGAATTTTCCTATAAATAGTGAGATTACCACTGAGAATATCATGTTTAATTAGTGTTAGTGAATATCCAAATTTTCAATACCCGGTTACATCTACATTACTAAAGTGAATGGGTCTATTTTAAATTTATTTCAAAAGTCACACAAAAAGGCACACAAATAAATAATAAAAACATCATACATTATTTTTACATGCTATGTCTCTAAATATTAAAGGGAAAACTCTTATTGAACATTGTAATTTTCATAATTAAAATATAATACCTCATATTTTAAATTTTTTGGAAAATTTTGGTACCCCTAGAAAATTTTCATTCAACTATCAATACAAGAGTACATCTTGTTTAAAAATGATTTATTTTATATTGAAAAATATCTTCTTTATTACATAAGATGTTCACAAAAATAATAGATATATATTCTTCTTCCGATGATTTTAGAATTATAGTAGTATAAAAATTTGATCATTGGATTATTCACTTGAATTTCTCACGAGCCTTAAAATATGATTCTTCAATATGTTCTGACACAAAAATGATTTCTTAATATGTGGAAACAATAGTTTTTCTCCAAATACTATCACTATAATTTATCAAAACTTCAAAAAAAAATACACAATAGTGACATATTTTGTAACACCCCAAGCTTCCACGGTATGCTTCTTTTTGAATAATACAGTAGCGTGTGTTGTACGCAACGTCGAGTTCTAACACACACCACGACCAATCAAAGTAGCAGTTATGAATTGTAATACATACTTTTTAAAATTTTAGAAATTCTATCTCTCAAAATGGGAATAATTTTTGGATTCAGAGTATCGAATTTATCCTAACGTGAAATTTTGGTACTTTTTGGATAACTTTAATATTTTGATGAATAGTGAAAATTTCTAAATTTTAATTAAAAACTACCTTTTTAATCAAAATAATTATTACTGATAAATTATGAATTTTATTGGTTTTAAAGTATATTTAGAATACATTTTTACCATTTAATACAATTTTGGTCATTGGACATAATTTCACAATTAAACCAGATATAAACAAGTATCAATCTTTTGATAGTCATTATATCTTAAAAACACGCTTTTTGTTTTGATAGCGGGAATTAATTTTAAATTAATTTCTACCACTTCTGTGTTTTGAATTTGGAAAAATGGATTCCATATTTGGAATCAGGATGTACAAATTGTGTAAATAGGTAACTTTTATTTTTAGTCAATTTGAATAATTACTTCGGTAAATATTTTATTTACCATATTTAAAAGGTAAATATGGTAAATAAGGGTTAACAAATGATATTATAATAATACTAAATTACCCTAAAACGTGTCCTAACCTTATTGTTGGATATATTTCCGACCATGATCATCTTTGGGTCTATTTTGGGGCCCCATGGAGCCACTTGTAGGCGATAGGGACACTTTATTTTAATTAAGTTAAAAACTAAATACAAAAATGACATAATCATATATGTTTTAGAAACACAATTTTTACATAGGGTTATATATGTTGGATTTTAGACTATAAATATTCATTAGAAATCTAAAACTATTTCTACATAATGATATTTTATTTATAATTTTTAGACATTAAATAATTTAATTTATTTATGACACAATGATGATGAAGTAATTACCATAATAGTGAAAAATTAAAATAATTGATATTATAAATACCCAAATAAATATAATTTGAGACTTTTAATTAATTACACTAATTTTCTAGGATAATATGACATATTAGTATTGATTTAATTAACTTTGTTGGAAGTATTAATTCTGTTAAGATTTTTACAAAAGTCAATTATTGAATAGTTTCAAAATTGACATAAAAGATTTTTTTAAACAAATATTATATTATTAATTGATATTAAATTCATAAAAATCTAAGTTTCATCCAAGAGACATATATCATGATATTTGTAACATTAATGGACCACTTTGGGGGTCGCATGGATGTATATAGTAAGTTTATTAACTATATGAAATAAAAATACAAAGTGACATGGTAAGTGTCAAACTAATTAACTAAGAGTTAAAACTAAAAGATAAGCTTAATATAATGACCCAAACCTGTCTAAATTCTATTGGTTGAGTGGTTTTCGACCCATCCCCACCATAACATTTAAATAATCCACTATGGATCCATTATAAACCGAATATTAATTTATTATAAAATAATATTTCTAGCTTTTCCAAAGGTTCCCCTCACCCCTCTTATAAAAAGACACTCCCGCTTCTCATTAATTCACTCATTCAAAGCCTTTTAGTTCGGCCAAACCCTTCACAAATACTATCTCAACTTCCCTCACTTCAACCTAGAGGCCTTACTTTAGTCATAAATTCATCCTATGGAGCCCTTATGATCAAATCAAAAGGAGGAACCCGAAGAAGAGGTAATGATTTCACCACATTTTTTCATGTTCCTTTCTTCTTCCACTTCTTTTTTTTTTGTTATTACCATTATAAAATAATGAATCTAGTATCTCCTATATAATTTAATATTATTATAAATATGGTACAAACATATTCAGTATTCTATCCATCCTTTGAATGACAAGTCACCATATGTGCGTATGTACGGCTTACCGTCTCCATGTCGTGGTGTAATTGTTATTCAATATATTATTATTTGGATGGGTATAATAATGATTTTTAATTCATGTAAATAATAAATAATACATTATAATTATTTTTTATATATTATATATTATCCAATTATATATTATTTTAATTTCAAAAGAAAGATATTTTCGCTCGTGCGTACGTACGGATTACCGTCTCCACGACGCGATGAGATTCATTTCCAAGTTCACCATTCATCGACGATTATAAAAATATATATTACTAATAAGTATGTAATGTATGAAATAATAATGCTACTAGATATATATATATATATATATATAATGTTTTATGTAATTACATGTATCTTATTCACTTACTCCCATTCAATACTATATGAAAACAGAAACAGTGTTTATGCGTACGTACGGACTACCGTCTCCATAAACGGTGTTTTCCATTTCATATATATGTCTATTATACATATTTATATTCTCAATATATATTATATATTTATCATGTTTTATATTCTGGAAGTATTTAAATCATGATCTTAGTGATACAACCAAGAGTGACAAGTTAAAACACATATGATAAAGAAAGTGATTATTACCCGAAATGTTATCTTAACATGGAAATTATTATTAAATGGGTAATATAAAGTAATAAATGAATCGTGTATGATATAATAAATATTAATATGGTTCTCATATAATTTAATAACATACTATGATCTTCGTACAGGAGGTTAAATGTACCCTCGACTAAAGTAAAGTGCAAGGTAAGGGGTTTTCATCTCACTCCTTATTCCCATGAGATTCATGCCATATTGACACTATTACCTTTTTGTGGTGTATGTACTGCCTATAATTTTATTCTTTGTTTAATACACTTTAATTTATGTGTATTTACATATTCATTGTATGATACCTCTTTCATGGGGTGTATGTTTTGTTAGTTACCAAATTGGTAAGGGTTTATTTCACAATCTCTTCATTATCCCAGGTTGTTTATATGTAATTATCTTCTGGGACCTCTTTATCATCCACATCCATGTTTCATAAAAATTTCTTTCAAAACATTTTTACTATTTAATATACAATGGGTTAAAGTCATTTATACTCTTAATTGACTTTATATGTTTTTAAAGGAATCTTTCCAACGTTTTCGAAACAAGTTACTTTTTAACCTTTTTGACAAAATTAAGGTAAGAATGTATTTTTTTAACTTATACAGCAGGTGTGGTTATTCCCTGCCGTTATTACACCTTTGAAGCATCCTTCACAAGATTATAATGTTATTTTCAAAATAATTGTTTTCTCTATAATTATGCGACTCTTAAATGATTTAAAAAAAAGAGATATTTCTCTAAAATAGTATTGATTTCATCTATGTCAACATCCTTTGATAATTTTTACACTTGTTCCAAGTTGATTTATTATGATACAAATAATCCATATTGTAATTAAGGTTTTGTGATATTTTTGACTATGGATTAGTTATTTTTATGCCATTATTGGTTTATGATTAATTTTTTGACATTTTTTATGTTAGTTTTAATATGAATGTTTTTGTTATATTTCATCCTCTTCTTAAGATGAATGTGTTGGACTAGTATGTTCCGGGTTGTGGACCGGTAAAAGTAAGCCCTCCGGGTTGGGGTCTAGTTACAGCAGATCCTCCGGGTTGGTGTCCGGTTACTAGAGGCACTCTAGGTTGGTGTCCGGTTATTAGAGGCACTCCGGGATAGAGTCCGGTTACAGAGGCTCTCCGGGTTGGGATCCGGTTACAGTTATCCCTTAGGTCTTGGCACGAGGCCTTGACGTAGAAATTAATGTTCAGCATCATGCATTCCTTCATTATGAATGTGGTTAGTGATATTGCACGTGATTATTCGATTAGTATAATATCCATTTGAATAAGTAAATGGCATTATTTCATTTTTTTTCTTCCATATTCTGCTGAAGTTCAAGTTTAAAAGGATTTTGTTTTAGTTTAATACATTGCCTTAAATGTTTAAACTTATTTTTTAAAGTTTCCACTGTATTGCATACCCTTACTAAGCATTTGAGCTCACCCCTTTCTATTTTTTATTTTTCCCAGGATTCTAAGAAGTATAATGGGATTGATATGTAGGGTTAAGCCACATGAATAATGGCATTCATAAATATTATTTATGTTGTTTTGTACGTCTTAAAATGCAAATGTAACATTCATGTATGTGATCTATTTTTCCAAAACTACTAAACTGGTCGGTCCTTCGGGACTTGATTCCTTGTAATCATGCCAATGTATTAAAATAATGCACCGACTCTGGGCAACTGGGGTCAGGGCGTTATAGTTGGTATCAAAGAAAGTTTTGCAATAACCTTGGAAACTAGATTTAGATAATCTCTCATTAGAGCACATATCCCTAAGATAGACTTTGAGGATTAGTATAGAAGAACTTCCTAGAATTTTGGTATTGTATAAATTTTGTGAGTTTTCTGATCAATACATCCCTGTTTGGATACGATTAGGTAGAGGTGGCTCTGGAACAGATGTACCTAGGGGTAAACCCCAAAAACACTGCTTTGTGCTAGACTCAAACAGGAACTGGTGCACGACAATGGGCGTTGCTGCACTCTTGGTTACGACACTCCCGGGGGATATGCTTAGGATAATTCTCATTTTCTTTACAAACCATTATGAAGGGCTTATGAGTATATACTTACTCAAAGAAAACATTTTTATTTTTATGGATTATATCCATAAACTATTCAATTTGGTTTAGGTATTTTAAAATATTGGTAATTATTCATTGTAATTCATAAACTGAACTAGATTATGCTATTCTATAGAAATGATTCCCAGTAAAAGGAATGTTAACTCCCGTAATACGTATGATCTAAATAGTAAGAAGGATCATATCTTTCGTTGTCCTAAGCCAGAATTTAGAAGGGAAATAGTTTCCCACGTATTATCATCATATGAAGAAATAGTATCATGTGTCTATAAGATGATTAAAGAATTCTTAGAGTCATATGGCTTTGAAGGGAAGCAAGAGAAGAAAAGGATGGAAGAGAGAAATATGGATAAAGGGAAGAGGGAAAGGAATAATTTTCCCATATGTGATAACTGTGGGAAGAAACACCCGGGAACTTGCCTGAAAGGAATTGGAGTTTGTTATAAGTGTGCAGGAAAAGGGCACAAAGTACATGACTGCAAGGGTAAGAAAATGGTTTCAAATGTACAATGATTCATTTGCATGGAATTTGGACACTACACGAACCAATGTCCCAGCCATCAGACTATGTCGCAAATGATACTATTGGATAATCATCAAGTTATGATACTACCATAGATGAAGAGGAATGACTAGTGTTCTTATGTTGTTATTTTAGAATTTTTTCATTTATGTGTTTTATCAATGATGTTATAGAAATAAATAAGGATTGTACTGAAGTACTATTTAATTAAGGATTTGAGATTTTATGGTACTTAGAAAAGTGACTCTACAGCGAGTTATTTTTTTTTGGAAATTACATGATTGAAGGAAAGATAAAACTTAATATAGTCCTAATATTGATGTAGTGATTTTGGAATAAGAGATGGTTGATTTTGTTAATTCAGGATGTTGCGGTGTTGAAAAAGAATATATGAGGAAGGAGTTCACATGTTATTACCTAGAAAAAATGATCCTCATTATGTTTAACTTCCTTGTAAATTTTGGACTGTGAGTTTGGGAAATAGTATTTTGGATAAGTCTAATGGTTGGAATGGATTAAGTTTGAAAGGTTATTTTTTTGGATTTTTTATAAAAGGACAACATGCAGACCGGGCGATGACCCGTCGTATCAGACAAAGCTGCGGGAATCAAACCCACAAATGTAGTGCAATTGGGATTTATCGCCTACCATTGTGCTATATGATGTTCCTGGATGGTATAATGTAGTTTCTATACTGAAGGGGTATGATATGTGAATTATAAATTCATTATATTTGGAACCCTATACGATTACGATAAATTGAGTATTGTTGAGTTGTATTATGTTTTGGGGTGAAAGATAATTTTGTGGTAGAAATTTATTAATGGATAAAACTCTAATAATAAAGTACGTATATCTCCTTATGATTTTATCCAATCTCATAAATAAATTCCTCAACATTAAGAAAATGAAATGAGAACAAAAATGTTGTCCTAGATGGTACCTTAGATCATCACTAATTTATGGCTTTGGGATTGTTGGCCTTTTTATAGCCATGTTCTCTACCACTCTCCATCAGATAATTGATGGTTAGATTTCTCTTCCATATCCATATTTTCCTACATAGAACCCTAGTATGTGTTATTTTCAGTAATCATCATATTTTCCACTCTTTATTTTAAATAGAGGCCTCATAAATTCATTTATCGGTGCGGGATTTCAACTAAGATATTTTTAAACGTCAAAAATGTGTTATCCTAATACCTTATGTTTTGTCGAACCAATGATATTTTAAATCATCATAGATTGATGAATTTAAGGCCTCAATTTTAAACTTGTTTTTGATTGATTACCTCAATCACTACCTATAAATATTTACATTTTTCCTCCAATTATATGTCTATAATTTCCACCAATTTCCTTCTAATCGTGATCATAATTTTGTGGTGACCCTTTAATTTCTCTTTTCATCTTGTTAAGACTAAATTTTATTAACCAAATTTCCGATGTGGGATTTTCCACAAAGATATTTTCTATTTTCAACCTTTACTTTCAAATAAAATTATAAAATTGTGAGGATGCAATTTATTGAAGGAGGGGAGATGTAACACCCCGATCATCCACGGTATGCTTCTCTTTGAATAATACAGTAGCATGTGTTGTACGCAACTTCGAGTTCTAACACACACCACGACCAATAAATGTAGCCGTTATGAATAGTAATACCAACTTTTTAAAATTTTAGAAATTTTATCTCTCAAATTGGACTTCAATTTTAGATTCGGAGTATCGAATTTAGCCAAAGGTGAAATTTTGGTACTTTTTGGATAACTTTAATATTTTGATGAATAGTGAAAATTAGTAAATTTTAATTAAAAACAACTTTTTTTATAAAAATAATTATAAGTGATAAATTATGAATTTGAGTGGTTTTAAATTATATTTAGAATATATTTTTACCATTTAATACAATTATGGTCATTGGACATAATTTCAAAATTAAATCGGACATAAACAAGTATCAATCTTTTAATAGTTAGTGTATCTTAAAAACATGCTTTTTGTTTTGACAGTGGGAATTAATTTTAAATTTATTTCTGCCACTTCTGTGTTTTTTATATGGAAAAATGGATTCCATATTTGGAATCAGGATGTACAAATTGTGTAAATAGATAAATTTTATTTTTAGACATTCTGAATAATTACTTCGGTAAATATTTTATTTACCATGGTTAAAGGGTTAATCTTGTAAATAAGGGTTAAAAAATAATATTATAATAATACTAAATTACCCTAAAACGTGTCCTATCCTTATTGGTGGATATATTTCTGACCATTAGCATCTTTGGGTCGATTTTGGGACCCTATGGAGCCACTTTTAGGTGATAGGAACACTTTATTTTAATTAAGTTAAAATAAATACAAAAATTACATAAGCATATATCTTCTAGAAAAACAATTTTTACATATGTTTATATATGTTGGAGTTTCGACTATAAATATTAATTTGAAAGAAAATACGATTTCCTACATAATGATATTTTAGTTATAATTTTTAGACATTATATAATTTAATTTATTTATGACACAATGATGATGCAGTAATTAGCATATTAGTGAAAAATTAAAATAATTGATATTATAAATACCCAAATAAATATAATCTGAGTCTTTTAATTAATTAAAATAATTTTATAAGATAATATGACATATTAGTATTGATTTAATTAACCTTTTTATAATTAATCATTCTGTTATGATTTTTAAAAAAGTCAATTATTGAATTGTGTTAAAATTGACATAAAAGAGTTTTTAAAACAAATATTATAATATTAATTGATATTAAATTCCTAAAAATCTAAGGTTCTGCCAAGAGACTTATATAATGATATTTTAACATTAATGGACCACTTGGGGTGTCACTTGGATGTATATAGTAAGTTAATAACTATTTAATATAAAAATAAAAAAGTGACATGGTATGTGTCAGACTAATTAACTAAGAGTTAAAACTAAAATATATGGTTAATATAATGACCCAAACCTATCTAAATTATATTGGATGAGTGGTTTTCGACCCTTCCCCACCTTAATATTTAAATAATACACATTGTAGCCATTATAAACCGAATATTAATTTATTACAAAATAATATTTCTAGCTTTTCCAAAGGTGCCCCCACCCCTCTAATAAAAGAACACTCCCCCTTCTCATTAATTCACACATTCAAAGCCTTTTGGTTCGGCCAACCCCTGACCAAATACTCTCTCAACTTCCCTCACATCATCCTAGAGGCCTTCCTTTAGTCATAAATCCATCCTATGGAGCCATTTTGATCAAATTAAAAGGAATAACCCGAAGAAGAGGTAATGATTTCACCACCCTTTTTCAAGTTCCATTCTTCTTCCACTTCTTCTTTATTTGTTATTATCATTCTAAAATAATGAATCAAGTATATCCTATATACTGTAATGTTATTATAAATATGTTACAACCATATTCAGTATTCTATCCATCCTTTGAATGACATGTCACCTTATGTGCGTACGTACGGGTTACCATCTCCACGTCGTGGTGTAATTGTTATTCAATGTATTATTATTTGGATGGGTATAATAATGATTTTTGAATCATGTAAATATTAAATATAACATGATAATTATTCTGTATATATGATATAAAATCCAATTATATATTATTTTAATATCAAAAGAATGATATTTTCGCTCGTGCGTACGTACGGATTACCGTCTCCATGACGCGATGAGATTCATTTCCAAGTTCACCATTCATCGAAGATTATAAAAATATATATTAATAATAAGTATGTAATATATGACATAATAATTTTACTAGAGATATATATATATATATATATATATATATATAATTATTTATGTACTTACATGTATCTTATTCACTTACTTCTGTTCAATACTATATAAAAACAGAAACAACGTTTAAGCGTACGTACGGACTACCATCTCCATAAACGGTGTTTTCCATTTCATATATATGTCTATTATACATATTTATATTCTAAATATATATGATATATTTATCATGTTTTATATTCTGGAAGTATTTAAATCGTGATCTAAGTGATACAACCAAGAGTGACAAGTTAAAACATGTACGATAAAGAAAGTGATTATTACCCGAAATGTTAACTTAACAAGGAAATTATTATTAAATGTGTTATATAAAGTCATAAATGAATCATATATGATATCATAAATATTAATATGGTTATGGAACAATTTAATAACATACTATGATCTTCGTACAGGAGGTTAAACGTACCCTCGACTAAAGGAAAGTGCAAGGTAAGGGGTTTCATCTCACTCCTTATTCCCGTGAGATTCATGCCATATTGCCACTATTACCTTTTTTGTGGTGTATGTACTACCTATAATTGAATTCTTTGTGTCATACAATTTAATTTATGTGTATCTACATATTCATTGTATGATACCTCTTTCATGGGATGTATGCTTCGTATGTTACCAAATTGGTAAGGGTTTATTTCACAATCTTTTCATTATCCGAGGTTGATTATACGTAATTATCTTATAGGACCTCTTTATCATCCACATCCATGTTTCTTAAAAATGTATTTCAAAACATTATTACTATTTATTAAACAATGGGTTAAAGTCATTTATACCCTTATTTGACTTTTTATTTTTAAAAATAATAATTCCAAAGTTTTCGAAACAAGTTACTTTTTAACCTTTTTGACAAAATTAAGATAAGAATGTATTTTTTTTAACTTATACGGTGGGTGCGGTTATTCTCCATCATTATTACAGTTTTGAAGCTTCCTTCACAATCTTATAAATATATTTTCAAAATAACGGTTTTCTCTATAAATATGCGACATTTAAATGATTTCAAAAAAAAGATATTTCTCTCAAATAGTATTGATTTCATCTATGTCAACATCCTTTGATAAATTTTACACTTGTTTCAAGATGATTTATTATGATACAAATCATCCATATTGTATTTAAGGTTTTGTGATATTTTTGAATATGGATGAGTTATTTTTATGCCATTAATGGTTTATGATTAAAGTTTTGACATTTTGTATGTTATATTTAATACGAGTGTTTATGTTATATTTTATCCTCTTCTTAAGATGAATTTGTTGGACTAGTATGTTCCGAGTTGGGGACCGGTAAACGTAAGCCCTCCGGGTTGGGGTCCGGTTACAGCAGATCATACTGGTTGGTGTCTGGTTATTAGAGGCACTATGGATTTGTGTCCGATTATTAGAGGCACTCCGGGTTGGTGTCCGGTTATTAGAGGCACTTTGGGATAGAGTCCGGTTACATAGGCTCTCCGGGTTGGGATCCGGTTACAGTTATCTCTTAGGTCTTGGCACGAGGCCGTGACACAGAAAATAAAGTTCAGCGTCATGGATTCCATCAGTATGAAAGTGGTTAGTGATATTGCAAGGGATTATTCGATTAGTAGAATATCCATGTGAATAAGTAAATGGAATTATTTCATTTTATTTCTGCCATATTATACTGAAGAACAAGTTTAAAAGTCTTTTGTTTTAGTTTAATGCGTTTCCTTAAATGTTTATGCTTATTTTTGAATGTTTCCGCTATATTTCTTACCCTTATCGAGCCTTTGAGATCACCCCTTTCTATGTTTTATTTTTCCCAGGATTCCAAGAAGTGTAATGTGATTGATAAGCAGGGTTAAGCCAAGGGAATAATGGATTTCATAAATATTATTTATGTTGTTTTATACGTCTTAAAATGCAAATGTAACATTCATGTATGTGATCTATTTTTCCAAGACTACTAAACTGATCGGTCCTTTGGGACTTTATTCCTTGTAATCATTCCAATGTATTAAAATAATGCACCGAATCTGGGTAACTGGGGTTGGGGCGTTACATATTTTATTCACATGAACATTTCCCCCAAATAATTAATCAAATGATTCATTTTGAATTCCCAGATTAATAAGATCTAATTTGACTAAATATAAGGAAACCAATTTCTATAAATTATTCTCATTGATCATATATTAATTAGTATATATGATCATCATATATCTTACCTCATTTAAATCATTAAATTAATAAAAAATACAACAAATTATTTTTAATCTAATTATTTACATAATTAACCATTAAATAAATCACAAAAAATCCTTCTATGTATATATATATATATTCAACATTTTGTATCATAGAAAATAATGAAAATAAGTAGGGTTAAATGAATGTTTAAAATATTTGTCCAATTATGATCAATCTATCATATCTATTTATATTTAGAATCGAAAAATCCTGTATATTTTTTATTACTCTTATATGGATATTAAAATCCTAAATTTACTTATCAAAATTCAATATAGCCCTATGGAATATCTATTATGTTCCAAAAAAAACTATTTTGTAAACACAATATAACACTTATAGCTCTAATTTGGTATTAAATGGGAAATTCAAAATTAATATCATAGTAAAATAAAGTGAAAATAATTATTGCATAGATTGGTCAAAATGTATTATATGTATTCAAATATCTACATTAATGTTATGCAACCTTCAAGAATCATAACTCGCTTCTAAATATGCTTCATTTTTTTCTTTTAAATGTTTAGAAGGCTTTATATGCATCATTTTAATTTCACTAACTTTAGTAAAATTGTATTAGTAATATTTTACCCATTAAAAATATTATCCAAATGTTATTAAATCTTCAAAAAAAAATTAATTTAATTTACTTTAGTAAGACCATATTTTCAACAAATAACCTTATAAACATCAATCAACTTATTTAAATATCTTTAATATTTAATAATTTTCAATATTGACATTCCAAAACACATTAACTTGTGTAATTATATGTAATGTTTATAATACATTGATAATAAAGAAAATGTAAAAATATTAAGGTTACTTATTTAAATTCTCCATTAACAGCCAAGGACAATTCACATTCTTACATTTTCATCTGAGACCTATATCCCCTATAGTCTTTTTTCAACCTATTCGTGATCATAATTCATAGTAGTTATCCAATGCTTATATTGAATTTCTTTATCAACATAATATTGTTGATGTTTTGACATCATGGTATCTTTGTAGGTAAATTTTAGTATACTCCTTATCATTATAGGAGTATTTTCGTCCCTAGTCATGTTTTCTATTTTAAAATACTCTTGTCTATTTTTCGTAATTATTTTATTCCATTCACAAAAAAGAGGCATCATCACTAGTGTATTATAAAACAACCTCACGAATGGGTTTTGTTTCTTATAAATCTTCCTCATGAACCCTTTTAACATTATTCACATCATTCTATATATGTTTTTCATATATTTCTTCTAAAATAAACATAACCTGGATTACAATTAAACAATATTAACTTCATAGTAGTTTCCTATTTTTATGAAATTTTATTCAATCAATTGAATCCTCTTCTATTTGATATGTAACCCATAAATGTATATTCAGAATATTTATCATCAAAATTCCATGAATATTGATTCTTAATTTTGATTAAAAATTTATTGGTAAATATTTAAATTATTTCATAAAGGGATTACATTTAGACTATATATTATATAGATCAATTTTTTTCTTATGTTATAGGATAGAATATATTAATATTGTTAATAGTTGTTAATAAAACATTTAATGTAATGAATTTGAAAATTTTATTCTTGGAATTGATGGGATTTCCCACATCAACTAAAAATTAATTTTTCTTTTAGGTATTATATTTTATTTGGGTATGTATGGAGTGTCATATTCCTGATTTATATTATGATATATGAGATATCATTTAAATTAATTACATATTAATTGTTTTCATTGAATTATATAGTTTCTTGATAACCAATCTATGATCTTTTTCAAAATCACTTTTGAATGTCTTGAAATTATCCACTATCAATTACATAAATATCATATTAGTCATAATTTTTAAATAGCTAATAATTGTTAGGAAATATAAATCACCTTTGGTGGACTTTTATATCATAGGATTACATAAATATGATTATATTAACTCATTTTTTCATTTTATATGAATCTTAACTCTAATGTACATTACCTACAACATATTTCCCTATAGAAAAAATTCAAAATAAATGTTTCTTTTATCATTACATTTGAATGAAAACCCATATATTCTTATTTATAAATATTAATCATGATATTTTGACCAAAATAACCAATGTTTTTTTAACAAAATATATTGAAATATTTATAATAGAATGGGTAGAAATTTTGTATCTTTCCAATATTAAATAATGTTTCATGGGTTCTTTCTTCAATAATGATTTATTTACAATTTAACATTTTGATTATATAATTATTCTTTATATAATTTCGTATTTTTAATCACATGGTTAACTTAAACTAAAAATAGTTTGCTTCATCCCATCGATGAAGATTTCTTTCATTAAATTTGTTTTTGAAGAATTTAATATCAATAGTACTTATACCATTTATCTTTATTTCAATAAAATTTTAAAATAAATTAAAACCCTATTATATCCTTCAATTTTCATCAAGATATTTGATTCCCAATTCTTGTGATAATAATAGTAAATGTGTATGATTTATAACTTGTACTTATTTTTAGCTTATAGAGACACACATCAACATAATATTTTCGATATCATCTTCTTATTTGTGAATTTTGGGCCTCAAATACTTGATTAATCAATTATTTAAATATAAATAGGTAATAATAAATATTATAACACACTTAAACTCATATCACACTATTTTATTCTAAATATATAAATTTTATAGGTATATTTTTATTACAATTTTTTATTATGAAAACTCTATTTCATCTCAGTAATTTGTTTCATCTTCACAGGTTGAATCCTCCCCCATATCATTCCCTTATTCTAAATTTAAAAATAATTATTATACCAATAAGAATTTGATTTATTTTCATTAGTTCAACAGAATTAAAAAATTCTAAAAACCCAATTTCTCATTCAAAAACATTTTCAATCAAGATGATTTCTATCATACTTTTGTAAAAAAAATGAGTCATTTGTATATCTTTTTTTGGGGAGATAATTTTTTCTTATTATTTTTTAAAAATATTGATATGTTCATCTATATGTGTTTGTTTGTGTGTGTATGGGTTGGTAGGTGGGTTTTCTATTATTCTATGAAACGTATATTTTCTCAATATCCTATTAATATTATTTTTATAATTTACTGACTTTTTTGAAATATTACTTTAAATCATTCAATATATTTTCTTCAATGAGATGTTTGAGTATAAAACAAAAAAAAATTCTATAAAAGAAACATTATAATATTTTTTATTACTAATATTCTAAACATTGACCATATGAATTTTTAATAACCTAATTTCATGAAATTATTTATCATGTTTGTCATAAAGATTAGATATATGACCTTTTTCGTGTTGGGTTAGTCAGGAAATTCCTCATTTTAGTGATCCGAATTCTATTTTCTTATATTATTGAATTTTTTCATCAAGATAGTAAACAATATTTCTCAGAAATATATTAAAATTTTATAAGTGTGTAAGATACAACATGTAATATAAAGACACTCCAAGAAGTCATTCTACTAACTATGATAGGCGAACACGCTAGGTAAAAAAAATAGCTATGTGTTGAATTGACTACATGCAAAAATGATGTTACCATGAAGATTTTTGGTTTATTAATTATTTTTTGTTAGCTACAACATTCAAAAAAAGATTCAAATTTCGATGAATTCTCTTATGTAAAAGTGTGTATAATATTTTTTTGAACTATATAGTTTTCATTTTATAATGTGATGACACTCTTTTTTATAAAAAGTGATAAAATAAATTAGAATGTTGAGTTGACTTCAAAAGTCAATCCTAAGTTCAATAAGAAAAAAACTATGATAAAAACCTTATCGATCAACCAAAATCTATTCGATATTGATCTGTATTATACTACTCTATAAATATTTTATCTCCCAATTTTACTTTTACATTATGATTATTTATTTATATATATATATATATATTAAAATTATCACATAAGTTTCTTAATATCATATGAATATGGATTATTTCATATAAGGAGCTAACCTCTTGTTCAGTTCCACTATGTGATTTACTTTACTATGTTCTTTGTTAAAATGTATATCTTCTAAGATATATTTATTATGTTCAATGTTTTCAACCAAGTATTGTTTAAACAATTTCCATTAAAGTAACTGTAATAGTTAAATTTTTCTATTGATATATTTGTATTATGGTGTGAGTAATAGATTCTCAACCTTCATTAGGTAGATAATGTTGAACTCATTCGGGTTATTTGGAATATATTGAATAAGAATATTAACATTAATGCATCCTTTAACATGAAATCATTAATTTTGAAAATAATTAGTGTAATAAAAAATGATAACATTCTACAACATTATCAGTACAATAATTTTGTAAATTATTTTTTAGTTAGGAAAACCCTTAATATTTTGGTTATTGCTTCTCTTATAACAGAACACTTAAATTAATATGGATTTCACCATTTATGTTTTGGGTTAAATGAAAGACTAAAAGAAAATATAAAGGGAAAAAATTTCTATGGGGACTTGGATCTCTCTTTATATATCATAATGGTGACATCAGAGGTTACCTCTATGGTCCTTGTTGAATCACCTATTCAAAAAAAACTAAAATTCTAGGACTATTCAATGTAGTTAATATAGAATGAAAATGAAGTGGTAAAAATTTATGGATTGAGTTTGACTCTAATTATATTTTATAATATGTCAGGACAAGGAAAATTCATTTCTATTGAAAAATTATTTACTGATGGATAAAATTATTATACATACTCTCCAAAATGATTTATTTCATTACCCATATATATCATTACTATTTTATTCATTATGAATTCCTCACAAATAAATGGTTTATATGTGATGATCTCATTTATTCGAATGCCCTCCCTAAAGAGCTGATACCTCTTTACCAATGTGACTATTTTAAAATTCCAACAATCTTGTTATCATAACATTGTTTTCCCCTAATATAAGAGAATTTAATTTAGAAATGTTATCATATTCCAAGTATACTTTTTATATTAATTAAGTGGGCTGTTTTAAATTTATAATATTTCATATGTTTTGAAATATTGGTTTTTAATAGAATAATTTGGAAAATCAGTTCACCCACCTCTTGAACACTCCACTGGGGATTATATTTTGTATTAGTTAAATTGTTTCTCTCGATTTTTCTATTTATCCTCGACCTTGATCTTGTTTTGAGAAAAATAACATTACATTTATTTAATATATAATTACATATACTATATCTAAAGGTCATGATACTAATCAGCCTCCATTTTTTAATGGAACTGATTACTCTCAATGAAAAATTAAGATGAATTATTTTGTGCTTTGTGTGACGATTAATTTAATATAACATCTTATTTTTCTACTTCCTTAGAATTTTGTGAATAAGTTATTTTTCTCATTATGGAACCTATAATGTTAATAAATTGAGACTGAATACATATACTCTGATGTATAACACTTGTAGTATAAATCTTGATAAATCCTTTTCTAATATCTACTAAAAATTTAATGAAACATTTAAAACTATGAAGTCTCATGTGCAATCAATCGATGAAAATAAGAAAGTAATAAGATTGAAAAAAAATCATACCAATAGATGAAGAAGTAATTATATTTAAATTGTAGAACCATATGACATCAGTATTCTAAATTTTATGGATCTAATTTAAAAGATGATGATGTTGTATGATTAATAAAATGTATACATTGAATATGATGAACTAAAAAGTAATCTACAGCCCTTAAGACATCTGATTGAAAATAAATGAAATTAAATATGATTAAAGTGGGAGTTAATTTTATTATTAGATTGAGGTGGTGATGGATCATCTAGCCAAAATATTAAATAAATTATATAAATAATAAATTTTATCAAAAGTAAAATTAAAAATAATGTTTTGATATAAGAGGAAACTTGAAAAAAGACTAAAGGTGGGAGGAATCCTTTTTGAAATTACAATACACTAATAAAATAAGAAAGGATTCATCAATGATTATGATCTAAAACAAAAATAAAAAAGTTAGTTTTATAATAATGGGAGGAAACCGAAGAAAATAATGAATGAATTATGGAGTTCTTTAGAGGATACAATCCTAATTTTGACTATAGTAGAGACAATAAAATTGAAAAATAAAAACTCCACATTGTGGCCACTATTACTAATGTACCAACTATTACTTCATGTTTTTA
This sequence comes from Viscum album, assembly GCA_963277665.1. Taxonomy (NCBI): domain Eukaryota; kingdom Viridiplantae; phylum Streptophyta; class Magnoliopsida; order Santalales; family Viscaceae; genus Viscum; species Viscum album. Next base: position 1,530,772,307 of record OY728141.1, read on the forward strand.
TTATAATTATTTAGTATATTAAGCTGGAATGACAAATGAATAATTATTTTAAGATTACACTATTCTCAAAGACACTATGAATGATCTTAAAGATAAATACAGGAATTAGAAAATGTTGAATGATTTATCTACTGAAGATAAAAGTGATATTACTATTTAAAATGATGACAATGAAAATTTATCAAAGGAGAATAATAATTTCTAATTTTGAAATAAACTACTTAAGAAGTATCTGGAAAAATTTACAATTGGAACTAATATTTGGAATATTATTTTTGGAATCCAATAACATCTCAAATTAAATACTGGAATCGGATAGTGATTTAGATAGAGAACTAAGTTGTATAATAAATAATGTGTTCAAATATATATTAATAATGCCTTAATCTATAAAACGGATGTAAATTATTGATTTTAAAATTATTCTCACTATTTTTGGACAAAGAATAATTTTATCTCTAAATATGTTAATCCAATTATTAACAAACATTAAAATATATATTTATATTCCAAAATATTTATTTTCTAACTTCTGTGGACCAAAAAATATAAGGGTGCCAAAAAGATTTTTTTAGAGCTGAAATTATCAAAATATCTCTATAAAATTTATATGATAAATAAATAGTGGGTGTTCCATAAAGATGATTGGATACTACTCAACATTAAAGGGTTTATTGATACTGGATGGTGGACACATAACTTTTATTGATAATTCAAAAAAAATACTTGGTCATGGAAATATTTATAAACCTAAAACTATCTTAATTTCTAATTTTTTTATTGATGGTTTAAAAGATTACCTACTTAGTATATCTCAATTTTTTTATGATTTATAAAATGTTAAATATGAAAACAATACATGTAAATTTTCTAATTACAGGAACACCTTAATTTTTACTAATTTGAAAAATGTTAATACTTATGTTGTTAGTTAAGATAATTTATAGTCTCCAAATGCTACATATTTATGTTTCTTTCAATGTGAACCTTGGTGATGGAATAGTATACTAGGACACTATAATATACACTCACATAGGAACTTATCTAAAATTGAATTATTCAAGGATCTTCCAAGATCATAATTTCCAAAGAAACAATGTCTTAAATCCTTTTTAAGTTGGAAATAAACATATAATAACGTTCAAAACCAAATAAAAATATTTTACCTCTCAATAACAAGAATTGGTTCACATGTAATTTTTTGGACCATTAACAACTGCATTATTCTGTCCATATTTCCCATTATAGATGTTATCCCTAACATTTGGGTGCATGGTGATGGATTATTTGAGATCCATGTTTTACTTCTAGAATTCAAAATGGAATATTTATTATTGAATATCAATTTGGTATATTTCATCATAAAAAATCACCACTCAATTGACTCCTAAATGGTTTTGTTTTCTAATATTGGGGTTTCTGTGATTGGGAAATCATTAGACTTATCGATCAGAATAAGTTTTTGTTTAGTTTTTCATCTTAACATGATTTATCTCGGCCTGGTGAAGCACTCTACAAACATTTAATGGGTTCAATTTCATTATTTATTCATGTATTTTTAGTTTTATTTAAAATAGGATATTCTCAACATATTGATTTGGATTTCCCAATCTTTTATACCACTTCCTTTCCATAATATGAGGTTTCTCAGGATGATTTCTAATACGGTGGGATGATTTCTTTGTGTTGATATTAATAACTGAGAATGTATAAATCTAATTTATCCACATATCTGCATTGAATTCGATGTCTTTAAGGGACTAATGGACTTTCTCTATGTTTTGTTTGAAGGGGAAATGTGTTGTTACAAATGAATAAGCTATCAGTAATTGGATGAATTATATTCTTTATTTAGCCTATTTGGTCATAAGTGACACACCTCTTAACTTGGGGACCTAATTAATTATACAGTCCTCTTAGGTGTTATGTGGAAGCATGGTGGATTTTGTTAATTTCATGATCCTTACAAAGGTGAAAATATTCATCCAAAATAAAGAGTCATTGTTGTTTTTTTTCTAAAGCACGACATAGAATGATCAATGTTATGATTATAGACCATGGGAGAGGTTATACCTATTTTATTTCCTACTATTACTATTAATGCTTATTTAGTGTCTTCTAATTATATTAAGTTAGGCAGTATGGGAAAAGAGAAGGTGGTCAGTTCATTTTCTTGTTGGTGTGCATCCTTGGACATTAGGGAAGATTTCATTGTTCTATATTCATTAAATACATTCCTGGGTTCTAATTAAATATATTCCTACATGTTGGTGTATTCTAGGATCTGTGTTAACTCCAGCTCGATTTTACTTCCAAATGGTTTCAATACATTGAATGTAACTAAAGAAGAGGATTTAGTCACTTATGGTTGGAAAACAATTATTATGAGATCAAAAAAATGTTGTATGGGTCAAGGAGAATTGTTGATTCTTAGCTCAGTGATAGATAAAAATGATACCTATTTTCTTCAAACATTGAACATGATCACCATGAATTGTTGAACATCTGACATGGCTCGAGGAAGGAGAAGCAAGGGGATTTTAATTCATGAATGTTTCCTACTAATAAGGGGATAAACAAACAAACACAAGGACAACTAAAGTGAACTAAAACCCATGGATACTATATTATAGGGAATCCTACAAGCTCTGATGATGATGTAATCTCATATGAAGTAAAATTGGAAAAAGTTAGTTCCTTGGAGTAAGAGAAGTAGGGTGAGAATGTTCTAATTCATTGTATTGGGGCCAACAAGGTGATGGAATGCAATAGAACCATGCATGACTTAGTTAATATGGTGAATACTGATCATCAAAAATACAATGAAATGGTTGATTGTGGTGATTATATGGGACAATAATAGGTGGGTGTCAAGATATATACTTAATAACAGGAACCAGTACTAATTTATGTTTTGAAGATAATGTAAGGTACTTGTAATTAATTCTTTTACAAGTATTTATAAAGGAAAAATAAATTCCCTTACCAACATTTCGACAAGGATTTGGATGGGGAATTAAGTATTTCGCAAACCACCACCAGTCTAAACAAGAAGAACTATAGTATTTTAGAGTATAAATGTCCATTGGGACTTCATGAACCATACAAGGAATGTTTTATCTTGTAGCATAATTACATTATCAAGTATTTTTATCATTATCAATTCCATATTAATTATTATCTAATGGTTTTGAATATGATAACCTATGATGACAAATATAGTCTTCGAATTCATTTGTTAAATGATATAAAAAACATTTTATCGAAATATTAGAGTCACTCCTCCAATTCAAAGTAATGAATAAAAATTAATCTTTACTACGTCTTCACATGGAGCATAATTTTATTGGATAGTTTTTCTTCATGGGTGTTTATCTAGTTAAGTACTTGTTGCTTATAATTTTAAAAATAATTATTTATTATTTCTTGTATGATATTTATGTAATTTTTGATTTTTTTTAGGATCCCACTAATCACCATAAAAGTGGATCCTACTTGAAAATAACAAAAAAAAAATTATTTGAGCAGAGTAGATGACCTTAGTGGAATTACCATAAAAACCATTAGAAGTGATCATGGCTATGAATTTGAAAATCTAGACATTGAATATTTATGTACACAATATAGTTATAATAACAATTTCGCATCCCATAAATCACCTTAGTAAATGGGGATTGATAAAAGGAGAAGCATAACACTTCATGAAACTTCCCAGACTATGATTTTTGAATATGGCTTACCAATCTACTTTTCGGTAGAATCTATAAACACATCATGTTTGGAAATTAGTTGGGTTATCATAAGATATATCATAAATAAAAATCCCTATGAGTTAAAGAATGGTAGAAACTTAATGGTGAATTAATTAAGGGTCTTTGGATGCAAATTAATTATTTTAAATACAAAACATATTCTAGAAAAATTTACACCACATTGTTATAATATAATATTTCAGTTATTCAACCACCAGTAATGCATTTATATTCTTCAATAAAATAAATATATAGTTGTGGAAGAATCAATACATGTGATATTTTTTGAGTGGATGACACATGAACCAAAAACTCCTATAGAAAACCTTTATTGTGATATATCATATTTTAATATTATTAACACCTTTAAGTCCTATGACCATGATGCTGATTTACAGGATAAATCTCGTAGAAAATGAAAACCATAATAACCTAACCTTCAATAAGACATTAAATATAGAAGTACATAATTTCCAAGAAGAATTATGATACATAATTATTTCCCAATATATCTAATAATTAGTGATATAGAAATAAGGAACTCAAATCCATGATTCTATTATAAACCATGTTCAACATAAATATTTATTAGGAAATATAAAACTCTGAAACCTCACTAAAGAAAAAAAATTGAACACTTGTTAATGGAAATAAAATATTAATTAAAATAGTTTGAAAGAAATAAAATATGTGAACTAATTGAATGACATGAAGACTATATTCCCCTTAGCGCTATGTAGGTATTTAGAATCACAGTTGATGAATCTGTTGTAATAGTTAGAGAAAAATCTTGATTGGTTACATTATTATATAGTCACGATATAGGTGTTAACTATTAAGAGTCTATTATAATAGTTCTAGGACATGAATCCATTATAATAATGCTAGCTTCTATAGCTCATCTAATTTTAAATATTTACCAAATGGATATCAATATTTATTTCGTAAATGGTTATTTTATTGAGGTTTTTTTTTAAATACCCATGGATTTTTATAATAAAATATACCTAATCATGTTTTTATTATTTCAAAAAAACATTATATTTAAATATATACTCCTAAATATTGGTATAACATGCTCTTCTCTATTCTAGTTTTAGATTGTTTTTCAAAAGATATTGTTGATCATAATCTATTTATTAAAATAATTTCAAATCTTTATTAGTTGCATAAACTTATGTTGATTCCATTATTTTGTGTTCATATAAAAACTATTTATGTAGTAAATTTTCAAACCTGATGAAAATGGAATTTAAAAAATTTTAATATGTGTGTTTAAATTCTTTCTTGGATATCCAATTTTTCATAAAAAATATTAAATTATATTAAATCCAATTAAATATCAAAAAAATGTTTTTAAAAATATTATTCAATGACACAAAAATAAATGATAATTTATTATGTACAAGATATAGTTTATATTTGGATAAAACTAAGAAATGAATTTATCAAACTATTTGTAAATGTATGATCGCATGCTTGCTAAACATAAATTTTAGCCTACGAGAGATTACTTTCAGTGTGTGTGTGTGTATGCTTTTTCAAAAAAACCCAAACAATTCTCATTTAAATAAAATCCATTTTTTAAATATATCTAATATAAAAGAAATTTTGGATTGTTTTACTCTAGAGGATATAAATTTTAATTGGTTAGTTATTCTGATGTTGATTTTGGTGTCTGTAAATTAAATTAAATATTAAATCTAGTACATGTCACTTTCATGGAATGTATCTAATGTCTTGGTGAAATAATAATTAAAATTATGTTTCATTATCCACTCTGTTATAAGAGTACATAATAGTAGGAAACAAAATCCATAAATTTTTTGTTTGAAACAAACATTACTAGACAATGGTTACCAATTCATAAATATCAATATAAATTATGATAAAAAACGTTCTATTAATATTTCCAAAAATATTGTATCACATTCCTAGAATAAACATATTTATATAATATATCACTTTTCGAGGGATCATTTTCAAAAAGGAGATATCACTCTTGAGTTCATTAGAACTGAACATCATCTAATTAATATTTTTATAAAGCCTAGGAATATAAACATGTTGAAATATATACGACATGGATTATGAATGATTAATTACTCTTAATACATCATTTATTGAATTATATTTTCCTTTAATCATTGTAAATTTCAACTGAAATGGGTTCTTGAAAATGTTTATAATGATTCATGAATTATATTTCATATGTATTAATTATGTAGAACTATTTTTGTTTAAATAAAAAAATTGGGATCGATTAATTATAAATATTACAAGGGACCATTATTTTTAAAACTATTGTAATACCCCATTTTTTTGAAGATTGTTTCATGTGTATATTAAATATACCATATGTATTCTAGATATCACGGAACCTAATTATATGGTAGGTCAAGTAAACATGGAAATCTACGATTTTGTAAAGCTCAAAATTAGTGAAGCTACCATATATAAGTTATTAATTTTTATTTTTTAATAAATCTATTTCAATTATATTTAAAAAATTATGGTTTTATATGTCCAAAATTATTAAAAATAACCCTACATTGAAATTATAATATACACATCTCTCTTTCTCTAAAAATCCAAAATGATCTCATTTTTAAATCCATGTCTTTTGATATTACACCTTTAATTGATCCTTTGCATAAAAATCTTTTAATTACACTAAAATATTGTTCAAATGAATCAACCTCTTAAACCTTCACATCTAGAATGTGTTATATATTCAATTAGAACCAAAATGAAATCCATTGAACCAGTGTATCCTCTAAAGAATAAATTTTTAAATTGAATGCTTATTCTATAAATGAAATAAAATTCTGTGTGGTTGAGATCGAGTTGATCTCTAGATTGAAAATTTGTATAGTAGTAGGGATTGCTTGATTGGTTCATTTTGAAAAACAAGTATTTTTATCTAGGGTTAATTAAATATCATTATTAGAATATATAATTAGAATGGTGTGAGAAAAAATATTTTATTTTAACAGTTGTAAATGGGGATCAATTCGTTTTTTTTTCAAATCTGTGGTCTAGGTATTTAAATATCCTGCATAAGGGAGATTATAAGGATGATTAGATTTAATATCTAATTAATCATCCTCATATCGATATTGAATGATCCCTAAAGGAGTTAAAATAAGTTGAATACCATATATGAATGAATGTTTTTAAGATAAATATTGAATATATATTATTTATCAAGATTACCTACATTTTTTATGTCCAATAAATGGTTTTTTATCAAATTCGAGATCTATGATCTTTTCCTTCTCTATCTAATAAAAAATTATTTAGAGATTAGTCTTCATAGATATATGAGTAGTTATATAGAAGATCTATATAATATTTATTATAGATTTAATAACTTTACATGTCCAAATTTCATTTCATATATTTAGAGAATTCATTTTATTTTTACAAGAGGGGTAGAGTAAATCTACTACTTATGGTGGAGTTTTTTTGAATATAATTATTTGTAAAATGATGAAACTGAACTAGAAAATATAGAGGAAAATATGGGATGAGGATGATAACAATGTATATAAGGGATTAAATCTAGTGAGGAATCCTAAAATTCCATACAAAAAATTAACTCATGGTTTATAAACTGGTGAAATTATTGAATGCTCTTCAAAGGAATATAAAGAATTAAGTTGTTAGGGGATAAGAACAAATAGCATATTTAAATAAAATAAATAAAATAGAATATAAATAAGATATTCACTCTTATGAGAGAGAAGAATTGGAATTCACAACATTTATGTGTGATTCTGTTTTCTATCCTAAAACATCCTTATCATTACCTTCTAAGGACAAATATTTTAATTTTGTACAAACTGTAGAATATATACTTGTATCTGTTCAAATATAATCAAAGGTTTCTAATGATTATGAATGGTCCATTGAAAGTATGTTTGAGATATTTTCTGAGACTCATAAAGTTATATCTCATAAGAATTACAATCCATTAGTTGATGAATGGGAAGAAATTATAAATATAGAGATTACTCCATGGAATGATAAAGGGGTAGTATCTCATGTGGGGGAGGAATCATGTTCATATAATAGTGATGGCCTTTATGGGGTATATCCTCCTAAACATGGTGTACATTCAATCTCTAAATTTTCAAAATATCATTAGGGTTCTCTTTTATCATAAATTGAACTTCTAGAACAAATTATTTAATCCCCTCATAGATATTTTCTACTTGAAGATGGAACCATTCTTTTAGTTCAAGAATTTATTAATAATACCTTTGGTCCTAGAACTATGAAAAACTATAAAAATAAAATTTATAGTGATGATTTAAAATAAATGAGTTATACTTAGATAAAATTTATTTTAACTAGTTATGTAGAATCTATTTAAAGGGGAATAGAATTTGATATTGAATTAGTTGATTAGGTTTATAGGGTCTCTACATTTGGAGAGAATGATCCTCTGTTGAATTATGTGGCTAAATGGACTTCACATCCTAAACCAAATTTACCTTATTGCTCTACTATTATAACATCATATTTTTTTACTAAGTGATATTAATGTGAATTAAAATATGATCTAATATTTTTACCAAAGAATTATTTTTTGGATTTATAGGTATGGCGGAACCTTCTTGAAAATAATAGATCTCTTGGATTTTCTCTTATTATTACTCATATCGACCCAATATTATTTATAAATATTTACAATATGAATCAAGGGATTCAGAGTTTAGGAGATCAAGTGGGAGTCCTATATGATGATTAATTTGACATAATGAGAAATCATGACTAAAGATAATTACATTACATGATACAATATTATTATTCCAAGGAATATACACCACATATTTCTAAGAATCCTCCTATTATTGATGAGACATTTTTTAGGATGAATACATAACAAGAAATAACAGTGGAGTTGCATGATTTTGAAAAAGTAAATAAATAGTTCTTTTTTTTCAAACACAGGTCTCAAAGACCCGTTATTTATTAAGAGTTGATATTTGGCTAGATGAAAAAGATATAGATGGAATAAAAAGAGCAATTATTCAATATCTATATAGAATATTTATCAAATATTCATTTATGACAGAGTTCATATCTGTAGCCTATGAACTTTCAATTCCTCCACTAACACAGGCTTTCAAATCTCAAGTTGAAATATTAATAATGATGGAACCTATTTTGGAAATAATTATGAATGATAAGGATTACTTTTTAAAAACTGTATAGAATTGATCTTTGTAATTGAAGGACATTATGTTACCTATAGAGCCTTAATGGTACAGTTCTCAAACTACCATAATTTCACCTTTAGCTTTGCCTCTACCATCTGTGTAGCTAACATCTGCCCTTATACTTGTTACCACATCATTTATTTCTTTTCCTCTGTTTGGAATTTCTCAACTGAAGGACTTCATCATTTCAAACACGTTTCTAGGGGATTTTCATTCATGGGCCTTCCTTTTCTTATCTATATACTACACATAAGCCTACCTATAATTTATCTTAGTTGACAGATAGATCTCTTATTGATCATAATTCTATAAGGGAGGTTATTTCATAAAATTTTCATTAGTATATCCAACAAGGCTAATACCGATATCTATATTATTGTATTTGAGAACCATAGAGATTAATATTATCTATGTCTTTATTCTTTATTAAGTCATCTAATTTCTACACATATTACCTACTTATAAATATTGATTTTCTCCTTTTTTATGATCCACAAAGGGGGATTAATTATTTTTTTAATTCATGGAGTCATTTTTTAAATATTCAAATAATATTTTACATTATGAATTTATTCCCTTATTTATTATACATTATGGAAAATATTACTCTATATTTTATCATTTCATGATTTTTGATCGTAAAAATGGTTGATTGTTGGGTTAGTCCATAAATTCCTTATTTTAATGATCTGAAATAAAGTTTCTTATATTATATCTAAATTATTTGGTGTCTAATAGTAAAATATTGTTTTTGGATAGTATATGAATTCTTTTTATGTATATATGTTACCACATGTTATATAATTCTTCCACATGATGTCAGTCCACCTACTGAGAGAAGCGTGCATGCTAGGATGATAAAATATTTTTTAAGTGTTTCAGAGACCGCTTTGAAATATGAAGAGACTCAATTTCTATTCAACCACAAATTGATAAGATTTCAAAAAATTATTTTGGATAAGGCAATATAAATTATATAAATTATATGAATAACATGAATTACCGTGTGTTATAGCTGATTGACTACTTATAGAGATCAATAAACTTTATGATATATATCTGAAAAATATTATAAGTTAAAAGCGACTGCATATTGTAACCAAGAAACCATATGACCAAATCGTCTATGCACAAATAAAAAAATATCTAACTAAAGTGGTTGTATAAATAATGTATCAACAAACTATAAGGACTTATTCATAAAAACATTCCTAAGTGGTTTAGAAAGTTATACCAACTATGCCTAATGTAATAAATTCACAATTGATAGTTTTGGAACATATTTGGACCCATTATATAAATTAATTCATATAAGTATGAAAATTAAAATGTGTAATTTGAGAATAACCTTTAAAATCATATAAATTCTCTCACACAAAAGTGTATAAAATTTTTTATGATCGCTATAGTTTTCATTCATCATAGCCACAACTATCTTTTCCTATAAAAAATGTTAATAAACCAAATAAAATATTGATATGACTTCAACATTCACTTCCAATCTCTCTAAATAATAAAAGAAGGATGAGAATGTCATTGATCAAAAAAAAACATATATTTAATTGTGTATCTATAAATCAACACTCTCTCTATTTCATTTATATTACAATTTATTGATTTACTTTTTAGTAAATCTATTGACAACTTATATTTTCTTGTAATGTAGGGTAATCTATTATTACTTCATTTACTTATTTAAAGATTTTATACCATATAGAACTATGGAAGCGGCTGAGTATAGCTTGGATTTCATTTTTTAGTTTTTTTGTAAGACAGGATCCATGATATGTATGTTTTGATAGGTTTTATTAAACATTGTTGGCAATGTATTATTGTAAATAGGAGAGAGATAAGATCAAATTTGGAGTTAACCACTTATTCAATTCAATGGTGTTATTTGCATTACTTTTATATTTTAAAAAAATAACAAAAAAATTATTTTTATTGTACTCTAATACTTCAACCAATAAATTTCTAAATCATATATTCACATTTTACTCTGATAGTCTAGTTTTACTAGTTATTTATTTATTATTTTGTGTTACTAAGATATTTTAAATGGTAAAAAACATTTTGACATTTTTTTGATCATTCCATTGAGAATATAATTCATGAAATAAAATTATATATTCCTAATTTATAAGTTAATTTGGTTTTTTCATAATTTAAGTATTTCATATGTTTTGGTTGTTTAATTTTAAACATAAATTTTTTGATTCTTAATTCTCTCTCTCCCCCACTTGAGCACTCCATTGGGACCAATTTTTCTTTTTATATTTTATATTATATATCTTAATATAATTTTGTTCTTGAATATTATTTCAGGATTTTAATTAAAATAAACTTTTAGTATATACTATATATAAATATCTTCACCTTCTTCTTAACTAGTGAATAATCTATCATTGATCATTAGATGATCCATGGTAGTTTTTTATTCATCATATTGTTCTCTTCCATTAATATATATTTAATAATATTCTTATCAATTGATCATAAGATTATATTTTTATTTCTTTAAAATATTTAATTCTCATCAAAATATTTCTACTTATTTTTAGAATGAAATCTCTTTTTGTATTTCACTCTTGGAATTATATCTTCTTGATATTATTCATTGCTTCTAGTATACTATTATTTTTGAAAAAAAAGTAAAATGAATAATACCTCCTTATATAAAATAATTAAATGGTTATTTACCTATTTATTTTATTCTTAGTCTTCTAACTTTTTTTAAAATTAAAGAAACATTTTTTTATTGTTCTTAATCCTTATATCATTCTTTAGAATCAATTGGGGAGTCATGATGTTTTTTCATTTTATTATATTTTTCAAACCATTAATGTTCAACTATTTTTTTATATTGATTTTATTCATGAACTTAATATCTTTCACCATCTCATATACATTGATTATTTTATGAAAATCATCAAGAGATAATTAGTCTATGTATTTATACTCCAACATTGGGACCACAGATTCAAACCTACCAAGAAGTATTGTAAAGGGATATTTTACCATAATGGTATCTTCTAACTTGTCACCTGATACTCAAATTTTATATTCTATTTAATTAATTCTTGATTAAAAATTATTAATAAATTTATATTTTCACATCATTTTATTTTAAAATATAGGCCTCCAGATTTTAATCTTATTTTTTAACAAATCTATTTCATTCATATATGTTTTCAAATTTTTTATAATTTTTTTATATTTTGAGAGCCAATACATTTTCGAATTTTTTTTACAATGATGATATACTTATTTCACTTCATAATCTTGTAATATTTTCAATAATCTCTAATCAGTTAGAATCATGTCAACTCCTTTCTCTATAGTAGAAATCTAAAAATTAAATATTAAATAACATAGAACCTCATAGAAAATACATATGGAATCGTTATTTTAAAAAAATGGTATCCCACATATTATAAAATATATGTTTCATACAAATTTTTTGGTTGGTATGATATATTTTCTACTAATTTTGGAAAAACTAAAATGAAATGATCTAAACAATGATAAATAAATTTATTTATATATATATATATATTTTATTCTAGAACATAAAAATAAAGATTTTATTTAATATTTTCTCATTAAATTAAATCCTTTATAAATTCATTCCCTTTAATTCTATATTGAAACCACTAACACATCATTATGTTTCTGTAAATATTTTCTTTTTTTACCTTATTCACATGATGATCAACATTTTTTAAATAAAAAAAATATTTTTTTAGTTACCTAGATATATATAAAACATTTTTCATTGATATTTTCAAAGCCTGTAAAAATTTTATTCTAGCATTATAATTATAGAAAAATGACTTTATTAAAAAAATTAATATTTATATGCTTATTTTTTAAGTTAGTTTTCAATGTAGCATTGTTTTTATAGTTAGACGGTCATGAATCTTAAATAATTTATTTTTTTATGTCTTACACATTTACAAATACCATCTAATCACATTCTTTCTTATTATAAATGATTAATGTGATAATCAATTTACCATTATTTAATATCATTTTCTTGTTTTATTAGTAGACTGAAATTGTATATCAGCTTATTTTTAGCATCATAGTAATTGAGTCACTATAACTAGCCCAATTATATTCAAGTAAGACATGATGGCACTATTTATATAAAAAAATCAACTTCACCATTTAGAATAATAACTCAAACAATTCATTTTCCCTACCCACTTAATTTTATCGTGTTTTACCCTGACCACATTTTTAAAATGAATTCTTCTAAACTAACTAGTAGGTTCAATTATTGGGATTGTAGTGATACCAATGGGGAATAATTTTATATATACATACATGATAATTTTTTCTATTTAATATAGGAATCCATGTACTGTTAAATAGAGTTATATTATAAAAATTTCTCAATATAATTTAATAATATCTAAATATATGGAATACTCAAAACAAAATCATATATGAATATAATATATCCAACAAAGAATAAACTTGGATACTCTTATACAAATCTTGTTTCCCTAGGAAAGGTAGGATGCAAAATTAATAAAGGTAGTTGAATTCATATTTTCAAAATTCTTAATATCAAATAAATAAACATTGTGATTAGGTGGAATAAATATATCCACATAATGATTGACATTCACACCCTTGAAGGAATAAAATATAGTGAATAAATCTGAAAAATCACACAATATTGTTATATAGTTCCTAAAGTGTCTAGAAACGTTAGTATATACCACTAAGATGGGGGATCAATCATAAGTGATTATTTTATTAATTCCTTATGATATAAACTGTGGTGATATTTTATGTTCTACATCCACTAACTATAAACAATACCTCAACCAGTATAAAATAATAATATAAAAATCATTGTACACACTAATTTTCACAAGGTTCCCACCCAATATGGGTACCTAATCCTTGTATAATTTGTAAAGTTCCAAGACATTGGTCAACACTATAATTTTATAATGATCTCAAGATAGGGGAGTTGTTCGTCTTTAACTCTAAAAATGGTAGATATGCTTGTATAAGATAAAGTAATAATAAATCGTTTAATATTTATAGAGATACATCAACAATTATGAATTTTTTATACCATAACCACCAGTCCCCCCAACTATTCCTTATTCTCCTTATGTGGGAATATCGCCAATGAATTTAAGGATGTCTCTACATCTAAAAATGAGATCTTTTCCCTTAAGATTGGTATTCAAATTCTATATAAATTATTACAGTGAAACATACAAATAATCCTTCCTTCTCAATATTCCAAAATACCTTATATATTTATAAGAGAATGGGATCCCAAAATGGTCTTCTTCCTCCTTTAAATCGATCCTCTAGATGATCAGTAACTCATATGATTTTCTAGACACAGATTGTAACACCCTAACTCCAGTAACCCATAATCGGTGTTTATTTCATTACAATGGTAAAAGATACAAGGTATCACACCATACAATATCAATCATTTTAGTGGTATTAAAAAACAGTATACATACTTCATTCCCATATTAAATTGTAAATGTAAATACATGGAATAAGAAATATTCTTATATCCTTGAAATCATTTATAATATCATTCTTGGTATTATGTGGAAATGAAAAAAAATAAAGGGTGATCTCATACGCTCAATAAGGGTTATTTAGAGTGTATTATATCATAATAAAATAATTCATAATAAATATATAATATTGGATAATTAAAACACATCTAATTCAATCATAAACTTTATTTTAATGAACATCTATGTCTAATATAAATAATTCAATCACATGGATAATAAAAAATGAATTATCAATAAATTAATTGCATAAATCTATAATTTCATGAACTTTCCATCAAGGTATAAACCATGTTTTCATGAATCATACCATTATGTAATCTGAACCAATACATCCTTCTTAATAAATGGATATTTGAAAAATAAATACCAATCTAATATGGAATGAATGTTGTTTTTTCTCATGAGGGTAATCGGTTCATAAAAGGTTTATCCATAACAAGGCCCCACTCATCACATTTGAATACTATGAAGTACTCATTTTTTTAATGATAAATACAATTCATTCTAAAAATTCATTACAAGTTAACTATTATTAATAATGGATCTAGAATAAAAAAACATAAATATTTCCCCTTTATATGAAATAACATGATATTCTTCCATCAATTAATATTGTACATAGAAATGGTATATGGTTGAAACATTTTAAAATTATTAAAAATGATTCTAAATTCATCTACATTATTAAGAATATGGACAATAATAATAAAAATAATGTCTAATAAATTATAGATAGGGATAGATAACTTTATCAAAACAAAGTAAATGATCTAAAAATAAATAAAATTCATTATTTCTAAAGGATGATAAAAAGACTATAGATTCACTATAAATGAAGAATTTTTAGTAAAATGATGCCTTAATAATATAAAATAGATGTAATATATATATAATATCTTCATTGATTATTCGTTTTAGAACATATTTATAAATTACTTTTTAGAATTCATTTCATTACATCAAGAAAAAAATATGTGTTTCATTATATATCATTATAAATGAAATCTCACATGATATTTTGTAATGAATTTTATCTAAAAATAACCATGGAATCATGGAAAAAAATATTCAATTCAATGGTTGTTCATGATGGCCACAAAATTCATTTGTTTAATATATATTAAAACAAAGGTGAATTATATGCCTTTGGTTAAAATTACCTCATTCAAAAAATAATTAAAATATTCCTTTTCAAAAATAATAAAATGTATAAAATGGGTAAAAATGAATTTAGTAAATAATTTTAGATTATAAAAAAATATCATGAAAACATTTTTTATAAAATATTGACACTGCTGAAAAATAAATGAATGGAAAACATTATAAAATTAAAAGAAATTTGATAACATGTCACTTACTTGGTGATTCATGGTCCAAAAATAGAATAAATATAATGTAATATAGTAAATAACCAAATTATCATAGTTGAACCAATATATATTTCATCTAAAATATTAGGATCATGTAATTTTCCCAAAGTAAATTTTAACAGAAACAATCTGGAAATAAAATGACACTATAACCAAAATTTGTTAACATTGGTCTCTGATTAGGTGTATGTATTTTATCCTCATGTATAACGAATTTAAATTTGTTAAAATCATTAATAAGAACATTTTATTCTATATTAATTTTTTAAGGATTCTTTAAATTATTTTAACTCATTCATTGGATAGTTCTTACGTACATTGACCACTTTATGGTTGATTAATAAATTTCCCCATAATTACATTAGTATATTTTCTGTTGTAAAAGTATTCATTATATGGTTCCATAATATCCATAATTTTAATAATTTCAGGAATATAATTTTATTTAATTATATACATTTTTATAATTATCCATTCATGCCGGTAATAGAATAGGAAATCACATTGCTTCATGAAGGTGGTAGTTTACACGTATACAGGAGAGACATTATCATTTTCCAACAGATATAAGTGTAAGAAGGTAAAAGATATATTATATTTATAGAGTCATAATATTTTCATATATATATTATATATATCATTAAATCCTTTCTTATAACAATAACAAGTGAAATAGTGATGAAACATGAATTACATCGCTACATAAAGATGGGAGGGAATTCGTAAGAATTAGTGATGTTTTCCTTTCCCATAAGTTAGAATGGATGTTGAAAATGGTTTTAATATAATCATAATAACATATAAGTATATAATTGATACCGAATTAATTATTTTAGTATTTTTATAATATATTTTATGGATTTATAATATGAAATAAACATTAAATGGGTCGGGTAAGATGATGACCTCTTCTTGGAGGGACCTCATTTGGATTACACCTTAATCCTTCTTTGGATGGTATTAGGTTTATAAAAGTAACTTAAGAATTAAGGGTTTTAATATATAATTTTTATTCTGTAGGTATTGGCTGATATAGAGGGATCAATTTTCATGAATAAGGGAGGATAATAGGTTCCCTTTTATATGTGTTAGGAGGGAAAAATATTGAATTACCTAAAATATTTAAATAATATATTTTCACATTCTATTGAAAGAGCCTCCAAATTATAATATATTATAATAGTATAAGGTTAAGGTAAAAATAAATCAAATCAATGAGGTTTAATAAAGTTTTTTGTGTTATATTAAAGTCTAATCACTTTATTTTTAACCCTTTTAACACATTTTACCATTAACCATGGTGATATATATTTAGCATAAAAATATTAATTATGACTAAAACAAAATTTGAACTAATAACCTCATATTAATTATGATTATTCAAAAATATTTAATTCATTTTAAATCATTCAATTGCATTATTTTTTAGAAATTAATTTTAAAAGAGGTTTTCATAGTGCAGCGAAAACCATTTTTATAAAAACGTTTATTCTAAGAATAAAAATGATTTAAAACGACTATTATAGTTTTGAATTAAATGAAGTTATTTATTTTCATTTAAATAAAATTATAATTATTTTTCATTTCAAACAAAAAAACATAAATTTATGTTTTCAATAGATTATTAAAAAACAAACTAAAAATCGGTTTTAAATGAACAAAATCATTACTTAGATGTAAATAATATTAACAACGTATTTATAATTTAAATTTTATATTTTTATATGAATCATATTAATTATTTAATATTATATTGACTATAATGAAATTCATAAAATTTTAATTTATTTTTATATCATTATAATTTCAAAAAAGTTATCGTTTTGTAAAATCATTATTTTTTACAATTCAAATAAATGTAAAATATTTATAAACATATCAAAAATTCTTTATAATATAATTTGGAAAAGATAAATTTAAAAATTAAATTAAATTTGTAAAATTTAACTTTTAATTATTTTGAATTTTGTTTTTAATCACATTATTGAAAAACAATTTGTGTATTATATTATATTTTTCATTAGAAATTAACTATTACTTACTATAATTGAATCTCAGATGTTACATTCTTTCATCTATAAAAATTTTAATATCTGAAATTTCTATAATATAACATCAAAAAAATATTTGATTAGTTATTCATTAAAACGTCTTAAAGATTCCATTTTTCCACTTCTATTTTATAATTTACCCAAATTACCATTACCAATAGAGTCACCACTTGTGTCAATAATTTGGATAGTCTCTTCATAGTAATATAAATAATGTTATAATTCAATTTAATTATAGTTTAATCTATGTGTTTATCTATCATGTACTTCCTCTATAAAGAGATATGAAACACATCATTAAATATATAAATGACATGTAGAACTTCAATATCGTAGTCCACATATCTGATTAATTATAGATTTTAAATCCACAATGTACCAAGAACATAGTTTCCCTTTATTTTGTAACCTAATGACACCCTTCTAATAAAATAATTTCAATAAAAACATGATATCATAAATGAAGTAATAAATCTTTTATTTAGTAATCGAAATAGATCTTTTTACTAATATCAGTTACATTTTTATGAAATTGAATTGTTATCATTTTTTTTGCCTCCTCAACATGTTATATTCCAAAAAGATTCTATTCAATAACGTCATCCCAACAAATTGTTGTATTAAAAATTTTCTCATACAATACATAATATGGTTCTATTTTCATTCTTCATTGGAAAAAATTATTAGATAAAAAATCCAAAAAAGGTAAATAATAACACTAAATACCTTGAAAGTACAGTGAAAAAAACCACAACACGTATTATAATGTTTTAATAGTCCTTTTGAACTACCTATATATCTGATTAGGATAATAAGTTCTCAAATGTGTCTCTATATCGAATTCCTTATAAATAATTTTATAGAATTATTATGTAAAATATGGGTAACATTAGGATATAATTGAAAGAGGTGCAACTCGAAGTATCACCAAATAATTAATATAGAGCTACATGAGGTGCGCATGTGGTAGATCTTCGCTTATAGTAAGAAAATGATTGTACTTGGTAATGAAATATAAAATAACTTATTTTGAATAATTATTTCTTAGAGTATTTGGAACCCCACTGATATAGTCTATAGTAATATCATCCCATGTTTACACAGTAATAGGTTGTTATCTCATGAATCCTTTAGTATGTTCTCTATCTACCTTTACCTATTGTAAACACAATCATCTTGATACATAGAACGCAATTTCCCATTTCATAATATCATATAAAAAATATTACATTAAATCTCTATAAACATTAGTTCTACTAGAGTTCATATATAAATATATAATATGTTATTCATCTAATAATTTTATTTTTAGCCTATGAAGATATGAAACATATAGCCACATTCCAAATTTCAATATACCAACTTCATTGTTGAAGTATACAAATATCTCATAAATCAAAAAGTTTATTTTCTTTAAAAAATTATTATTATCTACTTTTTATTTCTTTTAATATGTAAGGTCTCTAAATCATTTGGAGTAAATGTGATGTTTCCCCTTAAGGATTTATATATCCAAATTTGTGAAATCCATGAGTATAGACTCTTTTTCAAACCTAATTTTAGTCAAAATTCATGATATTTTCAACTAAATTCATCAACCACATTAATTTAATCCACGGTGTGGTATTATATTTAGAAGTTATAATCCAAGATCAATTCCATACATCTCTTCTGCCTCATGTTGAGATATTATTATGAGAATATTCATTTCAAACATTTTTTATCCATATATATTTCACATTTTTCCAATAAAGGTAATTATTCCCTATCATAGATGTAAATATTAAATATTATAACTCAAGATCATCAATTAGATAATTCTGTTTAGGAATGTTTAACTAATTTGACGGGTAATAAAAATATCTATCACTATATATAAGGACACATCCAATTCCCTTCATTGATTTGTTGTTATATATCACAAATCCATCCCATCTTTATGGTAAATAAAATATCATTCAATGATGATTCCATTATTTTACTTTTCAGACCATTATTTAAATTCTTGTGAATGTATGAATTTTATCATTTTATATTTAAACTTGTTTAAAAAGTTAGAAAATTGAAAAAAAATTAACAAATCATAGATAGTGACATGCTAATTTGAGAAAACTATATATCTCTATTATAGTTTCTTGTTTTGTCCATTATATCACTACCTTTTTATTTAAATGATTAACTAATATTCTACCCTTAAAGACAATATATCCTTGAAAAAAAAAAATCGTTCACATTTGATTAGTTTTCCACATAAATAGATTTCTAAAAGATTTTTAAGAATTATTTGAAAATAACTTGTTTGATCATTATAGATGTTATACTATGTTAAGATATTATCAATAAATACCATAGTAAAATTATTAAGGTTAGCGTGGAATTCAATGAATATCGAATCAAAAAATATAGAAGGTTCATTATTCAATATAATGGGAATTAGTATAAATTTTAGTGTCCATACCTCATAAAAAATGTATTATTTTGTTATTTCTAACTTTTTTACTCATAGTTAATGATACCCTGAATGAGAATCAATATTTGAAAAATATTGAGATCCTTTTTTATATGTGATGACATCAATGTGGGGTATCAGAAAATTTTTAATTATTTTAATGTCAATGATTTCCATGTAATCAATGTACAACCTCATAAACTCATGATTATTCTTAATAAAATGAATAAGGGCTCTCCATCATGAAACACTAGTGTAAATATATCCATTATCGCATAACCCATACAATTGTTTTATTAGTAACAATAATTTCATTATGGTTATTATATATAGAGTCTTAGATATATGTTATTTACCACAAAAGGGATAAATAGAAAACAAAGCTTCATGCTCACGTGTATGTTCATGTACTTATTTAGGAAATACATAAATTTATGCACATACAATTGGTGCATCCATACATAGGTTGTGTCTACTCTTCTTCCAAAATAATTTTTTTATGAAGATATATTATTGGTGGATCTCTAAATGAATCGAATGTGTAGTCTCCACATTAAACATAAGGTATTTCACAAATCTACCATGAATATCAATCTCATTATATTTGAAAAACATTCATTATAATTTCAAATTCAATCCATACTAGGGATTATATAAAATTCAACCCTATTCATAATATTCATGTTTTCAAATAGGTTATATATATCTATCATAATAGGACCTAACTACCACAACCTTTTTGTGATAATATTTCTTCTAATATTCTTGATTTACAACCCCTTTCTTAAATTTCAAGGAAAACATTTAATTTTTTGGTAAACATGGATGATATAAATTTTTTATATGATCTATAATAAAATAAATTATTAGATATATTTAAATTCAGGATCAATAAACCTTCCACCACATATTGAATAGCATTATAAACAATTTAAGTAATTACATGATCTTATTATTCTTCTCTTGTCCTCCTTTGTGGGAGGGTCCCATGACTCTTAGTTCATTTGTTTGAATATTTAACTTTTTTTATAGAAAATGATATGTATAATAGAGGATTTTTTATTTTCCATTCATTCATGAGACATATGGCCACCTTCTCTGCACATCAAAAAAAACTCTTATTCCAATTAATAAAGTAGTTGTGTGTTTATTCCGACAATTTTCTCATATTGAAATACCAACTTCCATTTCATATTATTTGACGCAGTTTTCATTCTTAGTGCTTATATGGAAATTAATTTCATGATTTCCTTGGAATATATACAACCTAGAATATTGTTTCTTTTCCTTTATCTAACATGATACTATGTCATCATAAGATATAAATGTGTAAGAATCTAGTTCCTTTGGGATAATTGGATTAATCCCATTAATAAAAGGACAATCTTACTTTTTAGATTATAAATATTGTCTTAATCATGACTATATAATCATATAATGTTATCATCATACTCTATATCACATCCTTCTCCATTATACTTCAATTTAATTATGTTCATATCCATTTAAGTGAAATATTCTCAAGGAAAGTATTTATTAAATAATATCACACTAAATTTTCTTCATTCTATACATTTTATTTCATCAACCTCTTTAGTGTTCTAGATCAATTAACACCATTGATTGGTATCTCCCTTCAGATATTATACTACCAATATAATATTTTCTATCTCATTACCTTTCTATGAAATAAAAATATTTTTAGATGACTTATTATATTTTTCATCTACCAATGGATTAGTAGTTTAATTAAATGTTATAGTATTTTGTCATAGTAAATGATCCATCATAGGTGAATCATACCATGAAACAATAGGTTACTATATATAATCAAGGTTATCCATCATAACCTGAGTCATCTATCCTAATATGGTTAGGAAATTCTCAGGTCCAACATCAGATATATTGGATTATTCTATAGGGAAATATCTTCATTTACTATGTGTGTTAATTCCCTTTATTATAGTAAGAGAAAAATCTAAACAATGGAACACACTGAGTTATCTTATAATCATCATGAATATTTTTCCATAAAAAATTTCTATAATAGAGAAATCATTAAAATAACCCAAGGTATTATCATAATTCTCATGTCAGTTATGATCATTTTAAATATAGTTCCCAAGGATTTATCTAAACATTCGATAATACCAACTATAACACCTCAACACTGGTAACTCATATCCATCCTTTATTTCATTATATTGGTACAAGATACAACAAACCACACCATATAGGATCAATTAGTTTAGCGGTCATAAAAAATTGACAAATAATTGATTCCCATATTAAATTTTAAATATAAAAATATAAGATAAGAAGATTTATTATATCCTTAAAATCAATAAAAATATTGTTCTTCGTTTCCTAGATAAAGTAAAAAATTAATGGGTGACCTCTGATTCTCGATTATGGTTATTTATAGAGAATATATCATCAGTATATAATGAATAATATGTATGGAAGAGTGGACATTCCAAACACATGTTAGTCAATCAACAACTTGATTTCAATGAACATCTTGGGCTAATATCAACATATCTATCCCATGGAAATTGGGAACTAAATTATTTGTAAAGGAAATTCATAAATTTGGACATTTATGGACATTTCATCGATGCCTCTTGAATGTTATATTGAATCTTACTCTTATTTCATCTCTGCCCATATGTTATTCTTAATAAATGGGTCGGTGTAAAACAAAAACCCATATAATAGGGCATGGTTGTTATTTTGTCTTAGGTGACTTGTCTACGCATCAATGGGATTTCTATAACTGGGCCCCACATTTCCCTTATGTGTCCTATAAATTCTAAATAATTTAAATTATGAATACAATTCATTCTAAAATTCCATATAAGTAAGAAATTATTTGTATTAAATTAATAAAATGAGGCATCAATTTTTTCTCAGTAAATGAAATAACATACTTAATAAGATCCATTAAAATAATACCATATATTGAAATGGTATATGGTTAAAACATAATTAGTATAATAGAAATGATTCTACATTTATTCAAGATATTAAAATATGTACATGAAGATGAAAAATATTGTCCACTGAATAATGGAGAGTGAGAGAGAACATGATCAAAAAAAATTTAATGATCTCAAAATAATGTATAATATATAATTATAAAATGATGAAAGAGAAGAATCAATTCATCAAAAATGAAGGTTTGGTTGTAAAATTATTCCTTTATAAAATAAAATATAACCAAAACATGAAAAATAAATTCCATGTAACTCTATGTTAAAATGGAGTTATAAATCACATTTTAAAATACTTTATAATCCTTCAGGAAAACAATACCCTATTATTTAGAAATAATTTTAAATAAAAATTCCAAACCAATGGTAAAAATATGTTTTTTCAAAACAAACATGGAAACCACAAAAGTAATATTCAATTTAAATAGTAATCATGATGGAAGGAAATGTCATTCATGGAGTGTATGGTAACACACATATTATGTTTATAGCCTTGATAAACATTATCGCATTCCGAAAATGATAAGAATATTCATTTTAAACCATTTTAAATAAATTAAAACAAGGCTTAAAATTAAATTAATAAATATTTATGGAATAATAAAAATATTTCTGAATACATTTTATCGAAAAATAGATATGGAATAAAAAGTGTTAGAATGAAAACATTAAAACAATGTTTTAAAAATGAAATTCTCAAACATATAACTTACATATTGATTCTTGATCCACCAAGAGAATAATTAAAATTACATATGAAAAATACTAAAAAAACATATAATAAGAAAATATATGGGGTATAAAATATTAGGGTCGTATAATTTTCCTTAAGTAAATTTTCACATAAAAAATCCCAAAATAAATTTATTCTATAACGGAAATCACTAATCAAGGGTCCCTTCTTAGTCGTATGTGTTTGATACTTATATATAATGAAGAAAAAATATTAAATGATTATTTAATGAAAAATTTCATCAATATTACATTTTTACGGTATATTTTTATGATTTTATATCAATTCGTTGATATGTTCTTTCTTATATTAACCACCTTATGGATGTTTAGTCAATTTATCCAAAATTAATTCAATATATTATATATAGTTAAAGTTTTTATGAAATGTTTCTATATACTCTATCATTTTAATAATGTCTATAATATAATTTTTATTCATTTTTAAAATTTTATAGTCATCCAAACATGGTGTTAAAAGATGAACAAACTATATTTCTTCATTAAGTTGGTAGTTCACACGTACGAATGAGTGACATTATCATTTTCTAATGGTTTGAAGGGTAAGAAGATACATCATATCTTATATTTACAGAATCATAATTATATCATAAATATTATATATATACATATATATATATTTTATTAAATATTCAAAAAAATCCTCATAAAATAGTGATAAAAATGAAATTACACTGCAACATTGATATGGTTGGTCATAAGTATGCATGTGCGAGGTTTTACATAAGATAAAGATGAGGTTGGAAATAGTTTTCCCATACTAATAATAACATGTTAGTATATTGGTTATGATGGATGCAATATATTAGAATGAAATCAAATAATAAATAAACATTTAAACATTCATGTAATATAAATACATTTTCTTTAAGGGACCTCATTTCTCTTACATCTTAAGAATTAATAGCAAGGTATTGGGGCAACACCAGTATACGAGGAATTGTTGGTAGGAATCTAAGATGTTTTTTTGGTAAGTAATTTATGAATTATAGGGCTATGTGGTTGTGGATGTGGATGGAGAATAGGATCCCGATTATATGTCACAGGAGGGACACACACAGACGTACATAAACTATTTTTATAATATAAAGACATTTATAAATGAAAGTGTGTCAAAATTTTCATATGTTTGAATATAATAATTATTTGGTATCAATAAAACAAATTAATGTGGTTTCGGAATGTATTTTGTGAACTCTTGATGCCTTATTCATTTAATTTTAACCCTTTTAAGTTGTTTTCCCCTTAACTGATGTGATAAATATTTATCATGATCTCAATTAATTATGAATAAAATTTAATTTAAACCAATTAACTAAAATTAATTATTATAATTAAATAAAATTTATCCATTTTACATTCTTGAAAAACTCAAATTAGAATAAATTTTTTCTAATATAGGTTCACAAAATGCAAAAAAAAATATTCATTATGTTTATTTTAAGAATAAAAATTATTTTACAATAAAATCATGTATAATGTTGATTAATGTGGGATTAAATGGATTATATTAAAAATGGATACTTGTTTACATTTCAAACTAAACGAAACTAAATTTTTTATTTTAAATACATGAATAAACTAAAAGAACTAAAAATATTTTTTGTTTGAACAAAAACATTACTTAGATTTTCAGAATTTCAAAAAATATATTTCTCACGTCAACATTATATATTTAAATAATTTATATTACTCATTTAATATATTTTTTTTCAAAAAAGAAGGTTCAGTAATATTTAATTTAATTCTTATATCATTATAAATTCATAAAATTAAGAGTATTAGAAAACTGGTATTGTTCAATATTCTCCAAAAATCAACTATTTATGAAAAATATTAAAAATTAATCCTAATCTAGTTTTCTCATTATTAATTCAAAAATGATATTCACATATTCAAATTAAGTATATTAAATTTTGTAATTTTTCTTTTAATCACATTCTTGAATGAAGTTATGTGCATTATGTTATGGTTTCTTTGAAATAAAATCTTACATACTATAATTTAATCCCATGTGATTCATAGATGATAAAAATTGGATTCAAACCATGTAAATAACCTATTCTTCCTCTATATTTATTACAATAGTTTTCCCCCATTACATAGTATTGGTTTCTCTCTTCCTGAACACTTTATATTTGTTTAGTTTCATCGTTTATCTTCCCATAAAAATAGGAATAACATTTCTATAATGAAATATGGAAATTCCCCCTAACTCTCAGCTACACGATAATTATTGATCAATATTTTCCAAAATTAAATTATATCATTTATAATGAATAAAAATGATAAATATTTGAATTTGAAATTCCTATGAATATCACCACATGATATCCTCAATCAAAAATCAATAAAAATCTACTAATTCTCGACTTTGATCATGTCTTTGACCCAATGTTTTAGATTTTAAAGATCTGAAGTCTAGTTTAGCTTCATGTGATACAAACCCATATTTCATTTCAATAATTTTTCACAATGTAAGAAACCATATGAAATTTGAACCATGACAACATTATACCTTCTATAATTAGAACCTTATAAGGTTCCAAATAAACCATATGGAGTTCGGAAATAACATGATGAGGTTTCCAGTGAGCCTTATGATTATTTGGAATGAACATTAAGATATTTTAAACTTACATTATTCATATATTATTAAACCTTAAAAATATAAATAAGCCTTATGATGTTCAATTATCAACCTTATAATGTTATGACTCAAACATATGATATTCAAAGACCACTATTTAAAGATTCAAAATGAACCATATAATGATTCAATTTATCACTTTTCACATTTTATTCAACCATAAAAAGTCTATATAACCCATATAAATGTTCTATTTATACCTTATTATTATTTAAATACCTATCAATTTTTTTCCCATCACTAAAATCCAATATTCACTAAATTGGCATAGATTTATCACAACCCATCACCAGAAAACATCAAACAATTACCAAACACTTATAACCTTTTCTAATACATCTTTCCCACCCTAAAATAAACTATTTAAAAAATTAAAACAAACTTCAATAAATCCACTTTTTTATTTAGTCTCCACCTTTTAATTTTTTCCTAACCTTTCAAAACTCTTTCTTGGAACTCGATAATTTATCCGTGAAGCAATAAATCAAATCCCTTCTGAAGTAAGAATACAATTCACACTATTCCACTATATATAGATGTTTTTTTATAGAAATTAATCTCTTATTGACATGAAAAATCTTTCAATTTAATTATAATTCTCCCCACCTAAATCCATCCACTTACCACATATTTTTTTAACTCCCCATACTTTTATAACTTTAGTTCCTGAATCCAAAACTGATTGATAAATAGTTTTTAACTCTCAATACCATTGTTAATACTAAATCTAGTTATTAGAATGGGTCTACCAAAGTCTCTATGGTGATATGGAAGGGTTGTACATTCATGTTCATCCTAAAAGTATTAATTATTTTTTTGTTACTTACATTGGTGATTATCACTTGATATTCATATATTTATTTCAATCATAACCCCAAATCATTCATGTTTTTCTTTCATCAAGCTGATTTGGTTGAAATCACTGATAACAACCAAATATTTAGCTTATTTGGTGATTAATGTAATTGATTTTTTCTACTTCTAGTTCCAACTCACACAACTGTCTCATAATTGGAAATTTTCACATGAGGTTGATCTTTTGTAAACCCAATCTCTTTCTTAGTCTATACTAGAAAATCCAGTCAACTTCAAGTGTGATCTTATGATTTATTTCAGAACACACATATTATCCATCAAATTTATTTCCATATAATCACTTTGATACCTTTCACAGAAGATCATAGAATATAATATATCATGTGTAGATGTTGTGAGGTAGAGTAGGTTTCCAGAAAACATCTAAACATTATTTGGTTTATAATTTTTCTATAAAAACCATTTCCAAGATTCAAGAGAAGTTATCTAAGTGAAAAAAATCAATGGATTCATCCATGTAAAAATTAATTGATAATTATTTTTAATATATTTCATAGGAAAGTTAAATAAAATATTATTTTCAAATAATTTTTAAACTCAAAAAATATAATAGATCTCCTAGGATAAACATCTTAAATGTTAAATAATTTTTATAGATAATTCACTATAATAATTATATTGTTCACTTATAAATTCAATGTCATTAGCATTTATAATTACAATTACACAATTTAAATTAATATCCTTAATGTAAATATTTTTTTACACATTTACTTTAAAAAAATCATTTTCTTTTGGAAGTTGTCCATATTTAAGTATATGTCATTGGGTTAATTCTTTAATCTATATAACCCCATTTTCAATTTTAACACCATATATCTATAATCACCAATAAATTCTATATCGAGCTACCCAGTTTAGGCTTCTTCTTCCATTTCAACATTAAAGAAGGTAATTTTGATATCAATTTCATGTATTTTGAATTTCCTATGAGATTAAACTATTAATAATGTCTTTATAACTTCTCTTTTATAATATAATCCAAGTCCCCTTCAATATAAACCCCTTCACCTTATGAATAACCCTTTAAAAGAAGTCTTCCCTTTATCCTTTCTTAATATAAATTATCATCAAATAAATTTTTTAATAGCCAATAAGTCTCAAACACAGTTTTATAAATTTTTATAGGAAGAATATCTCGAGATTCATTCTTCTTTATTTAGTCATGTTCCTCATTCATAGATCATACCCATTCATTATACATGAAATATTCAACCACTAAAAGCTGATTTATTTTTGAGAAAATATCTATTTTTTGTTAAGACTCAATATTTTTATTTTCTTTGGTAGAAGGTAATTTCCTCATACTAGAGGCAAGTTAAACCCATATGTTAGCTTCCATAATAATTATGCATCTTTGGAAGATTTTTCAAAAACATTAAATTCCAAAAAAATCTTTATGTACGCCTCTAAATAACCTTATATGAAATGTAAGGGTTTTGTCATCACCAAATCCATCATCTTCTTACAATTTCCAGAACATTCCAAAAAAATGTACATAGGAGGTCAAATATATTCCACAAATGGGGAATAATCTTAGAAACTTATTTCCTTTTATATTTTTTTATTAAGTCCATTAGAATTATATTATGCATCCAAAGAGGGAATATTCAATTTTATATATTCCAAAACACAGAGTGATATTACATATACCAATTGTAAATTTATTTTGATATATTTTAGATACATATAAAAACATCTTATTCACCTGCTGAAAGATATTATATATAAGGAACCTATTTGGTTTCTCCAAAACAGTTTCTTATAAAAATCATACAGACCCCTTATACTATATTCTTTACATAAGAATAACTTGAGGGATTCACAATTTTGAAACATATTATAATATATTACATAACATCCAAATATATTTTATATGTTGGAAAACCTCTATAACATAGTGAACATCATAGAATCCCAAATAATATATCACATATGAAACAAACATATTCCATGATTTTTTAAAAACACTTTGAATTAAATTCAAGCATAAAAAATATTTCCAAGTGATTCCTGTTTGAAATAAATATAACACCATAAGTTTTGGAAAAAAATTATCATATCATTATGGTTTTGATTAGTATTACATGTTATGTATATAATCACTCCTTCATGGGGTTATTTCATATATCGCATATCTTTTATAGATGATAGATAGTTTGCCAATTATCTCAGTGGAAAAAATATTGGCTATGTATCATCAGTTTTGTACCTAGAGGTGACAATAATAGAAAAACTACATTTATGGAGATAGTTCATTTTTGGTATCCTTTTAGATCAGTTTTTTTACATTTGTTTATTTATTTTAACATGTTTTTTCCCTTAAATTTATGGTTATAAACTTATTACTTATTTGTAGATCATAGCATTATTCAAATGAATTATATATTGTTTTGATTTTTAATTTTCCATCAGAAATTATAATAGCATATTTAAAGATGGGTGAAGTGTACTGGTGTCATATGACAATATCTATCATAATCTATGATATTCCTACTCAGTGCTAGTTACCAACCCCTAACTTATTAAAGTATGAATTGTGGTGTAATTCATGTATTAATAATAACCCATGTGGTTTTCCAATGGGTTGGGATGTGTCAAATGTCATAATAGATAATTAATCTATCTAATTCAAAAAATTAACATTTAGTTAAAATATCTACAATATAATAAGGAATATTTGGAATCAAATATACCTAGGTTATTTTGGACAATTCTTACAATAATGGAATGTTTCTATAATGAACCAGCTATGGATGACCAGCCACATCACCAAAACTACCCCATCACTTGGTCTAATGGGCATTACCAATCTCTGCATACTAGAAACTAGTGTCTCAGAATTATGTAATAACTATTGAGAATGATTTATTCCTCTAAATATAGATAAAAATAATTTAAACCTAAAATAATCTATCAGGGTATGTCCATACACTGTCATGCATATGAAACTAAAAGATTTAAAATAATTATCTAAAAAATTATGTCATAACAAAAATAACTATCCAAACTTGTTTTCAATATATAAAGAATCATAGTGCCCAAAAAATAGATATAATACTACTAAAAAGAATTATAAAACCAATGGCCCGAAATATCTGTTACAAAACATCATAGAATATCCTAAAAACAAACATAAATAGTAGTATGACCAACTCCATTTGGACCATGAATACACATAACGTCTAGAAACATAATCCCACAGAAGAAACAAAAAAATTTCAATATTTGGAATAATGTGGGAAGATGAAAAAAAAACACATGAGAACAACATACACACTCGTATATGTATATATGGTGTGAGATAAATATCCCTTCTACGATCTCACAATATATTTTTGAAAATTCCTTAAAATGAAATTTTAATTATGTTAGATTAATGTACATTTGAAAAACTGGATTTCACATTGGAGGCCATATGATAAAACAATAAACCATTCATTTCATAAAAAAAATCTTTTTCAAATCCACTACTATATGAGATTAAAACAATAACATTAATTTAAATTAAAACATTTCTGAAACCTAGTAGTAAACCCATAGTTTTATTGAAACAATCCCTTTAAATGAAACAGCCTTTTACATTTCTTAAAGAAATTATCAGTAATAAACACTATATTTATGAAAACATTTAAAATATAAACAACGTCGTGCATTAAAGCATGAATAAATCTATCTTTGACCAAATAGAATCAAAATGAAATTAAATAACAAAATTTTCTCATATAAATGAGGTGAATGATGGGTTATACCAAGTATAAGGTTGGAATATCCCTTATGGGATCATAAAAATGAACAAGAAACTTGGGAAACTCACTATGTCTTAAAAGAGATGGTACGTTACAATATATAACTAAAAAACAACCACCATCCAAGGTTACATCCAAAAAATCACATGCACCACAAATTTCCTACACTAACCTCTTAAAGGATAATCCCTTATCCAAATAAAATCATACAAGATGCTGTCATGAGCTATTGGGTGAGTGAACTAGTGTAGTATAATTCTAGAAAACGATACTACACATGGAATTCCCGTTATATCAATATAATGGAGGTGAGAAGGTAATGTGACATAGAATCAATGTTAAAAAGTAACAGTGGTACTCACCTCACCTTAAACACGATCATAAAAACATCCCCATTACACATTAATAATGAATTACATGAAATTATAATCCTTCCCATATAGGGAATAACAAATCATACAATACACAGGTATCAGGACTAAGGATAGATCAAACATCAATTTAAACCCCAAATATACTGTCATGAAAGCCTTTAAAAATTAGCTTAGGATGCCAAGACATCATAATAATCATTGAAAATTATATTTTTTCTAAGAAATACTTAATGGATGTATTTAGAAATCAATGAATACCATACATCTTTTGGAAGAATTTTTATACACCAAGTCCTCTATTGAAATTAAGTACTTCCTTCTTTAAAAAGGACCTTTTCAAATCCGAACACTGCATTGGTTGAATACCATTTCTGACAAGAATCAAAAGGTTGTGAAACACCCCTTATACAATCAAAATTCATTTAAAAACAACTTATAAGTAATTTATACAAACACTTTCCACTCTAATAATTTCAAGTTAAAAATATAATAGTGATAAAAACCATTTATTTCAAGTGATGAAATACATAAAAACATTTCAGAGCACATTAATGGAACTATATTAATCTATAACACGACAAGAAAGGATTTTTGATAAATTTTAGAATTCAAATACATGTAAACTAATGAAACTAAAAAGAAACACCAACCTTAAAACATGCATAAATATAATCCTTTTTAACGAAAGCCCATCCAAAGGGAAAGAAAATTTCTAAAAGACCTAAACAAAAAAATCACCCTAATTAGTTTCACCCAAAACCTAAAATATAGACAACCTGACCCCTAGGGTTCAAAAGAGTTGTTCAATCAAAGATGAAATAAAAAATAAAGATAGATAAAGTTATCTATATATTTTTACCTTGATGAATCAAACTCAATTGTGTTATAAATCCATAGGAATAATTTGAGAAGAGGAGAAGAAATGGGGTGTGTGCCTAAGGTCACTAGGGTCACACGAGATTGGAGAAAAGACCCTGAGTATTTCAATCAGGGATTGTAAAATTATTAATTTCGAAATAAAAATAAAAATTATGCATACATCATGGTTTGACCAAGATGAAAAAAAGTGTGATGTAATCATGAAGTTTCCATTGGATCATGAAGTTCACCTACATGGTTTAGTAGAATAGTTCTCACCAATTGTTCCCTAAACATGTAACTCACCCCTGAACAAAAACTAACTCTCATAGATACCTAGATAATACACATGGTATAAATAATTATGTACTCACCATGTAAAACTCTACTTAAGTGGACATGAAATCCCTTACATGGTTTCCATTGAAACCTGTATGTTCTTCTAAAATGATGGGGTAATATTGAAAAAACTAGGTCAAATATAAAAAATAATACCAAAAGACTCTACAGACCACAATATAAACTAGAAATATATATAATAAAAATCAATAGTGATAGCTAAGTGTCAAAATTCTCCCCACCACACCACTTCTACCCCTAGAAATTCCTTAATAAAAAATGGATGAAGACTTGTGAAAAATCCTGTAATACTCAAATAATATATGGCATTGACACGGAAAATAGAAAAACTGCAACTTTTAAGGAAGCATTGACAAAAAACTAGTCCTCAAAACAGATATAAAACATCCTCATTTGTGACCTGGTAAATCCAAATGAAATTTGACTCAACAACATGGGGAAAATTCCCAATGAATATAAAGGCCCACTTGGGTCTACCCTCCATTAATATTTTATATAAAATAGTAGTTCATAGGGTTGAAAACATCTGCTTAAAAACCTCACTATGAAAACACATTTCCATAAAATACTAAAAAGATATCCTAATTCCTCTATAATATATACCAACCATGAAGGATTCATGCAAGAACTCAAAGACAATGTCCGAATAGAAAATCATGACCTAAAAACTAAGAGACACCACAAATTATATTCATATATCACTATTGAACAATAATATAGTGGCCTAATCCTTTTACACAAATTATTACATGTCATTTAATACAAATAACCAAATAAAGACAACCAAATGATTGAAAGCACTATGGTCTTTAGAAGACAAGTCTAATAATACATAAAAATGAAACTAAAACATAAAATATTTTATTTATTGTCCATAATTGCCTCCTAAATTTCTTTTAGTTCCAAAATATTTATAGGATAACTTTGGCATACCAAAAATATTGGGGTGATCTATATATCTCAATAAGGGAATTATCATGATAATGATCCATAACATGTGATTAAAATAGTATTACATGATATAATAAAAGAAAATTCTCATGAAAAATATCATTTGTGGATATCCTAAAGAACAAGACATCATAATATCATGGCAACATTGAAAACTGTTAGTAACATAGAACTTGACACAAGCACAAGTCAAGGGTACCTACAAAGACAAAATCACATGGTGGAATGACACATCATAGATTAGGTTTTCTCTCTAACCTAATAAATAGTGTATCGTGATACAAAAATATCACCCAATTTATTGGAGCACTACCTGTGTTATCTAATTATAATGTATACATGATAATGTGTTCCAAATAAAGAGATTAGTTATAATGAATAGTAATAAGGTATTTGAAAAATATATTTAAGTAATGTATTGTAGCATCAAAAGAAGAGAGAATAATCTAGATAAAAATCATAGACAGATATATATAAAATATTGAATAATTTAATAAAATAAAATTGAAATAGTTTGTGAGGGAAAGAGATAATGGTTATAACCAATAGAAAAAAGGGTGGTTATGTGAGATCCCTTACCTTATGTTCAGTTCTATTCAGCACTTTCACTTAAATTGTATCGATAATAAAATTAGATAAATTATAAATTTAATTTAAATCTATTCCATTTATTTTATTTATAAAAATTATATTATGTTATTTTATAATCATTTTAATGAGATATAACGTTTGACTATTTTTTTCTGGGAGCATTCATTTCTTAGTTCAAATGTTGGATATCTCAGGGATAAATATTGTTGTTCTTTTAAAATTTTAGTACCTCTCCAAATTTGAACTAATATTTCATTAATTAAATTGATGAAATTTAAATTTTCCCAAATACTCATATTCTTTCCGAGGTAGGGGTGATTATTTAAGTAAAAAAATAATTATACAGTTAGTTTATTTATGTGATTTTAAGAATTATCACAATGTTGACTAATTTTATTGAATATGATGGCCATATATTCTTTTCAGAAAGTGAAAAAAATTATAATATACATAAATATTTCGTTTTGAACCATCATAAATGAATTTAAACCTGCAAAAAAATGTGGTAGTTGAAAATGAAAACTCATCATCCATGAAGGAGGTGAACCGACATAATATGGACAATAATTTCATTTTTAGAATGATATGATATTAGACAGGGATGTGTGGTAGATATTAAAATTAAAACATTACATTACATTATATATATGATTCTATAGTTATTATTCTACTTTTTAAGAGTGGGAGAAGAGAATGTTGAAGAAGTGGTGAATTTAGAAGAGTGAAATTAGGAATATTAGCCCATAATGTTTCCACCTTGAAATACTCATCAAAGAACATGAAATTTTTATTTTGGTTATACAAGCATCAAAAATAAATTTGGGGGGGTTTGGAAGATATTTGGTTCAAAAAATTTTAATATCCACTACTTATGTGGTGCGACAATAAGGGTGGTATTTATAAGGGGTGGAGAGGGATGTTTTGAATATTAAATTCATTAGTTTATTATTTTGGATTAAGGATACCAATATTATTGATTCCTATTACTATATATAGTAAATGGTTGATGCGGGTTTGATATAATGGGTGATTGCGTCATCAATAACTCAGAAAATAACGTATTTATCTTATAATGTTATATAATATATTTTACCATATATTACCATTCAGCAAAAAATTACTCTATTTTAGGAAAATACAATAAATTCATCATGACCATTTTTCAATGTTTAGAGATCAATAATGAAATAATTTTTCCAAAAATAATTTTTAGAATATGAGAAATTTAATACCTAATTAAAATCCTTAATTATTTGAAAATATCGATTTTAATATTACGATCAATTTTCCAACCCAGTGAAAAATTACTTTAGGTCTCATAAAATTATATTATCATTATATTAAAAAGAAATATTAATTAATACATCTATTTGATGAAAAAACATATTTCTTTTAAATCATTATATTATTTATAAAATTCGAATAAATTTTTTTTTAGCATAAATATGAATTTTTTATAATTTTTAAAACATTATTTACGTGTATCATGATATAATTATATCATATTTTAATTTGGTAGGGCACATAAATATTATTTTACACTTCCATAGGTTGGGTTTCTATTATAGAATTTATGTTCATGTTACTATTCTAATGGTTGTGTCACTATTCATATGGTCATATAACTATTCCAACAGTCATATTTGTAATGGTCATACAAGTATCTTATTTATTATAAATAACATGTATTTCATTAATTCTTCCTTAACATCGATTTTATCTCAAGGTTTTAGATATTTTCATTTTAAAACATCATATTTCATTTCTAACATTATACTTCATTTCTATTGTGTTGATCATGAGTGTGGTTATTTTAGAGAAACTGAGAGGATCCAAATTTTCAAATTATTGTTAATATATTTTCTATATTGTGTCTCATTGTAATACATTAAATTATTATTTCTATATTTGTTATCAAAATGTAATGTTCAAATGTTTTTAATGAAATATTTTTGTATTCATCAGATGGTGCATGTTCTTTATACTATATTACTAAATATGACACAATTATTAAAAGGGAAATTAATTTTTTAAAATTATGGATCATTGAATTCATCCCACTTTTAAATTCTTTCCCTCAAAATATTGTTTTAAAACTATGTTAAAAACATATAAGGGTACTTATGCTTCATAGACTCCTCTAGTTCCCAAATAACCTCCTTATTCATAGGGATTTTTATTTTACTTTGATGAGATGAGATATGTTGTTTCATAGAACATTATGTCTATGGTACAATATCTTCATCAAATAATACACATAGGAGAGATCATTTTATAGATGTAACATCACTAAATTTAGTACATGCATGGGGTCTTCTCGGTTCCTCCATAAGAGTAATACACGGAAAATGTCATATACAAGAGAAATAGATGGTTGGAGTGTTTGTTGATAGGACATATCTCTAATATGATTGATAATATTAAAAGTGTCAATGTTCATGGGACATATCTATCTCTTCTTCACAAATATCATGTCTCTCATCCATAAAGATATTTAGATGATAAATTTATCTCCAAATTTAAACTCTACATCTCATAAACTATTATTATCATGGATCTTATATAGAATTTGATAAACCCTGATTTGTTTTTGAATAGTATGGACCTTTTCTACAATTTCCTCAACCATTTATAGTCCTAGAAACTTATGTTCTACAACATCATCCGAGTACACAGTTATTCGACATATCTTCCCATAAAGGTCTTCATTTTAACCCATTTGTATTCTTGATTGAAAATTAATAGTGCATGATAACTCAAATATAGTGAGATATTAATCCCATATTTATTTTAAGTCCATCAAGAATTCTCTCAACATGTCCTTAAATGCCATGATAGTCCACTCAGATTGGACATTAGTTTTGGGGTGATAATCCATACAAAAGTTCAACTATTTTTTGATCATGTGGTGTAATTTTTCAATACATAATGTAAAATATCATATCTCGATATAATATAATCAATTGTGGTGTTCCATGTAGCCTAACCACTTATCTAATGTATATCCTTGAAAAATGATCGATTGAGAAATTCTCTCATATTAAAATGAAGCATGTAGTCTTTGTATGTTGATCCACCACAACACATATAAACTTATTTCAAATTTAGGTCTTCATAAGAACAACAATAAATTCTAAGGTGATTAATTCCCATATAAATATAGTTATGGATAAAGATTATATCATCACTTTATATTTTTTCATTTCATCCATCACTTTTTGACATTCTATGAACATTGATGTATATTATGTGATATCTTCCTTCATATTGTCAAACCAATAATACTTAATAATACCTAAATAAATATTTTCTCTCCAATGGTGGATTTATAAGGTCAATCTAAGGGAATCATTTATAAAATAATTCTTAATCATAGGATTTAATGAATCACATAATCTTGACCCAAATATTCCAAGCCTTCATCAATTTTTACCTCTAAATAGATCTATAATATTATATATTCCGCTATAATTTTTATTTATAAATCATATCTTTAACCATCCATTATCTTTTCAATAATGGGTGTTTAATAAATATGTTTACAATGGAATGTATTGTTACCTACTTTGTGATTACAATATCCATCCTTTTTAATTATAAGAAGATTGTATCCATTTTGATTCTCATCATTTATGAGGTTTGTATATCTTGTTTAAATATATTATCATCCAATATATTTTCATTATAATGATGATATGTGATTGAGAAGTCGTAATATTTTATCATCACTAACCAACTTTATTGAAACATGTTAAGTTCCTTCTATGTAAAAATATATTTAAGGCTCTTATGATCGGTATATATCACTCACTTATCCCTATAGAAATAGTGATTCTAGATTTTTAACTTAAATACTTTTAAAACTAAATCTATATCATGTATTGGATAGTTCTACTCATGAAATTCCAGTTACCCTGAATAATAATCTACAACTATGTTATTTTCACCAATACGCAGCCTATTCCCTTCTTTTAAGAGTCACTATAAACCCAAAAAAACCCCACATAAGGGTACCATGGGGATTGGTGTAGTGATAATCCTTTATTTAAATTCCATAAAGATATCCTCACAATTATTAACCTAGATAAAATTTCTCCCTTTTGATTCATCTTCGTTAGTGGGTTTAAAATCATGAGGAGTTTCTCACAAATTATCGGTATTTCCCAGCTACACCATGGATATTATAGATCTTCATTAAAAATATTTCTCTAGGCCACACCTCAATTAACTTTTTCTTGGAATGGACCATAG
Source organism: Viscum album (assembly GCA_963277665.1). Taxonomy (NCBI): domain Eukaryota; kingdom Viridiplantae; phylum Streptophyta; class Magnoliopsida; order Santalales; family Viscaceae; genus Viscum; species Viscum album. The sequence goes on from OY728141.1 coordinate 1,530,811,130, forward strand.
ATATCCTTTTACTGGTGAATAACATACACCATGAATGATACATTCTCCCTATATAAATCACATTTATTATGCATTTAATATTAATTTGACCTTTAAAAACTTTTTATAATAGTATTCAAATACTCATCATGCCCCTCTTTTCTTTTGGAGTATATCATAATATCATCTATAAAAACTACAAAAAATTTATCGAGGTATTCTATAATGACTCAATTCATCATGTCCACAATTATTTCTATAGAATTAATGAGTATGAATGGAGACACTATGAAATCATAGTGATTGTACCTTGTATTAAAGGTAGTATTGGGATTATCTCCATTTTTAACCTTAAATTATTGGTATCCTAACAAAAGGTCCACCTTTTTGAAATATTGGAATCATTATTTTTGATCGAAAAATTTATCCATAAATGGAAGGTGATAATTTTCATTTATCTTATATTGTTTTATCTCACAACAATCTATGTATAGGAACATTGAACCATATGTCTTCATGATGATGAGGACCAACACCCCTCATGGTGAAGCACTCAAGCATATAAACCGCTATTCTAGATTATCTTGTTACATCTTCTTTTTTAATTAAAATCAATTGAATTCATTCAATAATGAGTCATTTATATGGTTAGAGATCTAGGTACGAGTTTAGTTGGGAACTCAACCTATTATTTAGGAGGAAGACTAATTTTTTTAATACATCAATATAGTCCCTCACAATGTTCATATATTCTGGAATGATTTTCTATAACTTTCTCAATCATTTGAACTGTAAATTATTTCACATAAGGTAGTAATATCCACACTTGATATGATGATTTCAAAAACAAATCAACCTCATCCCCACACTTTATAATAATTTAAGGATAACTCAGGGTGGGAAGTTATACCTCCCTCTCTAGACAGTTGATGATGGATTTATATAAGGATAACTAACTAATTCCCAATATAGCATCAAACATAGCAAAAGGAAGTAGCACATGATTTTATTAGAGGTTTAGCATGAAAACATTGACTAGGGAGGATTTATGTACTTGGTATGAAAATGATTCTATATTCAATTTTCTCATATATTGATCAACCCTCAATTTATAAGGGGGTTTTTGAATCATTCTACTAATCTTTAAAGATACCAAAGAATGAGTAGAACCAAAATCAATATGTATTTTTTCTATTTTGGATAAAATTACTGGTGTAAATTTCACTACATAATAATTTGGATCCAATAAATTAGTAGTGATAGAATATTCCCTTCATTTCTTCCTAGGCCTTATTGGTTTTTGTCCATGATTTTTTCTTATAACCATTAACTTAGGTCATTAGCTTGCATAATTCCTGTATTCCTTATTGTTGAACCATTTGACCAGAGGCTGAGTGCTAATCTAAACTTTATTTTCTTACATTACATTAGTGGTCAAATTTATTTCTATTAGGAAATAATTATCCTAATTTCTCTATTTTCCATATTTGAAAGATCTCCCATATCCCTTAATATAGTTTCTAGGATGCTTCTTCCAAATTTTTTTAAAAGATCTATATTAGATTTTAGTTCCTCCATAGGATTAATCCACTCAACCTCTTAATGGGAACAATATTTTTTTCTTTTTATCAACAGGAATATGAGACCACTGAGATTCTTAAATAACCATCTTAACCTAGAGGGAACCACAAAAAATCTCTTCCTAACTATCAATGTCTTGAATTGATAAAGATTCTTGTGGAATCAGCTTTAACCAACTAAGGAGTCCACCTAATTTTCTGTATTAATGACAAGGCTAGAGGTGTAGCATGAAAACATTGTATAATAAATATATAATATTGGATAACAAAAACACATCTCATTCAATCAATAACTTCAATTTAATGAACATCTATGTCTAATATCAACAATGCAATCAGATGGACAATAAAAAATGAATTATTAATAAATTAATTGAATAAATATTTAAATTCATGAACTTTCCATGAAGGTATAAAAGATGTTTTCTTGAATCTTAACATTATGTAATCTGAACTAATACATCCTTCTTAATAAATGGTTATTGGAAAAATAAATAACGTTCTAATATGGAATGAATGTTGTTTTTTCTCATGAGGTTAATCGGTTCATAAAAGGGTTATCCATAACAAGGCCCCACTGATCACATTTGCATTCTATGAATTACTAATTTTATAATGATAAATACAATTCATTCTAAAAATTCATTATAAGTTAATTATTAGTAATAATGTATCCAGAATAAAAAACATAAATATTTCCCCTATATATGAAATAACTTGATATTCTTCCATCAATTAATATTGTATATAGAAATGGTATATGGTTGAAACATTATAAAAGTATTAAAAATTATTCTAAATTCATCTACATTATTAAGAATATGGACAATAATAATAAAAATAATGTCTAATATATTATAGATAGGGATATAGAACTTTATCAAAAGAAAGTAAATGATCTAAAAATAAGGTAAAATTCATTATTTATAAAGGATGATAAAAAGACTATAGATTCACTATAAATGAGGCGTTTTTAGTATAATTATGCCTTTGTAATATAAAATAGACGTAATATATATAAAATATCTTCCTTTATTATTCGTTTTAGAACATATTTATAAATTACTTTACAAAATTCATTTCATTACATCAAGAAAAAAATATGTGTTCCATTATATATCATTATAAATGATATCTCACACGATATTGCGTAAAGAATTTCATCTAAAAATAACCATGGAATCATTGAAAAAATATATTCAATTCAATGGTTGTTCATGATGGCCACAAAATTCATTTGATTAATATACATTAAAACAAACGTGAATTTTATTCCTTTGGTTAAAATTACATCATTCATAAAATAATTAAAATATTCCTTTTCAAAAATAATAAAAAGTATAAAATGGGTAAAAATGAATTTAGTAAATAATATTAGACTATAAAAAATTTCTTGAAAACATTTTTAATAAAATATTGACACTGATGAAAAATAGATGAATGGAAAACATTAAAAAAATTAAAAGAAATTTGTTAACATGTCACTTACTTGGTGATTCTTGGTCCAAAAATAGAATAAATATAATGTAATATAGTAAATAAAATAATTATCATAGTTGAACAAATATATATTTTTTCTAAAATATTAGGATCAGGTAATTTTCCCAAAGTAAATTTGAACAGAAACAATCCAGAAATAAAATGATACTATAACCAAAATTTGTAAACATTGGTCTCTGATTAGGTGTATGTATTTTATCCTCATGTATAATGAATATAAATTTATTAAAATATTTAACAAGAACATTTTATTATATATAAATTTTTAAGGATTATTTTTAATGATTTTAAATCATTCATTGAATAGTTCTTACTTACGTTGACCACTTTATAGTTGATTAATAAATTTCCCCAAAATTACATTAGTATATTATCTGTCGTAAAAGTATTCATTATATGTTTTCATAATATCCATAATTTTGATAATTTCATGACTATAATTTTATTTAATTATATACAATTTTATAATCATTCATTCATGCTGGTAATAGAATAGAAAATCATATTGCTTCATGAAGGTGGTAGTTTACACGTATGCAGAAGCGACGTTATCATTTTCCAACAGATAGAAGTGTAAGAAGGTAAAAGATATATTATATTTATAGAGTCATAATTTTTTCTTATATCTATTATATATTTTGTTAAATCCTTTTTATAACAATCACAAGTGAAATAGTGATGAAAAATGAATTACATCGCTACATAAATATGGGAGGGCATACGTAAGCAATAGTGATTTTTTCCTTTTCCATAAGTTAGAATAAATGTTGAAAATGGTTGTAATATAATCATAATAACATGTAAGTATATTATTGATACCAAATTAATTATTTTAGTATTTATATAATATATTTAGAGGATATATAATATGAAATAAACATTAAAAGCATCGGGTTAGATGACGATCTCTTCTTGGAGGGACCTCATTTGGATTACACCTTAATCCTTCTTGGGATGGTATTAGGTTAATAACAGTAACTTAAGAATTAATGGGATTAATATATAATGTTTATTTTGTAGGTATTGGCCGATATAGGGGGATAAATTTTCCTGAATAAGGGAGGATAATAGGTTCCCTTCTATATGTGTTAGGAGGGACACATTTTGAATTACATAAGATATTTAAATAATATATTTTAACATTCTAGTGAAAGAGCCTCCAAATTATAATATATTATAATATTATAAGGTTAAGGATGAAATAAATCAAACCAATGAGGTTTAATAAAGTTTTTTTGTGTTATATTAAAGCCTAATCACTTTATTTTTAACCCTTTTAACACATTTTACCATTAACCAGGGTGATATATATTTACCATAAAAATATTAATTATGACTAAAACAAAATTTGAACTAATAACCCCATATTAATTACGATTATTCAAAAATATTCAATTCATTTTAAATCATTCAATTCCTTTATTTTTTAGGAATTAATTTTAAAAGAGGTTTTCATAGTGCATCGAAAACCATTTTTATAAAAATGTTTATTCTAAGAATAAAAATGATTTAAAATAACTATTATAGTTTTGATTTAAATGAAATTAATTATATTTATTTAAATAAAATTATATTTATTTTTCTTTTCAAACAAAAAAACATAAATTTATGTTTTCAATACATTATTAAAAAACAAACTAAAATGGGTTTTAAATGAACAAAATCATTACTTAGATTTAAATAATTTTAACAACATATTTTATGTTAAATTTTATATTTTTATATGAATTATATGAATTATTTATTATAATATTGACTATAATAAAATTCATAAAATTTTAATTTATTCTTATATCATTATAATGTCAAAAAAGTAATCGTTTTGTAAAATCATTATTTTTTTCTATTCATATAAATGTAAAATATTTATAAACATATCACAAATTCTTCATAATATAATTTGGACAAGATAAATTAAAAACTAATATTAATTATTTAAAAGTTAACTTATAATTATTTTGCATTTTGTTTTAAATCAGATTATTGAGAAAATATATGTGTATTATATTATATTTTTCATTAGAAATTAAATATTACTTATTATAATTGAATCTCAGATGTTACATTCTTTCATCCATAAAAATTTTAATCCCTGAAATTTCTATAATATAACATCAAAAAAATATTTGATTAGTTATTCATCAAAACGTCTTTAAGATTCCATATTTCCACTTCTATTTTATAATTTACCCAAATTACCTTTACCAATAGAGTCACCACTCGTGTCAATAATTTGGATAGTCTCTTCATAGTAATATAAATAATGTTATAATTAAATTTAATTATAGTTTAAAATATGTGTTTATCTATCATGTACTTTCTCTATAAAGAGATTTGAAACACATCATTAAATATATTAATGAAAGGTAGAACTTACATACTGTAATCCACATATCCGATTAATTGTAGAATTTTAAAATCCATGATGTACCAAGAACATAGTTTCCCTTTATTTTGTAACCTAATGACACCCTTCTAATAAAATAATTTCAATAAAAACATGATATCATAAATGAAGTAATAAATCTTTCATTTAGTTATTGAAATAGATCTTTTTACTGATATCAGCTACCTTTTTATGAAATTGAATTGTTATCATTTTTTTTGTCTCATCAACATGTTATATTCCAAAAATATTCTATTCAATAACTTCATCCCAATAAATTTTTGTATTGAAAAGTTTCTCATACAATACTTAATATGGTTCCATTTTAAATCTTCATTGGAAAAAATAATTTGATAAAAAATCCAAAAAAGGTAAATAATAACACTACATACCTTGAAAGTCAAGTGAGAAAAACCACAAAACGTATTATAATGTTTTAATAGTCCTTTTAAACTACCTATATATTTGATTAGGATAAGAAGTGCTCAAATGTATCTCTATATTGAAAGCCTTATAAATAATTTTATAGAATTATTATGTAAAATGTGGGTAACAATAGGATATAATTGAAAGAGGTGAAACTTGAAGTATCACCAAATAATTAATATAGAGCTACATGAGGTGCGCAAGTGGTAGATCTTCGCTTATAGTAATAAAATCATTGTACTTGGTAATGAAATATACAATAACTTATTTGGAATCATTATTTCTTAGAGTATTTATAACCCCACTGATATAGTCTATAGTATTATCATCCCATGTCCGCACAGTAATAGGTTGATAACTCATGAATCCTTTAGTATGTTATCTATCTACCTTTACCTATTTTAAAAACAATCATCTTGATACATAGACCGCAATTTCCCATTTCATAATATCATATAAAAAATATTACATTAAATCTCTATAAACATTAGTTCTACTGATTTTCATAGATAAATATATGATATTTTATTCATCTAATAATTTTATTTATAGCCTATCAAGATATGAAACATATAGCCGCTTTCCAAATTTCAATATACCAACTTCATTGTTGATGTCTAGAAACATCCCATAAATCAAAAAATTTATTTTCTTTATAAAATTATTATTATCTACTTTTTATTTCTTTTAATATGTAAGGTCTCTAAATCATTTGGACTAAATGTGATGTTTTCCCTTAATGATTTATATATCCAAATTTTTTAAATCCATGAGTATATACTCTTTATCAAACCTAATTTTAGTCAAAATTCATGATATTTTCAACTAAATGCATCAACCACATTAATTTAATTCACGATGTGGTTTTATATTGAGATTTTATTATCCTAGATCAATTCCATACATCTCATATGACTCATGTTTAGATATTATTATGAGAATATTAATTTCAAACATTTGTGATCCATATATATTTCACATTTTTCCAATAAAGGTAATTATTCCCTATCATCGATGTAAATATTAAATATGCTAACTCAAGATCATCAATTAGATAATTACATTTAAGAATGTTTTACTACATTGACGGGTAATAAAAAAACTATATCACTGTATATAAGGACACATCCAATTCCCTTCATTGATTTGTTGTTATATATCACAAATCCATCCATTATTTATGGTATAAAAAATATCATTCCAATGATGATTCCCTTATTTTACATTTCAGACCATTATTTAAATTCTTATGTATGTTTGAATTTTATCACTTTATATTTCGAAATTTTTAACAAGTTAGAAAATTGAAAAAAAAATAACAAATCATAGATAGTGACATGCTAATTTGAGGAAACTATATATCTCTATTATAGTTTCTGGTGTTGTCCATTATATTACTACCTTTTTATTTAAATGATTAACTAATATTATATCCTTAAAGACAATATATCCTTGAAAATAAATTTCGTGAATCTAGAATTCACATTTGATTAGTTTTCCATATAAATACATTTCTATAAGATTCTTAAGAATAATTTGAAAATAACTTGTATGATCATTATAGATGTTATAATATTTTAAGATAACGTCAATAAATACCATAGTGAAATTATTAAGGTTATCATGGAATACATTGAATATCGAATCCAAAAATATAGAAGGTTCATTATTCAACCAATGGGAATTACTATAAGTTTTAGTGTCCATACCTCATAAAAATGTATTATTTTGTTATTTCTACCTTTCATACTCATAGTTAATGATACCCTGAATGATAGTCAATATTTGAAAATTATTGACATCCTTTTTTATATTTCATGACATCAATGTGGGGTAGCTGCCAATTTTTAATTATTTTAATGTCATTGATTTCCATGTAATCAATGTACAACCTCATAAACTCATGATTCTTCTTAATAAAATGAATAAGGGCTCCCCATCATGAAACACTAGTGTAAATATATCCATTATCACATAACCCATACCATTTTTTATTAGTAACACTATTTTCATTGTGGTTATTATATAGAGAGTCTTAGATATATGTTATTTACCACAAAAGGGGTAAATAGAAAACAAAGCTTCATGCTCACGTGTATGTTCATGTACTTATTTAGAAAATACATAAATCTATGCACATACAATTGGTGCATCCATATATAGGTTGTGTCTAATCTTCTTCCAAAATAATTTTATTATGAAGATATATTGTAGGTGGATCTCGAAATGAATCTAATGATGGAGTCCCCACATTAAACATAAGGTATTTCACAAATCTACCATGAATATCAATCTCATTATACTGGAAAAACATTCATTATAATTTAAAATTCAATCCATACCAGGGATTAAAGAAAATTCAACCCTTTTTATAATATTCATGTTTTCAAATAGGTTATATATATCTATCATAAAAGGAACTAACTACCACATCCATGTTGTGATAATAGTTCTTCTAATATTCTTTATTTACAACCCCTTTCTTAAATTTCAAGGAAAACATTTATTTTTTTGGTAAACATAGATTATATAAATTTATGATATGATATAGAAAAAATAAATTATTAGATATATTTAAATTCAGGATCAATAAACCTTCCACCACATATTTAATTGCATTATAAATAATTTAAGTAATCACATGAGCTTATTCTTTTTCTCTTGTTCTCTTTTGTGGGAGGATCCCAAGACTCTTAGGTCATTTGATTGAATATTTAACTTTTTATTTATAGAAAATGATATGTATAATAGTTGATTTTTTATTTTCCTTCCATTCATAAGCCATATTCCCACCTTCTCTGAACAACAAAAAAACTCTTATTCCCATTAATAAAGTAGTTGTGTGTTTCTTCCCACAATTTTCTCATATTGAAATACCAACTTCCATTTCATATTATTTAATGCGGTTTTCATTCTCAGTGATTATATGGATATTAATTTCATGATTTCCATTGAATATATAAGACCTAGAATATTATTTCTTTTCCTTTATGTAACATGATACTATTTCATCAAAAGATATAAATGTGTAAGAAACTAGTTCCTTTCGGATAATTAGATTAATCGAATCAATAAAATGTACAATCTTACTTTTTAGATTATAAATATTGTCTTCATCATGACTATATAATCATATAATGTTATCATCATACTCTATATCACATCCCTCGCCATTATACTTCAATTTAATTTTGTTCCCATCTATTTAAGTGAAATATTCTTGAGGAAAGTATTTCCCAAAGAATGTCACACTAAATTTTCATCATTCTATATATTCTATTTAATCAACCTCTTTAGTGTTCTAGATCAATGACCACCATTGATTGGTATCTCCCTTCAGATATTATACTACCGACATAATATTTTCCATCTCATTACATTTCTATGACATAAAAATATTTTTAGATGACTTATTATATTTGTCATCTACCAATGGATTAGTAGTTTAATTAAATGTTATAGTATTTTGTCACAGTAAATGATCCATCATAGGTGAATCATACCATGAAACAATAAGTTACTTTATATAATAAAGGTTATCCATTATAACCTGAGTCAACTAACCTACTATGGCATGGATATTCTCATGTCCAACATTAGATATATTGGATTATTCTATAGGGAAATCCCAGCATTTACTATGTTTTTTAATTCCCTTCATTATAGTAGGAGAAAAATTTAAACAATGGAACACACTGAGTTATCTTATAATCATCATGAATATTTTTCCATAAAAATTTCTATAATGGGGAAAACATTCAAATTACCCAAGGTATTATCATAATTCTCATGTCAATTATGTTCTTTTTAAATATAGTTCCCAAGGATTAAATCTAAACATTTGATAATACCAACTATAGAACCTCAACTCTGGTGACACATATCCTGCCTTTATTTTATTATATTGGTACAATATACAAGAGACCACACCATGTAGGATCAATTTGTTTAGCGGTCATAAAAAATTGAAAAATAATTGATTCCCATATTGCATTTCAAATATAAAAATATAGAATAATAAGAATTATTATGTCCTTAAAATAAATAAAAATATCATACTTCGTTTCCTAGATAAATTTAAAAATTAAAGAGTGACCTATGATGCTCGATAAGAGTAATTTATAGTATAAGCTATCATGATTAAATAATGAATAATAAGTATGGAAGAGTGGATATTACAAGCACATGTTAGTCAATCAACAACTTGATTTCAATGAACATATTGGGATAATATCAACAAATCCATCACATAATTGGGATCTAAAATATTTTTAAAGGAAATTCATAAATTTAGACATTTATGGACATTCCATCGATGCCTCTTGCATGTTATATTGAATCTTACTCTTATGTCATCTCTGCCCAGATGTTATTCTTAATAAATGGGTCGATGTAAAACAAATACCCATATAATAGGGCATAGTTGTTATTTTGTATTAGGAGACTTGTCTATGCATCAATGGGGTTTCTATAAATGGGGATCACTTTTCCATTGTGTGTCCTATAAATTCCACATAATTTAAATGATGAATACAATTCATTCTAAAATTACATATATGTAAGCAATTGTTCGTATTAAATTAATAAAATGAGACATCAATTTTTTCTCAGTAAATGACATAACATACTTAATAATATCCATTCAAATAATTCAATATATTGAAATGGTATATGGTTAAAAAATAATTAGTATAATAGAAATGATTCTATATTCATTCAACATATTAAAGTATGTACATGAAGATGAAAAATATTGTCCACAGAATAATGGAGAGTGAGAGAGAACATGATCAAAAAAAATTGAATGATCTCAAAATAATGTATAATATATAATCAGAAAAGGATGACAGAGAAGAATCAATTCATCAGAAATGATGGTTTGGTTGTAAAATTATTCCTTTATAAAATAAAATATATCCAAAACAAAAAAAATAAATTCCATGTAACTTTATGTTAAAATGGAGTTATAAATCAAATTTTAAAATACATTGCAGTCCTTCAGGAAAACAATACACTATTGTTTATAAATAATTTTAAATAAAAATTCCAAACCAATGGTAAAAATATTTTTTTTCAAAATAAACATGGAAACCAAAATAGTAATATTCAATTTAAATAGTAATCATGATGGAAGTAAATGTCTTTCATGGAGTGTATGGTAACACAAATATTATGTTCATAGCCTTGGTAAACGTTATCGCATTCCAAAAATGATAAGAATATTCATTTTAAACCATTTTAAATAAATTAAAACAAGGATTAAAATTAAATTAATAAATATTTATGGAATAATAAAAATATTCCTGAATATATTTTAACGAAAAATAGATATGGAATAAAAATATTTAGAATTAAAACATTAAAACAATGTTTTTAAAATGAAAGGCTTGAACATATAACATACATATTGATTCTTGATCCACCAAGAGAATAATTAAAAATGCATATGAAAAAAACTAAAAAAACATTATATAAGAAAATATATGGGGTATAAAATATTAGGATCATATAATTTTCCTAAAGAAAATATGGACATCAAAAATCCCAAAATAAATTGATTCTGTAATAGAAATCAATAATCACGGGTCCCTTCTTAGTCTTATGTGTTTCATACTAATATATAATGAAGAAAAAATTATGAAATGCTTATTTAATGAAAAATATCATCAATATTCCATTTTTATGGTACCTTTTTATGATTTTATATCAATTCAATGAAATGTTCTTACTTATATTAACCCTTTTATGGATGTTTAGTCAATATATCCAAAATTAATTCAATATATTATATATATTTAAAGGTTTTATGAAATGTTCCTATAAACTCTATCATTTCAATAATGTTTATAATATAATTTTAATTCATTTATATAATTTTATAATCATCCAAAAATGGTGTTAATAGATGAAAAAACTATATTTCTTCATTAAGTTGGTAGTTCACACATACGCATTAGTGACATTATCATTATCTAATGGTTAGATGGTTAAGAAGATACATCATATCTTATATTTATAGAATCATAATTATATCATAAATATTATATATATATATATATCATTAAATAAATATTCAAAGAAATCCTATTAAAATAGCGATAAAATGAAATTACACTACTACATTGATATGGTTGGTCATAAGTACGCATGTGCGAGGTTTTCCATAGGATAAAGATGAGGTTGGAAATATTTTTCCCATACTAATAATAAAATTTTACTATATTTGTTATGATGGATGCAATATATTTAAATGAAATCAAATAATAAATATACTTTTAATGATTCATGTAATATGAATACATTTTCTTTGAGGGACCTCGTTTTTCTTACATCTTAAGAATTATTAGAAAGGTATTGGGGTAACACCAGAATATGAGGAATTATTGGTAGGAATATAAAATGTTTTTTTGGTATGTAATTTACGAATTATAGGGCTAAGTGGTTGTGGATGAGGATGGAGAATAGGTTCTCGATTATAAGTCACAGGAGGGACACACACATACGTACATAAACTATTTTTATAATATAAAGACATTTAGTTATGAAAGTTTGTAAATATTTTCATATGCTTGAATATAATAATTATAAGGTATCAATAAAACCAATTAATGTGGTTTTGGAAAGTATTTTGTGAACTCTTGAAGCCTTATTCATTTAATTTTAACCCTTTTATCTCATTTTACCCTTAACTGGTGTGATAAATATTTATCATGATCTCAATTAATTATGAATAAAATTTAATTTAAACCTATTACCTAAAATTAATTATGATAATTAAATAAAATTAATCCATTTTACAATATTGAAAAACTAAAATTAGAATAAATTTCTTCTGATATAGGTTCACAAAACGCAATGAAAAATATTCTTTATGTTTATTTTATGAATAAAAATTATTTTACAACAAAATCATGTATAATGTTAATTAATGTGGGATTAAATGGATTATATTAAAAATGGATACATGTTTACCTTTCAAACTAAACGAAACTAAAATTTTCATTTTAAATACATGAATAAAATAAAAGAACTAAAAATATTTTCTGTTTGAACAAAAACATTACTTAGATTTCTGGAATTTCAAAAAAATATTTCTCACATCAATATTATATATTTAAATAATTTATATTACTCATTTAATATATATTTTTTCAATAAATAAGGTTCTTTAATATCTAATTTAATTCTTATATCATTATAATTTCATAAAATAAATAGTATTAGAAAATTGGTATTATTCAATATTCACTATAAATCAACTATTTATGAAAAATATTAAAAAACAATCCTAATCTAGTTTTATCATTATTAATTCAAAAATGATATTCACATATTCAAATTAAATATATAAAATTTTGGAATTTTCCATTTAATCGCTTTCTTGAATGAAGTTATGTGCATTATGTTATGGTTTCTTTGAAATAAAATCTTACTTGGTATAATTGAATCACATGTGATACATAGATGATCAAAATAAGATTCAAACCATGTAAATAACCTATTCTTCCTCTATATTTAATACAATAGTTGTCTCCCATTACATAGTATTGGTTTCTCTCTTCCTAAACACTTTCTATTTTCTCAGTTTCATCGTTTATCTTACCATAAAAATAGGAATAACATTTCTATAATGAAATATGGAAATTCCTCCTAATTCTCAGCTACACGATAATTATTGATCCATATATTCCGAAATTAAATTGTATCATTGATAATGAATAATAATGTTAAATATTTGAATTTTAAATTCCTATGAATATCCTCACATAATATCATCATTCAAAAATCAATAAAAATCTAATAATTCTCAACATTGATCATGTCTTTGACACACAATTATGGATTTTCAAGATCTGAAGTCTAGTTTAGCTTCATGTGATACAAACCCATATTTCTCTTCAATAATTTTTCACAATGTAAGAAACCATATAAACATTGAACCATGAAAACATTTTACCTTCCATAATTCGAACCTTATAGGGTTCCAAATAAACCATATGAAGTTCGGAAAAAACATGATGAGGTTTCCAGTGAGCCTTATGATGATTTGGAATGAACATTAAGATATTTTAAACTTCCATTATTCATATATTATTAAACCTTAAAAATATAAATAAGCCTTACGATGTTCAATTATCAACCTTATAATGTTATGACTCAACCTTATGATATTAAAAGACCACTATTTAATGATAAAAAATGAACCTTATAATGATTAAATTTATCATTTTTCACATTTTATTCAACCATATAAAGTCTATATAAACCATATAAATGTTCTTACTATACCTTATTATTATTTAAATACCTATCAATTTTGTTGTCCCATCAGTAAAATCAAAAATTCACTAAATTGTCAAAGATTTATCACAACCCATCACCAGCAAACATCAAACAATTACCAAAACACTTCAAACCTATTCTGAAACATCTTTCCAACCATAAAATTACCTATTTAAAAAATTAAAACAAACTTCAATAAATCAAAATTGTTATTTAGTGACCACCTTTTAATTTTCCCCTAAAATTTCAAAACTCTTTCTTGGAACTCAACAATTCATCCAAGAAGCAATAATAAAATCCATTCTGAAGTAAGAATACAATTCACACCACTCCACTATATAGAGTTGTTTTTTTATTGAAATTAATATCTTATTTACATGAAAAATTAGTCAATTTATTTTTAATTATCCCCCCTAAATCCATCCACTTACCACTTATTTATTTAGCACCCCATAATTTGATAACTTTAGATCCTGAATCCATAGTTGATTGAGAAATAGTTTTTAACTCTTAATCCCAATGTTAATACTGAATCCAATTATTAGAATGGTTCTACCAAAGTCTCTAAGGTGATATGGAAGGGTTGGACATTCATGTCCATCCAAAAGTATTAATTATTTTCTTTGTTACTTACATTGGTGAATATATCACCAAGATACCCACAGTTAAGAATACACTCAATCATTATATAACAATGGAAACACTTCAATTTTATGGAGTAAAACATGATATAAATCTGATATGATCCTGAACAATAGACAATAATTTTATAGTGGTCAATATAACATTGATTATCACTTGATATTAAGATATTTATTTCAATCATAACCCTAAATCCTTTATGTTTTTCATTCATCAAGCTGATTTGGTTGAAATCACTGATAACAACCAAATATTTACCATATTTGTTGATTAATGTAACAGATTTTTTCTACTTGTACTTCCAACACACACAATTGTCTCATAATTGGAAATTCTCACATGAGGTTGATCTTTTGTAAACGCAATCTCTTTCTTAGTCTATACTAGCAAAACCAGTCAACTCCAAGTGTGATCCTATGATTTATTTCAGAACACACATAGTATCCAACAAATTTATTTCCATATAATCACTGTGATATCTTTGACACAAGATCATAGAATAAAATATATCATGTGTATATGTTGTGAGGTAGAGTAGGTTTCCAGCTTTCTTCTAAACTTTATTTGGTTTATAATTTATCTATAAAAACCCTTTCCAAGATACAAGATAAGTTATCTAAGTGAAAAAAATGATTGGATTCATCCATGTCAAAATTAATTGATAATTATTTTTAATAGATTTCTTTAGAAAGTGAAATAAAATATTTTTTTTAAATAATTTTTAAACCCAAAAAATATAATAGATCTCCCAAGATAAACATCTTAAATGTTAATTAATTTTTCTTGAAAATTCATTATAATAATTATATTTTTCTCTTATAAAGGCATTGTCATTAACATTTATAATTATAATTACACAATTTAAATTATTCTCCTTAATGTAAATATTTATTTACACTTTTACTTTAAAAAAATTCATTTCCTTTTGGAAGTTTTCAATATTTGAGTATATGTAATTACGTTCATTCATTAATCCATATAAACCCATTTTTAATTTTAACACCATATATATATTATCATCAATAAATTCTATATTGGGCTACTCAATTTAAGATTCTTCTTCCACTTAAACATTAAAGAAGGTAATTTATATATCAATTTCATATATTTTGAATTTCCTATGAGACTAAACTATTAATAATGTATTTATAACTTCCCTTCTATAATAGAATCCAAGTCCTATTCAATATAAACCCCTTCACCTTATGAATAACCCTTTAAAAGAAGTCTTCCCTTTTTTCCTTTTAAAATATAAATTATCATTCAATAAATTTTTTAATAGCCAATAAGTCTCAAACACAGTTTTATAAATTTGTATAGGAAGAATATTTCGAGATTCATTATTCTTTATTTAGTCAGGTTCCTCATTCATAGATCATACCCATTCATTATACGTGATAGATTATACCACTAAAAGCTGATTTATTTATGAGAAAATATCTATTTTTTTATTAAGACTCAATATTTTTATTTTCTAAAATAGTGTATTTTAATAGCCAACATTATTATTTTATTACACGTGACTATTAAAAAAAATTTATTAATATTTTTCAACTTTATAATCCTCTTATACATTATTACCCAGATCATAGTCGAAATAAATATATGTGGATAATTTTTTTCTTTCGCTTCATTGAATTTATCATAAATAATCTTACTAAATTCATCAGAATCCTTAAAATATAATTAACCAGGAATATTAATGTTAGAATTATTATCAATGATATTTTAATTAAAATAATCAGTAACATTTTTATCCTCTTCTTCAAGAATCAGTACACATTTCCATTGGATACATATCATAAATATATATAATTTACATTTGTCAAAACAAACTTTCCAATATTTTTGTTTTTAATATTATTAATATAATTACAAAAAACACCCTGAATTATTCCAATGTTAGATTATTCTTATAAAAATCATAAGAGATCATGTTATTATGTGGTATTAGAAAAAAAATCTAAATGCACAGTTGTGTGTATAAAATATCTCTAGTATAACTTTGAGATGTTATATTCTATGTATGTTTCTCTCTCCACCTCAAAAAAATATTTTGATATTTCTATTGGTTTGTACTTTTTTAGTTGTATATGGAGTACTATGTTGATATTTGATTCCATATTTTTTTCCTGTAGGATTGAATTTAAATTCTTGTAAACATCCTCCCATTATCTAATCTAAGACTCTTGATACACATCCTCTACTCTTTCTCAACACTTCAAATGAAGACTTTAAATGTATCCTTCATTTTGGATTTATGGTTTATAAACATCATTTTAGTCACTATTGTAGAAGAAACAATGAATTTGATAATTTAAAGATCCCATTGACTTTATTTGTGCATCAATATCCCATATAAATTAGTTTGTGTCAACTTATGTTTCCTGATGGACTATATATCAGCCTTTTTGGGACTTTTTTGAGTCATCATTCCCTTTTAGAGAGTTTCATAGATGTCTTCTCTTTTTATATTAATATTATGATTGTATATTACCACACATACCATTAAAATGTTTCTTAAAAATATTTTAAATAGGTAGACTAATATTATATTTTATAACATATTTCATCTATTGATCTCAAATAGAAAGAATGAGCTGAGTATTGAATTTGAAAAAAACCACTAGTTCTTTCACCATTAGTGATAACTATTGATATTTTTATCCTCTTGTTGTGTTGATAATTTTTTCCAAAAATAATCTAATTGACTTAATCACAAATTTCACTCACACTTGGAAATTTATATTTACTATCATCCTCAAACAGATCATATTTTGACATCTACTTTTAGTATTCAATTTAAGTTACAATAATTCCTTTTATCTTTAGTGATATTGTTTTCCCAAAGGTAACCACACCAGCATGATTTTATTTAATATTTTCCAATATATTAGTATCTCTAATAATGATTTGTGAGAATCCACTATCAAAATATTCATTTTTCTCCTATTTATATCTTTGAGATTCAATTCAACAATAATTTATTTCTTTACATCTTAGAGAATTATTTCCTTAAACATCCCCTTGTTTTTATCCTATGAGTATTGACATAAACTACTCATAATAGTGACCATTCTGGTCACACCTCCAATAGATCTCTATCAAATGATCAAATTGGATATGGATAGTTAAGTGTGATACATTTTTTCTCACTTATTTTTTATCTCACATGATTCCTCTTTTATATAGATAGAGCCCTCTAAATTCCTACATTCTCAATTCAATGGGAGAGAAATATTTTACAATAATATATGATATTTATGCCCAAATACTCCATTTCACAAAAAGTATCATTTTTAACTTTTTCTTCTTTGAACTTGCTAATTGTTTCTGTAATTTTCATATTCTTGTCATGGTATATTTTTTTAATACAAATACTTCATTTAAGAGAAATATTTCATTATAATGAATCTTTAAACATATTTAAATATAGAGATGATATTTTCATCATTTGTATCTACCAAAAATTTTCCACAATAACTTTTGTAACATGCACTATTAGATGAAATGGGATTGGAATTTTTTTTCATGAGTGTGTATTTTACATGAAGTTACATAAAAAATTTCTTAGTATACTAGTATGACTCATGCGTTATTTAAATAGCTTTATGGTAAACAAATATAATTTTTTGAGGTCTTATCAGCCATAATAAACCTTAAATGATTCATGTTCAATTATTCTAATATAGTAACACCTTTCTTCTCATATTCCTTCAGTATTGTTTCTTTCAAAATAACATTCACTTTAAGTAGTTTGATTTCCTCAACATAATCATTATATTAATTTCCTATTTTTTATTTTCTTTATTAATATATACATCTACTTTCATTATAAGTTATATTTCCTTATTGTGTTTCTTCACATAAAATACAAATTAATATATACTTTTACAATGTGTACAGTGTAGTTTTCTTCTCATTCTTTTTCATTACATGATATTTTTCATTTCTTTTAACAGGATACATTAATTTAATTAAATTATAAAAAATTTCAACCATATATTGACTTTATTTATCTGAATATTCTTCTTCTTCTTTACTCTGTATGCTCGTCATTTTTCTCCATTGAAAATTTTTCTTAATCTCACAATATGTCATAACCTCCTTAGAACTTCAATCCATTTCATACCTTGGGGACTTTTTTCAACCTCTTCATCTACATTATATACACTTTTATTTCTTTAATAATGATATATAAATTTATCAATTACACCTTATGAAAAATAATTTAGTGATATTTATCCTTTATAATTACCCTTTATATTTTTTATGTTCTTAATGATAAGGAACATTATACTCCTATGTTAACCATTACATTCATCATTTTATTTTGATTTACTAGAGGGATAAGATTACTCTTTCTAAATATTAATATTGTTCATGGATTTGAATTCCCTTTCCTCTGTCTCTTTTTTCATGAAAACAAAATCCTTTATCGTTCTATATTTAAGAAGAGTATTAAACAAATCATTGATAGAAATGTCATATATAACATCAAAGGCTGGTTTGTTTAGATACAAATTATTGAGAAAATGTTTCATGATCCTCTTTGGCATAGCTGAGTCTTTAAAATAATCATCAAAGTCAATGATATGACTGACTCAATAATTCATCCTAATAAATT
Organism: Viscum album; assembly: GCA_963277665.1. NCBI lineage: Eukaryota > Viridiplantae > Streptophyta > Magnoliopsida > Santalales > Viscaceae > Viscum > Viscum album. The sequence goes on from OY728141.1 coordinate 1,530,830,553, forward strand.
TTTCGTTAATATTATCATATCCATCCATCATGATGTCTTTGAATTTACCTCATGGGATTTTCAATTTGACTTATTATATTTGAAAATTAATATCTTAAATGTTCTCAAACTTGTCCCATGTTTCTTGGGACAACATGAGATCCATTACTATTTTTACTCTTTATCTGATAATTATTATTGGATTCCATTTCTTGTTTTATCATCTACCTCAAAAAATATTTTTTTAATAACTGAAATATGTGAATCTAACCTAGAGAATGCGAAACACATCATCAAAGAATCACATGCTTCAAAACCATGAGGATAAATATAGGGATAAATTATATAATTACATAAATTTAATTTCTTCTCACTATATATTGGAATACCTCTATTATTGATTGAATTCTGGTTCTCCTTGATTTACCTTTATTAGAGTAGGTTATCATAGGGAAAATAATTTTCTCTAATAACACTTGAGGATCTTATGTTAGTTAATGTACCACTAAGAATGAGGGATGAATCCATAGAACATATTTTATGATTAATTTTTTATATAAATATTTTTTTCTTTCTTATTTCAGAATATACTCACTTATAAAACCTTCTAACCCAATATTAAATAAAAGTATAAAAAATATAAACACATGGGGATTTTGAAAATGTTTGGTCCAAATATGGGTACCTAATCCATATTAGGTTTGGTTCCCATTCTATGAATCATATCACCATAATAATATTCTTGTTATTTCAATAGAGGGGAATTTTTCATCGATAAATGTCCCAAGGTTTCCTATTATAAAACAGGATAAGGGAAGAATACATCATTGAATTTTTGTAGATTTAAAATCAAGATTGATCATTGTTAAAACTAGCATCACCATTCCTCTAAAAAGTTATTCTTCTACTAAAGTGAACATTATATTTAATGAATTTAAGTTCAACTGCTTATCTAAAAAGGAAAAATGTTTCCTTAGTCTTGGTATTTGACTACCAAATGAATGTCAATAGATAACCTAACATGTCTTACTTCTTGTTTAGTCATTCAAAATACACATTGTGAATGTGAGATCAGGAAGGAACACATTGATATTCTTCCTCCACAAAATAAAGCATAAATATGATAATAAACTCATATTATTACCTATATATAGTTGAACAAATATTCTCCTCCCTCTTTCATCGATTCAACAGTTCCCCCTCTTCGTGTTGTATTGGCTTCGATGCAGTATTCTCTTTGATTATCAATAACTACTTCCAATATTTTAATTTTAAAATCCAATGAATATCACTATATGATCACATCATTAAAACTCATTAAAATTCACCTAAATATCATATTGGATCATGGGTTTGACAAATTTCCTACGATTTTAAAGATATAAAGTTCAACTAAGAGTCGTCTTATTTAATAATAATTTTTTCTTCAATGGTTTTTCACAAAAGGGACTTACAAACATTAAAACTTAAAAACATTTATCCTTGTAGATTTGGAACCTTAAAAAGTTCCATATGAACATTATTACCTATGGACCGAACCTTAATATCTTTATATATAACCTTATAATGTCATCAAATTATCCTTTTGATTTTTTTTCTATTTTTCAGATCTTAGTTATCTTTTCAATGTCTCAGCATCCCCACAATATTTTAGGCCCATCCTTATGAAGATATTATTCAATAATAAAAAATTCAAAAAAAATACATATATGAAGAATAACCCTTATAAAAATTTTCATTTCCATTATTCATGTCTAATTTTACCTTCAAAAGTTTATATAAACCTTACAAATACTAGAAATATACTTTATTAATAATTCAGGACTAATCTATTAACTGATCCTAAGAAATTAGAACTCAAAAAATGAGTAAAAATATTTCATAACACATCACCATCCAATATTAAACATCTCAAAAAAACATCATAAATATTCTATAACAACTTCCTCATCCTAAAAAATAGTTAACAAAAATTTAAATATTCTTCAATAATTATATTATGTTATTCAATTATATACCAATATGGGAGACCAAAACTTATTTGTGACTAGTATTGCCTAGATCTTATATTAATCTAATAGTTTTATAAAAAAGATTACAAAAAAATATAAGAAGTTATCATATTTTACTAATATATGAATGTATCCCAATGGATTATAGGAATTCCACATATTTAAAATGAATCATTCCAATAAAAAATGAAAAATTTCTTCTCTTAATGTTTATAATACTACCATATAAAGTTGGTATTATTTTTAGTGTATTGAGAGTCCTAGAAATAACTACAAAATATAGTGTTTTTCATTATGAAAAAAACATCAAATGTTATATCCTAATAGTCCCTGAATTCCATAGTGTTAGAATATGTTATCTCTCAATGGGTTTCCATGGTTTAATCCCATTATAATTCTAAGCAAGGGGAACATAGATGAAATGGAAATTTCAACTGGGAAGATAGGGACTAGAAAGTAACCCATCCTTATTTCCGAGGAGGATATGGTTGAGGAGTTCCTGTATGTGGACATTCCACAAGAAGAGGCTGACATGATGGGAAGGGCGGTAAGAGTGGAAGTCGATCATGAACATGAAATGTGGATTGACAAGCAAGACTTGATCTTAATGAGTGGCTTCAATGATAAGAAAATCAGCACAGAAGTATATATCCGCACTTGGGAAAAAATGGAAAACTATTTGGAAGATGTTATTGGATAAGATCCTGGGGCTAAGCTATGGATAATACATTGGAATCTCTACAGGGAAGAAAGAAATAATAGGCTAAGGTTGTGTTTTGGTAACATTTCCTTTACTTAAAAGGCTTCGCCCCTGGTTTGACTTGGGAACTGTAGTCGGGGCTTCCTCATCGGGAAGAGCACTCTACCATTTCATTGGCAGGTCATTTGGGACATGGCTGATTCAGAGGGATGGAAACATCGGGAGGGACCATGCTTTCATGAGATCGCCGAGTGTCCAGCTTAGGGACGGTGGTGTTGTTGTTGCGTGTATGTGGTAGTTCCTGCTCTTTCTGGTGTTTTTTGGGTTTGTTTGGCTGTTTTTTTGGACTTTTGGTTTCTCACTTTTTCCACAAATGTGTTTTCATAATAAAAAAAATAAAAAATAATAATTTTCAGGTATTAAATCTTCAATCATCTCATTCAATTTTGTTTAAAAAATATTTATATAATAATGTGAGAGATCCCAATAAAATAGACACTTTATTTTATTAGATATGGAAATAATATATCATGATTTAATATTGTCAAAGATCATGAAAATAATCACCATGAAATATTCACATCACTACCATCCTTTTTAATTTCTATTGATATCTCCTACTATATTTTGTGACTTACATCTTGACTAGTGTCTTCATGTATCATTTTTTGGGATATCCATCATGATAAGTGTTTTATCTATTTTCATATATAATGATCATTTCATATTGAACGATTTTATTTTTCTATCAATGACTCATAACAAAACTATTAATATTTTTTTGTTTTTGTATTTGTTGCACTCACATTTACTATTATTTTTTATAAAAATACAAAATAAAAATAATTACTTCATCTCATAAACTTAATATAAAATGATGTTTTTTATAAAGAACTCGTCTTAACCAAATATCTATTCTCAACATGCAATTATAATTTATTTCATTCATTTTTCCTATAAATCCATCAAAAGTAATAGGTTATCTACTTAACTAATCTGATATATTCATTTTTTTCTTCTACATAGATTTTATTATGAGAGATTATAGCTTAATTAAATATATCATGCTTACCCATTTTCAAAATTTCAATGACACAAAAAATGATCTATATAAACTTATGAATATGTATTCCCTTTTGAATATATTTTTCGTTCTAGATATTTTTGGAAAAATTTTCTATGAGTATTTTGTATATTTTTTTCTCGGATATTATATATGTTCTATGTTCTATCTAAATTATCCTTAACTCTTGAAATTCATTTTGTGTCATTTACTCGTATTCTATGTAAGTATTTATCTCATTTTTTACTCAACACCTAATCTATTATATGTATAAAATAAAAATTTCTCATTTAATTGTATTTTTTAATCCAAATATTATGGGGCTATATTTCATATATAGAATGAACCTGTTTTCTGGCCGGACATATATGATAATAGTTATATGTTCTTTGTCAGGTTTGTTATATTTTTTAGATAAATGAATGTAAATGGATATAGTTTTTATATAATACCTAATGTGTTTTATGGAACCATATGTAATGTATTCTTAATTATTAATTAACTTTCACTTAATACATGTCCTTCACCAAATAACATGTGGTTTTTGTTCTTCTTTAACCACTACTCAATATATAATAGGTGTTTTGTAAGCCTCAATCCCGTTTTTTATAAACTTTTAATGCTTTTTTACCCTATTATGCATTAAGAAAAAAAATTATTTATCAAAAACATATTCAAACATATCTCAAAAAATGGAATGGGAGTTAATAATCTTATTTTTTGTTGGAAAAATTGTGGTACTTGGATTTCTAGAACATGTGTTTGTGAGAACGTTTCTATGGGATATGTATCTACATGTTTCCTTTAACATAAATTCATTTAAATATTTCTTAAAATAAAATTGTTTTATTATAATATCGTACTTAATATATGTTAATAAATGTTTTTTGACTGATTTTCTGCATTATCCAAAATGTTCTAAACAACGTTATATTTTTATACAAAAAAATATTCTATATTTTTTAAAAGAACTCAAATTTTATATTTTTATTTAAATAGTTTTGATGTATTTATTTATGTATAACACTATCATATTTTACAAAACTATCAAATGTTTTGTAAAACATATAGAACATATTTTGTGTACTTCTAAATTTTTTATAGGTTTTTCTTCATGGGGTATTTTTATATTTTATTGATAATAATAGTAGAATAATGAATACACAGGTTTATTAATCACATATAATATGATTAATCCAAAAATTAATAATAAAACATACTTTTTATTTCCTAAGAAAGTGTGCATCAAATAGACCAAAATATCCCAACACATCCTGAGGTAAGGTCTATTATATGTAGATTTAATATTAGATCACAACAATAATTCACTTTTATAAATTATTACCAAGTGAATATGAATACACTAAGAAGGGGTAAAACAGTATATTATGTCATAATTCAATGGTGAATAACATATATTATTTTATCTTATAAATATTCTTATATAAATTAAAATCATACCAATAATAATATGTAAGAAAAATTACAAAACCAAAAATAAAACATGGAATCACAGGTTTTAATACTAATTAAATGTTATTAATAATCATTATGACTAGAATTTCCCATTTTTATATAGTTTAGTATCACCATAATTGGATTGGAATCAAGAAGGGATTATCATTAACATAATTAGAGCTGATCAACTCAAATATCCAAATCACTTACTGGTGAATAAATATTTCAAAAAAATGGCATAAGTAATAAAATATCTAGAACATATTTTAATGGTAGTAATAAGGATTTTTTTCTTCAAAATTTATGCATTCTCACTGAAAATTATTCTTATTGTTTTAAAATATTCTCATTATATAAAACCATATGTAATTTACCCAATTTTTATATACTTATTATTCACCCTATATCATATTCCCTATTATCTTTGTTTCTATGTATATTCCCCAAAACACTATCAATATTTTATCGAGTTATAGTATATATTTAATACCCCAGATAACAGAATCAAACACCTCCATGTTATCCAATATAGTTCTCCTATAGATCGCTAAAATAAGAACAGACTCTAAACTAAAAACAACTTACAGCATAATCATATTACAAACCAATCACCACCATTCATGTAAGATGATTCCATTAAATAATTATACCTTATCATGAATAGAATCAAATGGTTAGATTATCCCATAGTAAAAAAATCATCCTCGTGTTATCCCCTGATCTTGAGCAATAGGCTTTCAAATTTCATCAAATAAAATATTTCATCAATAATTGAGTCTTAAATAATTTTAAATTAAAATAAACATCTTAAAATTATTAAAACATTTAATTCAATATCATGTAAATTTTGATCAATATCCCATAAACTATGAAATTATTAATATAAACCTATAATACATTAATATACTTACATCAATGTCCCAGAACTTGTATAAATTCTAACACGATATTATGAATCATCAGTGTAACTCATACAATTGTTTATAAAAACCCTTAAAGGATATTAAAATTTCAATTTCACACTCAATTCGAAAAATCAAATATAGAATCAATGTTTAGAAAAAAAATCTAGACACTCATATATGATCATTGAAATTGTTTTCATATTTTTATGTAGTTCTCAGAGTTCAAATATAAAATGTAAATAGAGCTACAAATATTATAACTTCAATAATGTTATTTTATCCAGAAATTTATCAATATCAAATCAACTTTAAAACCCAATTCGAAAATACACTTATTTTTAAAACAATTAATTGAAATAATTTCAATAGACTACATCCAAAATAACACAAGTTCTTTAATCATCGTTTTATCATTAATAATTAGAATAAAACTAGAAAAATTATTTTATAGATACATCAATCCTCTCCATTTAATTTATTATAAACAAAAATATTTTATAAATTAACTGATTACCATCCAAACTCAAACATCCCCCCTATTCCTAAGACTCTCCCTATATAAATTATATATTCCAAATTTCTCAATAGAAATCTACATAAAAATCACATATTACAACTTTAAATTTTAAAATAAACTCCCCCATAATATTTTATATCATCCCTTATATTTAGCTATGTTTTCCCCATTGAAAACATAATCCAAAATGATGGATGGAAGGGGTCCCCGCTTCATCAAAATTCCTCATTTCATTATAATAGTTTTTATTCATAATTTAAACTTTGAGTTTTGAAGAGAATATTTTGGAAAAGTCTTGGTAAAGACATCAAAAACTAATACCTTTATTAAAAAATATTTCAGCTTAAACAAAACATTATTAATATTATACTTAATGAAATGAAATTTAATACAAATATACTGTGATCTAGTATTCAAATAACGGTTTTTAGAAAAATAAATAATATATCATTATCACATATAGTAGGGAATATTATTTTAACATCTTGTTTATGATCCTATAACTATGTTTTCATCAACATCATCAATGTTTTTCCGTATATAAAAATAATATATTTTGCCTCTTATGATACTCAATGTAATTTAGTTGTACTTTTTTTAATAACATATAACACATTTCACACAAAAGAAAAATATAATACCTCAATTATAATTTCTATCATCAATATTTCCTTCACAATTAGAATCCTCAAATCCTTATGACTCTATTTATTCATTATTTTTATAATGTGTAACTTTATCAATAATGTTCCTAAAATTCTAAGGAATACTATTGGATATAAAAATATGTTACTCTTTTGGAACACTTTGAAAATTATAATGTAATGAAATTGAAAAAATAATATCATGGCCTTAATTATATATATATTTAAATAAACCATATGAATACAATTTTCTAAACCTATTTGGTTTCATCATTCATTTATAACCATTTTATAACTATAATAGAAGTGTAATAAATTTTTTAATCATAAATTCTAAAATTATTTAACAATACTCTTGTATACATTTCATGAGATAGAAAATTATATTCATTTACATTAGTAACTTGAATTCATAGAATGTATATTATTTATACATGTATTCACATCTCAAAAATGGAATTCATTTGAATAAATTAATATTTTTATATAATATAATCATAAACAACATAAATGTTAGCATCAATATATATGATAAAAAATTATATGTTCTCACAAATTTATATCAGATAATGATTATAGTCTAGTTTTCATTTTCTAATATTTATTGCTTTTAAAAAATTATCAAACTAAGATTACAAAACTATTTGAGCCTCCTCCAATTTGTATAATCCCATATTTAATTTTAAAATATTAATTCCATTTTTATCAATAAGAAGGCCATTATAAGGATAAATATATACCTCTTATACAAAATCTTCATTAAAAAATTTTATTTCACACCCAACTGATAAATTTTATTATTATTTTTGTTACACTTTTTAAGATCATTTGTAATGGATATGTTTTTTATTTTTTCAACATATATTATTGTGAAATTATTTTTATATCAGGTAATAAAGTGTAAGTGTAGTTATTATAAATGTTTTCCAATGAATTGCTGGAGAAGGATAAGAATGTATCCTAATCCAAGTAAATAAATATTTTTTGTATGTCCAGTGATGCATTATCATTCATCAAGTTCTTAAAATCATAATTTTACTCACGATCTAAGTGAATTTTGATTAAAACATAAAATTAAACTATATAATTGCTATAGTATGTATGATGATATCGAATGAGTTATAATAAGAAGTACAAAATATAGAGTTTCTATAAACCTATAGAAAGTAAAATAAGTACAATGTGTAAGAATTTTTAGTTTGATTGGTTTTAAAATATAAAATATGAAGTTATTGGATAAAATTTTCATATAATGTGGTAGCTAAAACAGTGATTAGAAAAACATGTATGGAGGCCAACACATATATATTATTATAAAAGAAATGAATGATATTTCTGGCCATATATTTTTTATGAAGTGAAATGTTATTAGATTTTTTAGAAGTTTTACATTGTTTGATGTCATGGTGTTATAGAGGGATAATTGGTATAAAGGATATCAGATCGAATCTAATAGGTCAACATTCCAAGAAACTCAGTTTCATCGGTAATATATTTTAGGTGAAGGACAATGATCAGAAAGAGGGTTTATTTATTATTGATTAAGTTAATTTTCAGTAGAATATAGAGAAGAGTATGATGTCATCAGATAGATGATCCTGTAATGTTCTACTAGTTTAATTTTTGTGAATAATATATGAAATATGATCTAATGTATAGTTATTAAACAATGTGATAACGATCCATTATTCATTGGTTTCCCTTGAACAAATATCGCATCAACATAGATGAGGATTGTCAAACCTAGTCAGTCGGTCTAAGATGATAATTCATAGGGGATTTGAACATTATGGTTCAACAGTCAGAGAGGTATCTAGTTCATCAAATTGAGACACCCTTGATAAGTGTGAGTAAAAATAATAATCAGATAGTGTTTTGAGATTTTTTTTAAAAACATTGTAAAATTATGTACAATATTGGTGATAAGTTGTTCGTTCAACATTTTTTTATCTTTATATGGTTAAAAAAGTTATAATAAGTTACGTAATTATACGTTTTTGAATGTTCAAACAATTTTTTGATATAAACTTTGTAAGAAGATAAAATAATTTTCAAGAGGAATTTAAAATAATATAATGATCGTTAAATGGTCGATAGTTTCTAATTTCATGTTTTGAGTTAAGAGGGAAAAAGTTTTCAGGTAAATGAATTTTCTTCCATTTGCATACCTATATAAAGTAGAGAATGTATAGTATGGGATTCACACTATAAACATTTAAAAAAGAGAAATGAGGTTTCATATGAGTCTTATCATAAAAGGAGAAGATGTTATAAGATTTTAATGTAATGTGATTTTTGAGATAAGGAATCTTTTGGATGAGGCAGAAGAAGCTATTAGATATAGAAGTAGTATCCAAAATTATAAAATTATTTTTTATCTATTAAATAAATTTTTTATTCCATTTATCTTAGGTGAAGGTTTCTATTTATTATCCAATGCATCGATCTAAGGTGTGGTATATTTTTAGTCGCATCGGATGGAGTTATATCGGATGGAGAAATGGAGTATCGAATGGTTTCTTCCAAGATTGAGCACAAAAAATAGAAATTTTAATTTAAAATTTTTTCTGGGTACCATTTCTAATGATTCACTTTCTCATTTTGGATCAATATCATAAGATAAATTTGTAATTGATATGAGACGTTATAATTAAATCTCTGGAGATTGAAGGAATATAATGGGATTGTAGTGAATTTTTTTTCATTTCATATTATAATGACTTTCTATAAAATGATTGGAGTAATCGTTGAATGGTTTTATTCACCCACACACGGGTGAACCTTATAAATCATGTTTACCCGTATTTTATTTCTTAACTCCATATAAAAAAAGTGTGTTTGAGTTTTATAATGGACAAATAGATTAAAAACTATGAAGATTTAAAGTGGATAATTTCAAGAGAGAATAAATTATAAAATTTAACCAATGATCAACCCACCCCCTTCTGAGAGCTAATCTAGATCCTAATATCGTAAATTATTATTAGGCCATCTAGTTTCCCCCTGTAATATATTTTCATTCCATATCATTGAAAATATAACTTAGTGAACAGTAGATGTATCCCTATGTTTTATAAAAAATAATAGAATGATACACTATCTTTGGTAACATACCTTAAAGGAAATTGATCCATCTACTATTGGTTTTATATTCACTGAGAAATATTATTCTATGGATTTTTTTTGAAAAAATAAATCTTCATGTTGGTAGGAAATCATGAAATTTTATTCTAATGAATTTGTTAGAGAATTTTTATATGGAGGTGACGTGTCTCAATAGAGTTCAAAATACATGAAACAATTATGAAAATATATTCAATTGAAATATCAAATTGAATGGGGAAAATATAAAAATTTGGAGAATAAAGTTCTAATATGTCAAAATATTCGATGATAAAACTACTGATCAGTGATTCACCAAATTTAATAAAATTTTGAGGAATATTAGGGGATTTATATATTCCCAATAATATTCTAACATTGTTAAAAATACATGTGAAACATTCTAGATAAGAATGATAGAAAAATAGACCATATAGTATAAATTTAATTTATATCTTGATTAATTACATAACATTATTATTTCTTATAAAGGAGGAAATCTATAACATTAAAAAAAGAATAAGGATGAAATGGATTTTCAAGATATAAATAAGTTTATTTTTTTATAATAATCATATGTTAGTATGAATCAGTAAATCTTAAAATAATTAATTTTATGTTGACTAAAATTATAGAATCACACCTCATATCTCCAAAAATCACAATAAATGTATAGAAAAGTATAACTAAAAACACCCACTTAATTTTTTTGAGTGGGGAGGGACTATAAATTTTTCTATTAATCGATCATTGAATGTTGATAAGGAATATTATGATAACTCTAGATAAAATCATTGGTGGAATAAGTTTATAAAAATACCAAGGAAGAAAATAATTCCTCTATAAGTAACAAAAAATTTACTAAAAAGAGAAGAATAAGTATTATAACTTATAAATATGGATATAAATCCACTAACAACTAGTCTTTAGAATATGAAAATTTGGATAAGTTTAGGACATTCTTTTATAATGTTGAGGGAGAGGAAGATAATTCAAACTATTAAGAGGGAGAAGGTGAACAAACCTGATTATAAAATGAAATATGATAATATTAGTTGTTTATATTATTATATTAATATGTTTTATTATTCATAAACACCATTTTTAATGAATTTTATTATTTGAACATTATTTCACATTATGATTATAATTCTTTGTTAAAGTGGATGATTACTTGGAACATATTTGAACACCTCCAAAAACACAAAATGTAGTTGATTTTATTTTCCGATATCCCATTATATAAGGAACAATTCATGCTTTTGAATCACATGGAGATTAAAATTGGAACACCAACAAAGTGGGCCTTGAACCAACAACATTGTGGGTGAAGTAAACTGGACATCAGCCTAATAAAATCAATTTAGATGACAATATTAAGGCCTAATTATTATAGAAATTTAATAGAAGATATATGATATCATTGGTAAAAATTAATTAAATTGAATCCTATGCTAATTCAGATGTTTTAATGGATTTACAGGTGGACCATGTTGAAGAATAAATTCTTTTAAAGATTATGTGGCCTAGAAAAACATCCCACCATTTAAATCATATGCCGCAAACCACAAAATAAAATCGGCTATAATTTTACAAGATATTTGGGAATATCAGTGGATCCATTTTAACCTTCTATAGACCACTATAATTCACCCATATAAAAGGTCATTTTGGCATCTCTTTTTGGTGGATGCAAGTTGGCTACCGCTTCTGGTAAAGATTGGAAAAGTCTCATCTACATTGATTCTCCACCCACGTAGGTCCACCATAACTAATTAAAGATATTTGGAAACATGGGGGATCAAAACAAGGCTTCCTAAATTCCTATTTAAAGTAGTATTGGTGTAGGATTTTGGGATCTTGGAGTTTATTTTTCATTGTAATGTTATTATATCATTTTTTATTTATAACGTTCTTCTTTCTCATGTATGTTGTTCGAATCACATTAGTTATTAATAAATGTTCTTATTATAATTTTATTATATTCTTATTCATATCAGATTGATACTGTTTCCTCATGGGGTGAATTTATTCACACTAATCCTTGTGAAATTTAACACAAAACAGTGGAGTGATTGTTATTTTCTTGTTTTTACTTCTTCAATTCCACCCTTGTAAGTCTACATTCCTCTTCCATTGAGAACATGTCATAAATGGAGGGATAACTATTTTATGGGTTGATCCAAGGGAGTATAAAGAGTTCATATTGGTTTTTATTGCTCAGTCTCTAAGTGTTTATTAATATATTTTATTTTGGTTCCTTTTATTCAATTATTTTCACTCTTCCTCTTCATTATTGAATTTATTCTCCCACTTTTATGTTCTAATTAGATATTTTACCTTAGAGTACTCCTAAAATTGATCCTACAAGTGTATAAGTGATTATAATGTGTTTTTTAAGGTTTTTAACCATCAAGTGATGATTTTAGTTTGAATTAATTGAATGAATCCTTCTCGAGTTAATGAAATTGAAATTGTTAAAAAAGGAATTCATCCAATCCACCTTGAGCACTATACTACGATCAACTCATTTTCTCATAATTAGAATTAACATAGATCTATTTGTGATATTTTAAAACCATATAAAATCAACGCAATTTGGACACTTCATATCCAAAAACAACCTAAAGAATATACAAGTCTATAGGTTACTTTTTAGGTCTATGAGAATTCGACCACCCAAGCTAAACTACAATCGACCGCATAACCATAAAATCATGGGTAAATTTGAGAGAGACCAATTTTTGGTGCCATTATCGAGCACCCAAGTTATTCATATCAATTCTCATTCTATTCTACATCCATTTCTATTTTTTAAACGAAAATTCTCCTATATTTTCACTTTCTCACTTTTTTTCTTTTGGCACATTTCTCTGTACACCTACGATAACTCAAATAGATTAGTTATGGGGATGTTCAAAGGTTAGGCTATCAAGTACACAATGGGAGCTATTTCAATTAGATAATAATCTTCTTAAAACTATTGAGTCAAAAATTGAAACTATTTCAATGGAATTTCTTCAAAGAAACCAACTCATAAACCCATGTGGGAACGAAAATGGAAATCTAAATGAGGCAGGCCAAACATGGGGAATGCAGTCGATCAAACCATTAATGACTACCTCAAACCGACATGGAAAAATTAACCCTCTTATATTATGAATTCTTCCCTTTCATTATCCCACTATGTTTTCAAACATCATGTCCTAAACCACCTTCCATCCTTCCATGTGATGGATTCTATGATGCCCTACCTTCAGGTCAATGAGTTCAACAATAGTGTTGAAACCATGTGCCCACCACATCAACTTAGGTCATCTAAGATGAGGCTCTGTCCTTTATCAATTAAGGATTTATAAATGAATTGGTTAAACAATCTATGACCTACATCAATCCACTCATATGACCAATTTCATAGATAATTCTATAAAAAACACTTCCCCCATCACAAAATAATTTCACTTAAAAAGATCATCCAATAAATTTTTGAAAAAGAAGGGGATTCATTTTATTAAACATGGTAAATGTTCAAAGTCACACTCAACATGGTACCTAACCATGTATTTTCAATTCTACAACAAGTATGAATTTTATATAAAGGTTTGGGTACATGAAACAAACAATTTAATGACATGATGTGTAATGGAACCTTCTAAAAAATCCCCAAATGACTCTTACTTATATCTTGAAGGACTAGTTGAACCAAACCAAACATGGGGAACATCACCTTACTAGGAGAAGCCACCCAAATCTGGTGGAATTCACATACTTGGGGAGGTGGAAATCCTTAAGGAAAAACTCTCTCCAATCATTGGGAAGGTTTAAGATATCGATCTTAGGAAGGTCCATGGAATTCAAATTGTTGACCCTATTTTCACAATTTGTGACACACTAACCACAAGACTGAAAAATTCCCAACCATACCACCCATTATAAATGTTATTTTAGGAGGAACACCATTAGTGGATAATGCTCAGAAATTTTAGAAGTAATAGTTTCAAAACACTTTCAATCAAAGGTATAATGACAATCCAGGATTCTGTTAGAATGATAACCAACAACCCAACCAACAACCTAGTTAGCCACAATGACCAAACCCCTACGCTACCCAAAATTTTCAAATCCATAACCTATTATGACCACAACCAGTCATATACAAATTCCATCCTATCCAATACAAACAACTCATCTAGGAACCCATGCAATAACCAATCCAACAACCAAACAATCCTCCTGGGATAAACCAACCAGCAGAAGCCCCTTCCCATTCTTTCCCCCTTCCAATACTTGAGTAGTTGTAAAAATAAATGGAGAAAATGAACTTCAACGTCTCATCCCATAAACATGAACTTCATACCATAAAAATAGGGAAGGCACCCATGCCTACTCACACAGTACCGTCCTCAACATTGAGGGGAGAACCCAGTTACACACAAACCCCTTATGAACAACTCAACATGTTGACTATTTTACAACGTGGGAAATCCATTGAGAAACCATAACAAATCATTATAGAACCATTATAATTGTAAAAAAACCATGAAAATTATATAGAACCACCCACATATTCTGAAAAACCCAACGAGAATGTGATGTAACTACAACCACACCAAAAAATCAAACAACATGCTCCCTACCCTCAACACATGAGAGGAAAAACTAAACCCGAATTAATGAGACTTTGAGATATATGTTCTCTCAGATTATGTTGAATATCCACCTTCTTGATAAAGTCAAAACCATTCTTGCCTACTCAAAGTACCTTAAGGACTTGTACACTTTTAAATGGAAATTTTCAAATAAAACCAAGTACTTTTTCTTGCTAATGTGATTCCCACCATTCAAGGGACCATTCCCTAAATTTGAAAGATCCGGGATGTCAATGCATCATTGTTGAGTGAGGATAAATCAATGTTTTCAATGCCCTTTGAGATCTAGGATCTAGTGTGAACCTCAATCATTAGTCCATTTATTTTCAGTTAGGACTCAAAGAAATCCAACCCCACAACTTTAACTCTTCAACTTGATGATTGTTGTGTTCATGTTCTTAAGGGGATCTTAAAAGATGTTCTGGTTAAAGCTGAAAATTTCACTTAGGCGGATGACTTAATTTCTCTTCACAATCACCCATGTTTATGTTCTAAGGATCAATCCCTCATCATCCCTGGTCATCCTTTCATATCAACAATCAACTCAGTCATCTATGTTAGGATTGAAAACATGACAAAAATCTTAAGAAACATGAGTCTTGATCTGAACATCTATAATGAAAAATATCAAATTAGGGTTGATGAAGAGATCCATGGGGTAAATTGGATTGGTAGTGATGTATAATATTATCAAGGAATTATTGAAGGATGTGTATGTCAATATGAAATATATTTCCTTTGTTCACATGAGGGAAATTTTTATACATCACATGAATCTCTTTTAGATAGATCCTTTGATGATTTTATTAAATCACTCGTTAATGATACCAATGGTTAAATAAATAACATTGATTCCATACCCATTCAAGACATTGATCTATCCAATTTAATGGATGAAAATTCTGTTCACAAGAACCAATTCTATCAAGAAATCTAGACAAAGAAGCTAAGATTAATACAAAGTACCATCCTTCCGTGGAAAATGATAATCAATCTTCTCTAGAATTGATGTTCCTAACTTCATCACTCAAGTATGAATTCTTATGGTAAAATCGACCCTTTATTTTTTTCATTTATTACTCCCTTGAATCCAATCAACATATGATGATTTTGGATGCCCTAATGAAGCATAAGGATGAAATTGGATGGACCGTTTTGGATATTCCCGGGATTATCCCACACATTGGAACTCATAGGATTGTTCTTGAATCTGAATCCAAACCATGTTGTCAATTTCAACGAAGACACAATCTAAATATTTTGGATGTGCTAAGGAATGAATTTCTTATGTTTTTGAAAGAGGGTATCATCTATACCATTGCTGAGAATGAGTGGGTAAGCCCCATTCAAGTTGTCCCAAAAAATCTGGAATCACTATGATCACCAATGAGGATGGTGATCTTCTCCCCAAAAGAGTCAGCAGTGGATTGACAGTCTATATTGACTACATGAAGCTCAACTCTTGTACCATGAAAGACCATTTATCATTTCCCATTATTGATCAAGTCCTCGAGCGAATGGTGGGTCATCAACTATAATGCTTCCTAGATGGATATTTGGGTATAATAAAATCAAGGCCTCCTTAGACGATCATGTAAAAACAACATTCACTTGTCCATTAGACACTTTTTCCTTCAAGAACATGCCTCTTGTGTTAGGTAATTCCCCTGGTTCCTTTTAGAGGTGCATGATGGTAATATTCTCGGACATAGTGGGGAATTGTTTAGATGACTTCATGGATGAATTCTTCATCTTTGGGGAAACTTTTTTAGGGATGACTTATCAATATTGATAGGGTTTTGTCATGAATCGAGGATAAGAATCTGATCCTAAATTTGGAAAATTTTGATTTCATGGTAAAGGAGGGACTAGTTCAAGTTCATCTGTTCTCTGGTAGAGGGATAGAAGATGATAAAGATAAGGTCCATATAATTCATCACAATCCCTCTCCTAAAATTATTGTGGAAGTGAGGTCCTTTTTAGGACATGTTTGTTTTATAGGAGGTTAATTTGGAAATTCACCTCTATTTCTCAACCACATTGTGCTCTATTGGTGTATGATGCTTCATTTTTATAGACTAATAGGTGAAAGGAATCACTCTTTACACACAATATATCTCTTATCTCTCCACCTTTCATGCAATCACTAAATTAGAAAATTCATTTTGAGGTCATGTGCGATGCGAGTGACTTTTATGTAGGAGCAATCTTAGAAAAATGGTCTGAAAAAACTCAATATGCCATTGCTTAGGTAGGAAAAATTATAAATGATTCCCAAATCAACTACACCACAACTAAGAAAGTTTTTCTTGTTGTTTTCTTTTCTTTAGAGATTTTTGGGTCTTATATCTTAGGATCTCCCATCACTGTCTTCACCAACCATTCATCCCTGAAATACAATTTCCAAAAAAAATATTCCAAGACTAGATTGATTAGGTGGGTCTTTCCTCATCAATAGTTCGATTTAACCATTAGGGATAAAAGGGGTGTTGAAAATGTCGTAGATAATTTCCTCTCTAGAATGAAATTCAAGGATAACTCACATCACCTTTCTGTGCCTGATTCAATTCATGATAATCGCCTATATTCTGTGATTGATTTCCCATGGTATGGTAACATATCAAAACATTTGGTGACGAGTGACATTACAAAATCCCTAGGGAGCCACAAAAAGAAGAAATTTTTTTTGATGTCAAAAACTATTTTTATGATGATCCTTACCTAATCAAGTTCTGTCTTGATCATATAATTAGGAGATGTGTTACGGAGTCAGAGCAAGAGTCCATTCTAAAATTTGTTCATTGAGAGGCATGTAGAGGTCACTATTCAACAAATAATACCACTAAAAAGGTTATCCAAAATGGTTTATATTGTCCTAATCTCACTAAGGATTCCTTCTAATTCTTTAAAAGTTTTCCGCGATGTCAACAATTAGAATCCATTACCAAAAGAAATCAAATTCCCCTCACTCCAATTCTGGTTTTCGAAATCATTGATTCTTGGGGAATTGATTTCATGGGACCCTTACCAAACTCAAGGGGATACATCTACATCCTCTTAGGTAATTATTATATCTCAAAATGGGTTAATTTAATTCCCACCAAGTCCAGAAAACATTATGTTGTGATCAGATTTTTGAAAGAGCGTATATTTTCTCAAGTTTGAATTCCTATTACTATAATTAGTGATTGAGGAATCCATTTATTCAACCACCTGTTATCTTCACTCAATTATAAGTATGGTATTTATCATATAGATTCAAAATTATACCATCCTTAAACCAATGGTCAAGCTAATTTTGTGAATATAGAGATTAAAAAAATTATTGAAAAAAATATCAATCCCTCTAGGAAATATTGGTCCAAAAAAACTTTTGGATGCCCTTTTGGAATATCATACAGAATTAAAAACCATCTTAGGAATATCACCATATAGGTTGGTTTATGGAAAATCATGCCAATTACATAATGAAATTGATCAAAATCCCTTTGGGTCAATCAAAAAATAATGCTTGACATTTCATTTGCTGAAACAAAGAAGAAATTAGAAATTAATGAACCTGAGGAACTTTGTATGGAGGCTTAGGAAAATACAAGGTTAAATAAAGATAGAGTTGAAGACTAAAAATATAAGAATCTCAATGTCAAACCCTTTGAACCAGGAAATTTTTTTCTCTTGTATAGTTCAAAACATCAATTACACCTGGGAAAGTTGAGGTCCATGTGGTCAGGTCCATACCTAGTGCATACGGTATACCCCCATGGGGCTGTAAAAATTCATAATCCCACAAATGGTCGAAACATTAATTTTAATGGTCATATATTCAAACCATTCATTGAACCATTTAAAAAACATGAATTTTATGAATAATTCTGTGAACCAACCATAAATGAGGAAAATAATTAAAAATTAAGGGTCTCAATCGAGATAGAGATATTAATCAAAAGCATTTCATGTGAGGCAACTCGTTGTTTACATGTTTCCAATCATTGAGAATCATATTTTTTAAAAATGTGATCAATGAATAATTTGGATATTTAAAAAATATTAATATCATAGTACCTTACACTGTTGACCTTTTTTCAATTATGAGTATGGGTGGGTATGAAATTGGATCACCATATTCATTTGTGTCACGTGGTGTGATCCTTGAGTAATACCTTACCTAGAAATTGGAAAAGAATACAATTTTTCATTAGAATATTTTATTTTTTTTGTTTATAGGATAAAATAAAAAAAATATGAATATGATAGTACTTAAGACAGCTGACTTGTTCTTCTATTATGTGTTTGGATGGGTATGAAAGGGGATTTCCATATTCATCTGTGTCCTATGGTGTGATCCCTAAGAAATACATTTCCATGAAATTTAAAATGAAGACAACGTATAGTCAATCATTTTATTTTAGTTTTATGTGTTTTTAGGTTAAAATAAAAATAAAAAAACAATTAAAAAAATTTAAAAGGACGTATCTTAGTTCATGTGGAAAGCCCATCACAACTGGAAAAGCCGCGGGGACTCGAACCCATGACCAAATGGAGGCTGGGGCATGCGTTTTCAACTTCAACCACCTGATGACTTCATTCTATGATTCTCATTTTCAATTTCTTCTATGAGCTCCTCTTTTATTCCCCTTCCATTTTTTCTTTTCATTAAACACTAAGGATAGTGTTATTCTATGTTAGGGGGATGAAACAAAAAAATTGATTTTGTGTGCATTAAAAATGTTTATAAGGAAAATTTTCATTAACCTAGAACCTTATAAATCACATTTCAAAATAATAAACTGGATATAAAATAATTTTTCATTCCTTGATTTGTATTTTATTGCACGTTTAAGTTTATGTTCATAGATTTTGGGAAGTGCGGTTATTCGATATGATATTTCATAGTTTATATTCTCATCCATTTAAATAAAAAAACACAATAAACATCCTCGGGATAATGGGGTATTTGTTTTAGTTCTTGGGGTTCCATAATAAATTGCATAGTTTTCATGATCATTTTAATTTCAAAAGAGTATTATAAAATATCCAAAAAAATCAGTTGCACATAGTGCAATTGATTTACCTAATGTGTGGATTTTGGCACATGCGGATCCGGACTCCATATTTTTCTCGCTTGAAGTTGGAAATTTTATCATTATTTTTGGTAATTTTAATTTCATTAGATAGATTAAACATGTTATGATGCCTAAGTATGTGAGAATCATATGGTTCCCTATGGTTTGTGAGTCTAGGAGTCATAAGAAAAATATTGTAACATGGGTTAACTCAATTGAGTTTAATTTCAATTACCATGGAAAATTGATAAAAAAATATATATAATTTGAATACATATTTTAATATTAAAATTTTATTCTTCCTAGAGCTTCCATATTTTATCCCTTGAATAAATATGAACCCCCATGTCTTTTGTGACGCACACCACTTCATCATTCTTAATTGAAATTGGATGAATTGTTGCTAGAAATTTGAACAAATGAATGGGATTGGTCTTGGATATGTTGTTGGGCCTATCTTGTTTTAAATTATTTTGATGTGTTTCATAATTTTTCGGTATGAGATCTTTGGGTGAGCAATGTGTATTAAAATGTTTTTGGAAAAGGGAATTATAATATCATATTTTTGAGTTATATTTTTCTGGGGGCTAGAAAAACTAATGTTGGAGGTGTGATTGTCCAATTAAAGAGGATAATATTCATTTTTTATATTATAATATTCATGTGTTTCATCATTCAAAAAAAATTTATTAGTTTATTTTACATTTTGAACATTATTTAACATTATGAATGTAATTATTTATTAATGTAAACTGTTACTTGGTACATATTTGAGCACCTCCTAAAAAATGGTATTGATTTTGATTTCATTTATCCCATGTTATAAGGAACAATTAATGATTTTGGAGCACTCGAGGATTCAAATTGGAAGACCACCAATGTGGGCCTTGAACCAACAACATTTTGGGAGAAGTGAAATGGATATTTTTCACAACAAATATACTATAGAGAACTAGATTCAAGACCAATGATTCTAAAAATTTAAATTAAGATATAGGATATCATGGGGAACATTTCATTCAATAGTGGCTCAAGCTTATTCAGACGTTTTAATGGAGTTCCAGGCATCCTAAGATGAAGATGATATTATGGGCCATATTCTTGGCCCAGACAAATAGCCCTCCATTTAAATAATATCTCACAAACCAAAAAATATTTTTGGCTGAAATTTTATAGGGTATTAGGAGAAATATGGGGATCCTTTTATCCTTCTATATTCCACTCTAATTCTTCCATCAAGAAGGTCATTTATGGGCCACTTTTTGGTGGATGCAAGCTAGATGCCACTTCAGGTTAAGAGTGGAAAAGTATCCTCTACATTAATTTTCCACTCATCTAGGCTCACCTCAATTAATTAAATAGATTTGTAGAGATGGGGGATCGACACAAGGCTTCATAAATATCTATTTATGGAAGTATTGTTGGAGGATTTGGGGATCTTGGATCTTTTTTTCATTGTAATGTTTTTATTCCAATTTGTCTTTATAATGTTCTTCGTTCTCATGTAAGTAGTTCAAATCACATATTTTTAATAAAAGTTTTTCTTCTTCTCTTATTATATTATTTATTTGTATCATATTGATATTTTTCCTCATGGTGTGAATTTATTCACTCCACCCCCTGTGAAATTTATCACACAATGGTGGGGTTATTGTTATTTTCTTGTTTTTACTTCTTCAATTCCACCCTCGTAAGTCTACATACCACTTTCATTGAAAACATGTAATGTAACACCACAAGCTTCTGCTGTATGCTTCTCTTTGAATAATACAGTAGCATGTGTTGTACGCAACTTCGAGTACTAACACACACCACAACCAATCGAACTAGCCGTTATGAATAGTAATACCTACTTTTTAAAATATTATAAATTTTATCTTTAGAAATGGACTTCATTTTTGGATTCCAATATCAAAATTAGCTTCGGGTGAATTTTTGGTATTTTTACGAAAACATACAATTTTTTATGAATAGTGAAAAACACTGAGTTATAGTTTAAAACCAAATTTTTATTTAAATAATTATTTATTTTATTTAAATTAATTTTAGGTCAAAATAGAAACATAATACCTATATATGTTCAATTTAATTTATTAGAGTCATTTTATAATAATTTTAGATATATAAAACTTTTATTGAACCTTTCACCGTCGTTTACCCATCTCCTATGAGAATTTTCAAATTCACATAAAACATAATTTTACTGCTTCTTTGAGTGGAATTTCAAAAATAAAAGAGTCACTATTAATATCAAGGAGTAAAATGTGGTTCAATATGATAAAAATAATTTTTGTTGAATAGTAACTTTTTACTTTTATTTACCACGATTAAAAGTAAATACGGCAATTAAGGGTAAAAATGATATTATTATTACCCTACCACATGTCCTAATTCTATTGGATAAGTATAATTGGACCAAAAACAACCTTATAAATATAATATGAACCTCTTTGGTCCACTTGGATTAGATTAGGACATTTATTATTATTTAATTCAAATAAGAGTTAAAAGAGTTAAAATCAAAGATTAATAACTAAAACATTTTTAATATTGGGATATACATAAGATAAATTATATTATAAATATTCATTAGAAAGATAAATATATTTCCAACATAATGGTATATTATTTATAATTTTTAAACAATAAATAATTTAATTTGTTTATGACACATTGGTGATGCAGTAATTACCTAATTAATGAAATATTAAATAATTGATATTATAAATATCCAAATAAATTTAATTTGAGACTTTTTATGCATTACACTAATTTTATAGGTAAATATGACATTTTAGGATTTCTTAAATGAATTTGGTTTGAATTAATATTTTTTTTAGAACTTTAAAAAAATCAATTATTAAATATTGTCAAAATTTACCTAAAGGATTATTTAAAACAAATATTATGTTATTAATTCATATTCAATTCCTAAAAATCTATGGATCGGAAAAATGACTTATATAAGGTTATATATATTAATAATTAACCACTTGGTGTTCTCTTGTCTTATTATAGTAAGTTTATAAACCATATAATATAAAAATACAAAGAGACATGGTAAATGTCAGACTATTTAACTAATAGTTAAATATAAATGATAAGGTTAATATAGTGACCCAAACCATTCTAAATTCTATTGGTTGAAATGATTTCGACTCATCCCCACTTTATCCTCAAAATAAGTCACTTTGGAGCCATTAGAAACCGAATATGAATTTATTATAAAATAATATTTCTAGTTTTTCCTAAGATGCCCCTCACCCATCTTATAAAAGGGCACACTCTCTGGTCTCAATTTCACACCATCAAAGCCTTTTGGCTCAGCCAAAACCTGACCAAATATCCTCTAAGCTTGCCTAAATTCAACCTAGAGTCCTTAGTTTGATCATATAACCAACTTAAGTGTCTTTTTTGTTCAAATCAAAATGAAGAATATCAAGAAGAGGTAATGTTTTCACCACCCTCTTTCATGTTCGTTTCTTCTTACACTTCATCTCTCTTTGTTATTTCCATTATAAAATAACAAATCCAGTATCATCTATATTGTGTTATGTTATTATAACTATTTTACTACCATATTCATTAATCTATCGATCTCATGGATGACATGTCACTATATGTGTGTACGTACAACTTACCTTCTCCACGTCGTGGTGTAATTGTTATTCAATATATTATTATTTTGATGGGTATAATAATGATGTGTAATTTATGTAAATAATAAATATAACATGATAATTATTCTGTATATATGATTCACCACCCAATTATATATTATTTTAATTTCAAAAGAATGATATTTTCACTCGTGCGTACGTACGGACTACCGTCTCCACGAACGTGATGAGATTCATTCCCTATCGTATCCATTCAAGAATAATATTCATTTTATGGTTAATAATAATGTTTAAAGACTTGATATCATTATGGATATGAATAAGATACAATCTATGGATAAAAACACTGTTTATGTAACAAAACATATAAAATAAAACGAGTAGGTGAACACCCGAAATGACGATAATACTAAAATATTATTAACAAATAAATATTAAAAGACCATATTTGATATCATATTTATGTATATGATTCTTGTATAATTTAATGAAAATTATTTACCTATTATACAGGAGGTTAACCTACCCTAGACCAAGGAAAATTACAAGGTAATGGTTTATTTCACAATCTCAACATTTTATGAGGTTGTTTATATGTAATTATCTACTAGGACCCCTTTATCATCCGCATCCATGTTTCATAAAAATGTATTTCAAAACATTATTACTATTTTATAGACTATGGGTTAATGTCTTTTATACCCTTGTTTGACTTTTATAAGATATTTATAAAGTAATCTTTCTGTCGTTTTCCAAACAATGTCCTTTTAACCTTTTCGATAGAATTAAGGTAAGAATATCTTTTTTTAACTTATATAGTGGGTGAAGCTATTTTACAACGTTATAAAATCATCGAAGAATCCATTACAAGGTTATAAGAATATTTTCAAAGTAAATGATTCCTTTTATAAATCTGTAACTTATAAATGATTTCAAAAAAAGAGATATTTCTCTCAAATAGTATTGATTTCATCTATGTCAACATCCTTTTATAGATTTTATGTTTATTTGATGTTGATTTATTATGATACAAAATTCCACATTGTATTGAAGGTTTTGTGATATTTTTGACTGTAGATGTGTTATTTTTATACCATTCATGGTTTATAGATAAATTATTGACATTTCGAATTCTAGTTTCAATACGAATGTTTATTTTATGTTTAAGCCTTTTCATATGTGGAATGAATTGGACATAGTATTTGACGGGTGGAGCCCGTTATAGCTCCTTGATGCATCAGTAAGTCTCATGAGACAAACTAGTGTCTTGGCACAAGGCCTTGAAAAAAATATTATTTGTATTATTGGCACAATGACTTGACTATGTGGTTATGATAGTCTGGAATTATGCATTCCATTATTATGAAAGTGGTTATGGATATAGAATGAGATTATTCGACTAGTAGAATATCCATGTGAATAAGTAAATGGCATTATTTCATTTTACCTTTACCATATTATGCTGAAGATTATGTTTAAAAGGCTTTTTTTAGTTATAAATTGACTTAAATTTTTATGTTTATTTATGAAAGTTTTTTACATATTGTTATCCTTACTGAGCATCTTATCTCACCCCAGTCAATGTTTTATTTTTCCAAGGATGTGAATAATTATTTTATGAATGACCTGCAGGGATAGTATGAGGGGATATAAAGACAAGTTTTTGTTGTATTTTTTCTCACTTTATAATGTAATGTAAGAATTTTGAATATATCTAGGGTTTGTAAGGATGAAAAACTAATCAGTCTTTCAAGATGTGATCTTTTTTTTATCATTCCAATGTTATGTAATAATGTACTGACTCTGTGTAACTAGGATCGGGGCTTTACATGTAATCAATGGAGGGATAACTATTTTATGGTTTGATCTAAGGGAGTAGAAAGGGGATTTATTGGATGTTATTTCTCACTCTATAAAAGTTTATTAATTTATTTTATTTGAGTACCTTTTATTCAATGATGTTATGTTTTCTTCTTCCTTATGGAACTTATTCGGCCATTTTTATGTGCTAATTAAATCATTTACCTTAGATTTCTCATGAAAATTATCCTAAAATGTATAAGTGATTATCATGTGTTTTTAATCAATTTAACTAGTAAGTGATGATGTTATTTGAATTCATTGAATGAATCATTCTCGAGATAATGAAATTGAAATCATTAAAAAATAAATTCATCAAATCCACCCTGAGCAATAACCTAGTATCAACTCAATTTCTCATAATTTTAATTTATATAGATAACTTAGTGCTATTTTTAAACCATATAAAATCAACACAAATTGGCCACTTCATATCCAAAAACAATTCATAGAATATACGTGTCTGTAGGTTACTTCTTAGGTCTCTAAGTATTTGACAACCCAAGCTAAACTACAAGCGACCGCTTAACCCTAATATCATGGGTAAATTTGGGAAAGACAAAAACAAATGGTGAATATAATACGAGATCAAAACATGATTAATATAATTATAAAAGCACAAAAATTATTAAATATATCAAAATATTGAAGACAGCAAGTGAGAAGAAAATTAATGGAAAATAATATTTACTTAAAAATAAATATGCAAACATTTTGGAGATGGAGAACCTAAAGATGAAAGTATTAGAACAAGGAAATATGGTGGAATATTTTGGTAAGAAAATTTATACTATGTAAAGTGTAGATTTTGAAATTCAATTGATATTCCATGAGGTTAAAACTACCTTAAATAAGATAAATGATAACTTCAATAATGCTTTATAAGTAAAGGCTGAAATATCTGAAGCCAGTGAAAGATCCCATCATAAAAATCAAGTTACATATACCCCCACTAAATTCATGATTATCTATATTGAAAAATATCTCAATTTAGTGAAATATATTTCTATATAAAATAATGATTCAATTTCTATTTTTGTTTTCTTGGTATATATTGGCACAGATCATACAGTTTTTATAACAACATGTCTCTCCCTGGGAATTGGCATGGACTAAGGGGGAGAAATGGTGGAATAAAATTTATTAACTTCTTATTTTGTGGGAATAAATAAAAAAATCATTTGTTAGAAATTTTCTAGAGAAAAAGAAATTTCAATGTTGTGAGGATGTTTTTGAAATGTGTGACAAGGTATGTAAAATATTTTATGAATGCTTGATAACAATTTTAGGACAACTTTTATATACAAAAATATAAATAAACGATGGGAAGAACAAAATTTAATAAAGATATTTTATTGTTGACGCTACTCTAAAATCTAGAAAAATAGAAAACATGGATTATTTATAGTGGTTATTTCATAGATAGGACATGTGATATTATCTTCTTAAAACGTGTTGGATAACATGAAGGAGGTGGAGCTACTTTTTTAAATGATAGTACATTAAAAAATAAAAATACACGAATGGTAGTGATTGAAGATCCTTAAATAAAATTTAAAGGAAACCCTTTTTAATGTTATGAAACAAAAAATTAATTCTTTTAGTAAAATATTTGAATATGGTATGGAATTTTTCATTGGAAAGAATCTTTTATCATTGGATGTTTGAAAAATGGAAAATTTTATTTTGAGATTCTGAACATGTATAAATCTATTCTATATTGAATGTATTTCTAACTCATGTGAATTAAGTGTTGAGGATGAAAATAAGTTATGACATCTATGATTAGGAATCTTGGCCAGATAAGTATGGGAAAATTTTCTAAAGACAAGAAAAACACCACAAGTAAAAAAATAAATATGATATTTCTGTACAAATTTTCTGAAAGGATGGATAGTTTGTGTGAGACATAATGAATTTAAAATCTAATCCACAAAACAACTTGGTCTCATACACTCTAATATTTATTTGAAATTGATACATAAATCTAAAAAAGGTGATTTTTAATTGGTTACGTTCACTGATTAGTTCACTCTTATGACCAATATAATGTTTATGAAACATAATTAGGAGGCATCAAAGATGTTCCAAAGCATTATAAGTGATGTTGAGAAAGAAAATTGTGTTTATATATTGAAACTAATGAAAATAAAATAACAAAGTTAAATATTTTGAATCCTACCTCAACAAACATATAATCATCCACCTATATTGTTATCCTTACACTCCTTAACAAAATGGTCCACTAGAAAGGAAAAATAGATGTTTGGCTGAAATGGTAATAGTTTTGCTTTTGAGTAAAAAATTATATGTTCTTCAAGTTATAATCTAAAATTATATTTGTTCATGTTCAAAATATATGTTTATTAAATAAAAAATAAAAAATATATCCTTATGAGATGTGGTGTAATTATAACACAATGGTTAAATACATCAAATTTTTGGGAGTCATTTCATAATGAAGATAAAAATCTAGATCTTTGAAATTTTTATGAAAATAATGATGAATAAATTTTTATGGGATATTAATCCAATAGAATAAGTTAAAATTAATTGATTCTTATGATGTGAATGTTTTTAAAAACTAAATTTTCGTAAACATAAATATTGAACATGATATGTAAAATGTTATGGAATATTGATTGATGACTCTCAAAATAGATAATAAAAATAAATATAGATATGATCCCAAATGTTTATAAGATGAACCAAACCAGTCTTTTGATATAGAATTTGAAAATTTAAGAATATATATTATGTTTTATAATGTTTACAAATCAATATAATTAAATACATTATTTTAATTTAAAAACATCATTTTAAATTAAAAAGAATTACTTAAAACAATCAAAAATTGAGATTATAAAATTAGATTTGATTTTTTACCTAAGATAAACCACAATTAGTCTTAACAGTAGTTGAACATAAATGTTGGTTAAATGCTATGAAAAAAATAGATATATAAAACTGATAAAAATTAATCATGGAATAGTGTTCCACAACACTCTAGAAATAATGTTATAATAAAAATGTGTATGTCCGTAAACAAGCTCAATGAATATGAATAATTATCAATAATTAAAGAATTACTTTTCAATAAAGTTTAATCATATTTGGAATGTATTTTTTTTTTGAATAAAATGTTTCCCCTTTTGAGAGAATTGAAAAAATAAGAATGTTCATGGTAGTTATTGCACATCCTTTTTACAAATTTTATCATATGGATGTTAACTCATCATTTTTAAATGGGGAAATTAAATTATAAGTTAAAATTGAGAAATATAGTGCGTTTATACATGATAATAATGGAACTATAATGTGTGATTTGATGAATTATCTTTGTTCGACGAAACTGTTTTCTCATATGTGGTACTATGAACCTGAAATATTCATGAAGTAGTTTACTTTTCTAAAGGAAAAGTTAACACCAACTTTTATGTTAATGAAATGATAATAGGGACCATAATTTTCATTATTTACATTGATAATATAATTTTTCATGTGATATTCATAAAATAAGGGAAGAATATCTTGATGAAATGAATAAAAACATTGAAATTTACATTATTGTCAAGGTAATAATATTTTTTATATTAAAAGTTTAACAAAATGGGACTTACATCTTCTTAAATAAGAAATGTATTCCAAAGTGTTATGATAAGTGATCCTAATGTAATATTCAAAAGAAATTTCTACTTCAATAACTATTGTCCTGAATATGAGTAAATATGAAGTGAGGAAATGTTTAAATCGAAAATACATTTGAAAGTAGAGAAGAAGCTTACCCTATCATATTGATTCAAGATAATATATTGTATATATTTTTTATTTATTTTCAAGATATCATAGTGATTCAGATAAATCACCCATGTTTGGATCTAAAATAATCCTCAACTATATTAAAGGAGTATTAAATTATAGTCTTATGTATAAAATAATTAATGATATGAACATTCTTCTGTTCACAGATGCTGGTTTGGCAAGATATTGTAATGACTAAAATTGAAGACCAGGATGAACATTATTATTTGAATTTTTTTTTGAGTGATAGTATAGTAATAAACAATGATTTGATACTTCAAGAATACAAGATAAGTAATATGTTTCCACTTCCCAATATTGTACAAAAATGGTGTATGTTAACTTTCATCTAGATGATTTAAGAGTTAATGTTCATAAACCATTGAGTTTTTTTATTTTAAAAGTTGAATTAATCTTTCAACAAACCCTATAAAACATTATATATCTATGAAAATTGATATTAATTATCATTTCATAAAAGATAAAGTTAATCTTCTTGAATTTATTCTTTATTATGTTATTACAAAATATAAAATTGTTGATGTTTTCACTAATGTTATGCCAATAGAAATATTTTAGGAATTTCAGCTACAACTACATGGACATCCCGCACCAATGACTTCATAAATTTCCAAAATAAGTTCTCTGCTATTATTTTTGTTATATTTCTGACGGGTGTAGAAGTTAAAAAATTGTAAAAAAGTATATCACATTATTTTATGAACTCGTCATTGTTCATATTACAAAAATAGGGAGAAGAAAATAATTTTTGTGATTTTATCTTAAAATATCTATAAAATATAATTCCATTGAGGGATACAATTACATCAAAAAAAATTATTCTATCTTGTAGTTTAGTTTTAATACAATATGTGTGAAAAAATTCTATGGATTGAAAAAATTATGTGAAAATGGTTTTTAGAATGAATGTTAAATTTTTATTGAAAAATTCCAATAAATCCAAAGGGGGATGTTAAATATCCTTTGTAAATTCTATTTCTTTTTATTTTTTTCAACATATATTGTTGTGAATGTTATTTTCTAATTAAGAAAGAGTTTTTGAAATTATTATGAATGTTTTGTTATGAAGTAATTAAGCAGGATAAGAAATTTTCCTAAACCATGTTAAGAAGAATTCATATAATTCAAGTGATGCTTTCCATTTTTCATATTCCTAACATCATGAAGTAACACATGATTCATGTTTAGTTCGTAAAACTATTTAAATCATATAGTGTTAATGATTGGATTATGGTTTATTTTATCCGATGTTAAATAGTGATAAGTACATAGTATGGAGTTTTCATGGATTTGTACGAACAAAAATAATTACAAATATATAAATTTTTAACTTAAAGTGGATGTAAAAATTTGAAGAATAGGTTACCTAAGAGAATGTGTGTGAAAATGTAACTCTAAAACTATGATTAGACAAACTTGTATGGTGGATAATGGTTGGAGTTTATTTAATAGAAGAATATGAAGATTCCAGACATAAATTTTTTTATTATCTATAAGGTGCGGATTGTTTTACAATATATATATATATATATATTATTGTTATATAGTTATTAAGTTAGTTATGGTATAAATTATATAATATCTAATCCATAATCATAAGTTCCAATGACCTTATTTTTATAAATCAAAGATTCTATTTGAACCCGCTAGATAGAATTATGGTGAATGTATTTTTAATGATGTTGAGTTTCTATTGAATGAGGACAATAGTATGACATCATCAGATGGATGATCCTATAAAGTAGTACTAGATTGAGTTTTATGAATCATGTATAATTTTTGAGTTATGTAAAGGTGATCATATAGAGCCGTAATGATTTATCATTCAGAGGATTAATTTGATGATACTAGATGAAGATAATCTATGTTTACCGAACTATGTTATATGGTCTAAATTGATCAATCAGAGAGGATTCAAATTGGTTGGAAAACTATTAAATGATAAATCCATTTCATTAAGTAGATAAACTATTATAATGTCACCAAATGAACATTTATTATACATATTTTTCATAAGATTTAATAAAATTTGTAAATTCTTATAGTGTAATGATTCTAATATGTTTGTTCAATGTTTTTATATATGAACATGGTTAAGTATTTTTAAAGAAGTTTCTTAATATAAATTCTTAATGTGTTTTAATAAGTTTACACATGATATGTATATAATAAGTTTCAAGAATTTTATATAATTGTTAAGAGTTATCTTAAAAAGTTGAAATTAGTGGGAGTTTCGAATCTCATGATCTCAGGTAAGTCAGAAAACTTTTTCCAATTCCTTCCTTTTATCATATGTGAATTCCGATATAAGGGATGAAAGTATAATACTAGATGTTCACTATTCACACGTGAAAAGGATAAAGAATGTTTTATATTAGTTTTATTGAACAAATAGATGATTAGATGATATTTTTAGTATAATGTGAGTTTCCATCAATGGAATTTTTTTGTTGATGCAGAAGAAGATATATAATAATAGAGTAGCATACATTACTATTGGATGGAAGTTTATAAATAAGAAATAGTAATCCAGTCACTGATCGAATGTGTAGGTTTTTTTCCTCATATGAACCATTTATCAATGGATTATTATATATTTAGTTACACTGAACATAGTTATACCATATGAATAAAATCTACACTAGACGAATTATATATGATTGAAAGCATTCTAGGAAAATTAGTGTGATCTATTTCCAATACTTCAATTTCTTGTTTTTTCTCAGTTTCCTAATAAATTTTTATAACTGATGGGAGTTAGTACAAGCAAATAATGGGAAATAAAAGTAGTCTAATTGGAGTTATCTCAATTTCTATTCACATTATATGATAGTCAATATCAATGGAGTGATGGTAGTCTCCATGGAAAATATGTAGTCAACTACACAGGGGGGAGCCGTATAAATCTTGTTCTCTCTAATTTACATTCCATTAATTGAATAAGAAGTTTGGTTTGTGTTTATGAAGTTGAAAAGGATAAAAAAATCTAGAAATGGGGTTTGTTTCAAGAGAGAAGAAAATTTAAAATATCATCAATGATTCATCCCCCCTTCTCAATGGTTCTCACACTCCTGGTAACACAAAATAGAAAAAAAATATTTTGATAGTTTCATATTTTTTCATTAGTTGAAAAACCTTAAAAAAATAAATTCCATCAATTTTATTGTATAATTTTTACACCAACCTAGATTTTTTTGTTACTACACCTTTTTATTCATCTTTTTTCTAGAAAATCATTGTATTCTAATGAAGTATTTATTTTATGGATTTCCCATAAGATCCTTTATATAATTTTTCATTATTTTATCTATCATTTATTCATGGAAGTTATATACTACTCATTATTGAAATTCTCTTGATTACTCCTATGTCAATTTTTTTTTAAAATACAGTATAATTTATTGGTCTTAATTTCCTCGTTATTTCAATTGGGGAATTATAATATTAAAAAATATTATCCACTTTAGCCTATTTATTTTACATTAGAAATTTAAAATTTTGATTTCCATTTATTCACATATCTACTGGTAAATATTACGTCATATTTATCTAAATTACTTGTATCATATGCTTATTAATTTTGTATATAAACTTCTTCTTCTTCAATTATTTATGACTTATCATCATAATTTTTTTTAAAATAAATTTTTGTATATAGATTTTTAAATTATAATTAATAATAGGAACATCCAATCTATGGATAAATATTCCATTTTTTGTGTTGAAACGTTTATAACCACATCCATTTGGTAGATAATGCAAAATTATTCCATCACCATCTATTTGAACAAAAATTTTAGTATTATTACATTCACTCGTAATAAGGGAAGGAATAATAAATACTCAAAAGTACATGACAATTGAATTTCTGTTAAATAATAGTTTTAATATACACCTATTAAAATTGGGTTTTAGAAAACATATATTATGTTTATGAATAGAAGTTTAAATAGTTGGCCTCTAGAAATAACTTAATGCACCATATTCAACCAACATTGTCTTGACCATGTCAATAAGTCCTTTAATCTTTCTATCTATAAAACCATTCTCTTTTGGTATATAGGGTGAGATAATTTCATTTTGGTTTATTTCATGATATTCATATCAAATTCTAAAAATATATTAAATTTTATTATTAATTTTTATTATTTTATGAATTTTTATTGTTTCATCTTCAACAAATATTTTGTAACACTTTTACCTATCCTTAGCCTATATATTTTATTTCATATACATTATAGTTTTCAAATGTGTAGAATCATTAATAAAATATATAATATATTAATTATCAAAAATAAATTTATGCTTCATTGGTCCATATATATCGAAGTGAGTCAACTATATAGTTATTAAAATTTGATTTTTTACTCAATTATTTAAACTATTTCTAATATTACCTTTACAAAACCCTGATAATCACCTCTATATATTAGTATACATTTGGTTGACCTCAAATAGAATTCTAAGAGTAAATCATCACATATTTACTTAGCATAAATTCCCAAACATTCTATACTAAAGATAATTTTATTCCATTATGAATATATATCATAAATTTTGAATTTATTTTATTTTCAATAAATTTTCATTATTTTTTCCCTTTGTTCAGAAGTATTCTGTCATATTGGATATTTACAAAAATAACTATCAATTATAAAAAACTCATCCCAATTATCATAAAATTATATCAAAATCAATATATTGTCGTTTAATATATTAAGATACAAAATGTTAATAGGTTTCAACTTTTTATTTCCAATTTCAGTTGTCCTAAATCCTTTATCATTGAGTGAACTGTCATGTTAAAATGTAACTGAGACTCTATCATATTTATCCGTTAATTTAATTATATTTAATTCAACTATTATATGAAATGGGAAACTACTATTGATAAATCCTGGACTCCCTTCTTCTTATTGTTTCAAGGAAACTTAAATAGCTTAGGTTTTATTCATTCATTTATTTTATTTAGGAAAAATGATATGATTTATTTTTACTTATAACTAGGTTAGACACATAAGAAGATGGTTTTAAGAGACATGATCCATTTACTCACATTTTTTATGTACTTATTGATTAATATATAAATTCTTTTTCAATTTATTTCTAGATTTAACCCCTTTCTTCTAAACCCCTTTGCATTGGGCTTGTTAGATTCCATTAGAATATAGATTCATCAATTTTTTCTTACATGATAAACCGTTCCATTGAACTACAACTTTCTAAATAAATATCCAAATCTCCCACAGTTACAACAAGACCCATAAATGAATATTTGATCAAAAAAATATATTATATCCATTAAATATATTAAAATAATTTTTTACTAGTTGAAAGCTTCTTTGAACTTAATTTAGAGAAAGTAATCTCTGATAAGAACTCATAAACTCTCTCTTGGTGTTATAATAATTGAATATAATTTTCCATTTGAAATATTTAGTTATATTATATATAATAGAACTTATATATGAATTTAAAAAAACATCGATTTTTATTTTTTAGATGGTCAAAAGAATCACTACAAAAAAACCATTACCATTATTTTCTTCACTGGGACATTTTTTATACCATGGAAATCTGTCAAGATTCTAAAAAGATTATATAAAATTTTTCTTTCATTTTGTATTTCTCAACAAATTATTTCAACAGACTTGAAAAGTAAAATAAAAATATCATCATAAAAGTTTTTACATCAAGATTTTTCATGTGAATAATTTCAACCTCCTTCACTTTTGCAACAAATTTAATCAAATAGTCACTTATAGTGTTTATTTCATTAGTAATATAAAACTATAAATCCTAAATATTATTTACAAGGGATTATTTACCTTCTTACAAAACTATTAATTTTTATTTTTTATTATTAAATATTTTATAAATGGATTTTATTTCTTTATTAATATAAATTTTAGGGAAAAAATCATTTAATTTTTCCTTCATTATATTTGCTTTTTGATTTTATTGTAATTAATATAATTTATCACAAAAAGAATCCTAAATTTTATCATTAACGTCAGAAAATAGATTTTTTTTCAAATTGATTATCATAAGAGTCCATATCTTTCAACCATGATAAGAATTTTAACTTATTTGGGAAAAAATCAATCAATTATTTCTTGAGGAATTTGTGTCATTCTATTTAAAAACATTTTTAACGCCTTAATGCCATCTAAATTTTTTTTTGAAACATTATGGATTCATATTCCTATTCACTATATATATATCGTTGAATTTTCCAAAGTAATATACAAACTATCCATTAATTCCATTGTTGAATTATTTAAGAGTCAGTTTCCCCTTTTAATTTTTTTCCCCTTTTTAAAATTTCTTGAATCAAGGAATCCTGTTAAAAAATACATTATTATCACATTAAATATTAGTTAATATATCTTCATATTTCTCTTAATATATATTAATATTGTATTTAAAATAAATTTCTCACATAACTTCAATTGTATTCATCAAAGACCCTCCCATCCTTATTTTTTATGAAATTAAATTAGAATGAGAATCATCAATAAGAAATGTATTCAGGTTTTGTATAAAAGATATGAAACTTTGGAATTAATTTTATTTATTTAACTCTCAAAATATTCATTATAATTTTATAGTCTCAATTTCATAATAAAGAATGAGAATTTCCTTAAACTAAGCTATCTTGATTTTAATATTTTCATGATTTTATTATTTTTATCTTTATAAATATTCTTCTATTTATCTAATCTACCTTTAGCAGTATTCATTCCCAAAAAAATTATAAACACATTCCTTAATAATTAATATAATATTGTATTTCCATCTCTTTCATCATTTTGAATATTTTAATTATCAATAAAATTTTTGGATTCACCGTCATTTAATGGCACAGAAATACATGTAACAATGTTGATAAAATAAATATTCATAGGCAAAAGATATGACACAGTTATTTATTTATAGATATAGAAGATCTTTCAATAAAAATAAACATGCATTTTTATTAATATAATTTTTTTTACCCTTTTAAAAAAATTAAAGATTATGTTATATATAGATCATAGATTGAATTCATAGACTATCATAATACAAATTAAATTAGTTCCATGGTGAATATGGATACTCTATGATGGGTGAATCAGTGAATCATTATCTGTCATAAATTTTATAATTAAACAATCAATAACAATCATAATTTTTTAGAAAAAACTATCTTGAACTTTTTTATACCATGTATGTAATAATAGACAGTAATAATAACAAACAATAGAAGAGCACAAGGGTTTACAACATTCACCATTTATTAAAAGTTGACAATCCTTGGTATGACATAAATTTCTTATTCTTATATAATGCACTATCATAATAATAGATTTATATTCATATAGGGATTTTCCATAACTATATTATAGTTTATATTCTTTTATCACTAAATCACAAATTAGTGAACAAATATTCAAAATATTTCACATAAAAAGAATTCTTTTTTTAACATACTGCCACAATATCCACAAGAAATATTTCTTCATGAAGGATTCACTCAAAACGTTGTTTCTTCTTCTTATTCTTAGATAATATCATGATAGAAATTAGTCTAGAATTTAAAATGTCAATATACAACACTTATTTTCGTTATATCATTTTCAACATCTCTTTTATACTCTTGATAAAAAACTAAATAATTTAATGTAATCCTAAATGTTTCATGCCTATATTTATAATATAGAAAAATAATTCTTTTTTAATGAAACTTTTACTATGATATTCGTGAAAATAAATCACAATTATCGTTGCCAAAGGATTCTGAAAACATAATTTTAGTTAATAAATATTCTAATGATAGACACTTACATAAGCACACATTCACCGTCCAGTAATCCCATGAACTTGGGAAACAAACTTTCAAATTTCGTCAAATAAAATATTTCATTAGGAACAAATACATTAATAATTTTGACCACAAATCACCCTCTTAAGATATTTATGTAATTTTATTCAATATCATTCAACTTCAGATAAGTCTCGTTAAAATTATGATTCCATCAAAATAAACATACACAACCTTTGATGTGTTAACTAAAATGTCACACAATGTGAAAAACATATGTCACAATCATACAGAACTACAATTCAACTCATATACAAGTATATACTATATCAAACCAGGATATTTATAATACATTTTCAAAAATATTTTTACAAATCCAATTTGGAATAAATTTCACAAATAATTTTAGAAACTTTCAAAAAACCATTGTCTATTTCTATTCAATGTTATATAGTGATCAGAGTTTACAAATCACATTTATTTAGAGATCATTGTATTTTCAAAACTCTTATGTAGACTTTTCAATTTTTATCAATATAATATATATCTTTAAAAACTAATTTATTCTATTTAATCTCACAGAAACAAGTTTTTAGTATTTTAAATTCTTTGGAATGCATCCAAAGTACTAGAAACACTTCAATAACCTATATGTCATCAATAATTGAAAAAAATAAAATAAAATTATTTCCAAGACAAATCAAAAGATATCATAAAAGCTATGAATTATTAGTTATAAAATTAGACACTAGAGACACCCGCAAAAACTCTAGCTCAAATGATTCCCAAGGGTGAGGACAATGGACTACTCAATATGTAAATTCAAGGAACTTGATGATGTATTTTGGAACACACTGAATCTAATCCGTCAATTTCGATTTTGTATTTTAATGTGAACTCAATGGACATTCCAACCTCATAAAAAGAATAGAAATTACCCTAAAATATATAAATAAAAACATATAATATAAATAGACATACACATTCTATATCATCCAATTAAATCTCAAATCCCAAACATTGTACATATCCTACTAAATGACATAAGTCATTTTTCATTGTTAGATTTAATAATAAGTCATCACCTTAATCATAGACATATATAGGTTAGATGAGAGAATATAATAGTTGATGCAATGTCTCACATACATTATTTTTTTTGAAAATAATAATACATTTTACATGTAAATAATCTAACTTGATTTTTTTATATCATTATGTTTGTTAAGATTGAACATATGGTAACTAAAATACCAAATAACTAAAACTTTTTTGGTGAAAATTTATTTATATGAAATTTCATGCTAGATTACACCCATTAGATTTAAAATAATTGTTACAATGCTGATTGTACTCATCAAAAGATGAAACAACATGTTGATATAAATAAAATATTAAGAAAATATCTTCGATATAGTTACAACTAAATTTGACTTCATTTTTTTAATATCATTGATTTTATTCAAAATAAACTTACGGTAACTAAAATAATGAATAACATAATCTTTTGGATGAAAATATAGTGATATAAAATTTCATTTTATATTTCACCCAGTAGATTAAGAATAAGTATAATGATGTTGGTCTAACTCATTAGGAGAAGAAACAAGATGTTGATATCATTAGTGGATGAAGAATATATTGTCAATTCAGTTACAATAGAATCAGTGTTTTATAGAACCTTACCATTGGTGTCACGACCACCTCCCTACAATGTGTACCCCTCCTTGGCCGGATATGTGTGAAGATAGATAATGACCCCACGAGTCCGGCCTCCAGTAGGCCCTGGGATGGAGACTAGCACCAAGTGTATAGTAAACACAAAAATGTAGAAGAGATAGATAAGATAGACACCAACTATCTCTAAGTCAGATGACAATATAAATGAAATTACAAGCACACATTTGTAATGTCATGAAAAACTACTGCAACTGAACGAGGAAAACTGTAAATACTAGAGGAAAGTAAAAAATAGTAGCAACCAAAATTTCGAAC
Source organism: Viscum album (assembly GCA_963277665.1). Classification (NCBI taxonomy): domain Eukaryota; kingdom Viridiplantae; phylum Streptophyta; class Magnoliopsida; order Santalales; family Viscaceae; genus Viscum; species Viscum album. The sequence continues at coordinate 1,530,869,746 of OY728141.1, forward strand.
AGCTCCTACAACCCCAAGATAGTTGAAACCAGCTAAATATCCAAACTACTCCAAGTGACCTGAAAAAATTTTATATATACATAGGGTGAGTATAAAACTATAATTAATAGGATTCTCTATAGATCCTCTCGTGTAAAAGTAAAGAAATCATGATAAAGAAAAGTTAACAACAATAAAATCTAACTCGTCACCTAAACAGAAATAATATGTTCATAGCCTCACCATGGCTACATTCACCAAGTATCTTGTACAAATGTATATAATATAATACTGAATTTTAAGGGTAACTCGATACTATTTCCCCACTAGTTTTCCACTTTGCCTCAACGTCGCACGTCCTAAGAATATCTCTCTAAAAAGGCTTTCTTGCAGACACCTAGGTGAAGCACCCAAACATGAACCTCGTGAATCAAAACCAACACATCAACGTAAGCAAAGTAACTTGGTAGTTTTTGGGATCCACCATAGCTCGCATAATGTGTATCATGCATTGGGAAATATTCCTTAAGAAATTACATCCCACACACCAAGTAAGGATCCCCAAGCCATCACATCCTATACATGTTACACCTATAGTAGTCCATAGGAAACTATATCTAGAATATATGTGTGTGAATAACAATAATACATTATATCCATCTACAATGTATGTGGGGAAAACTAACTGTCTTACCTACCAACACAAGTAACTACCAAGAGAAGAGAGAGAGTCTAAAGGGGGTAGTCAACCATCCATCCTCCAACTGAAATTTTGGGGAAAACACCACTCCCCCCAGGGGTCATAATCCTCGGGGTGTCAGTTTCCCTAACTAATGGGGTGGAGTAGTGTATAGAAACATCAAAAGTAAAGAATATACCATATCCTACAACCACACTATTGGAATAACCTAGTCTTAGACTCAACTGAAACTAACATCTCACGGACTCCCAAATGCCACTTCTAAGAAAAGGTATCTTATTAGCATACAAACATTTAAAGAGCTTGATTGCATTCTTCATTCCCTTTTTATCAGTTTCAAATTACATTCATTAATTCTTTAAACATTAATTAACTGTTAAAAATTTCCAAATTATATCTCATTAGCATCACAACCAATGTCCACTATTTCTTTAAATTGAAACCCCATCATTATGTCCTATCAAGATCCAACCCCATGGGTTATCATCATTTATTAGATCATTAATTTAAAACATTATTACATTCCCATATTACTAGGTCTTCTTGAGAAAACCATATTAAGCTACTAAAAACAAGGGGTCAACACAGTGAGTATGTTAACTACTCGTTGAGTATTTTCCACCAATATCAAGAGTTTAGACACATCCTCCCTCGGGATGCTAAACAAGGAAATCATGTGGTATACCCCATAAACATTTGCCCCTTTTGGATGGAGGGTAAGAAAACAAGCTTCCTTGGGTAGTGGGGAAAGTAAAGAATATAAAAAACCAATAAGAAACAGCAAGATTCCAATCATTCACATCCAAACCATTCCATCATCCCCCGTGTCCACCCCGACACCCACATACATAAACTGATGCCTCTCGCCACTCTATGCGTCCATTTTTACCACAACCAATAGGCCTCCCTACCCCACATATCAAAACATCATCCAAAGCTCGCATCAAAACACAAGCAACATGAAAACAAACAACATATCAACTGGGATCTTGGCCCTTAAACAAGTAAAAGGGTAAACCAGAACCCTACAAGGAATTCTCTTTTATCAAACAACCAGTTCTTTAATCTATCTTGAATTAACCGATTCATTATTCATAGGTTATAACATTAGAAAACCTAAACAGTAAGCTATCACAAATTGATTAAACATTCTTACTACATCAATTTTATTAACATGAAATTACAATAAAAACAACTAGATTCATTTACATGCCTCTTTATCATTATACAATCATTTTTCAATTAATTACAGCTTTATGTTCGTTACCAATGTCCATCAAGAACAAAAATAAAAAAAAATCTAGAATAGATATCAGACTATCTTGAAAAACAAGAGGCAATAACATACTATCGATATCAATTTATTTATCTAGTTCAAATATTTAATATGTCAATTTCATTGTGTCCTAATGGGATAAAACATGATAACTTTATAGTCGCACATAGAATAATAGAGAAGCAATGATTCCCCTACCTCAAATAGTTCTTGACCTTATTTATATGAGAGTGAGCCACACAAAAGGTTACAATCTCCTCCCCCTGTGACAACTATATCAACCCGAGGATACAGAGACAACACCACACCAGTGACCACCCAAGAAAAGTCCATTAGATACGTGGAGATGGATTTACATAAAAGGGAAAGGTGAAAAGGAATGAAATGAACCCAAAATAATGACAATAGATCATTCCTTATAGCGAAGATTGATTGATACTGCTTGGTTACATCAAAAACCACGGAGAACCAATCTAATGAGGAAATTTGGATCGCACAACTGCTACAAGAAGGAATTTAAGGTTCGAGCATCACACACCATAGAACAAGAAGGATAACTAGGGGGAATATATCTCATACCTTTAGAGGATTTAACAGATTATCAGTTTCAGATACGCTAGATTTTCAATTAAAATCGGATCACATTAAACCTTGTGGTTTGACCATGTAAAAGCTTCCGGAGCTGTAAGAAAATTAATATATGAGTTATAAAATTTTAATAGGCCTTAGATTCCTTAAAATGAGGATTTAAATTAATTTTATGTCAAAGGAAACATCAAAGGGGTGAAACTGTGGGAAGTTGGAAACGCTGTTCATGAACTCAAAATTTGGCCAAGGAAAACAGATGTTGCAGTTGGAACCTCACCGTTCTGGAAACACTATTCACAAAAGGCTACTGTTGGGACTATTCACATCGGTATACCATTAGAACTGTTCAGATAAGCTTATCTTTAGAAATTTTCACAAGGCTACCATTGGAACTGTTCACATCGGGCTACCATTGGAACTATTCACATAAGCCTACCATTGGAACTGTTCATTTAAGATTACCTTTGGAACTATTCAGAAGGAAACCGTTGGAACTGTTCAAATAAGCCTACCGTTGGAATAGTTTACTGGGCTACCGATAGAACTATATACATAAGACTACAGTTGGAACTGTTCACATCAGGATACCATTGGAACCGTTCACATAAGCCTACCATTGGAACTGTTCACATAAGCCTACCGTTGGAACTATTCACAAGGCTACCATTATAACTATTCACTTAAGCCTACCATTAGTACTATTTAAAAGTATACCATTGGAACTATTCACATAAGGTTGTTTTTTAAACTTTTCACAAGGCTACCATTGGATATGCTCACATAAGCCTACTATTGGAACTATTCACAAGGATTCCATTGGAACTGTTCACATAAGCCTACCGTTAGAACTGCTCACAAGGATACCGTTAGAACTATTCATATAAGCCTACCATTATAATTTTTCACATCGGGCTACCATGGGAACTGCTCACATAATACTACCAATGGAACTATTCTCATAAACCTACCGTTGGAACTGTTTACAAAGCTATCGTCGAAACTATTCACATTATCCTATCATTGGAACCGATCACAAGGCTACCATTGGAAGTGTTCAAGTCAGTCTATTTTTGGAACTATTCACATCGGTCTACCATTGGAACTGTTCACATTTTTCAACCATTGTATATTTTCACATTGGTCTACCATTGGAACTGTTCACATCAGTCTACCGTTGAAACGGTTCACATCGGTCTACTATTGGAATTGTTCACATTAGTCTACCATTTGAACTGTTCACATTGATCTACCATTGAAACTGTTCACATATGTCTACCATTTTAACTATTCACATCCATCTACTGGTGGATCTATTCCTGGCGGTCACCGCTGGAACTGTTCATTGTATTGGAAATTTTGAAAAGTGTTGGGGATAAGTCACCTTCACCACCAGAACACCTCAATCACTAGATTTATGGATAATAATGGAATTGAGATGTCTGGGCCATTACATCAGATACCTCACCAAATATTCTTGTCCTTGAGAATTCAAAACCCACCCAAATGGAAACCAAAATGGGGTATGAACAACCGCCCAATGAGATTCCACTCAAAAGAGAGCAAGCCGCAAGAAGAAAACAAATAAATCTATCTCATAAACACTAATGTTCTACTACCACAAAGAAAACATATATTTTTAACATGAAAAGAGTTATACATCAAACTACACAGGGTACAGAGCACTTATCCGTGACTCACGTTCCCATGTACTCTCCTCCATGCCACCATGTCACCTCAAGACATGAACTTAGGGGATAGAATGCCCATACAACACCTTCTCTTTATAGTCTTGGATCTCTAAAGTCTGCTCCTCGAAGGTCGCACCACCATCATCATCGATCTCTCTCCAATTGACGATGTGTGATTCATCATGAACATAATGACGGAACTTTGATACATTGAAAACATCATGTATCTGGATCATATGTGGGGGAAGTTCTATCTGATATGCCACAACTCTAACATGAGTCAAAATCTTTAAAGGACCATCAAAAAAGAGAGAAAGCTTACTCCTATGACTGAACCTTCACTTACCACGATGGGGAGTCACCTTCAGAAACATGCGATCCCCAACATCAAACTCTAAGGGTCTCCTCATTTGATCGCTATGAAGTGGGATTATTTTGTTAAATGATCCACTTCCATCCAAATAGCGTTATTTCCTCCATGATATTGATGTAAAACAGTAACAAAGTCCATTGAGATGTCCTCCAACATCCACATGGGACCATCTAATCCCGGGAGCAGACCACCAGGAACATGGTGTTTGGCCTTCATCTTCTGGAAGACCAAACATCGAGACACAAAATATGCAACTACACGCTTTAGCCAAAGCCACCGAAACAGATTCCTCAAGGATCGGTACATATTTTTCATGCCAGGATGCACCGCTAAAGGTGAACTATGGAACTCTCTGAGAACTGTCTCATGCATGGCCAAAGGAACAAATAGCATTTTGTGATACAACTCTTGGTGTTGTTCATTCTCAGACCAACAATTAGGGGCCTTGACAAAAACAACTCAGTCTATCCAGACCTCTACCTCAAGATCCCCCAACTGGGACACTTCAACCTACTGCATTAGAGATGACTACACCGTCATCTAAAAAAGACAACCTTCTCCACCCAACTTCTCCCATATCCTGATGTAATGCCAAAAGTTCTTCCATAACTCTCCAGGAATCACCATATTCATGCACTGCAGAACTACGTGACATCCTTCTCATGGAATTAGCTACAACATTACTCTTTCTAGGGGTATATGATATTTTGAATTCGTATTCCTGTATTAACTCCATCCACCGATGTTATCGCAAGTTTACGCCACTCAAGGAGAAGACATACCATAGGCACTAATGATTGTTGAAAACCAAAAATCGGTTTCCAATGAGGTAATGTCTCCACATCTTCAAAAAAACACCACGGATTTCAACTATAGATTAGTAGTGGCATAGTTACATTCTTGAAAATGCAACTACTGATACCCATAATAAACAACTGATATCTATTGCATCAGAACACTGCCTAACCCCAGATGTGAAGCATCGTATAAAACATCAAACTGAACTCCCTCTACAAGATGACAATGAACTAGAGAACTTACTAATTTCTCATCCAGATGCACTAAATCTACCTTAAACTGATCCTTCCTCATGAACTCCTAATCCTACTTGGTCAATGCCATCAGGGGAGTCACAACCCTAGAGAAATTGTTTAAGAACCTCTTGTAGTAGCCTACAAGACAACAAAAACATTGCACCTCTTCCACAATCTTGGTGGCTTCCCAAGGCACAACTGATTCAATCTTTGATGGATGCACAAATAATCTCTACTGGGACACAACATGTCTTCTGAAACTGACTTCTCGATCCCAAAACTCACACTTCAACAACTTCCCAAATTGTTGATGTTGACTATGATCTCCTAAAATTGTGTATAGATGCTCGGCATGCTCTTACTCATACATTAGGTACACAGGGATGTCTTCAATGAAAACAACCATGAAATTATCCAGGAAATCACGGAACACGGCGTTCATCAATCCCATGAAGAAATTTGGAGCATTTTACACCCCAAATGCAATTACAACGAACTCGTAATTCCCATGACAAAAATGAAAAGTAGTCTTCGGTATATCCTCATCCTTCACATGCATATGATGATATCATGACCACAAGTTGATCTTTGAGAACCAACTTGCACCTTTCATTTGATCGAATAAATCATCAATCCATGGAAGTTGATATCAATTCCTCAATGTCACTTTGTTTATGTAACAATAATCCATTCATGATAGAAAACTTTCGTAAAACTTCTCCCTGAACAAACCGGTACACCCCATGGTGACACACTTGACTGAAAAAACCACACTATAACAGACCATCAAGCTATATTTGATTCTATCATAACTCATAAGGGGCCATCCGATATGGAGAAATAGAGTTAGTAGAGGCTCTTGGTTGTATCTTGATCCCAAACATGATCTCTTGTCGAGAGGGTAATGCTACAACCTCTTCTAGAAAGCTATCATAGAACTCTTTTATGAACCCAGGAAAAGCCAACTGTTGTACCTCAGAAGAACTCAGTATCCGCTCATCCATCAATGATGATAAGGATAGAACATGCCTCCGACCCATTTGAGGGACTCGCTCGCCTACAAACACCATTGTCTCTCCATCTGCATCGAAGAACATATCATGCCTCCTAAAGTAATCCATGATAGCCTGCACTGAATATAAAAAATCCATTCCAAGGATAAAATCATATGGTTGTATCTGTAAACATAATAAATCTACACAAGAGCAGTGTTTCCCAAGCACTATCTCATAGTCTCTACATACTTCAAACAAGTCAGCTCGACCTCCAAATATCGTAGTCAATGCAAGGGGCACTGGAAGCCTCTCTACCTCATGTCCCAAATCTTATAAAATGGTAAGTGATATAAAGGAGTGTGTCACTCTTGAATCAAATAAGGCATACACCCAAGTAGAAAACAAGAAAAGGGTACCTCTAATGGCGTCTAGATCACCTGGCGCTGGCAACGCTAAAGCATGAAGCTAACCACAACCTACTACACTTCCTCTATGACCCTGATGATAGCCACCACCACATCTATGCTATGATCTCCAAGGACGGAGAGCATCACAGGGTTTCCCTCTAACAACCACATCATCCCTATGCTGATCCAAAGCGAGTGAAACCTACTACTGCTGCCTCGGCTGGAACTACAGCAACGGAGGGACCTAGAGCAGAACACCTAGTGCACAATGACTTCTCTAAAAGGTTGGGCACTCCCGCTACTAATGACCTAGACCACCACAAGAAAAATAAGCTTTTGATCCCTTGGCATAGGCCTGAGAGCCACTGCCTCCAGAGAAACATGATGTGGAGGGTTGAGACCAACCCCTAGCTGAACAGAACCTCTGCTTCCCTGAAAACCGGGAACCCTAGACCGCATCTATGTTTTGTGAGGAATCATGAATACTCTCTTCTAATGAATATCATATTCTAGGCAATGTCCTATTGATGAACTCTTCCCTTGTGAGTACCTCATGCTATGTCTTCTGCATAAATGGGGTGACCTGGTGATGGATCTCTGGACGCAAAGCCTCCTCGAAATGACTTGCCCTAGCCTCCTCATATGCAAACAGGTCCGAAGAAAATTGTAAAAGGTATATGAAATGGATTCCAAACTTTCACACACTGGAGCTCCCCTATTGAAGGTTATGAAACTCTTGGAGACTGGACGCCTTCGCTGTTGAATAATGAAACTCAACTCTAAATATGTCTTGAAACACCTCCCATGAGATTTCTGACTCCTCGTGATCTCTAAGGAAAAAAGAACCACTACAGCCTCACTGTTCCATGCAGCATCGTCTCAACCAAAGACACCCAGTTCTCCTTCAGAGCATGGATCGAACTAAAGCCTATCTCAACATCGTCCAATTGTCTTTCATGAATGCATCTGAAATGGATCCCTCATAGTTCTATAGACTCTGGTGCTGAAATTATCAGAGTGTCCTACTCTATGTGTCATTGTCGTCAACCTCAACCCTACGGTGTTCTACTGGCATAGCCTGCTGGACATCTTCTCCAGGAACCAGACGAGGATGTCGACCCGAATTCATTCATTATAAATAAAAAAAAGTTGGAGCTCCTAAACTTGGAATGTAGAAGACTCCTAATTAATTATTATTTTTTCTTTTATTAATTTTACGTTTGCATATCCCAAGGTCTACCCATTCAAACATAGGCACATAGAAGAATGACGCATGTTCATTTCCTACGTCTCTACCCTGCAACTATTATCACCTCTTTTCGTAGCTATTTTAAAAATAAAAGTATGTGCATCATATCACGTGGGGGGACCTAAACACCTATGTCTTAGCTATTATCTAGTGTTTACATAACTTTTTAAACATGATTGACACCATTTCCCTACCAAACAATCCTACCTCACCTATGCCTAACACCAAACTCTATCCTACCCCTCAACCAAACCTCTGATACCACTTTGTCATGACCCCCTCCTCACAAGGTGTACCCCTCACAGGTCGGCAATGTGATTTTGAAGATAATGACCCCTGATTCCCACCACCAGTAGTCCCTGAGATGACAACTAGCACTGGGGGTATAGTAAACACACAAATGGGAGGCAGTACCCTCTAAGAGAAAAAATGAGGAAGAGAGAGATAAGATGGAAACCAACCAACTCTGAGTCATAAAAAATATAAAATAAATCCCATGTGCACATATGTAATGTCATGTGAAACTACTACAACTAAAAGGGTAAGACTGCAAATACCAAAGGAATGTAAAAACAACAGCAACCATAAGCCCGGATAACTCTTGCAACCCCATGCTAGTAGAAACTAGCTGGATCAACAAACGTCTCCATGTGACCTGAAAATAGGTTACATATACATAGGTTGAGTATAATAGTATACTCAGTAGGATCCTCCCTAGATCCCCTCGTTCAAATCTAAAGAAATAATGTTAAATCATAGTGTACAACATGTGAATCTAACTAGTCACCTAAATGGGAATATTATGTTCCTAGCCTCACTATGGGAACTCTCACCATGTATCGCATACACTAGTATAAATTATAATAAAGAATATCAAGGGTACACCGCTACTATATCCTCACTAGTTTTCTACTTTTCCCCAACGTCGCATGTCCTAAGAATCTCTCTCCAAAATGATTTTCCCATATACAGATGGGTGAAGCACCACAACATGAACCTCGAGGAAAAAAACCACCATAACTTTATAATAAAAGTAAGAAGGTTGTTTCTGAGAGCCACCATAGCTCTCATAATGTGTATCATACATCGAGAATTCTACATCATGCCATTACAGCCCACATACCGAGTAAGGATCCTCAAGCCATCATAGTCACTACATGTTACACCTATAGTAGTCCATAAAAAACTATAACCAGAATATATGTGTGTGAATAACCACAAGACATTACATCCCTCTTCCCACATATATGAGGAACACTAACTGTTGTGCATACCGTCACAAGTAACTAGCCTGAGAAGAGAGCAGGGCCAAAGGGGGAAGTCGGCCATCTATCCTCCCACCATATTGTTGGGGAAAACATCCCCCCCAATGTCTTAGAATCGCCAGGGTGTCCATTTCCATAATGGGGTGGAGTATAGTATATAAACACAAAAGTTAAAGAATATAATATAGATCACAACCACCCTATGGGAATAACCTAGTCATAGACTCAACTATAGCTAACGTCTCTCGGACTCCTGGCTACCACTTCTCAGAAAAGGTATCCTATAATCACATAATCATTTAAAGAGCTCTATTACATTTCTTCATTCCATTTTTATAAATTTCAAATTACGTACATTAATTATTTAAACATTAATTAACTATTAACAATTTCTGAATTATATTTCATTAGCATCACACCCAAATTACACTATTCCTATAAATTTCAACATCACCATTGTGTCCAAACAAGATCCAACCCCATGGGTTAACATCATGTATTCAATCATTTATTTACAACATTATTACTTTCCCACATTCCTAGGAATTCTAGAAAAACATTATAAGCTACTAAACAGAAGGGGATCAACACGGTGACTCGGTGGACTACTCATAAAATATTTTCCACCAATAGAAAGAGTATAGACCCATCCTCCCTTGGGAAGCTAAACATAGAAATCTGGTGTCATACCCCACACATTTTCTCCCCATTTAGAAAGAGGGTAAGAAAACCACCTGCCTTGAGTAGTGGAGAATGTAAAGATGATAAAAACCCAATAAGAAATAGCAGGCATCAAAACATTCACATCCAACCCATTAAATCATCTCCAGTGTCCTCCCAGACACCCACAAGTATAAACTGATGCATCTTTCCTCTCTAGGAATTAATTATTCCTATAACCAATAGGCCTTCCTACCCCAAATAACACAAAAGCCTTCAAGGATCACATCACAACATAGAATCAGGAAGAAAAACATCATATCAATTGGCCTCTTGGCCCTTAAACAAGAAAGAGGGTAACTAAGGACCCTACAAGGAATTATCTTTTATCGAACAACCAGTTATTTGATCCATCTTGAATGAAACAATTTATTATTCATTGGTTCTAACATTAGGAAACCTAAACATTATGGTATCTCATATTGATTAAACATGCTTATTGCATCATTTTTTTAGCATCAAATTACAACAACACTAACCATATTCATTTACATGCCTCATTATATTTAGCCAAAAAAATTCAATTATTTATAGCTTTATGTTCAGTACCAATTTCCATCAAGAATGAAAAGCTAACAAAGCCTGCATAGATATCAAACTATCTAGAAAAACAAGAGGTAAAAACATATGATCGATATAAATTTATTTATCTGGTTTAAATATTTAATATGTAAATTTCATTGTGATCCAATGGGATAAAACATGGTAGCTCTATATTGGCACGTAAAATAATCGAGAAGAAATGATTCACCTACCTCAAATAGTTCGTAATGTTATTTATAAGAGAATGAGCCACACAACAAGTTATGATCTCCTCCCCCGTGAAAAATGTATCCACCCGAGGATGTAGAGACACCACCACACCAGTCAACACCCATCAAAATTCCATAGGGAACATGGATATAGAATTCCCTAAAAGGGAAAGGATAAATAGAAGGAGATGAACCCAAAATAATGATGGTAGACCATACCTTATATCAAAGATTGATTGATACTGTTTGGTTTCATCAAAAATAGTGGGGAATTAATCCAAAGAGGAAATTTTGATCACACAACTCTTAAGGAAAAGAATGAAAGGTTCGAGCATCTCACACCAGAGAACAAGGAGGAAGAACTAGGGAAGAATATATCTTTTACCTTTATAATATTTAATGGATCATCATTTTAAGATATGCTGGATTTTCCATTAAAAGTGGATAACATTAATCAACATGTTTTGATCAAGGAAAATCATCTCGAGCCTTAGGAAAATTAATATAAGAGCTATGGCATTTGAATCGGACATAGATTCCTTAAAACAAGCCTTTAACTGCATTTTACGTCACAGGAAATGTAAAAGGGGAAAACTATAGGAAGCTGGAAACAATATTCATGAACTCAAAATTTGGAAAAGGAAAATAGAGGCTGTAGTTAGAATCTCACTATTCTGGAAACATTGTTCATATAATGCTACTGTTGGAACTGTTCACATAAGCCTACCATTGGAACTGTTCACATCGGGCTACCATTGGAACTTCTTACAAAATCCTATTATTGTAGATGTTCACATAATCCTACCATTGGAATTGTTTACAAGACTACCATTGGAACTGTTCACATAAGCATACCGTTGAAAGTGTTCACATCGGGAAACCGTTGGAACTGTTCACATAAGACTATTGTTGGAAATGTTCATATAAGCCTACCATTGGAACTGTTCACAAGGGTACCATTGGAACTGCACACATAAGCCTACTGTTGGAATTGTTCACAAGGATACCGTTGGAACTGTTCACATAAGCCTATTATTGGAACTATTCACAAGGCTACTATTGGAACTGTTAACATAAGACTTCCATGGGAACAGTTCACAAGGATACCGTTGGAACTATTCACATAAGCCTACCATTGGAACTATTCACAAGGCGGCTGTTGGAACTGTTCACATAAGCCTACCTTTGGAACTATTCACTAGGCTACCGTTGGAATTGTTCACATAAGCCTACCATTGGAAATGTTCTCAAGGATACTGTTGGAACTATTCACATATGTCTATATTTGGTACTGTTCACAGGGCTACTATTGGAACTGTTGACATCGGTCTTGTAACACCCCAAATTTTGGGTATCATATAATGATGACACTATGCATTTCACTTTTTTTTGAAGTCTTATTAACCAAACAAAAATTTAAAGGACAAACATAAGTCTCTTTATTTAATTAAAAACACCATAATGTTTACAATACACTGAGATGAATAGACTAAACATACTAACCAAAAATACCTATTAAAACTCCTTTTAGAAATACTGGAAGACCCCCAATCACCACAACGAGGTCTGATAAGTAAAGGAAGTCCTTCTAGTCAACTAAATAAAAATAATCACCACTATGATCATAAAAACCATGCTAAGCATCAACGGAACAGGAAGCACCATCTTCCTTTTTATGTGTTTTTGGACACCATAAGGTTTGGTTTTATTGGACACTTTTTTGACCGTTGCTCTAGTGACCGTTGGAAGCCAACAATTATAATTATATCCATTGAACCTTTTTAGGATAATTGAAATTAGTTAAATGTTAATTTGTTTCCAAATAATTGAGTTATGATTAATTTTATAATTAATCAATCTTTTATGAACTCTAAAAGTATATGGTTTAAAACTTTGTTTCACCCATAAGTGATTTGGAAAAGTATTAATAAATTAAAAACACATTGAAAATATTTTCAAATACAATGTCAGGATTTTCATTACATAAATAATGTTATAAACTATGTTTAAATTTCTGCAAGTTAAATTATTTTTTGATTAAATTATGTTTTCAATGACACTAGCACAAAAGTTATCATATATGTTTATTAAAATATTTTTTAGAACTTTTTTCTATTAAAAGGGTTAGTGTTCCTAATTTTTGAAATACTTTTAACTAGGACATAGTTTAGGTAGTATCCATTAATGTTAAAGAATATGAATTAATTATAGTTTTATTGAATAGTTTGTTTCTTATTCATTAAACTTTTTTAGTGTAGATTTTACAAAAACAATTGGCCCAGTATGGCCAGCCCTTTTGGCTAGGGCCGAGGGAGGCAGCTCACATGAAGTGGCTGAGGCTGACCCTCATCCCCAAGCCATGGTCGACCCGAGCTCGGGAAGGGGTTCCCCATAGGGCACTTAGGAGCGATCAGGAGCACGTAGGCACACCAGTGCGGGCATGAGGCCTCGGCGGGGTCTGGGTAGGCCGAGGCCTATGGGCGGGATCCCGTGTATAGGGCCCCCCTCATGGGTGCTATGTTTTTTCTAAGCACTCTATGGGAGGCTCGGGGTTATATGGGAGGCAAAAACCATGCTCCGTTTCAATGTGGGAAGCACTTTTTCGGGCAAAACATGATATGGACCATTAGATCATGTCGCGCATGATCTATCCCACCCATTTCCATTAAAAAAACACAGATATGTCTCATCCATTGTTTCAATGAAGGGATCGATCTAAGCCATCCGCTTTTCCCCGACGTTTCCCCTAGCGACGTCGTCTTCTTCCTCCACACATGGGTTACCACAGTAACCCTACTCCATGATTCTTGTTGCACCTATGACTACCAGGGACCCCCATGTCTCCTCTTTTTCTTAAAGCACGACACCCCCCATTGAATGCAATTTATGTGGGTACATTTTACGTGGAATTTGGTGTGTGAGATTTTTCTATATAAATAACTGAGACCTCTTGGTTCTTCTCCCCCATTCAGGTCTCTAGTGAACCCTGGAAAATCTTTCTCTTGTCCTCTTTCTCCAAGATTAAAGGTGAGGGTTTATTTTTTCCTTCTCTTGCATCTTCAAGAGTATATACACTTATATTTTCATAAAGTATATACTTATAACATTATGGCTCATACCAAACATTCTTCAATATTGGTTCTAGGCCTTCCGGTTCTCTTGCGCTCAAATGTCATAAAGAACGAGAAGATTATACCTTCCCTCATTTTTTTGTTTTGAAAATACATATATATTGTTGGTTATATGTATATATGTCGGTTATAAGTATGAATGGTAATGGCCTTTCTAATTTGGTTATATGTATGACGTTTGTGTATAAAATTTCCTGTGTTGCACATGTTCACATATGCATGTTTAAGAAAAATGTATATACACATATAGTTGGAAAATGTAATATATTTTTTCGGGTTTTTGGTGTTCAAATGGTGTAATGGACGTAAGGAGTATTATGAATTAGTGTTTGGTGTTATGTTATATATATCTATAAATATATATATATATTTATTTATAAAACATTATATTTTAAATATCTCTACAGGTCAGTTGAGACTCCTCTTATAACAGAGCCTAAATCCTTAAATTTGGTAATTTTTTTATATTAATAATTTATTAATTGTTTATCAATCCTTAAGACATGATATATATTTATATATGTACTTATTTGGTCATGAGTACTTCGGTTATATATATATATAGGATTGGACTTCCCCTCTCTATTTTTGTGTACAGGCCCACAAACACCCCATCCATTATGTTGAATATATATATATATATGGGAAATTTTATGTGTGTTTGGTTTTAATAGAATTATATGGGAATATTTTTTTATGAACAAAAATTTCATGACTAAAGAAATTACCTACCCTATATAATATATTTTTAACTTATACCTTTAGGGGGTTAATGCACATGGATGTGCCACTCCTCTAGTATGAATTTAGTTATATAAATATACATTTTATGATGCATGAAACTTTATTATACCTATTTCTGAGGTCTTTACACTTTAAGTCTCGAGTTTCGGTGGAGTGTTAATACATAAGAAATAGAATGTGAAACAAAACGTACATCCTCGTTTAAGAGTAACTTATTTGTTTTTTTCCTATGTTTTAAATGATATTGCTTATAGTGGAGATTCATGATTTCTATCATGGACATTATTCAGTATTATGTAATGACTTAAAAAAATTGAATGTTTTAGCATATCCAAGCTTAAAACCGTACATGAGATTTTTGGTTCACCTTTGTAATTAAATGGATCAAAAATTTTTAGAATTTCAAGAACAAACTTGCATGAATAAATTCTAGTTTTCTATTCATTAAGTACCATAGATTTCAATGTATGTTCCATAATCTTCCTTTCTTCTTTCATTTTAATAACGGTCATGTGATTGTTAGCATGGTTTTTAAACATCTAGATGCCTCCCTCACTTAAAAGATATGCAATTCAACTACTATGACCAACTATGAATGAATTATTCAATATGGTATGGGAAATCATGAATATAAAACCCAGTTTAATTAATGTATTAATTTATGTGGCTCACATGAAAGTAAAGACATATTAAGGGTGCGCCCTAATCTGGCTCCAATGAATTGGGTAACGAATTAATCTCTATAGATGACAAGTTTTACGATACCTTGGTGAATAACCTTGGTAATTTTTGTGACACCATGGGGATGGACCTTGGTGATATGTTCATGAATGTCTAAATGAAATATTAAATCCACATATTCAAGTCATGTTACAAGTTCTTTTCAAGATCATATGCCTATTCTTTCACTACTCATGTCCTTATGTTTTTATCAAGTTCATATTGATGTCATAAGTAAATGTTTTGTGCATGATTCCTGTAAAATAGTGACCAACATATGAAATTGAATTTATTTCCTTCACATACAACTCTGATTAAGTACTAATCTTATCATTTTAATTTGTGCTTAGACATTCATACTTTATACATGTTCTAGATATCCTTTAATAACTTTTTTTTTAAAATTTCCTAATTGATTCATGTATTCCTGGAAAATCATTGTTGAGAACTTTTATGTTATGTTACATGTGTTACAGTTTTCTATAAGATAATGTTCTTTGGATATGTTTTTAAAGAATGTTTTAAAAAGTTTCATTGGTTTATTTTAAACGTTTTACTGGGCTTTCTTATGCTTTCTCTACGTTTTGAATTTAAACATTTCATCTAGACACTTTTATCCGATGAAAAATGTCTGAAGTTACCGGTTTCCCAGAGCCCGAACCCAACTCGATCCTCTATATGGGATTTGATGTGTTGTTATCAGTGCATATTTTTGTTTCAAAATGACACATCATGTTTAGAAGGAATCGGATATTGGTTTTCTGGGGTTAGGTCCTCACAGTTGGTATCAGAGGGTTCAGTTTGGATAATTCTGGAAACCCATATTTGAAACAAAGAAAAATATACTTCAGCATTACTAAAAAATGAGTTTCCTTAATTTTTATATGGAAAACCAAGGTACTAATATTTTTTCTCTCCCCACTGAGGCCCAAGAGGCCATTGTGTCTTTATCTAGCAGAGATAATTTTCTTAACTATGCCCATATCTGCAAGACATGCAAAAAACTTTACAACGTTTCAAACTCACCATGGGTGCTTTGGCTACACCAGGGGTTAGGATTGGATTACCTCCTTATGATTATGACCCAATTTCCCTCCTATGTACGTCGGGGAAGGTACCATGAGGGACTTTTCTAGGTGTTCACGGTAGGTGAGTAATTTGGCAATATGGCCCTTGACAATTTTCATGAATCTTCTGTTGTCGGTGACCTCCGAGCGGCCTATCATTGTCAAATCATGAACTACGGATTCTAGGGCCAGTTGTTGGACTTCAGAATATTAGAAGATGAGTCCACCTGACTGTCTTGCAGGAAACAAGTATATTTTGACGTCTCCCAACCTTATACCCCTCATGATATACTCAGGAGATGTTACATGTTCCCCCATGAGTTTAACCCTAAATGCTCATCTTGTGTTTGTTTTGAGGAGATAGGGAGTTTTTGTTCTCTATGTGGAGTTCATTTAGTATGTCATTAGGTGAAACTCAAGCACTGATTTTTAGGAATAAACTTGTGTTTATTGAAGTATTGTCTTTCACATTACTATCTTTTCTTTTTTATACTTTTGGATGGATTTCAAGTTATTAAACTCTCATCTTAAACTTTCAAATGGAAGAAAAAACCCACATGTTATCCCTTCCTACTGACATACTAGAGTTTATCACAATAAAAACCTGTGAAGAGGAGTACTTTCCCTTCACAAACCTTCAAGGAATGTTCAAGCAATTGTTTGAGGTGAAAAATTATTTGGATATTTGCCGCACCATTAAAGGGAATACTTCCATCTACTACCAAATAGGCTTAGCATAATTGCTTGACCGTAAGTGGAGGGGAAAATACCATGAAATGCTCTTCTTGTGTTTCGCCCTATGCTAGAACTACACATCATGAGTAAAACTTCAAGAGGGTGCTTTATAGAGAAATGTTTGTGTGACCAACATGTACCACCTCTTCAACATTATCTTGTACGACAATGTCTATTACTTAGAAGTTCTCGAGCAAGACTTAATTCGTTAAGTTCTTCATACGTTGGTCTATATGTACATTTCCAAACATTGTACCGTTCGAGCCTCCCTTTGGAATCCCTAGTGTTCGGTGCATAAGTTAAACCCCTTCTGCCTGAAGTGTATCTGGATCAGAGAACCAGAGGAGTTGAGCATCAATTTGGGCGTTCTGCTAAACTAACCTGATGATCCTCTACGATGGGGGTTATGGTGAAGTCATCGGAGAACCTTTTGGTTTTATGAAATAAATTGTGAGGATGCAATTCTCTGAAGGGGGAAAATATAACACCCTGAATTTTGGGTATCATATAAGGATGATACTATGAATTTTACTTTTGTTGAAGTCCTTTTAACCAAAAGAAAATTAAAGGAAAAACATAAGATTCCTTATTTAATTAACAGTACTGTAGTGTTTACAATACACTGAGATGAAAAGAGTATACATACTAACCAAAAATACAAATTAAAACTCTATAATAACTACTGGACGACCCCAAATCACCACAATGAGTCCCAGTATGTAAAGGAGATCCTTTGAGTCAATGAAAGGAAAAAAACATCAAAACTATGATCATAGAAACCATTCTGGGAATCAACAGAATGGTAAACACCATCTTCCTCCATATGAGTTTTAGGACATCGTACGGTTTGGTTTTATAAGACAATTTTTAGACCATTTCACTACTGATAGTTGGAATCCAATGGTTATAATTATAGAAATTGGACCTTGTTAGGATAATTGAACTTATTTAAATATTAATTAGTTTCTAAATAATTGAGTTATGATTAAGGTTATAATTAAGCCATATTTTATAAACTCTAAAAGGATATGGTTTAAAACTTCATTTCACCCTTATGTGATTTTGAAAAGTATTAATAAATTCAAAACCATTTGCAACTATTTTAAAATAAAATGTAATGATTTTCATTACATAAATAATGTTACAAACTATGTTTAAATTTCTGAAAATTGAATTATGTTTTCTATTATACTATCACAAAAGTTATCATATAGTTTTATTGAAATATTTTTTATAACTTTTTCCTATAAAAATGATTACTGTTTATATTTTTAGAAGTAATTTTAACTAGGACATATTTTATAAGTATTAATTAATGATTAAGAATATAAATTCTTTATAGTTTTATGAATGGTTTGTTTCCTCTTCTTTAGACTTTTTTTAGTATTTCTTTTAAAAAAACTTCCCCGCTAGGGACAGCCCTTTTGGATAGGGCCAAGGAAGGAAGATCCCATAAAGTGGTTGAGCCTGACCCTCAGCCACAAACCAAGGTCAGCTCGAGCATAGGCAGGGGTTCCCTAAAGGGTGCTCGGGAGCGATTAGGAGCGCGTAGGCGCTCCAGTGCGGGCGTGAGTCCGCGGCGGTGTCTAGAAGCCTGTGTATAGGTCCCCCTTCGTGGGTGCTCTGTGTTTTCGGAGCACTCGATGGGATGCTCGGGGTTATAAGGGAGGCGAAAACCACACTTTGTTTCAATGTGGGAAGAACATTTTTGGGAGAAATGTGATCTGGACCATTAGATCACGTCACACACGATCTAAGCCGCCTATTTCCTTTTAAAAAACATACATGTCTTTGCCCTTGGATCGATGGAGGGATCGATCTGGACCGTCCAATTTTCCTTGGCTTTTCCTCTAGCCACGTCGTCTTCTTCCTCAGTGCATTGGTTACACAAGTAACCAAACTCCATTATTCTTGTTGCACCTATGACCGTTGGGGACCCCCATATATCCTCTTTTTCTTCAAGCATGACACCCCACATTGAATGCAATGAAAGTGGGTACATTTTTCCTGGAAGGTGGTGTGTGAGCTGTTGTATATAAATAACTAAGACCTCCCTGTTCTTCTCCCCCATTAAATTCTCCAGTGAACCTCGGCTAGTCTCCCTCAAGTCCTCTTTCGCCGAGTCTAAAGGTGATGGTTTAGTATTTTCTTGTCTTTCTTCTTCAAGAGTATATAAAATTATATTTTCATAAAGTATATACTTATATCCTTGAGATTCAGACCAAACATTCTTCAATATTGAGTCTAGGCCTTCGGGTTCTCTTGTGCTCAAATGGCATAAAGAACAAGAGGATTATACCTTGCCTCATTTTATTATTTTGAAAATACCTATATTCTTTTGGTTATATGTATATATGTTGGGTTATAAGTATGAATGGGCATGGCCTTTCTACTTTGGTTATATGTATTATGTTTTTGTTTAAAAGTTCTTTCGTCGCACATGTTCACATATGCATGTTTTCAAAAAAAAGTAAATACAAATATAGTTGTAAAATGTTATATATTTGTTCAGGTTTTGGGTGTTCAAATGGTGTAATGGATGTAAAGAGTATTAAGCATTGGTGCATGGTGTTAATTTATATATATCTATACATATATATATATATATATGTTAATAAAACTTTGTATAATAAATATCTCTACGGGTCAATTGAGACTCCTCTTATAACTGAACTTGAATCCTTAAATTTCATTATTTCGGTATATTTATAATTTATTAAATATTTATCAAACCTTAAGACATGATATATATTTATATGTGTAATTATTTGTTCATGAGTACTTCAGTTATATATATATAGGAGTGGACTTACCCTCTCTATTTTTTGTGTACAGGCCAATGAACACCCCATCCATTATGTTGAATATATATATGTGTGTGTGTGTGTGTGTGTGTGGTAAATATTATGTGTGTTTGTTATTAATAGAATTATATGGGCAGATTTTTTTTATGAACAAATATTTCATGACTAAAGACATTACCTAGCCTATATAATACATTGTTAACTTATACATTTACGTGGTTAATGAACATGGATGTACCACTCCTCTAGTATGAATGCAGTTATATAAATATGTCTTGTATGATGCATGAACCATTATTATGCCCAATTCTGAGGTCTTTACTCTTTAAGTCTCGAGTTTGGGTGGACTGTTAAAACATAAGAAATATGATGTGAAACAAAACTTACATCCACATTTAAGAGTAACTTATTTGTTTTTCCCTATGTTTTAAATGATGATGCTTATAGTGGAGATTCATGCTTTCTATAATGGACATTATTTAGTATAATGCAAATAATTAACAAAATTGAATGTTTTAGCATGTGCAAGCTCAAAACCGTACTTGATATTTTTGGTCCACCTTTGTAATTAAATGGATGATATAATTTTAAGAATTTCAAGAACAAACCTGCATGAATAAATTCTAGTTTTTTATTCTTTCAGAACCTTATATGTCAATGTATGTGCCATAATATACCATTCTTCTTTCCTTTTAATAATGGTCATATGATTGTTAGCGTGGTTTTTAATCATCTAGATGTCTCTCTTAGTTATAAGATATGTAATTCAACTACTATGACCAACTATTAATGAATTATTCAAGAGGGTATGGGAAATATTCAATATACAACCCCGTTTAAGTAAAATATTGATTTATGTGGCTCGCATGAATGTAAATACATATTAAGGGTGCACCCTGATAGCGCTCCAATGCATTGGGTAAAGAATTAATCTCTAGAGATGATAAGTTTTATGATACCTTGGTGAATAACCATGGTAATTTTTATGACACCTTGGAGATGGACCTTGGTGATATGTTCATGAATGAAATATTGAGGCCACATATTCAAGTCATGTTAAAAGATCGTTTCAAGATGATATTCCTATTATTTCACTACTCATGTCCTTATGTTTTTATTAAGGTCATATTGATGTCACAAGTAAATGTTTGGGGCATGATTCATGTAAATTTGTTACCAACATATGAAATTGAAGTTATTTACTTCACGTGATACTCTGATTAAGTATCACTCTTAACGGTTTAATTTGTGCTTAAACATTCATATGATATACTTGTTCATGATATCCTTTACTTCCATTTTTTTAAATGTTCTTATTGATTCTTGTATTCCTGGAAAATCTTAGTTGAGCACTTTTAGGTTATTTTACATGTGTTACAGTTTTCTATAAGAGAATTTTCGTCGGATAAGTTTTTAAAGAATGTTTTCAAAAGTTTCATTGGTTTATTTTAAACCCCTTATTGGGCATTCTTATGCTCACCCTACGTTTTCAATGTAAAATTTTTAGGTAATAGCTTTTATCAGATGAAACAAGTCTGATGTTACCGGTTTCCCAGAGCCCAAACCGAACTCGATCCTCTGTATGGGACGTGATGTGTGGTTATTAGTGCATGTTTTTGTTTCAAAATGACACATCATGTTCAGAAGGCACCGACTCCTGGTTTTCTGGGGTCGGGTCCTCATAGGTCTACTACTTAAACTGTTCACATCGGTCTACCATTGGAACTGTTCACAACGGTCTACTGTTGGAGCTGTTCACATTGATCTACCATTGGAACTGTTCTCATCAGTCTACCCTTGGAACTATTCACATCAGTTTACCGTTGAAACTGTTAACATCAGTATACCATTGGAACTGTTCACATCGGTCTACCGTGTGAACTGTTCACATCAGTATACCATTGGAACTGTTCACATCAGTCTACCTGTGGAACTATTCATAGAGGTCACCGGTGGAACTGTTCACCGATTTGGAAATTTGGAAATGTTTTGGGGATAAGTCACCTTGACCACCAAAACCCCTCAAACACTAGATTTTCGCAGCGGAATAGACCAGAGAGGTCTGGGCCATAACAATTGGAGTTTGTAAAATTATGCCTATAAACAAAACATCATACATAATGTAAGAAATACATAAATCAAATCTCTTGAATGAACATACATATTGAGCATTCTATAAGTTATTTTTTATTTTAATTATTCTCAATTTCATATTATGAAGAGTGCTTCCAAATAGTGTAATGTTTCTCATTTTTACTATTTATATTAAGATTTACCATTTAAAATTTGTGTTTTAAAGATCTTAGAAATTTTCATTTTAACTTTTCTTACACTAATTTTATGTGATGAAGGTCATATGGGGATCTGAGACTTGATAAATTTCTAGCCATCTAGATTGAGGGATTCTGTGGTAAGGAAGATAGAGGTTAAATAATTCTTGTGTGTGAGGTGACCTATTATTGATAATTTTGGTTGAGGGAATACATTGGAAGATAGATTTTTTGATTGGTATAAATTTGTGGGTACCTTATGAAATGTTTACCATCATGGAATTCCTGGATTCATTTGATATATTGAGCATAAAAATTTTATTAAATATATATTTTTAATAAGTTCCTTTTAAAGGAATAATTGTTTTTCTAACCAATACTACATATTTTTTTTGAACATAAATTGTGTTAACTCTTTTACTGATAATTATTAAAATACTAATCACATTATTTATGTTCTGTTAACTATTTTTTATATAGTTTATAATTATGTAATTCTAATCCATTTATTTTATCATTAATTTGAAAATTAATTCAAAAAATTACCTGGAAGGATTAAAAATATAATTTTCACTTAAAACTATAATTCACCCCCCCCCCCCCGCTCCCACCCTCTTCTATTTTATTTCCCATCATATATTATAAAAAAATAATTATCAGACTAGGTATTTACCTTTATTCTAATATTTAGTAGGAATATTTTACTTTATCTAATTTTTTTTATTTTATCATATTTCCGACCCAGTTTCCTTACACTATCCATGCTAGTAGAAGAATTATTTTTATTTATGTAAGGAGTACTAGTTAAAAAACTCAAAAACATAAATCTGATTAGATAACTTATTTATACTGGAGTTTATTATGATTACTTTCATGATTTTATGAAATTATATATCATTAATATAGGATTTGACAATTTTTCACACTAACAAGAATCTATCATGTTCTAGAGAAGGATATTGTTAAATTCACTCATAATGAAAAACAAGAATATTAAGTAAATTTTAATATTCATAATAATTTATTGTGTTATATAATAGGAACATCTATTTCCATATATAGTCAAGAAAAATGGATTTTCGATTTTGGATGAAGTTTTATATTACCCATATTATAACATTCAATGTTTCTGAAGCTAATAAAATTATACTAAGAGCTGATTATTAATACATTGACTTTTATCCACGACAAATAGTAACCCAATTACATCAATCCATTATGAATATAGTAAATATCTTACATTATTTAGGTAAAAATAGTAATCATAAGATCAACTCATTGAAAATGATATTGATATTACTCTTAATGTTGGATTCCAAGTGGATTACAATTGATGATACTATAAATTTGACAAGGTAAGTCTAGATGACATAATTCAAACCCTAATGAAATATCATTGTAGACTTGTAGGAGAAGATGAAAATGTGAAAATAAATAATATGGTAAAAATCGCTTCTAATTTTGGTAACCTTAATTTAAATATCTTTAATACCTTTACTAACACTTCAAAATATCCTATTTCAAAAAGGATATGAGAGAATAAAGATCAAATTGATTTAAATAATAGTGATAATGGACATTATAAAAATGGAAGATAAATTTAAATGATTATTGGTAATTAAAATTTCTGGAATGAATATCAGAGAGACAATAATGAAAAAAAATAGTGTTTAGAAGTTATTTTCTATGAATATTATAATGAATGTAATATCAGACATAATTTTCCAAAACAATAGAGGGAAAATATTAATCCAATAAATTATTCTAAAAGAAAAAGAAATAAAATATTATAATAATTATATACTTGGAGAACTACTCAAGTTGAATATTTCTAAGATATTTTATAAAAATATGAAAAAATAGAATTTTAAAAAACATTTGAATTATATTAAAAGAATCCTAATAATGAAAAAAGATTCATGTAAAAATTAATAGTATATTATCATAAAATTTTAATTCTATATTATAAATTCAATTAAAATACTAAATATTATGTTCCAAATTCATTAGAAGATGAAAAATATAATCCATAAGATGTTTAAATTGTTAATTAATTAAAAAGTGAGTGTCATTTGTATATAATTCATAGGGGAAATCATCAGAATATGTGGTGTTTCTTTCCTTGGAAAAACATTATTTTCAAATTCATAGATGTTTAAGGACTTATTAAATACCATATCATCACGTGTTAGTTGTGTGATGAGGGATACCTTATGAAATTAAATAATGATAAATGTGATATTCATATTCTATATAGTAATTTTATTTTATCTTTGAATAGGCATAAAAATGTTTACACACTCAACTTATATGGTTTACGTCAACAAGATTTTCATTTTTTACTAGCAGCTATATATTTTCTTAGTTGTGGAATTTGAGATTAATACATTACAACTTTTTGAAAATATCAAAATATTAGAGAAAATGATGTATTCATGATTTATAGGAACATAATATTAATTCAACTAGAATTTTTTATCCTTGTCAATTTTGTACGAAACATAATTCATGTTTTAAATATAAAAGTGATTTATCAACTATTGCATATTTATTGTCATTGTACACAAGTTTTAATGATTCCAATAGAAACTAAAATTATTGGAGGAAAATATTGTGTGCATATCTTTTTTGATTAATATACTATATTTACTAGGGTTTATTGTCTCACATAAAAGTCTAATTCTCTTAATCATGTTAATATATTATTTCTTCTTTGAAAAATTAAAAAAAACAATTTTTACTATCCTAATGATCATTTTGGTGAGTTTTTAAACATTTATTTTGAATCTTTTAGTGATAAAAAAAGTTTTAATGATAATATTTCAACACCAAAAATATCATAGAAATACACTATTGTTGAATAAAGAAATAAAGTTCTCCCTAAAATTATTGAACATTGTTAAGTGGGTATGCTATTAATAATAATTTTTTGACAAAGGATATGTGTAGCATCCCATTACCCACTTTTAGTTAATTACCTTCTCTTTTTATTCCCAATATAATTTGGTATCTCTTTGGACTCCCAAGGATGGATAAATTCTTCTAATAAAATTTACCAAAAGTTATGAGATGTATTTTTTTTGAATTAATGTATTATAGGTATAAATGTGTGATATATTAGTGGGGTTTTTCCATAGTTTAGTGAATATCCAAGAGGGTCAGGGTTTTCCCATTAGAATCTCTAGTTTTTTATGTATATGGTAAATAAAAATATTTTTTAGGGAGTAAATTATTTTTAATATATTCCTTTCTCATTTCAAGAGCTGAGTACACATCATTAACAATTACACACTATGTAAAGAGTGCACACCATGTAATGTTAAAAAGAATGTTTTAAATACAAATTCAATGGGTTTTTCAGTATATGTGCAACATGTCGGTTACATAACTTGTAAATAAATTACATGTTCTGTAAATTTCATAGAAATGGATTTTAGGGCACCATATATGTGTTATGTTTATTAATTTAATGAACACCCTCTTCATCTCAACCTAGAGATCTCCTTATATGATTTTGGGAACCTCCAACACTTCTGGATCAATTTTTTTAGGCTTTGATCATTGGGGTTGTGTGTGATGTATTTATGGGATATTAATCATTTCTTGTTATTTTTTTCCTTTGATCAAAATGTCGTTAATTTATTTCATGGTAAGATTTTTTTGACTCGTGGTGATGTTCATCTTGTTTCATTCAATATTCGTTTTGTGATCTTGTTTCAAGTGTCGTTCCATAATTGGTTATCATGAAATAGATGTCCATTCTTGAGGTATGTTTTGATATTTCTTATTCAATAACATTTTTGTTAAATTTAATCAAACCTAATATCCTTTGACTAATTTTAGGTCCACCATTGTCATTGTTCTTTTCTTCCAATTAATGGATACCATTACGGGCATGTGTGGCCTCTGTTTGAGGTAGGTGGTTATGTATCTATCCTATGTTGGTGGAAATCATTTATTTTGTTTTTGATAAATTATTTTAATAAATGAAATTTCATAATTGAAAACTTTTGTGTGTGTGTGTGGAACTAGTTTTTTCAAAAAAAGATGGGTTTTCCTTAGTTTTTTTAAGTTAAATTGGTTTTTCAAAGCATTGAGAAATGGTTTTGTGAAATGTATTTAAAATAATGATATGGTTAAATGGTTTGGAAAATTGACCACATTAGAATCCTTTGGTACTTTTGTGGAAGGTGTAGTAATATGTGTCCTCTACTATCAGGTGGTTTTCTCATGGGGCTTTCCTATGCTCCATATGCCTTTTTTTATAGGGACTTATCAGACCTGTTGGGTGGGGATCACATTATGGGGTATTCTTCTACACTTTATAATTGATTAGTATGTTTATATTCATTATGTGCATGTGATTGTCTGCATTAGGTATGTGTATCCAAGCTATCCTGACCTAGTTTTATCCTTGGTGTAATGTTACCTCCGCTTATATTTTGAGATTATACTATTTTATTATAATTCCATGAATGTTAGATGGTATGTGATACCTACTTTGATTTGATATATATTTTTTGATATATTTATATGAAATTATTAGAAATGGATTTACCTTCTTTATATGGAGATGTGGAAAAATAGGAAAATTAAACATTTTTGTCATTATTTTAATATAAAAAACTGGTATATTCTATATCATACCTCGTTTTCTATAAATTTGAGTATGCATAGATTATTTATAAGATAATTTATATAGAACACCTGGTGGGACTCTTGTAATCCAATTAGATCACACCCTTTATTCCCCTTTCTCAATGCGTAGACTTAGTTATGTCATTCTATATAGGGAAAGGCAAGGCGTTATAGTGAGGATGTGATCTTTTCCATCAGCCAGGTTTTGGGTACATGGATGATGTGATGGTGGGATTTTTCCATGATATCCAATAGAGACTGTTTTATTAGCTATTGTGTTTATTTTCATTTCTGGAGGGACTTGTCTCTAAGAGACTATATTGATACCATCTCGGTTGTTCTCCTCTGTTTTTCTTTTTCTATTATGATATATATATATATATTCATATTTTCTTAAACTATTTCATTCTTCACATGTATGTGTATGTCATGTTGTATGCTTCAGGTTGGATGAAATCATTACCTCTACTTTTTTTGTTTCCCAGCTGCTAGACATCATCCCATGGGGATTGGGAACACCCATCAGGTACATGACTGTTCGAGTATGGTATTATTTTGGGAGTGTATTCCGGTCAGGTTTATTATAGATTATAATCAAATATAGTTTTCATCAAGATTCCTTGTATTAGGATGTATAGTATTCTAGAGATAAGATTGTCAGAACATGATTGTAATAAACTCTACCCCAGTTTCCCAAAGCGGTGGTTACTTTGTTACATTAGAATAATATATATGGAATCGCATCTAGAATGATCGAATAGTTTAGATATATTAGAAAAATAGAACTATTCATGATTCAAATATTACATTTAATAAATCATAAAATATATTTTTTATAGTAAATAAAATTATTCCCTCTAGCATATCCTTTCAAAATATTCATAGTACACTTCATGGATGACGAGGGAAAGGAAAAAAAATAAGGTTAAGCTCAAATTCTCATTAAGGGTTAGGTATTGAGAAAGTATCATTAATAAATAAGCATTACCAAAATAGAAAGGTAATTAACTGAACAAGCATTCTATTTAATAAATTTAATCTCATTATATGGTAAAATTTAATCATTATGTCATGGTATATGATTGAAAATAGATAACATTTCATCAATAACATAAGAACAATTTGAATTCATATATATTATCATTTTGAAAATATCATGGATAATAATAAATGAATTATTAATAATGGAAATGCATAATTATTAGATGTCATGTTTCATAGGTATATGATACATTTAACATCATGACCCTTCACAAGGCAGTTTAATCTCTATGGGTAAAACTCCATTTAATTTTTCCAACGTATTTTTCATGTGAGACTATTGATGCATCGATGGTATTTTATATATATGATCCCCACCAATTATTGAATGTATAAATAATTATCAATATATCAAATAATCAATTTATTTCATAAAACAATATTCCTTATCATGAAATATCCATATTTTTTAAAATATATGGATTTAACATTATTTCCACAATTATTTAAAAAAATTAATCATTATATATAAAAATTGTAAACGGATTAGTAAATAAACATATCCATGATTCAAGAATATGTATATTTAAGGTTAATGTATTTTTGATAAATGATTATCAGTCATAAATCAAAGGGTTAGTATGTACACCAAATCATAGAAATTTCGTGCATAATAATAAAATTTTCTTTAATGATGGAAAAATGAGATGAATTCCATTACCAATTTGCAATTAGTCGAATCGGATACCCGATGATTGTATAAAATTCTAAAAACATTAAATATCATGAGAAAAAATAAATTCCTGATATAACATATCAAATGGGAATTATAAAGACAACATATAATAAATAAATGTTGAATAATTCATGTGTCGCACATAAATAAAAATGAGACAAAAATCTCTTACATTGCACATTAATTTAATAAAATGTGATTTAACCTACAATATAATGGTTTAAATCATGTTATAACATTCAAAAAAACCATATTAATATCTATTATATCACATATGATCCTATTATATTATCTTATCATCTATTCATTAGTAATATTTCATTATTTTCACTATTTCAGTTGTAAATTAACTTGTTTTCTTTTTTTTCATGAAAGTATCAATTATAATGCATAGGATATACATCCATCATACCAATAATGATATAAATATAATATTAAATAATTAAATAAATTTTTATAACCATTATTGAATGGTAAAAATAGAAAATGATCCACATCAATTTGTAGAGACGGTAACTTGTACGTACACATGAGCGGCGATATCATTTATAAATGGTTGAAAGGATAATGAATTGGATTATATAATGATTTTATAGAATCAATATCATGTTTGATTATTATATATTTCTATTATTTTCACTATATAACAATATATTAAAAGTGGTGAAGAAAAATGAATTACATTGTTGTGTGGAGATGGTAAGTCGTACGTACACATGTATGGTGATTTCATATTTTATAGAATGGTTAAATAGTAGAATATGATTTCTTCATAATAATAATAACATTTAATTATTTATATGTTTTTTATCTATTATTTTGTTATATAATCAACACATTAAGGTATGTAAAAAATAAATAAACATGAAAGAGTCAGTAAAGATGATTAACTCTTCTTTAGAGAACATCCTTTAGATCTATTCATAGGGACATTGGAGTTGGTCTTTTAAGAGAAGAAAAACATCCACAAATTGTATAAAGAAGTTTTGAAGATAAATTTTCTGGTTTTTTTATCTGTAAAGAACAATGTGGTGTAAAGAAGGGGAATAAATTGTTCCCTTTTATAATTTAGGTAAGGAGAACTCTTGGAATTTCCAATAATAATATTCTAATATAAATTAATTTTCAATTCCAAATGTCTTAAATGTAATTTATTTATAATGTAAAAATATTATGGCTCGAATTAACCGTATAAAATATAATTTAAATATGTTTGATTATATTTCTACCCTTGAATTTTGGATTTAACCCTTATTAAACCCTTTTAACTCTTACCGTGTTAACATGAATTTTTACTCTTTGAGGGATAATGTAGTTACTATAAAATAATAAAACACCATTAAATAGAAAATGTATAAAATTTTAAACCTTATCCCAATATTTTATACGAGAATATTATTTTTTGGAAATTTGTAACATTTAAAAAAATTTATTTAATATAAAATATTAGTATTTTCAATTTTAAGGAAGATTCAATACTTTGACTTCAAAAATATTATGATAACACTTATAATTTATAAGATGTATCCTATTGAATCCCCAAAGTTTCAAGCTAATATAAAAAAATTATCCAATTAATTATCTCAAATTTTATTTTTTAATATTTTTAATAACATATATTTGATATTTCTATTAATAAAATAATTACTACATTAGCATTGTGTTAGAATTTAAGGTAATAATTTCATCACAAAAAATTAAAAATAAATTATAATGATTAATATAAATCATTTATATTTAAAAATAATATTTATAGATGATGATATATTCTGTATAACACAATATTAAAAATGTTATAGTTGTTAAAATCATGAATGTGACATATTTGACTTCTCTTTAAATAAACTATTACAAAGGTCATAATCACCTCCTAATTGAAAAAAATGGTCATATATAAATAATTTAATTATTATGGATGCAATTTTCTCATCCAAAAAAATGGAGAAAGTTTTAGGGTCACCTTTCAGTCCTTATCATTTTATTTTTAACCTATATTAACTGATTTACCCTCTTTCCGAGGTAATGAAAATTACCATGGTAACTATTCATATTGTCCATATAAAAGGAAATATTCACTAAATTTGGAACTTATTAAAAAATATGGGGAATAAAATTTTCCAAATTAAAATCACATAATATTCAGAATTTAATTTAAAATTAATATTACCAAAAGCAACAAAAAATAGTTTTATTGAAAAATTCATTTTTATGCCTAAAAATCGACTTATAAAAAAATAATGTATAAGGTCAATTAAAATTAAATTAAATATTATATATCTAACTATATATTACTTATGTTTCTTTTATATAAAATTAAAATCATATAGGAGATTTTGATATAAATAAATATTCACTTTGATAAAAATTGGTATTTTTCATTATTCACTAGAAAATCAGTATTTTTTAAAGAATTCCCAAAAATTGAAAACAAGATAATTCTAATATAATAAATTAAAAAAAGAAGTTATTTTTTAAAATAATTTTTCTAAACGTTTCAAAAATTATTCAGATTTTTTTCTTATTGAAATAAATGAATATAACTTTTCGAATATAACATATATTAAAAAATTAAATGACCTAGCCAAAAATTATGTTTTTATTTCCAATTACTAAATAAATTTTTATTGAATTTGACTTTTATATATATTTCATAACATTTTTATTCATATTAAAACACACCAATTTCATGGTTAGGTTATAATGATATCATAATAATATTCCATTATTTTCTCAACATATATGTTGTGTGATTTGTATGATATCTAAGATATTAACTTTATAATAATATATACCATAAAATCTTAGAGTGTTACATTTTACCCTCTTTCAATAAATTTCATCCTCACAATTTTATATTGTAATTAAAAAATCAAAGGTTTACATTAAAATTTTCTTTATTGGAAACCCATATCAATAATAATATTAATAAAACAACCAATTAAAAATTAAATAGAAATATAAGGGTCACCAAAAAATTATGTTATCAAATTTGAGATCATTAATAGGAATTAAAGAAATATGGGCATGGAATATATATATAACTACCAAGTTTTGATATAGAGTGACAGAAAACATGATCATGAGAGAGTTATCTATCACAAAATGGTAAGTATCTAATTGATTAAAACACCATTGATTTCTCTATAAGAAAACTAAATATATAATGTTTCTATTACAAAATATTTTTTCACGTGTTGATGAATTATTTTACATCCCATTGTAAGAACATAAGTAAATATACTTACATGGAAATAATTTTTTTTGCTTTAATCATTTTCTACCACAAACTAATATTTTTCTCCAAAAGATGAGTATTTATTTTTCTCATGCATGAGGCACTATAATCAACCTATATAGACCACAAATTCAAAAAAAATCCTCCATAGTTTGTCTATTAAATAAAGATAATATTTTTTAGATAATTTCCAAAATTATTAATCCTTCATGTGAGGAAAAGTACATTAATCTATTAAAAATTTAAAAATAGTACCCAAAATCCAACTTAGATACTTTAATAAATTAGTGTCCTTAAATATACTCAAAAATATTACAAGAAAATACTAAAATCAAAAAATTATAAGGATTTGATCACATTTAATTCCGTGACAAATTTTATATTTATCCCCAAAAATTTGTATTCCCTCAACATGTAATCTCTATGATGTGAAAACTATTCAAATAAAAATATTGAATCGCCATAAATCCACCACAAAACCATAAATTCCACAAAAAGAAAATTAAACCTTTATTACATAAATAATATTCTATATTATTCTGTTTACATAAATTTTATATGTTTTATAGAATGAAATTATTCTTTATCCATCAAATTTTATTTCTAAAAAGTAAATTTCATCCATACAAGGACTTAATTTAGGTCTGCGGTAAGTACAACTCCATGTTCACCATTAGACATTGGGGTCAAACCCTATGGCCTTGGAGGACATGGCTAGTTATCACCCTACCTATATATTTCCATTTTATGAAACTATATTATTATATTCCTTACAAAATTTTTCCCCCAGGGGTGTATCCATGTGGTTTTTTCTTTTAGGCGTCTCATGAGAGGTCTCGAGTTCGAGTCTCCCCAAGTACTTGAGGATTCCCAGATTTCCATTCTTTCTTTGTATCCCCCCCCCCCCGAGAAATATTGTAATATAATACATAAAACAATCTATAAAAAATTATGTAAAAATCTAAAAATATAACCTTAATATTCTTAACATTAATGAAATATTTTTACCTCATACATTTAATTTTAATTTCAAAAAATTATTAACCCATAGTTAAATTAAATTCAAATATCATTATAACCCTAAAATTTATCCTTAACATTAATCTTATGTCCATGAAATATAAAGGAATTATTCCTTTAAACCCATTTTCACACATTCTTATCCAAATGCTTGTATTGCCACATATTTATCCTAAAATATCATTAATTTTGATTACCTCCAATAATCTAAAACCTCAAAAGGGTTTTTAAGAATTTAAAATTATTATTAATATTAAAATAATAAACCCATTATGGTGACTATAACTCTTACATTGATGTTGAAAATTATTCTGCCAAAATAAACACAATTCCATATACATTCCATAGTTCTTCTAACCATAATATCATTAGTAAAATACATCTTAACAAATTTTCTATTATATTCAATTTTAAACCAGTTTCTTCTGGTTCCATCGATTGAATAAAACCAACAAGAATGATGTAATAATAAAATTAAATTAATTTTAGATATATGATATTATTCAATGCATGTTTAAATTATGAAAAAATCTTCTTAATCCTGGATTTTTTTGGTTTAACCTAGTTCATCCATGTTCATTAACCAATATATTTGATGATATATTATACATATAATTATCCTTAATGTATTTCATAGGGTTATGTTCCCTAATTTATGTATTACTAAATTTCAATTCCAATGTTACTACTGAACATACTTTCATACCAAATTTGATTACCCCGACTATAGTATCCTAGAGTCAGTAGTTAATTTATTACATCGATATAAGATATAAGGAATCACATCCCAAAGGACTTAATAGTTTAGTAGTCTTGGTAAATTCGATACATAAATGATTCCCAAATTAAATTTGAAAAAAAAAATCTAAAGTGTAAAAAAGGATTAAAATTATTTTGATAAATCATTTAGAAAATTTTAAAATATTTTTTAGAACATTTTTAGAAAACATGGTTTTAGAAGAAAACATATTATCTACTAATGATCGAAATAAATTCATATTTTCCTAAAATAATTATATATAAAATATTATGTTCCAAAGAGTGTCAAAAATTGTACTATTACTTTAAATATTTCATTAATAATAATATAATGAGATAGTTAAGTGTCTATTAGTAAAATCTCAAATAATTTCCTTCAATATATATTCAATAATAAACAATCTCGATTAGAATTAGATTATAAAATAAACCATTAATATGATCACAATGTTTGGGTGGTAATTAATAAATGAATAAATTATTTTTATCCATTTTAAATAACATTTAAAATGATTAAATACAATAAAATATAAGAAAATTTTATTAAACATAAAATCATATCATGACATGATCAACAATGTAAATGTTTAACCAAATTAGTTGAAATTGAGTTACAAAATTCCTTACCATGCACTTCATTTTAATTTAACATGATTTAAACTAATTTCAAATATATTAAATCATTTTATTAATTTATAACAGAACCATATTCTTATTTATGGTATCATATATGATCTTATTATATCATCTTTTCACCCATTCATTAGTAATATTTCATTATTTTTACTTTCTTGGGTGTTAGTTTATTTATATTCTTATGCATGTTTTGTTTTAAAATATTTGTTTATATTTCATAGTAAATTGATATATAATATCTAGAATGTTATAAATATAATATTTAATAATTAAATACATTTTTATAACCATCCTTTAATGTTGAATATATAAAATTATTTGCATCACTTCATGGAGACAATAAACTATATGTACACATGACTGAAGATATCATTTCAAAATTGTTGAAATGAGTAAGAGAATAGATTGTGCGTTAATTTTCCAGAAAAAATATCATGTTCTAATTATAATATATATATATATATATATATTATTTCCATTTTATTACCATCCATGAAAATTGGTGAAGAAAAATGAATTATACCACTACATGGAGACGGTAAGTCGTACGTACGCACGTGTTATTCTTTCATTTTCTAAAGGATGGTTGAAAGGAAGAATATGTTTGTTTAATAAAAATAATAACATATCAATATATATATTTATTAAATTTATTATTTTTTATGGAAATAACGCATGAATAGAAATTATAAGAAGAAATAAACTCGAAAGAGTTTGTAAAGACGATTACCTATTCTTCAACAAACTTCCTTTAGATCTCTTGTTAAGGATCGTAGGATTGGTATTTTGAGAATAACTGAACTTTCAAAACAAGTATAAGTAATATTTTATTATATATGGGTAGATTTCCGTTAATATATATTTATCAAAGTGGTGTATATAACTGAAGGAAGGGGTACTCTTTTATAATTTAGGTGAGGTGAGCTTTGGGAGTTTCATAACATATTAAATTAATATAAATTAATATCCATTTAAAAATTTATCCAAAGTGATTTGTTAAAAATATAACATTATTATGGGTCTAAATCTCTTAACACAATAAAATTTACAGATCTTTGGACTATATTTATACCCTTATCTATTGGTTTTAACTATAATTTAACTCCTTTAACTCTTACCGTAACAATATAAATTTTTACTCTGTGAGGGTTGATATATTAACTATAAAATAAAAAATACACATAAATATATCATGGTTGATATTTTTATCCTTATCCCAATATTTGTTTTTAATTTAGTATTTTTTGTAATTTTATATCATTTGATAAAATATTAATTACTATAAAATATTGCAAACATGAATTTTAAGGACTCTTCATTACATTTGTAACATCCCGAGCTTCCATGATACGCTTCTCATTCAATAATGCAATAGCTTGCATTGTACGCAACTTCGAGTTATAACACACCGCAACTAATCAAAGTAGCCGTTATGAATAGTAATACCCACTTTTTAAAATTATAGAAATTTTATATTTCAAAATGGACTTCATTTTTGTATTCATAATATCGAAATTATCCAAAGTTGAATTTTTTGTAATTTTCTGAGAACATCCAATTTTTATGAATAGTGAAAAATACTTAAAAACAACTTTTTTAATCAATGTATTTTATAGTGATAAATTATAGTATTGAGTGGTTTTAAAGTATAATTAGAATATATTTTTACTATTTTATCCAATGGTGGTCAATAGAATTAATTTCACTTTAAAATTGGACATAAAGAATTGTCAATCTTTTGATATAAATTGTTTCTTAAAAACACGCTATATGTTGTGACAACGGGAATTAATTATAAAATTAATTAATGCAACTTATATGTTTGGAATTTTTTAAAATAGACATCATTTTTGAATTTGGAATATCATTTATAGCTTAGGGTGAAATTTTGGCATTGTTTTGAAAAACATAAATTTTTGATGAATAGTGAAACCACTAAGTGGTAGTTAAATAACTGATTTTTCGTTTAAATGAAATATTACCACTTCTGTGATTTGGTTTTCAAAAATACAACATACATGGTTGTCATTAAGAGGTAAAATGTGGTTCAATGAGATTAAAATAATTTTTTGGTGAATAGTAACTTTTAAGTTCTTAATCGCGATTAGAGGTAATTAGTGTAGTTTAAGGTAAAAATAATATTTTAATAATATGAGATGAGCTTTAAACTTGTCCTACTACTATTGGATGAGTCATGGCCGACCAATACAACCCATGGGTCAACTTGGGGACCCCATGGAGCCACTTTAGTTGGAAAATGTCATAAATACCTTTTATTTAATGTTAAAGTAAAAAATGACACAAACATGAAATGTTTTACTAAAACAATTTTTACATGGGGTTATACAAGTCATATTTTTTACTATAAATAGTCATTGGAAAGATAAAACGATTTCCAACATCATAGTATTTTTTTATAATTTTTAGACATTAAATAAATTAAATTATTTATGACATCATGATGATGCAGCGATGACCTCATTATTTAGTGATTTTAATAAAATGAAACAATAATGTACAATCCTAGGCGTAAACTTGTCCAAAGACTATTGGATGGGTATGTTTTGAACCCTGATCACCTTATCCACGAATTATATAAGTGTGGGACCTTTAGAATCCAAAAAGCATTGTATAATAATGTAAAATTTTTTTACTTTCCAAAAGTGCCCCTCCTCTCCTCTTATAAAAGGCCCCCACCTCTACCACCTCATTCACACTTTCAAGCCATTTGGCTCGGCCAAACTCTGACCAAATACTCTCCCAACATCCCTCACTTACTCTTAGAAGCCACACTTTGGGTAGAATTCTTCCCATGGAAGCCTTTGTCTCAAATCAAAAAGTGTTACCCGATTTTTAGGTAATGTCTTCTCTAATGTTGTTTTGTTTTATTTACCTTCTCCAACCCCATAAACTCTTTTTATTCATTTATTTTGTAACAAACCCAGTATCCTCAATATACTAGGATGTTGTTATAATAAGTATTCGAGCTACAGTTACACACACCTAAATCTAATGCTTAAAGAACATACTGTTTCTGTGGATGGCGAATTTCTGCCTCAAGAAGCGATGATTGTTCAACACTCATATAACACCTTCAAAGGGGGCCATTAAGGTGTCACTATATTTATATATGATATATAACATGTTTTTGTCTTACTTATGATTTTTTATTTTTCATTTATGGCATACCTTTATGGTTTCCATTATGGGTAAACGTGATATTTTCATTTTAGGAAGTGCGGACTACCGCCCTCTCAAAGTGATTTGAATTTTTAATACCATATGTGGGATGTATAAAGGATGAAGTAAATGGTATTATATGATATATTATACTGTAATTATATTGTACATTTATATAATTAATATTTCATTCCATTAAATACGAAATATAAATGAAAGTAGCGTTCATGCGTACGTACGGCTTACCGTCTCCATGAACGGTGCATTTCATTTCTTACCTCTAAATGTTACGTAATATTATGAATGAATGTATATAATGGATATATATGATATATATGATATCTACATCATGAATATAATTCTGGATATAATGAATATTTCATCACATTAACAACTCGTAAATATAAGAAGTTTATTGTTGACTCAAGTACCAAAGATCGACAAAACGACCATTATTAACTTAAATAATTACATAATGTTCATATCATTGTAATAAGTGATATAAAAGGATAATGAAATTGAAAATGGTTCTTAATAAGGTATATATTAACTCTAGTTTATTATTCAGGAGGTTAAAGAACGGTTGAGTCAAGTCAGACACGAGGTAAGGGAATTTCTTAACCCAACTTCCATTCTTTGGGTTAATCTCCTACTTTCAAATTATGTCATGATATTATAATGTCCTATTTTGTATTTTTACGTTATTTATGTGTACCTATAGTGAATACACATAATAGATCTATTTTATTTTAGAAATGATCTTTTTAAGGACTTCGTCTCAATCTCCTTTCATTGAGGCATATTAGGTTTTATATACAACTTTCTTTTATACGGTGTATAAACCCCTTTGACTTTTACATTTATTAGAAGGTTTTCTTTTATAATTATGTGATTTTTAAATGATTTCAAAAAGTGATATTTCTCTCAAATATATGAAAATCCAGTGCAAATGTATAGGTATTTAAGGCAAGCTTAAAAATGTTTTCAGAAAACCCGACTCTCGAGTGTGGTAGACAGGAAGGGATTGGGCGTGGACCCATCATGGCCTGTAATTAGTCGAGTAGTATCAGAATTAGTTATTTTGTTTTCAGAAGCTTGCAAAATGTTTTGAGAAAAACACTGGAATATATTTGAGCAATTTTGTATGTAAGTATCTTCTAAAAAAATTGCATCGGTAGGTCTTATGAGACAACTAGACGTGGAATTGGCCGAGGCCCTTTCCCAATTTGATTTATGGTTTTGGCCGAGGCCTTAATAATTTTAGACGTCTTGGCCGAGGCCTTGAAAAAATGTTTCAGAATGTATGGCATTATACATTCCCTCATTATGAAAGTGGTTATTGATATTGCATGTGATTATTCGACCAGTAGAATATCCATGTGAAGAAGTGAATGGCATTATCTCATTTTACTTTTGCCATATTATGTTGATGTTCAAGTTTAAAAGGCTTTTGTTTTAGTTATACATTGCCATAAATTTTTATGTTTATTTATGAAAGCTTCCACAATATTGTTATCCTTACTGAGCATCTGATCTCACCCCTTTCAATGTTTTAATATTTTCCAGGATGTGAAGAAGTATTTTAGGAATGACCTGCAGGGATTGTCAGAAGAGGATATGAGTGTGGACTATGAAGACTTTGTTATTAGTTTTTCACTTTATGATGTAATGTAAGACTTATGAATATATCTAGTGTTTCCAAGGCTATTAAACTAATCGGTCTTTCGAGACTTGATCTTTTGTGATCATGCCAATGTTACGAAGTAATGCACCGGCTCTGGGTAGCTGGGGTCAGGGCATTACAGTTGGTATCAGAGGCAGTTTAGTTCTAACCTTGGAAGATAGATTTAGATAAACTCTGATTAGAGCACATATCCCAAAGATAGACTTTGAGGATTAGTATAGAAGAACTTCCTTGAATTTTGGTATTATAAAGATTTTGTGAGTTTTCCGAGAAATACATCCCTGTCTGGATACGAGCAGGTAGAGGTGGCTCTGGCACAAGTGTATCTAGGGGTAAAACTCGAAAACACCGCTTTGAGCTAGACTCGAACGAGAACTGATGCACGAAAACGGGCCTTGTTGTACTCTTGGTTACGACACTCCCCGGGGATATGCTTAGGATAATTATCATTTCTTTACAAACCACTATGAAGGGTTATGAGTATATACTTCCCCAAAGAAAACTTTTTTTTATAATTATGGATTATATCCATAAATAGTTCAATTTATGTTAAGTATTTTATAAGTATGGAATTATGTATTTTGATTCATAAACTAATCTAGTTTATGCCATTGTATAGAAATGGCGCCTAGTGGAAGGAATGGAAACTGTATCAATGCACGCACTCCCTGTAGGGATTTCCCTCCGGCTCAAGTTAATTATTTTGGATCTGGAGATTCAACTGGTGCTGATCAACTTATTACCATACTGGGACAACTCACTCAGGTTATGAATAATAACTTTACTCGTATGTATCACCCTAATCCGCAACATGGAGAATCAATGTTAGACCGCTTCATGAGGCAACAACCACCAACATTTAATGGGGGTACAAATCCATTAGTAGTTGAGCAATGGATAAACTCCTTATAGAAAATATTTCACGCCATGGCGAGTAGCGAAAGGGAGAAGGTTATCATGGCAGTTTACTGCCTCACTGGAGATGCCGATCAGTGGTGGTCGCTGATTCAAAACACAAAGGAAGATGATGACGTATCAAATATGGAATGGAGGGAGTTCAAAGAACTTTTCCTAGAAAAATATTATCCTTGTGACCATCGAGCAGATATGGAAAGACAATTTTTGAGTCTGAGACAAAAGGAGGATGAGAATGTCGCAAAGTATGAGGACAACTTTACAAGGTTAGCGAGGCATGCTGCAGATTATATACGTAACCCAAGAAGTAAGATTGATCGTTTCTTTGATGGGTTAAAACCATTTCTCCGTCGAGCATTAGTCTCAAAAACCTTCTCATCATACGAAGATATTGTCTCGTGTTCTATCAAGATAGAAAAGGAATTCTCTAAGTCTTATGACAACAAAGTAAAGCAAGAGAAGAAGAGAACGGTGGAACAAGAGACAGATAAAGGGAAAAAGGGAAAGAAGGATTTTCCATTATGTGATAATTGTGGGAAGAATCACCCTGGTACTTGCCTAAAAGGAATGAGAGTTTGTTATAAATGTGGAGAAAAAGGTCAACAGACACGTGATCGCAAGGGAAAGAAAAAGGCTATCAATGTTGAATGCTACAATTGTAGGGAAATGGGGCATTATGCAAATGAATGTCATAAGCGTCAGGAAAACATACCTCAGAAAAGGCCAAGGGATCAAGGCCAAGCTTATGTTGTTACTACATATGAAGTTGAATAATTATTGTATTTTTGTTTTTGGACTCAAGAACAAGATTATGGTTATAATAATAATGTGATATATATAAGGATTTTACTACAGTACATGTTGTTTTCATTACTGATTTAATATGATGAAGGTAATAATATTTTTAGTATGTGACAATAAGAGAAACATTACTTTGTTTGGGGAATCTGAGGTTACAATTGATTTTGAAATTTAGAGAGATTTTAGAGAAAGTATGGACGGAGGTATTTTGGATAACTATAAAGGTTGGAATGGATTATGTTGATCTTTGGATAGTATTGTTTAAGGATAATGAATTTCTGAAGATTATTTTTGGAATATTATAATACTATAGTTTTAGGAAAAGGACAACCTGCAGGGTGGGGCATAACCTGTCGCGTCGGACAAAGCTGCAGGAAT
This sequence comes from Viscum album, assembly GCA_963277665.1. Taxonomy (NCBI): domain Eukaryota; kingdom Viridiplantae; phylum Streptophyta; class Magnoliopsida; order Santalales; family Viscaceae; genus Viscum; species Viscum album. Next base: position 1,530,911,206 of record OY728141.1, read on the forward strand.
CGAACCCACAACCATAGTGCGACATGCCTTTATTTCCTACCACTAGCCTACAGGAAGTCCCTGGTTATTACAAAATTATTTTACTAATCTAAATGGTATGTGTTAACATTTGGAACCTTATACAATAAGGATAAGTATAATATTTTTGAGTTCTATTATCTTTTTGAGTGAAAGATGAGTTGAAGGTTGAAACACTAATTGTCAAGCATAAATATATATATACCTATCTCTTATTCAATGAATGAATTAATTCTTAAACTTTAGTAAAGGGATATTAAAACAAAAAAATGTGTTATCATAATACCTTATGTCTTGTTGAACTAATGATATTTTAAATCAACATAGATTGAAGGCTTTGAGGCCCTCAATTTGACAGTTGATTGTTATTGATGACCTCAATCACTCCCTACAAATATTTACGTTTTTCCTCCAATTATATGTCTCTAATTGCCACCAATGTTCTCCTAATCGAGATCATAATTGGGTGGTGACTTTTTCATTTCCCTCTCCCTCTTATTAAGGCTAAATTTTATTAATCTTCTTTCCGATGTGGGTTTTCCTCAAAGGTATTTTCTATTTTCAACCTTTTTTTTTCAAAGAAAAATTTCAAATTGTGAGGATGCAATTTGTTGAAGGAGGGGAGAATGTAACACCCTGAGCTTCCATGATAAGCTTCTCATTCAATAATTCAATAGCTTGCATTGTACGCAACTTCGAGTTCTAACACACCACAACTAATCAAAGTAGCAGTTATGAATAGTAATACCCACTTTTTAAAATTATAGAAATTTTATATTTCATAATGGACTTCATTTTTGTATTCTTAATATTGAAATTATCCAAAGTTGAATTTTTTGTAATTTTCTGAGAACATCCAATTTTTATGAATAGTGAAAAATACTTAAAAACAACTTTTTTAATCAATGTATTTTATAGTGATAAATTATAGTACTGAGTGGTTTTAAAGTATAATTAGAATATATTTTTACTATTTTATCTAATGGTGGTCAATATAATTAATTTCACTTTAAAATTGGACATAAACAATTGTCAATCTTTTGATATAAATTGTTTCTTAAAAACACGCTATTTGTTGTGACAGCGGGAATTAATTATAAAATTAATTAATGCAACTTATATGTTTGGAATTTTTTAAAATAGACATTATTTTTGAATTCGGAATATCAATTATAGCTTAGGGTGAAATTTTGGCATTGTTCTGAAAAACTTCAATTTTTGATGAATAGTGAAACCACTAAGTGGTAGTTAAATAACTGATTTTTCGTTTAAATGAAATATTACCACTTCTGTGATTTGATTTTCAAAAATCCGACATACATGGTTGTCATTAAGAAGTAAAATGTGGTTCAATGAGATTAAAATAATTTTTTGGTGATTAGTAACTTTTAAGTTCTTAATCGCGATTAGAGGTAATTAGTGTAGTTTGAGGTAAAAATAATGTTTTAATAATATGAGATGAGCTTGAAACTTGTACTACTCCTATTGGATGAGTCATGGCCGACCAAGACAACCCATGGGTCAACTTGGGGACCCCATGGAGCCACTTTAGTTGGAAAATGACATAAATACCTTTTATTTAATGTTAAAGTAAAAAATGACACAAACATGAAATGTTTTACTAAAACAATTTTTACATGGGGTTATACAAGTCATAGTTTTGACTATAAATATTCATTGGAAAGATAAATATATTTCCTACATCATAGTATTTTTTTTATAATTTTTAGACATTAAATAAATTATGTTATTTATGACATCATGATGATGCAGCGATGACCTCATTATTTAAAGATTTTAATAAAATGAAAATATAATGTAAAATCCTAGGCTTAAACATGTCCAAAGACTATTGGATGGGTATATTTAGAACCCTTATCACCTTATCCACGAATTATATAAGTTTTGGACCTTTATAATCCGAAAAGCATTGTATAATAATGTAAAGCTTCTTTACTTTCCAAGAGTGCCCCTCCTCTCCTCTTATAAAAGGCCCCCAACTCTACCACCTCATTCACACTTTCAAGCCATTTGGCACGGCCAACCTCTGCCCAAATACTCTCCCAACATCCCTCACTTACTCCTAGAAGCCTCACTTTGGGCAGAATTATTCCCATGGAAGCCTTTGTCTCAAATCAAAAAGAGTTACCCGATTTTTAGGAAATGTCTTCTCTAATGTTGTTTTCTTTTATTTAGCTTCTCCAACCCCATAAACTCTTTTTATTTCTTTATTTTGTAACAAAAATAGTATCCTCAATATACTAGGATGTTGTTATAAGATGTATTAGAGCTACACTTACACACACCTACATCTAATGCTTAAAGAACATATTGTTTCTGTGGATGGCGAATTTCTGCCTCACGAAGCGATGATTGTTCAACACTCATATAACACCTTCAAAGGTGTCCATTAAGATGTCACTATATTTATATATGATATATAATATGTTTTTGTTTTACTTATGATTTTTTATTTTTCATTTATGGCATACCTTTATGGTTTCCATTATGGGTAAACGTGATATTTTCATTTTAGGAAGTGCGGACTACCGCCCCCTCAAAGTGATTTGAATCGTTAATACCATATGTGGGATGTATAAAGGATGAAGTAAATGGTATTATATGCTATATTATACTGGAATTATATTTTACTTTTATATAATTAAGATTTCATTCCATTAAATACGAAATAGAAATGAAAGTAGCGTTCATGCGTACGTACGGCTTACCGTCTCCATGAACGGTGCATTTCATTTCTTACCTCTAAATGTTACATAATATTATGAATGAATGTATATAATGGATATATATGATATATATGATATCTAAATCATGAATATAATTCTGCATATAATGGATATTTCATCACATTAACAACTCGTAATTATAAGAAGTTTATTGTTGACTAAAGTACCAAAGATCGACAAAACGACCGTTATTAACTTAAATAATTACATAATGTTCATATCATTGTAATAAGTGATATAAAAAGGATAATGAAATTGAAAATGGTTCTTAATAAGGTATATATTAACTCTAGTTTATTATTCAGGAGGTTAAAGAACGGTTGAGTCAAGTCAGACACGAGGTAAGGGAATTTCTTAACCCAACTTCCATTCTTTGGGTTAATCTCCTACATTAAAATTATGTCATGATATTATTATGTCCTATTTTGAATTTTGCGTTCTTTATGTGTACCTATAGTGAAAACACATAATAGATATATTTTATTTTAAAAATGATCTTTTTAAGGACTTCGTCTCAATCTCCTTTCATTGAGGCATATTAGGTTTTATATACATCTTTCTTTTATACGGTGTATAAACCCCTTTGACTTTTACATTTCTTAAAAAGGTTTTCTTTTATAATTATGTGATTTTTAAATGATTTCAAAAAGTGATATTTCTCTCAAATATATGAAAATCCAGTGCAAATGTATACGTATTTAAGGCATACTTAAAAATGTTTTCAGAAAACCCGACTCTCGAGTGTGGTAGACAGGAAGGGATTGGGCGTGGACCCATCATGGCCTGTAATTAGTCGAGTAGTCTCAGAATTAGTTATTTTGTTTTCAGAAGCTTGCATAATGTTTTCAGAAAAAAACTGGAATATATTTGAGCAATTTTATACGTATGTATCTTCTAAAAAAATTGCATCGGTAGGTCTCATGAGACAACTAGACGTGGAATTGGTCGAGGCCCTTTCCCAATTTGATTTATGGTTTTGTCCGAGGCCTTAATCATTTTAGACGTCTTGGCCGAGGCCTTGACAAAATGTTTCAGAATGCCTGGCATTATACATTCCCTCATTATAAAAGTGGTTATTGATATTGCATGTGATTATTCGACCAGTAGAATATCCATGTGAAGAAGTGAATGACATTATCTCATTGTACTTTTGCATATTATGTTGATGTTCAAGTTCAAAAGGCTTTTGTTTTAGTTATACATTGCCTTAAATTTTTATGTTTATTTATGAATGCTTCTACAATATTGTTATCCTTACTGAGCATCTGAGCTCACCCCTTTCAATGTTTTAATATTTTCCAGGATGTGAAGAAGTATTTTAGGAATGACCTGTAGGGATAGTCAGAAGAGGATATGAGTGTGGACTATGAAGACTTTGTTATTAGTTTTTCACTTTATGATGTAATGTAAGACTTATGAATATATCTATTGTTTCCAAGGCTACTAAACTAATCGGTCTTTCGAGACTTGATCTTTTGTGATCATGCCAATGTTACGAAGTAATGCACCGGCTCTGGGTAGCTGGTGTCGGGGCGTTACAACATTGACATTAATAATATCCTGATAACACATATAATTAGAATCAACTATGTTGTTAAATAACTAAAATATCAAAATAATCTATTTAAAATATTATAACATTAATTATATAATTTTATATTTATTTTAATATTTCTAATAACATTTATTTGATATTTCCTATAATAAAATATTTACAACATCAGTGTTCTGTAATATTTTAATGTAATAATTTTTCCACTAAATTTGTAAATAAATTACCAAGATGAAGATAAATATTTTTTAATTTAGAATACTATTTATAGTTGATGATATCTTCTAGAAAACACCAAATTAACAACGTTATCATTATTTAAATTCTGAATGTGACATCTTTGGAATTTCTTTAAATAAAGTATTATAATTTATATAATCTTTTAATAATGTATAAATTTGTCATGTATCTGATAATTTAAGGATTATTGAATAAAAAACTCCTAAAATAAATTTTTTTCATGTTTTTGGGTCATTTTCTTGTAATTATCAGTTTATTTTTAACTTATATTACCCAGTTTACGCTTTCTGAGGTAATGAAAATTGCCAATGTTTCTATTAATATTGGCAAACAATATTAGATAAAATTTTAATAAATATTTTCTATATGAATAAAAATATTTCATCTATTTTTTAAAATTAATAACATATAATTTTTAGTTTTAAAATTATTATTAACACAACAAAATGCAACGAAAACCAATTTTACAAAAAAAATTATTTTTATTCCTAAAAACTACTTGTACAAAAATAAGATATAATTATGATTAAAATGGAATTAATTAGTCTATATATAACTAAATATTACCTATGTTAATTTTATATTAATTTTAAATCATAAAGGAAATATTAATATTATGTAATATATGGTTTTAAAAAAATTTGTATTTTCCCTATTTACTAATAAAATCAATCTTTTCAGAAGAATTCCAGAAAAATTCAATCTAAGATAATTTTGATATTTTTTATTCAAAATTAAAGTAATTTTTATCAAATAATATTTATAAAATTTTCAAAAATTAATTATATTTGTTTTCTCATAGAAATAATTATGAATCGATTTTTTAAGAGAATATATATTTGAATAATAATATAGATTTTATAAAAAATATATGTTATTTACATTGGATTAAATATTTTTTTTATGAATATGACCATGATTTATGTTTTATAATATATTTAATCTTATTCACACCAATGAATTTATTATCTAGGTTATATGGAAATCAAGATAATATTCCATTGTTTGTTCAAGATGGTCGTTGTATGCATCGTAGGCTATCAAAGAGATTGATTTTTAAAATAGATATATTATAAAATCATGGTGTGTTAAATTTATATGTAGATTATGGTGAGTATCATGTATTCTATTATCATAATGAGACTCATGTAAGCTTGTGATTTGGAGGATGTATGTCTTCTATTTTGAGTTTTTTTCCTTAATATCATTTTTTAGGGGTTTTCTAGTATGAAGTGAGATTATATTATCGTCTGATCATTTATTCAATTTCATTGTGCAGTGGTTTGCTTCCATGAAATGTTCTATAAGTTCTTTAGGAGGGTTCAGCTGATGATTTTGAAGGGAATCCTCCTATATATTTTAAACTTATCAAGGATATAATGCGGGTAGATCTTATTGTCGACTAGAATGTACTACTTGCTCAGAATAAATTTGTTAAGGTATGGCAAGGATCAGTATGATTTTGGGATCTATCACATGAATTATTAAGTAAAATACACCTTCCTTTACATGTACAAATAAACCTCAAGAGGTGGAGTACTGTCATGACAAGATTTATCATATCTTTGGCATCTTAAGTACGCCTAATAGTGTTAAGGTGAAGTGTGTACCATTAATAATTAAGGGTCATATAAATCAATGGTGGGATTTTTCATTATTGGATGATATTTATATGGGATCGACTTAAGGGTTTTCAAGAATATCTTCTTCCAGTCATTTTTCTTATAGTCACTAATGATGGATAATTCTCTTGAGTTCCTCTCTTTGTTGTAGGGAGAGGGTTTTATGTCGGCATACCATAATTGGTTTGTGGTGATCATCTTTTTTCACTAGAGATTGTATGGAATGGTCAACTGATATCTCAAAAGTACTTATTGGGATTGCGACCAAATATCAGATCATAGGTGTTTATGATGAAGCTTTCAACCTATACAGAGATAGTGGATAGGGATATGATGGTATAAATGAATATGGAAGGCATGGTGGGATATTCGTCCCCTTCTATTACACTTATTAGTAGATTCAGTTGTGCACCGGGGAAAATGGGTAAGTGTTAGGATCATCATAAGAGTAGTGGTGGTGGTTCTCTATAGATGGCCTCTTTGGAACCTTCAGGTTGAGGTAGTAGTGTGTGTCTGTCTTCATATCAATATGGCAAATTCAGAAACATATATTGTTCTTGTCCTTCACCTATAATGATTTGTAATATTGTGGATGTTATTATCATCTGTAGTGTTTATGTTAGGCTATATATTCTCCTTGATATGTTCCAGGATCATCGACTCTAACGACTATTGATGTACAGTTAGATGCTTCTCAACCAATTGGGCTCTATCCGTAGACATCAAGAGTAAAGCAACTTCATGGAGTTGGTGAGTTCTTAATGGAGGTCAATGAAGGCATAGCGAGACTGAGTGGTATCATATATATTACATCATTAGTATTGATTGATTTATTTGATATTGGGTTTTCCCACACATGTATATCTAGTGGTTTTCATTATAGTCATAAACATAAAATGGAATTCATGTCCATTATTATGGGGTTAGAGACACCTCTTGGGAAGAAGAAAGAGAAGGGGTTTCAACATCCTTGTGGGTTACTAACAATTGATATGGGGTTTGTCTGGGATATTATTATTATTGATCTTTGTCTATATGATGTAATTATTTAGATGGATTAGATTGATGATCATTATTCTAAGGTTGATTTTTAGTATATTTGTGTCACATTTCTTACAGCTGATTAGAGATCACAAGTGTTTTACAGAGAGTGGGATTTGAGGCCTAGTTGTGCATGACCTTCTCACCCATATCCGATGAGTTTTTTTTCTGATTGGTCAGTTGATCCCTATGATATTTATTCTTTTTTTGATCTTTGTGATATTTTTTTTCTGATTTTCATGATGTTTTCCAAGATGATTTCTCTTGGACTCCTCTATAGAAGGAAGTAGAGTTTGCGATTGACCTTGTCACGACCCGCCTTCGGCAAGGGGATGGAAGGGGAGGAAAAGGACTCCGTAATTCCTTCCTCTAGTAGAAGATGAGATAATGACTCCCGAATCCTGCCTCCAGTAAGCCCCGGAGTGGTGACTAGCACCAAGGGTATATCATTTTCACAATATGGGAGGCATTACCCATTTTTTGTTAACCAAGATTGGGAGAAAGAATGATTCAACACCAAACACCACCATTGTATGGAAAACTCAATGTAAAACCAAACTACATGCATGTTTTAATAATAAAATTGAACAAATTATAGGAACTCCAAAGTAAAATTACAATCAGTAAGGGAAAAGGCTAAGCAGAATCCAACAACGACCAAAATAAACTCCAACGTCCAGACTAGTAAGGTCCCGCACGGCCTCCGAAGCCCTCCTAGAAACCTGAAAGTAAACGTAGGGTGAGCAGACAATGTATAATCAGTAGGAAAACCTAAAGCTCATACACAAGTGGGGAAATGTCCTAAAGTCCCGTGAGAAGAAGAAGAAACATCATTTATCAAGGAATCTATACATCCCACCTCACCGGCCATGCTCACCAAATAACACAAGTAGTAAGGTAATAGTAAAGAACAAAACATTTGGGTACCCTGCACCACCATTTCTCCCACTAGCTGGCTGCTCATCCCTAAAGGAAAATGTCTGGTCTCTACCATGCTCTTCCTTCCCGTACACACATGGGCCTCACAACCATCCACATCCTTTCTCGCACACACCTGGGCCTCAAAACCACACATCCATGCCCACACACACCTAGGCCTCATCCCGAAGACACCTTGGAAAACAAACCGTAACAAGAACCCCTACCGGAAAACACCTGGGCCACATCCCAATGATTCGTGGGAAAAAAACCTAGCCCAATAGTCCTGGGCTAATGACACTCCAAATGAAACCTACCCGAAGAGCCTTGGATGTAAGGTCACCTCCAGCCATCACAGCCTAGGGAAGAGGGATCAGGGAGGAGAGTAACTAGGGGAAACACCCTTCCCCATGAGATGGGGTGTCTGACACTAAGTGCCCAACACTGGTGGGGTGCGACTAAACACAAAACATATAGCTAAGAATATATATACCAACACACAACCCAACCTATGGCTCCTCAAATAGATACAAGCAGGTGCCCAAGCACTGCTCCCTCAGAAAACAGGCACACAACACACAGTTCCCAGTTTCCCTATTCATGTTGTCATTTCATAACAGTTCAGTATGAGTTAATCCCTTCACTATTAGGTAATTAACAGGAACAATCACAGATGAAACAATGATTAAATCAGGAAGGAAAACTATTGGGAAATTTAATAATTCACACCTGGTTCTCTTGTAAATAATAACATCAATGTGGGATCAGTGGGATCCATCAAAAAACTGGAACCATTGAAAAACCAAACAAACCATTGGTTATCCCCACATTAATTCATTACCATTCCACCCAGTTCATTATTAAATTTCCACTTTTATTCATGTTCACAACCCAACATGCAGCCCTGATGTTCTCCCATCCATAACAAAACACATTCACCCCTTCACCCATTCCATAATCGAACCATCCCAACATTCATAATTAATTCTTTTATATTATGTAGTTTAACTGGGGTGATCACACAAGGTTATGGGAATTCATATTCAACAGTTGAGTTTAAGTGTTTAACTGATTCATATATGATTCCCATTCACCAGAAAAAGCATAAAACATATCATAGCATAGTTGCGAAAACAAAGTACCCCAACAGTCATGATTTTCAGTTGGGGTAAGCCCATTCAATTCATAGCAACATCATAGGGAAAGCATGTGTAAAAACATGTAACAACATTAAAAAAATTCCTCGTACCCATTATTTAACAGGTTATTATCTTCATTACAGAAATGATTAACTGCCTCGTGGGAACAGTATAACACCCACCCCGCATTATACACAAGGAGGATAGACAAAGGTAAGATCCCTACTTCATTGATCAAGGATCTACGTTACGTCCTCGTGTGGAAACTAGAAATCAGGAGTAGCAGGGACTCCACGGAACATGATCAATGAAAACTTCGCAATGGGGGTACAACTCATCAGGAGGAAGGGTACTCTGAGTGTAGGGTGATCGAAATAAAACCCAGAGAGAAGATAAGCCTTTAGGTTATAAAGGCTGAGATATAGCATTCCCGAGATGGTTAAGATAAGGAAAAAAACTCAAAATTGTGGAAGAAGCGGGATCGTGGGGTTGACCACATGGCTGGGCCACCCCATACATCCAACATAAAAGGTCCCAGCCCTTGGGGGCGGTTTAAACTGACGCACACCTCTTTAACCAAGGAAGGACTCCCCACAGGATGCGCTACATGTGTTTCTTTAAAACGCAGTTAAATTCAAGACCAAAATGCATGGTTTTTCACTTAATGAGGGTACCTCACCAATTTGTTTTATTAAACTCCATTAATGGGCTTTAAAACTGGCTTAAAGGGGTCAAAACACGGTTTAAAAACCAATTTGCGCAAAAAGGAGGCACTACACCAAGGCCACCGGTAGGCGAGAGCTACCAGTACCCTAAGGTCACCGGTAGACCAAGATACCTGTAGGACGAGGCTACCGATAGTCTGGGGATACCGGTAGGTTGTGGCTACCGGTAGGCCGAAGCTACCAGTAGGTCGCGGCTACCGGTAGGTCGCGGCTACCAGTAGGCCAGGGCTACCGGTAGACCAGGGCCACTGGTATGCTGCGGCCACCGGTAGGCCACGAAAACTAGTAGGCCGAGGTGACCGGTAGGCGGAGGCCACTACTATGAGTCTTATGCTTCAAGGAGAAGTTGGGATGGCCTTCCAGACCACCGAGAACACCCCAACATCATATTCTCACCTTGTAATGGACCCCAAAACCCCGGGCCATTACATCAGATACTTCTCAAACTATTCTCATCCCTGAGAATATAAGAACGAACCAGAAAGGAGAAAAGTGGGGGCCCAAACAACCACCCTATAAAGATACTTCTCAGGGGAAAACCCCTAAGTCGTTCGAAAGCTGGAACAGAACCCCCCCCCCCCCCCCCCCACATCCTAGAATACTCCCCCAAGAGTTATCGACCCCAAACATCCACAACAAGCACAAGTATCACACTTCCTAACACATGAGTCAGGGAGTCCCTTCCAACATGTCAAGATATTATCCGCTTTGGATGGAACTAACTCACTCGCATGGGTTTAATCCCATCCACATTAATGCGTCCTGATTAGCAGTCATATTCTCCCATCATCACACAATCGGACACACTGAGAACAAGGAATAGATCATCTAATAGCTAAACAAAACAATCATTTCATATATTAAAGCACAAGGTAAAACATCTCAACAAAACTCTGAACTAAAACAACCAGTCAAAACATCTCTGGATACTGAATGAGTAACTGGGCCGCCTTCTCCCAAGTTCTCTCCTCGAGGCCACCATGCCTCCACAACACACGAACCAAGGCGATGGTTCATCCATGAAGCACTTTCTCTTTACGATCCTCAATCCTGATCGGTCATTCTATGAAGGTCGCACCATTTTCGACATCTAATTCTCCCTGATTGATGACATGGGAGTCGTCGTGTAGATATCAACGAAGATGGGAGATGTGAAAGACATAGTGAACTTTCTCCAACTGAGGGGGCAATGCCAGCTGATACGCTACCTCACCAACTCAGCCCAGCACCTCGAAAGGTCTGATGAACCTAGTGGAGACCTTACTCCCCATCCCAAACCTCTGCTTCCCACGTCAAGGGGAAACCTTCAAGAACACATTATTTCCAACCTAGAACTCCAAGTACCTCCTCCTACAATTGGCATAAGACTTTTGCCAATCCTAGGCTGCCTTCATCTTCTCACACATGAGCTGAACCTTCTCAGGGGTTCCCTGCACCACTTCTGTCCTAAGAACAGCTGCTTCCCCAATCTCTGTCTAGAAAACGGGTGAAAACATGTCCTTCCATACAAGGCCTCAAATGGTGTCATGTCAATAGTGGAGTGAAATATATTGTTATAAGCAAACTACACTAGAGGCAAGTGTCGTACCCATGATCCCCCAAAATCTAGAACACATGCCCGCAGAATGTCTTCCAATGTCTGGATCATTCGTTCTGTCTGCCCATCTGTCTGAGGGTGGTAAGCAGTGATAAAGCGTAGCTGGGTACCAAAGGCATGCTATAATCCCCTCCAGACTCTTGAGGTAAATTGCATGTCTTGATCAGAGACAATAGATCTCTGAATACCGTGCAACCACACCACCTCATCGACGTACCTCTAGGATAAGGTACTCACGAGGCTCGACTCCTTAATCGCCAAGAAATGAGCTGATTTTGTCAACCAATCCATTACTACCCAGAAGGTATCATAGCCTCCCTGAGCCCTGGGTATCCCTGTGATGAAGTCCATCGAGATATCATCCGACATCCACTTGGGAACATCTAAATGTTGTAACAACCCTCTAGGAATACGGTGTTTAGCATTCACTTGCTGACACACTAGGCACTTAGCTACAAACTCTACAACCACCCGCTTTACCCCGGGCCACCAAAACTGTCCCCTCAGGACTTGGTACATCTTTGAGACCTCAGGATGTACCGCTAAAGCTAATCCATGGAACTCAAAGATAACTCCTTTACGCATCATCTCCAGAACAAAAATCTTCCCATGGAAAAGCATCTGATACTGACCATCCTCCAACCACCCCTCAGGAAAATTTCCTTGATAAACATGATCTCGCATCACTTATACCTATGTGTCCCCCCATTGAGACTCTTCCACCTGCACCACTAATGAGGAAACTACAGTCATCTGAAAGAGACAGCCTCTTCCACATTCCACCCTTTCATCCAAATGAAAGGCCTCTAACTCTTCCATCGCTCTCTAAGAATATGCAGATTCCTGAACTACTTCCTTCTGCAACTTCCTACTCAGGGCATCAGCCACAACATTACCCTTTCCCACAGTATAAGAGATCTCGAAGTCATAGTGTTGGAGGAAATAAACCCATCTTTGCTGCCACAAGTTCAGATCCCACTGGGAAAAGACATAACGCACGCTCTTGTGATCTGAGAAGACCACAAAGTGCTCTCCAATGAGATAATTCCGCCACAACGTCAATGCGAACACCACGGTTGCAAGCTCCAGATCGTGGGTTGCATAGTTACTCTCATGAGGATGTAACTGCCTAGACCCAAAAGAGATCACTTTTCACTGCTTCATCATCACACATCCCAACCCAGGGCTAAAAGCATCACAGAACACTTCAAACAACACCCCTCCCCAAGGTTATCTGAGTACTGGACCACTAACCAGCTTCTCCTTTAGGTAGCCAAAAGCTATCTGGCACTGGTTGCTCCACATCAAGGCCTGGTCCTTCCTAGTCAAAGCTGTCAATGAAGCCACAACTCAAGAGAAATTGGGCACAAACCTTCGGTAATATCCTTCCAAACCCAAGAAACTATGAAATTCTGCAACATTCTTTGGGGCTTCCCATGAACGACTACCTCCACCTTTGATGGGTCTACTTCTATTCCATTTTGAGACCATACGTGTCCAAGTAAATGTACTTCTCGCGTCAAGAACATGCACTAAGATAGTTTCTCATAAATATGGTGGTGTCGAAGGACTCCAAAAACTACCCTAATATTCTCAATGTTCTATTCCTCTAATCATGATTTGATAAGGATTTCGTGGATGATTACCATAATGAATTGGTCTAGAAACTCTCGGAAGACAGTTTTCATGAGGTTCATGAACATAGCTGGTGCGTTCGTAACACCAAAGGGCATGACCACGAACTCAAAGTGGCCATATCTTCACATGAAAGCTGTCTTCGAGATATCACCTTCCTTCACTCTCAACTGATGGTATCCAGACCGCAGATCGATCATAGAGAACTAACATACTCCCCTCAGATGGTCGAATAGATCTTCTATCCTCAGGCGGGGGTAACGATTCTTGATTGTCACCTAATTCAACCTCTGGTAGTCTATGCACAACCGTAGACTACAATCTGCTTTATTTAGGAACAAAACTGGAGCACCCCACGGTGACATGGTGGGTCGAACAAAGCCCTTCTCCATCAGATATTCAATCTTAATCTGAAACTCCCGCAACTTAGAAGGTTCCATCTGATAAGGAGCCATCGAGATCAGGCGGGCACCAGGCTATAAGTCTATCCCAAACTCAACGTCACGTCGAGGGAGTAGAGTCACAACCTCATTGGGAAAGACATGAGGGAATTCTCTTACGACCTCTGGTGCATCCATCATTCCTGCATCCGCCAACTCCACTAACACCCCATCCAGTATAGAAAATAGTGGCTCCACATGTCGACTCCCCACCTGATAACTCCTCTCCTCAAAAAAAATCAACACGTCGTCCATCCTCATTGGAGAATTCAATAACTCTCTGATAGTAGTCGATGATGGCATGCCCAGAGAATAACCATTAGATGCCTAGAATGAAATCATATTACTGCATCTACAATGAAAAAATGTCTCCAGTGGATTGATGTTGTCCCAACATCAGTCTACATCACTGGAAAAAGTAAGATACGCTGGTCTGACCCTCAACTAGTGTTCTCAATACTAGGGACACAAAAATTCTCTCAGCATCTAGACCCAGAACATGGGCTAATTCGGTCGTAAAAAATAGAGTACGAAGATCCCGAATAAAAAAAGTTAGAGACAAGAGTTTTGGACAAACTGATTGTACCATGAATGACCTATGGTCCGGCCGGAGATACTAACACTACGGCGTGCAATTTTCCACGCCCAGCTCCTCTACCTCACTGTTGTTGACCACCTCCTAAACCACGCCCTATTTGATTTCCTTGAGGAGCACCCTGGTGTCGGTCTCGTACCACAAAGTCATCCCTCGGAGGGCTAGGGGCCTGCTACTGCTGCAAGAGAGGCCTCACCTGCAACAGATGATGCTGCTGAGGTGGGTGCTAAAACTGCCCACCTCCACTATGTGGAGCTCGAGTTGGACACCTGCTCTGGAAGTGCCCAAAAACTCCGCAAGAGAAACACTTCAGTCCTGGACCAATGGAAAAGGGGTGAGGGCCAGAATCTTGGAACTGGAACTGATGGGGCCTACACCCTGCTTGTTGAAACCTGGAAGGACCTGTCGTTGGAGACCTTCTACTGACTGCCTTCCCCTTTGATGAACCCAGTTGGTTCCACTATCGTGGAGTTCCTCACTTTGAGTGCATCCTCTCTACTATCTCGACATACTTCTATACTGCTAGGTATGTCGGAAGGATGAAGGTAGTGACAGTGTACTGAAGAGAAGGACAGAGTACCTCCTCTAACCATCTTGCCCGAGACTCTTCATCCAGAAAGAGATCTGGGGCAAAGAGCAAGAGATCTTTGAACATGATCCCCAGCTCCCTCACTGACATGCTTCCCTGTTGAAGGGATAGTAACTCCTATCTCTTCTCAGCCTTCGTCGTAGAGGAGAGGAACTCCTCACAAAATTCCTTTTCAAAACCGGCCCATGAAACCTCTGCCTCGGTCTTCTCCCCCAAGAAAAGCGACCACCACTGATGCGCTGCTCCTCTCAGTCGTCTGATGGCCAATGAAACCCAGTTCTCCCTTGGAGCACAGATCAAAGAGAAGGTCATGGCTAGCTCCTCGAGCCATCCCTCTGTCACTGAGTCAGAAACGCTGCCCTCGTACTTCTCAAGGGTTTGTCGCTGGAAGGAGCACAGAGTCCTCGTCCACAAGTCATCCTCCTCATCTCAGTCAACCTTCTGTTGCTCAACTACCTCAATCCATTGGGCCTCAACCGCCAGAGTCGCTCGTGGATAACGTCCGGGTGCCATAGATTCAAGGTAAACAAATAATGCCTAAGCCCGAGTATCAAGGGATTTTTTTTGTTTTTGTTTTTTGTTTTTTTGTTTAGAATTATTATTAAATTTTTCTCCCCAATATGAAACAAATCAATTAAAAATACAATCCGTATGATGAATGTACCATCCCTAGTGTCTCTACCCTACAATATATGTAGTCTCACTTGGTCGTTTGATTGGCTCAGAGTCCTTGCATCAGATCATGGGGGGCCTAAAATCTCATGTCCTAGCTGGTCCTCCCTGGTCTATTTCACGTACCAAGATCACCTAACATTGTTTCCCTACCATCCCATGAAATCCTGAATGTTGCTAACTCCAGACTCCATCCTATCCCTCATCCTTGCTCTGATACCATTCTATCATGACCTGCCGTCGGCAAGACGATGGAAGGGGCAGAAAAGGTCCATGCCCTTCCTTCCTCTAGTTGAAGACGAGATAATCACCCCCGATTCCCGCCGCCAGTACGCCCTGGATTGGTGACTAGCACCAAGGGCATAACATTTTCACAATATGGGAGGCATTGCCCTTTTTTTATTAACTAGGATTGGGATAAGGAATGAGTCAACACCAAATACCACCATTGTATAGAAAACTCAATGTAAAACCAAACTACTTTCTTGTTTTAATAATAAAATTGAACAAAATACAAGAACTCCAAAGTCCAATACCAAAAAGAAAGGGAAAAGGCTAAGTAGAATCCAACAACGACCAAAATAAACTCCACCGTCCAGACTAGTAATGTCCCGCATGGCCTCTGAAGCCCTCCTAGAAACCTGAAAGTAAACATAGGGTGAGCATACAAAGTATACTCGGTAGGAAAACCTAAAGCTCATGCACAAGTGGGGAGATGTCCTAATGTCCCATGAGAAGCAAAAGAAACATCATCTATCAATGAATCTATCCATCCCACCTCACTGGGCATGCTCACCAAATAACACAAGATGTATGGTAATAGTAATGAATAAAACATTTGGGTACCCTGCCCAACCATTTCCCCCACTAGATAGTTGCTCATCCCAAGCGGAAAACGTCCTAACGCTACCACACGCTTCCTTCCCGCACACACCTGGGACTCACAACCATCCACATCCCTGCCCGCACACACTTGGGCCTCACAACCACACATCCCTGCCCACACACACCTCGGCCTCATCCTGAAGACACCTGGGAAATCAAACCGTAACCAGAACCCCTTCCCGAAAACACCTGGGCCTCTACCCATACATTCATGGGAAAAACAACCTTCCAAAAGAGTCATGGGCTAACGACACAAAAAAAGAAACCTACCCAATGACCCTTGGGTGTATGGTCACCTCCTGCCATCACAGCCTAGGGAAGAGGAAGCAGGGAGGAGAGTAACTAGGGGAAACACCCCACCCTATGAGATGGGGTGCCTGACACTAAGTGCTGAACATGGGTGGGGTGCGACTAAACAGAAAACATATAGTTACACATATATATACCAACACACAGCCCAACCTATGGCTCCTCAAACAGATACAAGTAGCTTCCCAAGAACTACTGCCTTAGAAAATAGGCACACAACAAACAGTTCCCAGTTTCCCCATTCAAGTTGTCATTTCATAACAGTTCAGTATGAGTTAATCCCTTTACTACTGGGAAACTAATAGGCATCATCACAAATTAAACAATGATTAAAGAAGGAAGGAAAAATATTGGGAAATTTAAGCATTTACACTTGGTTCTCTTGTAAATAATAACATCAATGTGGGATTAGTGGGATCCCTCGAAAAACTGGAACCATTGAAAAAACAAACAAACCATCGGTTATCCCAACATTAATTCATTACCATTCCACCTAGTTCATTATTAACTTTCCGCTTTTATTCATGTTCACATCCCAACCAGCAGGCCTTCTATTAGTCCATCCAAAACAAAACACATTCATCTCTTCAAAAATTCCATAACTAAACCATCCCAACCTTAATAATTCATTCTTTTATATTATTTAGTTCAACTGGGGTGATCACACAAGGTTATGTGAATTCATATTCAACAGTCGAGTTAAAGTGTTTAACCAATTTATATATGATTCCCATTCACCAGACAAAGCGTAAAGTAGATCATAGCATTGGTGAGGAAACAAAGTCCCCCAACGGCCGTGATTTTCAGTAGGGCTAAGACCATTCAATTCATAACAACATCATAGGGAAAGCATGGGTAAAAACATGTAACAACATTAACAAACTTCCTCATCCCCTTTCTTTAACCAGTTATTATCTTCATTACAGAAATGATTAACTACCTCGTGGGAATAATAGAACACCCACCCTTCATGATACACAAGGAGGAGAGACAAAGGTAACATCCCTACATGATTGATCAAGGATCGAAGTTATGTCCCTGCATGGAAACTAGAAATCAGGAGTAGGACGGATTCCACAGAACGCGATAAGGGAAAACTTCGCCATGGGGGTACAAATCGTCAGGAGGAAGGGTACTCTGAGAACAGGGTGATAGAAAAGAAACCCAGGGAGAAGAGAAGACTTTAGGTTATAAAGGATGAGATACAACATTCCCGAGACGGGTAAGATAAGGATAAAAACATGAAACTGCGGAAGAAGCAGGATCATGGGTTGACCACATGGATGGGCCACCCCACACATCCAACTTAAAAGATCCCCACCCTTCGGGGCGGATAAAACGGACACACACCTTGTTAACCAAGGAAGGACTCCTCACAGGATGCGCTATAGAGGTTTTTTTTAAAACGCGGTTTAAGGCATGACCAAAATGCATGGTTTTTCATTTAAGGATGGTACCTCAAAAACTATTTAATTAAATTCCTTTAATTGGCTTTAAAACAGGCTTAATGGGGTCAAAACACGGTTTAAAAACCAATTCGCACAAAAAGGAATCTCTACACCAATAACATTTTGAATAGTAATTTCATTGCAGGTACTCTTATGTAATGCCCCGAACTCACATAACCTGAAGCTGGTGCATTTTTACATTTCATTATCATTATTACAAGGAAACACATCCTGAATGATCATACTATTTAGATGTATTGGAAATCCATATTATATACATAATACCTATAATACATTGGGAAAACCAAATAAAACATCAAACAAAATAATTGTAATGAACTACATCCTTGAAAGTTTAATCAACATTCTCTTCTTCATAACATGGGAGAAAAACATAATAAGTGTAAACTCAAATTCTCAGTAAGGGTATGTACAAGGGAATCAATAATCATTCTATATGGAAAGGAAAATATATGATAACACCTTACAATTATAAAACTAGATAGGGAACAAATAATATGACATAGAATAAACTTAAACATATTCCATAAATCCGTAAAATGATAATGAACTACTTCCATATATATGTTGATGAAAAATCTCATGGATAAATAATAACTTCAATTATATGAAGGAAATAAATTATTTAAGGATTTCATATCTCAGATGATTAAAAACATGTTACTGATAAGAAATTTCACAATACGTTCTAAAACTAATGGTAGAAACCCATTTCCCAACTTATTCATCTCATGAGAACTTGTTGTTTCATCTAGGAGGTATATTAACTCTATACTCCACTCATCATTTCTAGTCCAAAGTATTTCTTGTATGAAATAACCAAAATAAGTAATATGCCTTACCAAATAACTATATTTAATTAGTAATATGGATCTATCAATAATTACTAAGAAGTAAATAATATAATATCATGAAAATAATTAGATTTGTGATAAAAATTCAAAAGGTAGAATATATTCTTTATAAAAGTAACTTGGTGCATAACATTACAATATGCATCATTGAAATGAAATTGAGACAAAATCCATTACCTTACGTCCAATACTCACTATATTTGACTAAAACTCTGATGTGATGGTTCTAAACATATTATTAACATATATTAGAATCAAAATAATATTTATGATATCATATTTTATTCTTTTATGAATTTATATTACCCATTTATTAACAATTCCAATTTTAGGAAACATTTCAGGTAATAATTGTTTTGTTTATCATAGGTGTTTTGACTTTTTATTCTGGATCATATTACTTATATCATGATTTAATTACTTCAAAAATGTATAATATAATTTATATATCATATATATTCATAAATTATATATATATATATAATATAGATATATTAAATGGAATACACAATTTATGGAGACAGTAGGTTATATGTACGTATGAACGTTGTTTCTGTTTTCCTATCATATTGAAGAGAAGTAAGTGAACAAATTATATACATGTATATATTATTATTATTAAATTAGAATAGTTATTTCATATATTTAATAATTATTCATGATATTTTTTTATAACCATTCTTGGATGATGAACGTGGAAGGTGAGTCTTATGACGTCGTAGAGACGGTAAGTTGTACGTACGCATGAGTGACGGTGTCATTTCATTAATGGATAAATGTTATGTAATTAGATGTAATATTAATTGTTCAGAAATAATATCATGTTATATTTATTATTTAATTCATTTATATTCATCATTATACCCATCAAAATAAATTATAGATGAAAAATAGTTTTCACCAAGGAGTGGAGATTGTAAGTAAAACATACGCATGCTTGATGATATTGTTTTTCATATGATTGGTAAATGAAATAATATATTTGTACCATAATCATAAAATAATCACATAATATGTTAGATGTTGGATTTATTATTTTAGTATGGTGATAATTTAGTAAGATAAATAGAAGAAGAAAATAACTTTGAAAGAGTTTGATAAAAATATTTCCTCATTTTCAGGTATGTCCTATTGAGTTGCACAAAATGACTTCATAAGATGTCTTTATGACCAATTTTTTTCCTCTAAGAAGAATTTATATAATATTGGAGGAGATTTTTTCAGGGTTTGTCGAAGCCAAAGGGCTTGGGATGTGGGAAGTAAATAGATGGAGAGGTGACCTTTTATAAGAGCGGTTCATGAGACTTTAAAAAAAACATGAAATATTAATTTATTATAAATTTATTTTTGGGATCTAATATCTCCCAAGTGATTTATTTAGCGGATAAGATGAGTATGGGTATAAATCCTCTCAACCAATAGTTTTTATACACTTTTAGGTCATAACATTAGGCCTTATATTTTAGCCTTAACCCTTTGATAAATAATTTACTCTTACAATGTCTTCTTATATTTTTACACCATATGGTTATTTTAGTTCTTATAAAATACTAAGAGAACCTCAATTGAATCACTAATTTCATTTTTAACATTATC
Source organism: Viscum album (assembly GCA_963277665.1). Lineage (NCBI taxonomy): Eukaryota > Viridiplantae > Streptophyta > Magnoliopsida > Santalales > Viscaceae > Viscum > Viscum album. The sequence goes on from OY728141.1 coordinate 1,530,931,849, forward strand.
TATGTCATTCTGCCTAATATTATATTTTTTATATTATAATTTTGTTTAATAAAATAGTATTTGTTTTTACAACTCATTTATGTCAATTTGGACACTATTTAGTAATTGATTTTTGTTAAAGTCATAAAAACATTATTCCTTCAAAAAAATGAATAAAATAAAATAAAATATATCAATATAATCGATAAAAAATTTATGGCATCAAAATGTTGAAATTATATTTCTTTTTGTATTTATAATATCATTTATTTGAATCCTTCATTAATAAGGTAATCACTCCATCATTATTGTGTCATTAATAAATTTATCTATTTAATGTCTAAAAATTATAAATAAAATACCATGATATAGGAAATATTTTTATATTTCTAATTACTATTAATAGTCAAATAGATCAGTTATATAACCCTATATTAAATTTTTTTAAGTAAACGATACATGTTTATGTTATATATCTCTATACTTTAAATTAATTCTTATAACATGTCATTATAACACCCTTGTGGTCTCATGGGATCCTGAAATCATACTAAGGATTATATTAGTCATCCATATATCATTGAATTGTATTATTACACGTGTTAGGATCTTTTATGTTATTATAATTTTATTTTATTACCCATATTTACCTGATTTACCCTTTAACTAAAGTAAATAAAAATAATTATGGATGTTACTATTAATAATGTTCAAAAATAAATTGTTCCTATTTACAAATTTTGGACCTTATTATTAAAAAGATGGAATCTTTTTTTCGTAAACCAAGACACCTATGTTTTAGTAATTAATTTAAAAGTAATTTTCTTTGTCAAAACCAGAAAGTGGGGTTTTAAGAACGAAAAACTATCAAAATATTTACACGTGTTTTTGTACAATTTAAATTTGAAATTACTTCCAATGACCATAATTGGATTAAATTATAAAATATTAATCAAATTAAATTTTAAAACAATTAAAATGGAAGTATAACAATATAATTAAATTACATGAAATGTTTTTTTGAATTAAAATGCGGTATTTTTCACAATTCATAAAAAAATGAACCTTTTCAAGAATTTAAAAACATTCACCCTAAGATTATTTTGATATTAAGAATAAAGAATTTAAGTCTATTTCTAAAAACAATTTTTATAAAAATTTCAAATGTGGTTAATATTACTTATAATTACTTTATAAATAACTACTTTGATAGGTCGTTATGTCCTTGAACCCAAGGTTGCGTACAATGCAAGCCATTTAATTAATTAAAAAGAAGTGTATTGTATAAGTTTGGGGTGCTAAATTATTCCTTCCATGAAATAAAATCATCCTTGAAATTTATATAATATCATGACATAAATAGATTCAGTTAGTTATTCATCACATGTTCTTAAGGTTCCAATATCGCCTCTTCCAATTTATGGTTTCTCCAGAGAACTTTTACCTTATGAGTTGTCTAATTTCACAACATATGTTCTCTAGTATCAAAAATATTGAAAGGGTATTCACAATAAAATAGATCAGGTTCCAGTTGTATTTCTTCATAAGTGAGTACATGTGTTGGTTCTAGCATGTTTTTCCTAAACAGATATATGTGGAACGCATCATGGTCTTTCGTTAGACTTGGCGGAATTTCCAAATAATAATAAACAACTCCTATTTTTTCTCGAATTTCAAAACATCTGATTTACCTGGAAGTTAGTTAAACCTTCTTATATAATCGTATAACATGCTTACATGGGCATACAATCAAGAAAACATGATCTCCAATATGAAATTCCAAATCCATCCTCCAGTTATCAGCATAGCTCTTATCCCTACATTGGGCTATTTTGATATCGGTTTGTATAATCTTAACCTTCTCCATTGTTTCTTCATCATGTTCTACACCAACATGTTTTCATTCACCAATGTCATCTTAACATGTTGATGTAGGACATCTCTTTCCATATAATGCATCATATTGTTCCATCTGAATATTGGAATAGAAGCTATTGTTATAGGGAAATTCTACTATAGGTAAATACAGATCCCATATACCTTGAAACTAATGTGCGTAGGATCTCAACATGTCTTATGAAGTTTGAATGGTCAATTCTGATTTTACATCCATTTTATGGTTATATACCGTGCACAAAAGAATTTCAATATCTAAGGCCTACAAATGACTATTCCGGAATCTTTATGTGAAACATGATCACGATCAGAACCAATCGATATGGGTACACCATGAAGTCTTAAAATTCATTATTATATTATATTGATAAACTCTAAAGTGTTAAATCTTGTCTTATAGAATAAAAATATTCTGAAATGGTAAGATGATCAACAATAACCCATATCACATCAATCCTTCAAGGAGCCTTTGATAGCCCCATGACAAAGTCCATCACAATATCTTCCCATTTCCACACAGGTATAGGAAGAGCTTACATGACTCCTCTACGATGTTTTCTTATAGCCTTCACCTATTGATAAACCAATCATTTCAACACATAATCAGCAATCTCCCTCTTCATGTTGTCCCAACAAAAATTTTCCTTAAAATATCTATACATCTATGTGTCAATGGGATGTATAGAGTAATTGGATCTATGAGCATTATCCAATAATTCCTTTTTTTTATTAGGTATTTTGGGAACACAATGCCACTACCCAAATTTCAAAATTCCATCTTCAAATATGAAATCAATCAATCTCCCAACATTCACATCTTTAATTTTCTTTTAAAACTCCTCTTCATTTGTCAGATAACTTTTTATCCTTTCTAGTAAAAATTGTTTGGAATGAATTTAAAATATTAGTGATGTTTCACCCTCGACGATAATTCCCATATCTGTATTTACTAGATCCATGAACATAGAATCTATTTCAACTATCATATTGTTCAAAACTCCATGGTCCATTCTCCTCAAGGAATCTGCCACCTTATTTTCCGTCCAATGGAGGTTTTTTATTTTGAAATCATAACCATTTAGTAGCTCAATCCATCTCCATTGTCACATGTTGAGTTCTTTCTATGAAAAAATATATTTCAAACTCTTGTTATCAGTATATATCTCACATTTTCAATATAGATATAGTTTTAGCATATCTATAGAGAAACAATTATTACACCTACCTCAAGATCATGAGTTGGATAATTTTTTCATGGGTTTTTTATTTCCTTGATTCATATGCAATAACCCTATCATTATGCATAAGGACCCAACCCGGTCATTTCCTTGATGAAAAACTACAAATAAAAACCCATCATTCCCAAAAGGTAAATTCAATATAGGAGAATTGACTAATATCTCTTCAATTAATCAAAAAATTATCTACACTCTTTTGTCTAAATTAAATTAATCCATTTATGTGTAATTTTTTTTAATGGGTGAGCCAATCGGGCAAAATTCTGGACGAAATGCCTATAGTAACATGCTAAACCAATAAAATTTTGTACATCGGTTATACTTGTCAGTTCTGGCCATTCATGATTTGCGTTTCTCTTTTAAGGATCAATAGAGATTCCATCCTTGGAGACTATATGGAAAAGGAATGAAGTTTCTTGAATCTAGAATTCACATTTTCGAAATTTACTATATAATTCTTCTCTCAGGAGAGTCCCAAGAATGATTTTCATGTGAAAGTCATGGTCTTAAAATCTTTGAGAATGTATCATAATATCATCAATGAATACCCAAGATATTACATGAATACTCTATTCATGATATCCCTAAAAACCGAGGGTTCATTAGCCAATCCAAAAGGAATTACTGTAAATTTGTAATGGCCATACCTCATCCAAAAAGATATCATTGGATTCTCTTCCTTCTTCACTCGTAATTGATGATATCCAAAACAATGATAAATCATTGGAAAAATTGAGAACATTGAATTTTATCAAATAAAACATTGATATGAGGTAGAGGATACTTGTTCTTTATTTTAATTCCCTTAATTTTACTATAATCAATACACAGCCTCATGGAACCATCTTTCTTCATGATAAAGAGAATAGGGATTCCCCAGGAGAAACACCAGGGAGGATAAATCCTTTCTGACCTAACTCTTCATGTTTTTGTACTTCTACTAATTCCCCATTAACCATTTTATATAGATTTTTTGATATTTTCCTTTAATTAGAGATTAAATCAATACAAAACTCAACTTCACACTCAAAGGGCTGATGAGGAAAATCTTCCGGAAAAAAATCTAGGTATTCCGTTACAATATGTAAATACTCACTTTAAAGATTACCTCATTCTTCCAAAGATGTGATTTTCTATTCCTCCTCAATATTCTCAGTCAATAATGCTACTGGGTGTGTATTTTGATTAGAATCAGGAAATGATGTTTCTTCTCTAAAGATAATGGATTCGACATCTTCCTCAAAAATCGCAACATCCTTATTCTTGCAATGGATTTTCGCATCATATTTAGAAATTAAACTCTTACCAAGTATTGTAACAAAATTATCCATAGGTATGATAATGAAATTAGAAATTAGAGCATGTTTATATTCAATATTAGGAACTTCTAGACACATATTTTATACGACAAGGTTCCCACTAAGACTTTTCACTAAAAAATCCATTATCATGGTGAATTGGAAATATCTAATTTTTAATGAAAAGTACAAAGATATAAAAGAATGCGATGATCCAGAATCAAATAAGGCTTTATCTATATTTGAATAAATAATTAAAATACCTTCCACCACATCATTAGGAACCTAAACCTCAATAGTAGTGAATGCAAAAGCTAGGTCATCTCCCCTTAGCCTCTTCTATGGTAGATTCATTTGATGCTTGGGGAATTTATAAGAATAGTGTCTCATATCATTATGATTTTTGCATTGATCATCATTTATTTGTTTCTTACCTTTGGATTCATGAGTTTGGTTTCCCTTATCTCCACACTTATAAGAAACTCCCAATCCCTTCAAACATTTTCCAGGGTTCTTTTTTCCACAGTTTTCACAAGTTGAAAATCGTTCAAATTTCTTCTTATTTATGAATTTATTTTTTCATGGTTCTCAGATGGGCTATTCTTGTCTTTTTTTTCCATTTAATATATTGATCCAAGAAAATTATTTCTTTTTCTTGGTATCACATAAAATTGTTTCATCATTAGATGAAAAATGCATTAAAACCAACACCCTTTAGAGATTTTTCTTATTCCCTACAAAGGATTTATCGATCTTTCACTATATGTTGCGTATATAATCGACAAAAAAGTGGCTATACTTATAAATGTATCTTGATAATATCTAGAACGCTATTATTCATTTTTCATTAAGCTAATTAACTTCCTCTTCATCACAATTCATTTAACACTAGGAAAGTATTAGTCAATGAATGAATCATTAAAATTTGTACATTCTTTAAGTTCTATTTTTTATTCTTCCCTTATATTCTAGGTTAATGTCCAACATTGTTCAAAATCACCTTTGAGACAATAAACTCCAAAGTTACATTTTCTATTACACAGCATCCCAAGGCCAAAAAAATATTTTCTAGAGACTTAATCCAGTAATCATCTAAAATTGGAATGGTGAACCACTAACTGATTGTTTTTTTATCACATATGGTGATCCAGTATTAGATATTCCTTCTACGGAATGGGTTTTCTCATTTAGGAAAGGTTATTTATCATAACCTGATTAAGTATCCATAATATCACCATAATTTTCTCTGTTCCAATATCAGGTGTATTGGTTTACTGTACAGGGAACTCATATAATTTACTTGAGTATTGATACCATTTTTCTTACCAGGTGCCATATATATACAATGAAAAATATCAGATTAGCTCATAAAATTATGAGTTTCAAATATGGTAAAACACTCAACATAAATAAAAATTTTATGCATCGGAAATAATAATGTTTTGTTACTTTGGCAGAATTATCATTAGTGTATCCGAAAATTCTAACATTGGTATGTTCCCTAATTTATATTCTATAAATCCAGATTCTAAGGTTTTTCCTAAACCTCCTCTGAAAGAAACTATATTGCTCCGACCTCAGATAACCTGAAGTCAATTCATTATTACATTTCATTAGAATTATTACAAGGGAAAAAATCCTGAAGGACAATACAGTTTAACTATATTTGAAATCTAGATTACATATATAATACCCATAATACATTGGGAAAACATAAAAAAACATGAAACACAATAAATTAATTGATCTTCAGCCTTGAAATATTAATAAATTTCTCTTGTTTATAACCTGGGGAGAGAAACATAATAAGGGTGAGATCAAATGATTAGTAAGGGTATGTGCAATAGAATCAAAAATCAATCTATATAAAGGTATATATCTGAGTACAATTTCCATTTATTAAACTAGATAAAGAAAAAATTATATGGGAACTATGAAACAGAAACATATTCCATAAATCAATAAATTAAGAATGAAATACTTCCATAGATATATGTACACAAAATCTCCTTCATAAATAATAACTAAAATTATATGATGGAAATACTTTATTTAAGGATGTCAAGTCTCAAGAACATGAAAACCAGTTACTATTAAGACCATTCACAATATGTATCAAAACTAAGGTTTGAAGCCCATTCTGACAACTTATTTGTATTATGAGAACATGTTGATGCATCGAGGAGATATATAAAGTCTGGCTCCACCCTTCATTACCTGTCCAAAGTATTTCTCATATGGAATAACCAAAATGAATAATATGCATTATCAAATAACCATATTGAATGAGTAATATGGATATATCAATAATTTCCATGAAGGAAATAACATAATAACCTAAAAATAATGATTTCCATGATAAATAGTCAAATGGTATAATATAAAATGTATAAAAGGAACTAGGTTCAGATCATTACAATATGCCTCAATGAAACGAAACTGAGATGAAATCCCTTACCTTATGTATGATAATCTCTATATTTTTCTGAAAATCTTTTATGATGGTTTTAAAAATATTAGTAACTTATATTAGAATCATAATAATATGTGTAATATCATTTATGATTCTCTTATGACATTATATTACCAATGTATTAACAATTCTATGTTAAAGCAGCCTTTCGTTTAATAAATGATTTGTTTATCATATGTTTTTTCACTTGTTATTCATGATCAAATTACTTAGATCATGATTTACATAATTCGAAAATGTATAATATGATTTATATAAAATATATATTTATAATATAAATAAATATAATAAATATATATATTAATTATAATACACCATTCATAGAGACAGTAGGTCGTACGTACGAATGAATGTTGTTTCATTTTTATTATCGTAGTGAATGGAAGTAAGCGAATGACATATATGTATGTACATATATATATATATAATACCAGTAGAATTATTATTCAATATATTTTATAATTATTCATAATATATATTTTTACAATCATTTATGGATGGTGAATGTGAAAGATGATTCTCATCACGTCGCGGAGAGGGTAAGTCATACGTACGCATGAGCGACATTATCATTTACTAAATAGTTAAATGGTGTGGAATTGGATGGAATATTAATTTTACAGAAATGATATCATGTTTTATTTATCATTTAAGTCATTTATATTCATTATTATTCTTATATAAATAAAGTATAGATGGAAAATAGTTTACACCGCCGCGTAGAGATAGTAAGTCATACGTACGCATGCATAGTTATATTATTTTTCATAGGATGGATAAAAATTACAATATGGTTGTCCCATAATCATAAAATAAATCTAAGAATATATTATATTTTATAGTAATTATTATAGTATGGTAACAACTTATTAAGATGAAGTAGAAGAAGAAAAGAACATTGAAATAGTTTGATAAAACGATTACCTCCTTTCTGGGTATCTCTTTTTGATTTTCCCAAAAGGACACCATAAGTTAGATTTTTTTCAAACATTTTTACAATATGATGAAGTTATGGACGTTGTGAGGAGATTCGTGCAGGGGTTTTTTGAGCCAAAGGGCATTGGATATGTGAATTAAATAGGAGGTGGGGTGACCTTTTATAAGAGAGGTGAGGGGCACTTTAGTAAAAGCTTTAAATATTAATTTATTATAAATTAATTTTAGTTTTTTAATATCTTAAAAGTAATTAATTTCTAGGATAATATATTTTTTAGTATAAACCCTCCAAACCAATTGGTTTTAGACATGTTTAGGTCATAAAACTATCCTTATCTTTTAGCTTTAACCCTTAGTTAAATAATTTAACTCTTTCCATGTCTTATTGTATGTTTACACAATATGGTTAGTTTAGTTTCTATAAAAAGATAAGAGAACCAAAAAGTGGATCATTAATAAAAGTTTTAACTTTATCTAAGTCAGTTGGCCCAATATGAGAATTTTATTATTTTTATATCATTTAATAAAATAGTGTTTGTTTTAAAAATCCATTTCTGTCAATTTTGACACTATTTATTAATTATTATTTTTAATTCATAACAACTTGGTTCCTTCGAAATAAAAGTAATTTACTCAAATATAATATGACAATTTCATCAATAAAATTTATTTATGAAATAAAAATGTTCAAATTATATTTATTTTAATATTTTTAATATCATTTATTTGAATCTATCATTAATAAGGTAATCACTACATCATTATTGTGTCATGAATAAATTTATTTTTTTAAGGTCACGAAATTATAAATAAAATACCATGATGTAGGAAATATTTTTTTATTTCTAATGAATATTTATATTTAAGAGATCAGTTATATAACCCAATATTAAAATTATTTTAGTAACATATATGATTATATGTAATATTTCTCTTTACTTTATGTTAATCCTTATATCATGTCATTATCACACCCAAGTGGTCCCTTGGGATCCTAAAATCATATTTAGGATGATCCTGGTCGGCCATATTTCATCCAATACGATTTGGACATGTGTTAGGGTAGTTTTATACTATTATAATATTATTTTATTACCCTTATTTTCTGAATTTATCCTTTAACCATGGTAAATAAAAATAATTAATAATGATGAAATTAATATTTTCCAAAAATAAATGGAACCTATTTAAACAATGTTTACATTATAATTCTAAATATTTAATCCATTTTAATAAATTCAAAACATAAAATTTTTAGTATTTAATTTGAAATTAATTTTTGTTGTCAAAACCAGAAAATGGGTTTTGAAGAAGTAAAATCTATCAAAAGATTGACATGTGTTTATATAAACATTAAATTTAAATTTAATTCTAATGACCATAATTCGATTAAATGAAAAAATCCTAATAAAAATACACTTTAAAACTAATTAAAAATACAATCTAACTATGTAAATAAATTAGGTGGAAAATGTGGTTTTGAATTAAAATGGAGTATTTTTCATTATTCATCAAAAATTGAAACATTTTATAAAATTTCCAAAATATCACCCCTAAGATAATTCTCTTTTCATAATTCAAAAATTAAGTCTATTATGAAAAATAATGTATATAAAATTTCTTAATGTTGTTAATAATATTCGTAACAACATTTTAGATGGCTACTTTGATATGACATGGTGTGCTTGAACTCAGGGTTATGTACAACACAAGACAATAAATTATTTAAAAAATAAGTGTACCATAAAAGCATGGGGTGTTACATATTAGAATAAATAAGTCATCTTGGGATATTCATGAATCAATGGATGAGTGGAACCTTATTGGGATTTTTTTCTCAGATTCATCTGGATGCTCAGGATGATGTTTCTGGTGTGGTTTTGGATAGTGTTCATTTATTATCATCTCTCCATGAGTATAATTTGTAGATTTAGTGATAGGATGATGTGTTTAGAGGAATTAAATAAACTATATATATTGGGGATACCATTTCTATTTGGTCTCTCTCTTCATATGGTATTCTCAGTTTTGGGGATCAAATATTCATCCCAACATCTATAAAGAGCTCAGATCTGTTAGATTGTCATATTTAATCATGGGATATAAATTCTAGAAGAGCTTCTAAAACCTTCTAGTATTCTCCATCCTTTTCTAATGCCAGTTTAGAAAAGGGACGAGTTATCTATGGACATTGTTTTTGGATTACCATAGACTCCCCATGGAAGGAATGCTATCTGGGAGGTTCTTTTTTGTTTAAAAAAGTCATCTCATTTAATTCTGATAATGGACACCACTAAGGCTCATTATCTATGTATGTTGTATGTGTAGAAAATTATGAGGATAAATGGGGTTCCTTCTACCATTTTTTTAGATAGAGCTCTGATGTTTACATTGAGGATCGAGAGGAGTCTTTAGGAGGTGATGGGGACTCAGGTTATAAATAGTACATCTTATAATCCATAGATATACGGTTTAATGTAGCATAATATTTAGATTTTGAAGGATATTATACGTTATTTTTTATTGGATTTTGGTGGATTTTGGGATAGTCATCTAGGTCTAATTGATATTGTTTATAACAACATTTTTCAGTCTTTAATGAGAATGTCTCCTTCCAAGGATTTGTATGGTCACCTGTACAATTCATCTCATTGTTGGGAAGATGTGGGAGACACATATTTGGTTGGACCGAGTATGGTTCAATATACATATGTGAGATATACATTGTCACCTATTTATAGCATAAAATTCATATAAATAATAAACAGATAAATGGAATTTCCCATTCGATTTTCTCCTAGGTTATTCGGTTTTCATGAATGTTTCTCCTTGGTTAGGTTACCTTCTACTTTGAAAATTGGGAAATCATTCTATGAGATATGTTGGACCATTTCAGGTCATTGAGTAGATTTGGTAGGTTTCTTATCGATTGTATTTTATAGATCAATTAATTGTAATTCATGATGTTTTCCACATATCATATCTCATTAAATACCATCTTGATCCCTCTCATGTTCTGAGATGGGAATAAATTGAGTTAGATCCATTTTTTTTTCTTTTGTGGAGTATCCAGTAGAGGACATTGACTCTCTAGTGAATGTCTTTGATAGGTGGTGGACTCCATTGTTTATAGTGTTATAGTGGAACATATTAGATTCTCATGAGACTTGGATGAAAGAGTAGTTGATGAGGGAGTAGTGGCCTCACATTTTTTGGGCCACCATACTTCCACAAGACTGCAGGTTCCGAGTGCAGTAGAAGCGCATGGTTGGATGTTCCCACATGGCTTTTTGTCATTAACAATGATCAATCCGGGATCAATATGACGATAAATGCCAGTCTCTACATATCGAATCACAGAAATCAAAAAAGAAAAGGAATGTCTCGGAACCACAAAGTAGGATCGTTACAAGTTGATTATAATTAATTTAATCAATTGAAAAGAAAAAGATTTTGGGGTTTCTTTCTTCATTGATGTTCTTGATCATGTTCCGATGTGATTCGTCGTTTTTTCACAGAATCCAAGTGTAGACTTCCTCTAGCAGTGATCCACACGTGTACCTGGTATCTCGGGACGTCGCCAAAGGAGTCTTTAGGTGCTAGCGTGGAGAAACCTTTTCTTGAGTTGTATTCCATAGATCGTCTTGATCTGATGGAAGAGGATATCTCTCGGTCTTGAGAGTGTTCTTGGAGGAAGAGGTTCTTTCGGCCTTGAAATAATTCTCCAGAGATGTTGTGGACAACGATTCTCTTGTGTGTTGGAAAAGAGTTGCGGGTGTGAGGATATTTTTAATCAGGTTTGAGGTTGTAGAGTTATGAAAATAAATAAATGCGTTACTAATTTTATTTATTTCATTGAATATTATTTAAAATCCCCATGTCAAATAATTAATTCCTTGACATGCGCCCATGATGATTATAATAAATATCATTTAAAACAATATTATATTCTAAAAATACTGACTGGAAAAACTACATGGAGTGTACTTGGTTTTCATTGAAAACTACACGGCGTGTACATTTAATGTACTTGAAATATATATCTTGTTTTCATTTATTCATTTAATTTCCAAAAATAAAACTTCATGGCATGTAATTATTAATACAGGGTGTGTACTTGTTTTCCATGAAAAACTACACGGCGTGTAATCTTTAATACACGGCGTGTATATCTTGTTTTTCATTTCCTTCTTCCTCCATCATTGAAAAAATTTAGGCTTCCTTGAATAATTTTTAAACCATGTACGGGAATAATCTTTATTCTACTTGAGATTCTTGAATACACTTAGTGTGTGACCCTCTAGGCCTCTTTCTCGTTGGCATTTGGCGAGCTTCCCTAAAGTCCAAGATTATTGTCTAGAAATGGGTCATGGAACCCAAGAGAATGAAGATAATGCTTCATTGACATATCACCTCATACAAATTCTTACTGTGTAATTTAATCCCTTTTTATCAATATCTCGTCAAGCAGGTTTCATGGCAGTTTCATAAACCTATATGCTTGATCTGTCGTTCATTGACTACCTGAAATAAACACGTCGTTTACACTATGGCCATGGAATTTAATGTGACAGTTCTATTTCAATCAAAGGGCAGAGATATCAACTTCTATAAATAGAATGGACAAATCCTTCCTCGACTTATCCATTAACAACATGTCACTCATGACACACCCAACGTACCCTACTTTTCGCCAACTGTTTGCATGATGGTTTTCGTCTGTAAATCTAAGTGCGCGAGTCATTACATGAGCTAATGATAATATTCCAGTCTAAGGACCATTAAACACGATCATAGATAGAAATTGTCCAATGACACCAAGACATGCAGAATTCCTACTGGCGGGTCTGTTCTCATAATCTCTCATTATGGAGATTACCAAGTGAGAACTCCATGAGAGAGAGTCTCATCCTCTTACGAGTACTCACACATGACTGTCTGTATACTTTGTGTCCTATCATAGTATGTCATCCAACCATAGAACTTTATTTAAGAATATTGTTATAGAATTTAAAGGTTCTCATCATAGCGGGGATCTTCCATGACCTTATCAATGCAATAAATACTATAGGACATTTTTATATTATAGTCATACAGAACAATGAAAAATATATAATAAGTGAACATACATGTAATCAAATTACAAAACAGTTGGTTCTCAAGACACCAACCCTTAAAAACTCCCACTTGGACTAGAGCCAACTTCCTATGACTTTTATTCCACTAGACCTCACAAGATGATCATGTTTTTGCGGAGCCAAGGCTTTAGTCAAGGGGTCTACCATAATGTCTTCTGTGGAAATACTTCTCACTGCAACTTCACCTCTCTGAGAAAAATCCCTCAAGAGATGATACATCCAAAGTATGTGCTTTTTCCACTGACGTGACCTTAGCTCTTTTGCAAGTGACACTACTACAGTATTATCACAGTAGAGTGTGATAGGATATCTACTGCTCGGTACTACATCCAGCTCTTGGACGAAGCTTCACATCCATACTGCTTCTTTAGCCGCCTCAGAAGCTATGATATACTCGGACTCCGCTGTAGAATCTACCACCACACATTGCTTTGATCTCTTCCAGCTCACTGCACCTCCATTAAAACTGAAGATGTATCCAGTCTGTGACTTCATGTCAACTTGATCAGTCTAGAAACTAGCATCTACATGTCCTCTGATGACTAGTTCCTCATCTCCTCCATAAACCAGGATCATATCCTTAGTACTCCTCAGATACTTAAGGATAGTCTTCACTACCATCCAACGGCGGTCTCCTGTATCAGCTTGATAACTTCATACTGCACTTAATTCGTAAGCACCATCTATCATCGTACATATCAGAGCATATATGACAGACCCTATTGTGGATGCATAAGGGATCCTTTCCATTCACTATCTTTCCTCATGTGTCTGAGGACACATTTTCTTGGAAAGATGAATTCCATGTGACACTGGCAACAATCCCATATTGGACTGTTCCATACTGAATCTCTTCAGTATCTTGTCAATGTATGTACTTTGACTTAGGCCCAACATTCTCTTGGATCTATCACGATGGATCTTGATCCCATGAATATATGCTGCCTCACCCAAGTCTTTCATGGAGAAGAATTTATGAAACCATGCCTTAACTGACTGGAAGACAGGTACTTCGTTTCAAATTAGTAATATGTCATCAACATATACTATTAGGAAAATGACTTCACTTCCACTATAACTCTTGTAGACACAAGGCTCACATTAATTCTTAACAAAGCCAAATTTCGTTACAGCTTCATCAAAATGAATGTTCCATGACCTTGATGCTTCCTTTAATCCATAAATGAATTTCTGCAACTTGATTACCTTGTTGGAATCCTTTGAAGTCACAAACCCTTTAGGTTGTGTCATGTAGACATCTTCCTGGAGGTTCCCGTTACGGAATGTTGTTTTGACATCCATTTGTCAAATTTCAAAGACATGGTAAGCAAAAATGGCCGATAGGATTCTGATGGATTTCAGGATCACAGATGGTGAAAAGGTTTCATCATATTCAATTCCTTGAAGTTGTCTAAAACATTTTGCAACCAGTCGTGCCTTATAGGTGCTTACTTGCCCCTCTATGTTCAGTTTCTTCTTGAATACCCATTTATTACCAATAGGCTTTACATCAACTGGAGGATCTACCCGAATCCATACTCGGTTTTGATACATGGAATCCATTTCAGAATTCATGGCTTCTTTCCACTTGGCAACTCTTGTGCCTTCAAATGCTTTCTTTTAGGTAAGAGGATCATTATTGTCAACCAATAATGAGTCACCATCCTCGGTGACAGGAAAACCATATCGTTCTGGTTCTCTCACATCTCTCATGCTCTTACACAGTTCTTGTGTCTCTGGAATAGATTGTTCTTGCATGGGGCTTTGTGGAATCTGTTCTTGTACCAACTCATGTGTATCTTGAGCCTCAACTTCATCAAAGTCTATCTCGCTCCCACTATCTCTTTTAGATATGTGCTCCCTCTCAAGGAATATGGTGTGTCTTGGCACTGTAACATTTTTTTCCAATGGTTTTTATAGGTAATATCCCCATGATTCCATGGGATATCCTTTAAATATACACTTTGTGCCTCGTGGTGCATGTTTGTTACCTGAAGAGGCCATAAAAAATGCATTGCTACCCCACACATGTAAATTCGATAACATGGCTTTGGGTCCACTCCATAACTCGTATATAATACCATTTATCAATTTAGTTGGTACTTGGTTTAGTATGTGTGCAACTATTTTTAATGTATATCCCCAAAAGGATAATGAAGACTCACATGACTCATCATTGATCTCACCATGTCCAACAGGGTGCGGTTCCTCCTTTCATTTACACCATTCCACTAAGGTGTGTAAGGATGATTGAGTTGAGAAAAAATCCCAAACTCCCATAAAAATGAATGAAGTCCAGATTAAGATATTCTCCTCCCGTATCTGAGTAGAGTTTCATAATCTTCTCACCAAGATAGTTCTCAACTTCATTCTTGTATTCTTTGAAACGATCAAAAGAATCTGACTTATACCTCATTAAGTAGATATATCCATATCTACTAAAATCATCAGTAAAAGTTAGTAAGTACAAGAACCCACCCCTTGCATCAACTAGAAATGGTCCACAAACATTTTTTGTGAACTAATTCTAGAAGTTCGTTAGCCCTTTGACCTTTCCCACTAAATGGGGCTTTGGTCATTTTTCCTTGTAGACACGCATGACATACACCAAGTTGTTTTAGATTGAAAGAATCTAAATACCCATCTTGATATAATTCTGTCAAACGTTCCTCATTGACATGACCTAGCCGGTGATGCCAAAGTTGGGTGTGGTATGAGTCATGTGAATTGACTTTGTCATTGATTTCCATTACTTGGTTTGTGTAGTATAACACATAAAGGTTGTTATATAAATCTTCCCTACCAAAACAAATTCTATCTTTATTAAAGTACCAACATTCATTTCCAAATTTGAAAATGAATCCATCAGTATCTAATCAGGATACTAAAATAATGTTTTTAGTAACAGAAGGAACATAATAAAAACTCTTTAACAGCAAGATCATTCCAGTTGGAAATGTGAGGTGGTAGTCCCCGACAGCTACAGCAGCAAGTATGGATCTGTTGGCTGCTCATAGATCTACCTCCCCTCGATCAATCTTTCTGAATCTACGTGGTTTCTGTATTTGGATACAGATGTGAGAACCAAAAGCAGTATCTAATATCCAATTAGTAGAAATAGATAGATTTCATTTGATAACAAACACACATGAAGCTTCCCCTTGCTTCCTTGGCTGAGTGCAGTTTTTCTTCCAGTGGCCCTTCTTGCCACATGTGAAACAAACAACATCATGTTCCCTTTCCTCCCCTTTGATCTTCCTTTTCTTGGAAGGCCTTGAAGAAGCTTTGGGATTAATGCTCAATGCATTCCCTTTCCTTTTATTCACCATGAGGACAGAAGGCTTTTCACACTTCAAGTCATTGTCCACACGGAAAATAAGGATAAGAAGATCAGACAGAGACTTCTCAATGTTGTTAATGTTGAAGTTCACAACAATGTTTGAGAAGCTCTGGGGGAGTGATGCGAGAATGAGATCGGTACCTAGTTCTTCGGGGATTTTAAACCATAGAACCTGCAAGCGCTCAATGTAGCCAATGAGATTGACTACATGAGGTACAGATGGGGTACCCTCTCCAAGGTTGATCTGGAATAGAGCCTTGGATATCTCAAACCTTTCCTGTCTTGCTCTCTCCTGGTATAAACCATGGAGGTGCTCGAGCATGATGTAGGAATCCATGTCTTCATGAGACTTCATGAGATCACTAGACATTGATGACAACATCAAACATTGAACGTCGAGTGCATCGCTCAAATGATGATCATAGACCAGGAAATCTTGATCACTCTCCCCTTCGTTAGGCGGATCAGGAAGTGAGGACTCCAGCACATAAAACTTTCATTCATGGAATAGGACAACCCGAAGGTGCCTAAACCATTCCGAAAAGTAACTGTCGGTGAGGATATTATCTTTATCCAGAATTAATCATAGAGAAAATGTGGTTGATGAGTTTGTCATTTTGATTCTACAATTTAAAAGATCAGATTTATCAGTACTTTCTTGATTACATTTTATGAGAAATAATAAAAAAAATTAAGTCTCCCACTATTTTATCAAGTTCCAATGGCCCTCACCACTGAACTCGGAATGTCCAGTTTCTTTGTCATTATAGTGGTAGGGATCCATATTCCCCTTTGAATAACCCCAACAAGGGTTGTTCAAGCTATTTGAAGGTATTTAGGAAGTCGTGTCTTTTCCAACGGTGAGCTTACAGTTCTTTGATCTATTGAGTGGACTCCCCAATCATGAAATCCTAACTTGGATTGCCTCAACTCTTGCCTCCAATATTACATCAAGTCTAGCCAGGGCTATTTCTCTTGATGTAATATGGTTAAGTCAACCTGAAACCTTTCATAATGGCTCCCTTTATAAAAGTATGTGTCCCAACAAGGGTTGGTCAAACACATTGTTTTATTGAGTCTTGTCTTTAATCAAGTAATGGAAGGTTTGGTCTGGCTTAATATGGAATTGATGGATTTTAATCTTTTATTCATAGTTTTACATTATCACATGCCTGTTAATATTAATTGATTCTTGTTTAAGTGATTAACCATATTCCGATATTGTTTACGCATAGTCCGGTTTTTATTTTAATCCATCTTTGCATGCTAGTTCTTTTTATTAATTATGTGATCACGACAACACATACATACTAAATAAACCATGCAATCAGACAGAAATAAAACAAGATGGATTGATCATCAGCTTCTATTGGTTAGCTTATCTAGAAGTTTTGATAAGCTAACCCTGGCCTAGGGAAAACACCTTGAACCTGATGGTTCGTGTTTTTCATCTCCCACCTATCCACCTTTGTATCTTCTTGGGTTGGTTTCGCCTCAACTTTGGATCTTGAACCATCTCCTCTGGCTTGGGAGATCCTCCATTACATGGATTTTACATTAAAGAAACCATGGGCACGCAGGCCCTATATTTTATTAAAAGAAGGCTCGCAGGCCAATGAATTTAAATTAAACAAATTTAAATGAAACCATTCATACATAAAAATGGTCTTTGTTCTATATCATGATCATCCATATCATGCAACGACATTTACGTATATTTAGAATTCAAATTATTTTAATCATTCTTTCATTTAAGATAAGTCACACTCGAATTCAATTAATTATGATCTTATAATTAATCAATTATTTATCTTAAAGTAATTTCTGAATTTCCCTGAGATTATTCTCATCTATATTCCTTGTATAGGTCTTTGTACATTTGGAGCAAACCTGGTGAAATTTATGTAAAGCACACAGTGTGTATTTTATATTTACATGTCGTGTATTTCTTTTCACCTTTTATCCAAAATACACGCTGGGGGATTTGGCGTGTTTTCTGTACTTTGGAAATTTTGGAGTAGACGGCGTGTAGATAAATCATACATAGTGTGTACTTCCTTGTTACGCAATAACCGGCTTAGCAATCCCATGTATGCGGAACACGGCTTCTCCTTGTACACGGTTTCACCTGGACTGAATCGGACTACACAGCGTGTTACTCCAACATACATGCCGCGTATTCCGTTTTTCCACGCATCGTTCATTTTTGGTCAACACTGAGTAATCAAGACTTAGGCATACTCAATTCAAACGGCGTGGTTTTGCGGTCCAGTGCCGGTTCGTTGAACCTAAGTACACGACGTGTAGTTTTTAATTACACACCGTGTATTCCCGTTTCATATAGATAGAAATAGCGGCTCCTCCGGATGAGTTCCTCATTTTTATTTTAATCAAAATTAAAATTAATATGTTCTTTTTGTGATATGAATCGAGAAACGAAGGAGGAATAATAGATATCATTTATTCAGATTTAGAGAATGATTTATTTCAAATTGAATCAAATATAAATGCGAAAATTATCAACGATAATTAAATAACTCTAATAAACGTTGTAACCTCCCTCTGATACCATTTGCAGGTTCCGGGCGGAGTGGAAGCGCATGGGTGGATGTTCCCACATGTATTTTTTTCATTAACAATGATCAATCCGGGATCAATACGACAATAAATTCCAGTCTCCATAGATCGAATCATGTAAATAAACAAAGAAAAGAAAATTCCCGAAACCACAAAGTAGTATCATTACAAGTTGATTATCATTAAATTAATCAATTGAAAAGAAATACCTTTTGGTTGTTCTTTCTTCGTTGATGTTCTTGATCATGTTCCGATGTGATTCGGCATTGCGTCGTAGAATCCAAGTTTATACATCCACTGGTGGTGATCCACATGTGTACCTCGTATCTCGGGACGTCGCCAAAGGAGTCTCTTGGTGCTAGCATGGAGAAACATTTGCTTACATTGTCCGCCTTAGATCGTGTTGATCTGATGGAAGAGGATCTCTCTCAATCTTGAGAGCATTGTTGGAGGAAGAGGTTCTTTCAGCCTTGATAGAATTCTCCAAAAATGTTGTGCACAACTATTCTCTTGTGTATCAAAAAACGAGTTGGGGTTGTGAGCCTATTTATAATCAGGTTTGAGGTTGTAGAGTTATGAAAATAAATAAATGCATTACGCATTTTATTTATTTCATTGACTCTTATTTAAACCCCATATGTTGTATAATTAATTCCTTGACATGTGGACACGCTGATTATAATAAATATCATTTAAAACAATATTATATCCTTAAAATCCTGACTGGAAAAACTACACAACGTGTATTAATAAATAAACAGTGTGTACTTGTTTTTCATTGAAAACTACACGGCATGTACATCTAATGTACACAGTGTGTATATCTTGTTTTCATTTATTCATTTCCTTTCCATAACGAAAACTAAACTGCGTGTAATTATTAATACACGGTGTGTACTTGTTTTCCACGAAAAACTACACGGTATGTAATCTTTAATACACGGTGTGTATATCATGTTTTTCATTTCCTTCTTCCTCCATTATTAAAATGAAATATGCTTCCATGAATAATTATTAAACCACTTACGTGAATAATCTTTATTCTAATTGAGATACTTGAATACACTTAGTGTGTGACCCTCTATGCCTCTTTCTCGTTGGCATTTGGAGAGATTTCCAAAAGTGGAAGATTACTATCTAGCAACGGGTCAAGGCACCCAAGAAAAAGAAGTTAACACTGCATTGATGTATCACTTCATACAAATGCTTACTGTGTAATTTAATCTCTTTTTCTCAATATCTAATCAACTAGGTTTCATGGTAGTGTCATAAACCTATTTGCTTGATCCGTTGTTCGTTGACTACCTGAAATAAACTCATCGTTTACACCATGGCCCTGGAATTTAATGTGCCAATTCAATTTCAATCAAAGGGTCGAGATATCAACTTCCATTAATGGAAGGAACAAATCCTTCCTCAACTTATCCATTAACAACATGTCACTTGTGACGCACCCAACGTACCCTACTTCCTGCCAACTGTCTATATGATGGTTTTCGTCAGTAAATCTAAGTGCGTGAGTCATGACATGAGTTAATGATATTCTTCAAGTCTAAGGACCATTACACATGATCATAGATAGAAATGTCTGATGACACCCAGACATGCGGAATTTCTACTGGCGGGTCTGTTCTCATAATCTCTCATCTGGGAGATTACCAATTGCGAACTCCATGAGAGAGATTCTCATCTTATTATGAGTACTCGCACATGACGGTCTGTATACTATGTGTCCTATCATAGTATGTCATCCAACCGTAGAACATTATTTAAGAATATTGTTATATCATTTCAAGGTTCTCATCATAGCGGGGATCTTCCATGACCTTATCAATGCAACAAATATTCCAGGACATTATTATATTATAGCCATGCAGAACAATTCACAATATATAATAAGTGAACATTCATGTAATCAATGTAAAAAACAGTTGGTTCTCAGGACACCAACCCTTAAAAATACTTCCTAGGGATAGAGAGTCTTATGTTAAAGAGTTTGTAACATCTTTTAAGTCTCTTTTAGTTAATTCCCTTCACTTTTTTATATTCCACTTTAATGGGGTTTATTATTAGATTACCAATATTGGTGAACATTTTTTGAGAAAAATGAACTACATTTTAAGGATGTATTTTTTTTGGATTAATGGATTATAGGTATAAATGTGTGATGCCTTAGCAAGGTCCTCCCCACATTCAAAGAATGACCATGGTTTTTTGGATTATCAAATAATTATCTATAGTTTTCACTGTCTATAGGAAATTTACCTGACATATTGGGAGAACATGAAATTTAATATTCCCTAGACTCACATCAAGTGATGACTAAATAGTGTGAAATATTACATGTTGTGTAATGGTAAAGAAAATTGTTTTTAATAATAAGGAAATAGGATATTTAGTGTGTGTGATACTAGTGGATTACATGATGTGTAAAGGGATTAAACATTGTTGAAATGTTGCGGAAATGGATTTTAGGGTTTTGTTTTAGTGATATGTTTATTCATTCAGTGTGGAACTTCCTTGTCCTTGACCTAGAGTTATCCTCCTACAATTTTCTAAACATCCAACCCCTATAAATTGATTCATTTGGTGTTTGATCTTTAGGGTTGTGTGTGGTGTTTCAGTGGGTGAATAATCCATTCTTCTTCTTCATTTAATTTGATTAAAAAATTGGTGTTGCATTGTGTTGTTTGATCCATTGACACATTGTAATTATCTTTTTGTTTATTTCCATATTGGTTATGTGATCTTTTTTTGGGTTATTCCATTAATTATTGTGTTGTGTAGGGTGTGCATTCTAGAGGTATGTTGTGATGTTTCTTATTCACTGACCCTTTGCTTAAAATGAATCAAATATGATATTTGTACATTTATTTTAGGGAATCCTTTGTGGTTTTTGTTGTTCTCTAACTATTGGTGAATCCCTTTATTGGAATCTATGATTTTATATTGTGGTGGGTGGTTTCATTTCTAGCCTATGTTTATGAACTAAATTGCACTGGTTTTTGATAAATTGTTTTATTAAATGAAATGGAATTATTGATTGATTTGTTATGTGTGTGTGTGACTAATTTTTTTGATAAAAGATAGTTTTCTCTGAGTTTTAGTAAATAAAGGGGGTTTTCAAAGTATTCTTAATTATTTTATAAAATGGTTTTCAAATAATGATATGATGAAACTATTTGGATAAATTGTTATTAAAATAGATGACATGGGGGTCCCTGGGTTCTTAGGTGGAAGGTGTTGTAATAGACAACATCAACTATTAGGGGGTTTCTCATGGGGACCTCCTCTACTCCATAGACCTGTTGTTCTAAGGACTTGTCAGATCTATTGGGGAGTTCACTTTTTAGGGTTTTCTTATACAATTTAGTATTAATTCATATATCTAGATTATTGATACATGAACGATTTTTTATGTTAGGTATGTGTGTCCTAGATATCTTCACCTCGTGTGATCCTTATCATGATGTAACATGTGCATTTCTTTTGGTCTTGTATTATTTTATTATACTCCCTGGATTTGAGATGATAGGCAATACCTTATTTTATTTCATATATATTTTCTGTTATATTTATTAGAAATTATTTGAAACTGATTTACCTAAATTATTTTGAAATGGGTACAAATGGTAAGTTAAATTTTTTTTCAATGATTTTGATATATAAACTTATAAACTATATATCATGTCTGGAATTATTAAAATTTGAGCATGCATGGATTATTTTATATAGACATGTTATAGAAAACCTGGATGGGACCCTACTGAGCCAGTTATCTCACACCCTTCATAACCTTTTGGTGGTGCATAGACCTAGTTATGTCTTTCAATGCAATGAAAGGAAAGGCGTCGTAGTGAGGAATAAATGTTTTCTATTTTCTACGTTTTACGTAGTTGTATGATGAGATGGTGGGAATTTTCCCATGCTATAAAATAGAGACTATTGGAATTTTTTTTCTTTTTCATCCTTTACTATTGGAATTTTCTCTTATATGTTGTGTTTCTACCATATCATTTGTTTTATTACACTATTCTCTTTCTCAAATGACATATATTTGTCTTTGTGTTTCCTTTCAATGTTTCTTTCCTTACTTTATATATATAGCATGGTTTCAATGTCAGGTTGGTCAAAATCATTCCCTCTATAAGTTTTCGTATTATATATTCTAGATGCTAGCCCATGGGGATCAATAATTTTGTTCGGGAACATGACTGTTCATGTCAAATTCTTGTTTGGAAGGGTATTAGGGACAGTTTTGTCACACTTTGAGTAATTCATGTTATTATAAAAAAATAACACAGGCCTTTACTTAATAAAACTCTTTAAATTTTATGGACTGGAATAAAGATAAAACTATATTAATTTAGGGTTTCTTGGATTTAAAGTATTCATCTATGAGATAAAATGCCAATAATTTTTGATCGAATAAATAGTGAATGCCTTTTTATGGGTTATTCTAAAACATTTAAGGACTATAGTGTTTTTAATAAAATAACCACTATTGTTGAGGAAATTTTTTATATAAAAATTCAAGAATCTAATCCTTTTGTTTTTATAAAACCATCAAAAAATCATAATTCTAATGATGTGTACTAAAATAATTATATTAGTTTGTTGGAAAATAATCTTCAACTACTAATAGTTAAACCTCTATAAGTAAGACCATTATATATATAATATCCATATATAAATTCAGAGAATTATATACATTAATTAGTTAAATATAAACATAACTCTTTACACAAAACATAATTGATATTAAGGAATCATGCTTACGGTTATATTAGAAGGGATGTATGTCAACTAGTTAAAACTATAGGTTTCATAAGAAATCAATGTGATCATAAATCCTTACATTTATAATTTAGACCTAAAACAGTATATGATGATTTATGTGATGAGTGTTGGATAAGTGCCACATAAGAATAGATCATTATATATAAACAAAACCAATTTTGGACCCTTATTGGACATCCTATAGATCTACTTAAAATTAATGTAAAATGGGTTTTTATAAAAAAAATGTGATGAGAATGAAATTTTTATTAATAATAAATATAGATTTAATGATATAGTCTATTGTCAAGAAGAAATATAATATAGTGAAACTTGTTCACCAGTAGCAATAATAGATCCTATCTAGATCTTATTAGCTTTTACAACTCATCTGTAATTTACTTTTTCTAAAATAGGTTCAAAAATTAAATTCCTTTAAGGTCATTTTTAAGATGAATTTATTTTGAACAACCACCTCATTTTAATGATATTAATTATTTGGAAAAAAATTATACATACTAAAGTAGATTGTGGACATAAATATATTAATATTATAGACTTACTAGGTATTGTATTAAAAATCAATTTTTTAAAGAATGTATTCATCAACCCCTTTAAACAAAAAATTCCAAAATACCATCATTTTTCAAATATTTTTGTGTTGAAGTTAAATTTTTAACTATAAAATCACATTATATTAGTTGTTTTGAACTTATGAAAAAATTAGTGTGAAATTATCATGATGGAAGAATTAAACTATTTTCTAAGTTTTCATATTTTTTTTAAATAAAAATGAAATATTTTAACTCACCATAAATATACTATATACCTAGTCAAATTTTTCGATCTTGAATATGAATCAAACATAAGTAATCTGTTAGAAACATTCATAATACATGATCTTGATGAAACTAGTAAATTGATAGATAATATTTTTTATAGAATTATGATTTATATTTTACTATATCTTAATAATGGTCGACCAACCATAATTATTCATATTTTTTATCTTATATTTTATAATAAATAAAATTAATCTAATTTTAAAATTTTAGAATTCATTTTATGATACATTAAATGCAATTAAGAACACAGATTATTTTTTTCTTCTACAAATGATTTCATTCTAAAAATTTACCTAGTTGTTGAATTTATAGTTTGTAGGTTATCTAGAAAATATACTTTTTGAAATATTTATTTATTATGAGAAACATTATCCTCCTATTCTAGCATGAAAAAACATTCAATATAACTTTCCATTGGTGAATTAGAAACTATAGTAGTTGCAAGTTTTTTTCTCAAGTGTTTTGTATGAAACATACACTAATGGATTTTGGTTGGATATTTACTTGAGCTCCAATTATTTGATATAATACTAATGTTATTTACTTATCCAGAAACTAATAACATCAATCATAATAAAACCATATAGATATAAGACACTATTTACATAGGTATCACACACAAAACGTAGATATAATTCTTGACTTTATTGAAATTAAAATTTATCTTATTTATATATTTACAAAACATCTTTATTTTGATAGATTTTAATTTATTAAATAGGTGTTTCAAAGGATCAAAATATAATTATTTTCAATAAAATTATCATTTCATCTATCTCTTTAAGTTAAAAAACCTCTTAAAAAGGGGTAATAAGTTTCCAAACCTATCTATTTTTCAAACATACATTTTTTTCAATATTTATAGTTTATTTTTTAAAAAGATTTATTATAATTTGATAGAAATTTCCTTAAACCATCATTAATATAAGAATATAATCCATTTTTTAAAGGTAACATCATGGAGGTTTAACCTTCTTATATATATATTTTATGATTACCTTGCTATCATTTTTCAACATAGGAGGAGATATTCAAAAAAAATAATTTTTCAAAATTACTTTTTTAGGGGAATTTTTATTAGTACGCCAAAAGGTATCTTTCTCTTTTCTCATTCAAAGAAATTTTAAATTTAATTTTTAAAATTATATGTATTAAATTTTTTTTTATTTTTTTTTTGTAAAATTCCTTAAGATCCAAACATACATAAAAGTATAATTACTTTAACATTGATAATTTTATATACCTATATAAAAATAAATAAATCTCATGAATTCCTTTCTTTTTGTTTTATTTCTATTTTATCTTTTCTCCACAAAACATTTTCTCATCAGAACTGTATTTATATGTTTTTATCTAAAGAATATTAGAAAACCGTCGTATATAGCTAAATCACTCTCCATAATCATTAGTGAAGAAGGTGAAGTTTTATGTCTTCTGATTCAAAATCATGTCAACTATTATATAGAGATTCCTCATGAGATCCAAAACATTGGTGGATAATGTGAATTCCATCTTAAACTAAATTTATATTAATATCATGTTAGGTAGGAAAGAATGCTCAAAATTGAATTTATGTAAGTAAATTCGAATATATCGATAATGTTAAGAGGATTTTTCTTAATGAAATGAATTGTAGATGAAGTTTCAGAAGAAACAAAAACATATAAATATACAATTATTAGATATAATTAAATTAATAATTTCTGATATTATTTATTATTTTGATATATCTTTTTGAAAATTAAAAAGGGTGGATTTAGGAAAAAAATTATATATTATATATTTACATGATATGATTTTTTTTCAATATATTTTGAGAGGGGATTATATTTTCAAAGGGATGTGTATATTTTTCGTTTAATAATGATTGATAAAATTTTATTTTGAAAAAGGGGGAATTCTATATCATTAAGATTAAAGGGATATTTTTTTAATTTTAAGTTTATATATTCAAATTTTATTGTATGTATTGTGTTTTCCATATATGGAAATATTTTTTACTTAATGAATCACTCTATTTAGTAATTTTAAAAATAAAAATAAACTTTATATGAAAATAGTGTAACTTGCGTTTTTTAAGTCGTTATTCTTAGGTAGAATGTCCTTCTAGTAACTAAAATACGAGGGAACTAAAAGTATTTATGAAAATACCATGATCAAAATATTCATGAAAGATTACATACATCATATTTAGAAGAATTTTAACCATTCCGATCTAACACATCTTTAGATAAAGAAATGTGGTGAGTTCATTGGTAGATGAAGAAGTTATTGTCAATATAATAATAACTTACATCATGTTTTATAAAATCTAACCATGAGAGTTTGTTACAATAATTCCTATAAATAAATCAACACCTAGAGAATCCAAAATACACACAATAAATCACATGAATGAACATTTGTATTTATCATTCTAAAATTTTATGTGAATTTTGATGCTTGGAAATTGTTTCTTATTGTGATGCTTCCAATCAATGTAATAATTTTCTTTTTGAGTGTTTTTGATAAGATATGTTGTGTCCAGATATTCATTATAATGATATTAGTAATTTAAATTTTAATTTTCCTACTTGTGGTCATATGTGATCAAGGTCTTCAAAATATTAAAATATAAGGAAATTTTTTATCATTTAGATTGATGGATTTGTGGATAAGAATGAATATCTCAAATAATTTTCATGTTAGTAAGTAAAGTTTTTTTACGTTTTAAAAAACAAAATTTCCAGAAAACGGTTAGGGAAAAAATATTTTTAAAAATGAACGTGAATGGCGGCATCCCGGATGCCGCCTTTGTATTTCGAGTGTAAGGCGGAATCTGCGATGTCTCCTTTCCCCTAAATTCTCTATAGCAAATTTTTATTTTTATATTTTTGTTTTGTTTTATATATATATATATATATATACAAAACAAAAAAATTAAGCAGAATTTCTCTGATATTAAAGATCTAGTGCTAAAACCATTAAAACAGTCTGGATTCTGATAGAAACCCTTATCTAGGACATCCTTTTATAAGAAGGATTTCCCTGAAAATCATTCTGCATTTTCGATGTGGGATTCAGGTTCTCCCTTTCCTACGAAGTACATTCTGCATTTCTGATGTGGGATTCTGTTTCAGGTACAAGACTTTGAAATACAATAAAATATAAACTATAAGTCCAATATAATTAAAATTTTAGACATTTATTAAACATATAATAAATAGTTGAAAACAAAAAAAAATTCTTAAAAATGTTGATGAAAAATAATCTATAACCTTTCAAACCCGCCTACATGAAACATAAAAATGTTTCAAGTATGTGAATTTGAAATACTATAAAATATAAACTATAAAATGAATATAATTGAAACATTAAAAAGTGATTAAACATATAAAAAATAGTTGAAAACAAAAGGAATATTCAAAAAAATGTTGATGAAAATTCATTTATTAGCTTTCAAAACAGCCTACTTGAAACTTAAAATTTTTCAAGTACGTGAATTGAAAAGACCATAAATCATAAAATAGAAGACCAATATAAATGAAATGTTAAACATTGATTAAACATATAAGAAATAGTTGAAAACAAAAGAAATTTCCAAAAAAATGTTAATGAAAAATAATTTACAAGCTTTCAAAACTGCCTACATGAAACATAAAAATGTTTCAAGTACGTGACATTGAAATATTATAATTATATTACTAATTAACTAATTAATTATTATATAATTAATAGTTATATTAATAATTAATTAAACAATTATTATATAAGTAATAATTAATGAGTCATAATTAATAATTAATAATTACTAATTACTAATTTATTGAATTTTTATAATTAATATTTATATTACTAATTAACTAATTAATAATTACTAATTACTTATTAATAATTATTAATTACTAATTACTAATTATAATGAATAATTATAATTAATATTTATATTACTAATTAACTAATTACTAATTACTAATTACTAATTAACTAATTAATAATTACTATTTACTAATTACTAATTAATTAGTTGTAATTATTAATAATATTTCAAATTAACAAAATAATTATTATATATGTAATAGTTACATTACTAATTAATTATTATATAATTAATGATAATATTACTAATTAACTAATTAATTATAACATATTTAATTATTAATAATTACTAATTAAAAATTATAATAATTATATTTAATAATAATATTACTAATTAACTAATTAACTATTATATAACTATTAATTATATTACTAATTACCTAATTAATTATTATATAATTAATATTTATATCAATAATTAACTAAATAATTACTGTATAGTTAATAATTTATAAGTAATAATTAATAATTAATAATTAATAACTGATAATTATAATTAACATTTATATTTATTATTAATATTACTAATTAATAATTAGTAATTACTAATTACTAATTAATAATTAATAATTATAATGAATAAATGTAATTAAAAATTATATTACTAATTTACTAATTAATTTTTATATAATTAATAATTATATAACTAATGAAGTAACTAACTATTATATAATTAATTATTAATAATTAATATTAAATAACTATAATGAATAATTATAATTAATTTTTATATTACCAATTAACTAATTAATAATTACTATATACTATTTACTAATTAATAATTATTAATTCCTATGAATAAATGTAATTAGAAAATATTACTATTTAAGTAATTTATTATTATATAATTAATAATAATATTACTAATTAACTAACTAATTTTTATATAATTAATTATTAATAATGATTAATTAATAATTATAATGAATAATTATAATTAATAATTATAATTAATAATTATAATTAATAATTATAATTACTAATTATATTACTAATTACAAATTAATAATTATAATGAATAATTATAATTAAAATTTATATTACCAATTTAGTAATTAATTATTATATAATTAATAATAATATTACTAATTAACTAATTATTTTTTACATAATTAACTATTAATAATTACTAATTAATAATTATAATTACTTATTATAATTAATTATAATATTTTTAATTAACTAATTAATTATTATATAATTAATGATGATATTACTAATTAAATAATTATTTATTATATAGTTAATAAGTATATAATTAATCATCATATTACTAATTAAGTATTATATAATTAATATTTAATATTTAATAATCAATAATTAATAGTTATAATGAATAATTATAATGAATAATTATAATGAGTAATTATATTACTAATTAACTACTTAATTATTATATAATAATTTTTAATAATTACTAATTAATAATTTTAGTGAATAATTATATTACTAATTAACTAATTAACTATTATATAATTAATAATTAAATTACCAATTAACTAATTATTTATTATATAATAATTTTTAATAAATACTAATTTATAATTATAATGAATAATTATAGTTTATAATTATATTACTAATTAACTAATTATAAAAAGGGCATCGACTCTATCTTTCCCAAAAAATTAACTAATTAACTATTATATATTTAATAATTATATTACTAATTAAATAATTAGTTATTATGTAATTAATGATTAATTAACGCTAATTAACAAATTACAAATTATATAGTTAATAAATATATTACTAATCAACTAATTAATTATTATATAATTAATAATTATATTTCTAAGTAACATATTAATTATTAAATAATTAATAATTATATTACTAATTCGCTAATTATATTAGTAATTAACTAATTATTTATTATATAGTTTATTATTAATAATTACTAATTAACTAACTAATTAATATACAATTAATAGTTTTATAATTAATAATTATATTATTAATTAACAAATTAATATTTAATTATTAATAATGAATAATTATAATTAGTAATTATAATGAATAATTATAATTAGTAATTATAGTGAATAATTATAATTAGTAATTATAATGAATAATTATAATTAATAATTATAATGAATAATTATAATTAATAATTTTAATGAATAATTTTAATTTATAATTATATTACTATTTAACTAATTAACTATTTTATAACTAATAATTATATTACCAATTAACTAATTAATTATTATATAATAATTTTGAATAATTAATAATTATTAGTTATAATGGATAAATATAATTTATAATTATATTACTAATTAACTAATTACCTATTATATACTGAATAATAATATTACTAATTAATTGGTTAATTATTATATAATTAATTATTAATAATTTCAAATTAACTAATTAATTATTATATAATTAATTATTAATAATATTAATTTAATAATTAAATAAATTATTATATGTTTAATCCATGTTTTAACTTTAAAATATATTGGTCTTATAGTTTATATTTTATAGTCTTTCAAAACCACATTCTTTAATCATTTTTATGTTTCAAGTAGGTAGTTTTGAAAGCGTATAAATTATTTTTCATGAACATTTTTAACAAAATTCTTATTATTTTAGACTATTTGTTATATGTTTTATCTGTGTTTTATCTTTCATTTATATCAGTCTTATAGTTTATATTTTATAGGCTTTCAAAGTCACATGCTTGAAACATTTTTAAGTTTCAAAATGGTTGTTTTGAGATCTTATAAATTATTTTGAATCAATATTTTTTACGAAATTCTTTTTATTTTCAACTATTTTTTTATATTTAATCCATGTATTATGTTTCATTTATATTGGTCTTATAATTTATATTTCATAATCTTTCAAAATCACGTACTTGAAACTTCTTAAGTTTCATGTAAGTGGTTTTGGTAGCTTATAAATTATTTTTCATCATCATTTTTTATGAAATTATTTTTGTTTTCAACTATTTTTTATATGTTTAATCCATGTTTTGAGATTCATTTATATTGGCCATATAGTTTATATTTTATAGTCTTTCAAAGTCACGTACTTGAAACAGAATCCCACATCGGAAATGCAGAATGTTTTGTGCAGGAAATAGAGAACCAGAATCCCACATCGGAAATACAAAATGATTTATAGGGTAAGCTCTCTTATAAAATGGATCCCTGGGTGAGAGCTTCTGTCAGAATGCAGACTGCTTTAATGGTAGTAATGGGGGATTTTAAATAGCAGAAAAATTCTGCTGAAAATTATATTTTTGTTTTATTTTTGTTTTGTTTTTATATATATATATATAAACAAGACATAAAAAAATAAAAATAAAATAAAAATAAAATCTAGAAAAAATATTTTTTTCTGTTTTAGGGGAAAGGCGGCATCTAGGATGCCGCCTTTTACCTGGGCCCGAAGGCTGCATCGTGGATGCCACCTTTATGGTGTATTTTCGAACAAAATTAACCTAGCCTATTTTAAAAAATTATTTTTTAAAAAAAACTTTTTTAAAAAAAACTCTAGTAAGTTAGATGTTACCGAAATGTTAACTCAATGGATTATGGGGATATGAGTGAAAAAAATTTAATGGGTATGAAACTAGGGATAACTTATGATAGATTTAAATTCATTGATTATTTGGATTTTATTGACATGTCAACATTACACTTTGAATTAAAATTTTGGTTTTTATAATATTCTTTTTAGATAAGTATTTGGTTTAATAAAAAATACTATGTATTTTGAATTTGAAATTCTATTATGTGATCTCTATCATTGGTAATAGTTAAAATACCGATCCCTTTATTCTATTATGTTAACTATATTTCATAAATTTTATAATTCTGTTACTCATATTTTTTAATTTGTCCAGTAATTCCAAAAACCATTCAAACTAATACTTGAAAATGAAGAAAATTTTACATTTTTTTTGAAAAAAAAATCCACACCCCCCCCCCATCTCTTTTATTTTATTTTCTATAATACTATGAGATATAAATAATTACTTTGGTTCTAATAAGAGACTCCATGATTATCCTCATTTGGAATAGTGTCCTATGGTGGATCCTAATGGAACCCAATTATATTTAACACATTACCCCATACCATGGGTAAACTACCAAATTTATCCATGCCAAGTAAAATTTATCCTTCTAATAATTTGAAATCAAATAGAAAACCAATAGGGAAACAAAATATTTTACTGAACCATTTTATCAATGATTCAACGAAATAACTATAAACTACTTCAATATATCACATATTTTTAAAAAGATCTAATAATCAATAGAAATATAAATTAATCATACTCAAACCAGGATTTAAATTAATAAAAAAGACATTAATTTTTTCATAAAACCCACCACAACTTTCCATGGAGAAGCTATGAGATAAATTGATAACAAACAAAAAACAAAACATTTTTATACATAAAAATTATTTGCATACTTTAATCCCATTGGGCAACCATTATATTGTGTGAATATACCCATTCCTAATTAGATATCCCCATTTTCATAGATGGTTACTCAATTTTCATCAATTATCACCCACTATTACTAATATAAACATCATAAAAATTTAAAAACATAACTCTAACCCTCAAAAATCCCACCTTTACACTAAAAATGCATGGAAATAAAACAAAACAATATCTTGGGGCCTACATTGTCTATTTACTATAAAAAGGGTTATATGAATTTAATTGGTGGAATATATCCATAGATAAACGTTTTTTACTATAGAAAATTTTAAATAATGGAAACTCAAATAACAGATTAATAATTAATCTCATTATCATGAAATTTATGAACAATGTTTTATATTATATAAACATTCTAATTATAACTTCTGATAAATATGAAACTTAGAAGATCATGGGAACTAAATCTATAAGTGAATAAAATTCAAGTAGAAATGTAGTGACCTAACCCTATTATGACGAGACCCAATGTCATACTACCATTGCCTTGGCATAAGAAACAAGTAAATCATGTCCAAAAGGTCCAAATAGTTTAGTAGTCTTGGTAAAACAGATACATTCATGACTCTTATTTTAAATATTAATAAAGTTATTATAACATATTTCTTTTCATTGAGTATAATAAATGTATTCCATCTAGCGTATCACTAAATATATTTCTTAGTACAATTCAATGAATATCGGGGTAAGGAAACATAATAAGGGTGATCTAAAATGATCATTAAGGGTAAAGTATAGTGAAATAAACATGAATCAATGTGAAAAATAAATATGTCATGTTAGTTAACTAAGAACACATATCATGTATTTAATAACTGAGAAAGATGTGAGTAAATAATATTTAAAGGCAAATAATTGAGAAGCCATTCCATTTAATCAATGAAATGATAATGGAATGCATACATAGATAATTTTAATGAAAAAATACCAGGAATAATAATAACTGAACATAAATTAAGGAAATTCTTAATTTATTGTACATCATTTTTCCTTGGTACATGGAACCATTATTGTAAATTCCATTCACATGAAGTTTCAGAATATACAGGTTACAAACCAAATTTGTTTTTCCCAACCATAAATCTACTACCAATACCTTTAACAAGATAGTTACGAACCACTTTTATTTATAAATATACCCAAAGTGTTTTTACCCAACTAATTTTGTCCCATGGGACTACTGATGCATCTAGGGGATATTTCTAACCGAGCCCCATTTATGTCATCGCTTTCTAAATAATTCTTTACCATTCAAATAATTGATTTAATTCATAAATAACGTAACTTGTAAAATATCCATATTGAATAAATGATATAGATTTATCAACATTTACCCGAATAATAAAATTATTTTCAAATTAAACAGCACAAGAAAATGGTATATTGTTTAGGAAATGGACATATCCATGATAAATTATATGGATAATTTGGGAAAATTAAATGTTTAATGATCATATAAAATTGGATACTTCAAGGGGACTAACAAATGAATCAAGAAAGTGAATTCAAATATTATCCTTATCCAAATAAATCATGAACTATCCATAGGAATAAATAGGATTGTATCAATACAACATATCCTAAAGTCCATAAATGTAATGGTTTTTTTTCATTAATGAATAGAAATACTATAAAAATACATTTTAATAACATTCTTATAAAAAATATACATTTTATTTGGAAAAAAAGAAAAATCCTTTTCTTTTAAAATAACATTTGAATAAATATTTTTTAAATAGTATCCTTTTAAACATTCAAAGGATGATTTAAATAAATAATGTACCACAAATCTACACATGTCGTAAAAGGTAAAAATAGCATTCCTTCTCCATGGTAAAAATGTTATAAAAATGCCGCATTCAAAAAGAGATAAGGATAGACCTTTGGAAACATATGAAAAAGAAAAAAGGGTTAATTTTTCATTAACAAATAATTTTATAATGTTTAAAACATTTTTTAAAATATTTAAATAAAAATTTTTTTTAAAATAATGTAGGTTCACCAACTAAAGAGAAAAAGGAGGTTATGTTTTATTAAAAATATTTTTAGTGTCAAAATGTGTAAAATAATAATATTACATAAAAGAAGTGTGAATTACCATTGGATAATTAAATGAAATTATTTATTAAAAAGTTATCCAATAATTTTCTTTAATTAAAATTCAAATGTAAATAGTCTTATATAAAATGATACTCTGAGGAAATCCCTTAAAATACTCTAATTGTGATGTGAGAATAAATAAATGAATAGATTATGTGTTTTATATATAAATTTAGATAAGTAATTTGAAAATACAAAATTCTATAGAAACAATTTATTTCATTCATAATCACTGAATATTAATGATAACAAGTATGTAATATAATCCAATGAAAAGGAATTGGATTATGAAATTAATTACCATTTGGTAAAATTTTAATAAAATTAAATTAAAATAAATAATTTCAAATGAAAAAATAAATACCATGAATATAAATGTATTAATGATATAAAATACAATATGTGCATTATATACACCGCACAAAATAATTAAATGGAGAAAATTTTGTATACCTCTTGGAAAGAAAAGTGAGACAAGAATCTCTTACCTTGTATTTTCTTTCAGGTGAAATTAATTTAACCTTATAAAAAATGGTTTTAAATTTATCAAAATATTTTACCATGACTATAAAAATATTTTAAATTCCATATATTATCTTATTATAGAGTCTTATTATCCTTTTTTTAACTATCTTTCATTACTTTTACTATTTTGGGTGTTAATTACCTAGTTTTTTGATTATATTTTGACTTGTTACTTGTAGTTTTTATTTCATTGATCATGACTTCATAATCTCTATAATGTAAAAAATGATTTAATTGTCTTATATATCCAGTATATATGTATTTATAATAATCTATCAAATATGGATATTGGAAATGAAAGGCATCGTTTATGGAGATGGTAGGTCGTACGTATGCATGACCGATACTTTCATTTCCTTGTTGAGTTTTATGAAAATGAAAAGTAAATGATATATATATGTGAGTGTGTGTCTGTGTGTTATAATTAAAGTATCATATATATTTCATATATGTTACATATTTTTATTAAAACCATCATGTATACCCTATATGTATAGTATGAACATATCACATCACATTGAGAAGACAGTAGTCGACACATCCACAAATGATGTTATCGAATTTATACAAAATAAAAATCATAAAGGTATGTGTTATATAAAAATTCTATAAGAATAAAGACATTATAAATATAATATATCATATATAAATATTGTTATCATCAGAATTCTATCCATTAAAGGTGGTAAGGTAAAAAACCAAACAATCATTGTTTCCTAAGATTGTAGTTCACCGTACAAGAGAATAATAACTTCATTACTAATTAGATGGAAGAGTGTGTAAGTGTAGGTATAACCCTCAGAGTAAAAATATATAAGTATATTGTAGATTCTAATATTATTATTAAATCATGTAGTAATAATATTTTATGGTGCGAAGAATGAAAATAAACCCAGCTTGTGGACAGATGTTACATCTAATTCGTGTAACTCATTTTGGTTTTCACTAAAAAGATTACATGGATGGATTTATTCCCAATTTGAGAATTATATTTTAAGTTTATGTATTTTTAGAAGCTATTTTTTGTGATATTTTTCAATAAAATGTATCTTGATAGTAGTGTGGAAGAGGGGGGGTGAATTCTTTTTTATAGTGGAGGAGTGAAAATTTTGTAAATATTTGAAAAGGGCATTCCACCCTTGTTTTTTAATAGAAGTGGATCCAATAATGGTCTAAATTATATAAAATGTGTTATAGGGTTTAAATATCCCCATAAAATGGATTTTTGACACATTTCTATGTCATTTTGGATCTTAAGATTAAGGTTTAGTCCCTTGTTAATATACTTTTTATCGTAATTATTCTAATTAATTTTAATCACATTCACTGATATTTTTGTAAAAAAAATTAGTTTACATAACTAGTAAATATAAATTATTCTATTTAAAAATATGGGATCCATTTTATTCAAATACTTGTCACATAAGTTTCATAAATGAATTAAAAATTAATCATGTAGACTAGACAATAATGCGGGTTTTCAAACTAAAAACGTTCAAATTTTTTCTATGTTTTTGTACTTATTTTCAAATATTAATTGATTATAATGACATAAATTGTATTAATTGATATAAATTTGATCTAATTAAACATTATAAAAAAATAAAATAGCGTTTAAAAATATTAAAAAATTAGATAAAAAGGCATTTTTGAATTAAAATTCAATATTTTTCACTATTCATCAAAAAATAAAACTTTACAGATAAATACAAAAAGAACATCATAACCTAATTATAATGTTTCAATTTCAAAATTAATTTTTATTTTGAAATTTAAAATAAATAAAAGATCCAAAAATTGGATTTAAAATAGGTTAATCATTAAAAGGTTATAAAACTATCTTTCGAAAAATAATGGTTTTTATGCCTAAAATTAAGAATGTTCTTATATTAGGCCTATAAAAATTATTGGACGAATATTAAAAATATTTTTTTGAATGTATAATATATATTTCATTAATATCAATCACTAATATTAATTTATTTATTTTATTATTATAAAACACAGTTATCTACATAAAAACACTTCATTTATATTCAATTGGTTTTTATATTCATTTCTAATTAATTGGTAACTAATAAATTAATCTAATAATATTATAAAAAATATTTTTATAAATTTTTTAATAATATTGTTAACCTCTAATTTATCGGTAAGGTTAAGTCATATTATATTAAATAATAATATTCTAATAATGTATTATTGTTCGGAAAAACTCTTTCATGCGTGTATTGTAAGCCGTTGAAGAAACTCATTTTTTTGTGTGAAATACTCTAAAAAGTATCACGTGCATTAAAATCTATATCATAGATTTAATTTATTTAAAATATTAAATATAGTAACGTCTCAGGATATTATATTCCTTTACATGAATGGTGTGGTGTGAGATAAACCCAATCAAGTATCGTGTTCTTATTTTAGAATTTCGAGGTGTTATATTCTACAAAACATAAATAAATTGACTCCTCGCAATTTAAACTTGATATTTGTGATATATTTTATTATATTTACTTCTTTTCAATCCCTCATCATGATAACAGTTCGGAAAATAACCTTTATAAAATATATGATTGGAAGTACAGAGGTCATAAGGACTAAAATATAACTAGATCACTAATTAAGAGAATATCAGTGTCATGTAGACATATCTACATGGAAGAAAAGAGTAAATATTTATTGGGGTGATTAAGTTAATTAATCAAAAAAATTTAACAATCAATGAGTAGTTTAGGGCCTCCAATTCATAAATCTATGATAATTTAATAGACCATCGGTTAAACATAAAAAATAATGTTTTAGGATTAAAAAAATTTCAAGATCATTTTTTTATTGTTGAGTAATTTTTTTATTGTCTAAAAATATATGGAAATATATTTACCTGGAATATTTTAATAAACAAAATTTCATCCTTTGGTTGTTCTTAGATCTATTTCCAATTCATCCATTACTTC
Organism: Viscum album; assembly: GCA_963277665.1. Taxonomy (NCBI): domain Eukaryota; kingdom Viridiplantae; phylum Streptophyta; class Magnoliopsida; order Santalales; family Viscaceae; genus Viscum; species Viscum album. The sequence continues at coordinate 1,530,970,250 of OY728141.1, forward strand.
AATAACTAGATATCCAAAAATTAACATTGATGTTTGAAGCACTAAATTTAAATTTAAACTGATCATAATGACCATAAAAGATTGAAAATTATTTTCATTTTCCTTTAAATATTCTCAAAAGACAATAAGTTTATATTTATTAATCTATAAACCAAAATAGTTACACTTATAATTCATAATTAATATTAATTTTTCAAAAAAATCTAAAAATAAGGACAATTTTACCAGGACATTGGATAAGCTAGTGGTAGGTGTGAATAAATTATCATCTATCAGTCATGGGTTCATGTCCATTGGCCTTTCAAAACTATATGGTTTGTCACCCTATCACACCTGAATTTTAGTTTAATCTTTTATTCTAGTTAATCTTTTGGATCTTAGTTTTCTATCCTGTTTTGGGTGTGATGGTTTTATGTTTTAGGTTGTCATTTTTTTAATTATTTCCCCATGTTTATTCTTTCATTCCCTTTGGAGTTTTTAGTGAAAAATGGATGTTTTGGATTTGGTAATGTTTATGCATGGTTCCCACATGGTTATGGTAAATCATTCTAGCTCACTTTGGAAATAGTACGACTTATGTTGAGATTGGATTGTGGTGATCGCATTGTAACAAAACGATTTGGCAAACAATGTGGGAAAAATATGTTTTTTATACCTCTTTATAGTGTTGATCGCACAGTTTCCTCACAGTTTGGAAAACTTTGTAGGAAAACCATATAACTTGGTTAGTTTATTAAGAATTTGATTTTCCATTTCTACCCAATTTGTATTTTTACCCCAAAATTCCCTATTTCTTCCTCTCCTGGTTTGTCCAAAACAAATGAGATTTTACCATATTCTTCAATCTTTTGAAATACTCTTATGGTTGGGATATAATGGTCTATTCAAGCTTTGGTATTGATTTTTCAATTCTATCTCTCACCTATTCTTTCACTTCATTCTCCAACCATTTTCTATTAATTTCTTCTCCTTCCATGGTCTTTCGGATCTAGTGTTCCGGTTTACCTTGGATTAGGTTTGGTTTTTATCTTATTAAGGTTCTTTTTTGTTGTCATTTTCTCTTGGGACCTTCATGGAGTTGTTTAGGGTTGGAATTATATAAGCGCATGTGATTTGAGTTAGGTTTCCCATTGCACTTCCCCATTAAATATATGAATTGATGCTTTATTTCTTCTAACACCTTCAATATATGTTAAATAGTGATTTTTTTATATTTGGAATAATTATTTTTTGGAAAACTATGTGGATTTAATTATTGTTTTTTTTGTATAAGTAATTTTTTGTTAAGGTACACAAACCAACTATTCAATGAAATTCATGGACATGTTTTCCATGTGATGTGTGGATTTTAAATTCTGATTTGTATTTATAAATATATTTTTAGTATCTAAAATGGTGTTTTGTATTTCTTAAATGAATTTATAAATGGTTTATATTGACTGTAGTGATTTTTTATACTTTCGTGATAGATTAACATATATTGATGGTGTGCGGCCCATTTTGCATTTTAATGAAAGTGGATTTAGTTTGAAAATGTGTCATGAGTGCCAAAATGATGTTTTTAAAATGATTGTGAAATTATAAATTTTTTTGTACCAATTTGAAAAGGTGGGTTTGGTTCTCTGGAAATTAATGATTTATCAATCGTTCTTTGAGTCCAATTTATAAATTTTGTGAAATTAGTGAAAATGTTTGGAATGAAAATTCTCTTTCTATAATCACATTTCCCTGTTTATATTTAATGGATGGGATTTCCTTATTTTCTAATCCTCATGATCCATTTATGTTTAATGGATGGTAATTTCCCATTGTGGACTCCCCATGATCCATTTACCTTGACTAGAATGGGAGATCCTCAATGTGGACTCCTAGAGATATATGAGTTGAAAGGTAATAGATTATTTCATGGTGTGACACAAGGGTGACCTATTGTGTGAATTATTTGTATTTGATGTTTGAAAATTTGATTGGATGCTCAACTTCCATCTGTTGGATCACCCCCTCTTAAATCATGACATGGGAACCTTGTATAACTAGTGTATTTTCGGTGAATAGTTGATACACTAGCATAGTATTTTGCTTTGGATTGTGGGCCATAACAAATATTCTGTTATATTTTTTTTGTTATTATTGATTTGGGATGGTTCACCTTGTTCATTCCAGGTTGGTTGATATCAAGAATGTGGGTGTAATTGATGTTATCGAGTAAGTCATACCATCATGATAAGTTAATATTTATATTATATTCTGGATTATTCCTCAGAGCTCCAATGTTATCACATGTACTTTGGAACTTTATTGACTTTGTAGACTGATTAAGATATATGTTGGTTGGTAACTTCTGGGTGATGTATATATTTTTAAATTTCCCTCATTATATGTGTATTGTTCTTCTTTCCATGTGCAGTATATATTTTTCTGAATAAGATAAAATATTTTTCAAGTGTTTATCGAAAAGGGTTTAGGAGATTCATTTCACATTTCTTATCATTTCTAAATGAAATGTAATATTTCTCCTTTAAAATGATTATGTCTCCTTCATGAAAGATAATTTTTTTAAGTGGTAAAAAGGATAGTAGTCCATGTTATGTTATAAATGGAAAAATGTTTGAAAATGCATACTTTACAACATTTTATTTAAAATATTAAATTGATGTGTCTTTATTTAAAAGAAGTACCTTAGGAATAGATTTATTTAGGAATGGATACTGAGTTTTAATAATGATCCATATAGTTATTTATTTCTTTTATCCTTTGATGAATGTGTCACCTTGGTTTCGATCTATTTGGGAGATGGTTGGTTTCGGTATTGTAGAGTGACCCTCAAGGTCACATAGAGACATTATGGTCCTCATGTTCAGTTTGGGTTTTGTTGTTATGTTTGTTGTATTTTTAGTTTATATAAATGATTTTTAGTTTTGTAATTGTATATATTTTCGAATTCCCTTTGTATTTATTTTATTAAAATTATTTGATTTTTTTATAAATCATTCTTTGTTTTTGGTGTTGATTCCTGAAGCTAGTTGACAGAACGTGGGGACCGATAATTCCCTTCGGGTCTTGTTTTGGATCTCTTCGAGTTCAAACTGGAGTGTTTCATGAAAAAAATGGTATCATAGAAGGATGTTCCATTTGAGGTCCTAGATTTTAGAGATCCCTTTTTTTATTTTGGATTTCATGATAAATGTAATAGATTTTTCGAAAATTGGGGTGTAGTTTTTAGGGGTGTCTAGCCAACACATTCTAGACTAACCGTGAGTTTCCATGGGAAGTCTAGTTTTATTTTGTTTATTTAGTTCAAGTGGTCTTTTGGAAATTGGGAAATAAAAATTGTTTTTAGAAAAAGGTCTTAGTGAGATCTCATGGCCTGTAAAGCTATGTGGATCTAGGGACAGTATCTTATAAGTCTCTCTGTGGGTGTGGCGTGATAGGAAAAAGGAATCCAACAGTATGACTAAGTCACCCATTAAGACTAGTTTCCTCTTTTGAATTGTTTGGGTATTCTTTTATTCTGAAATTTTTTCTAAAACACATTTCTTTGGAATTGTGAAACCTAAAAATAAAGTGGAATTGTTTTTGTTTTGGGAAGATGTAAATTGAGTTTAAATATTTGGTTTTATGAAGTTTTAAGAAATTGGATTTTTGTAAAATGATTTTTGGGTAAAATGGGAATGAGTTAATTCATATTAAGTTATAATAATAAAGGCCTAGATATTATTGAAGTTTTTTGTTCAGAACCAAAAAATTATTTTAAGTATTTTTTGGAATTAACATTTAATAAGTGGAGAACCCATTAATAAAATGATTTTTAATAAACATATTTTTATGGAATGGAATTTCTTGACTAGTTTAAAATGTTTTAAATGTACTAAAATCTATTAAAGTGTGAGGTTTGAAAATGAGATTTTTATTTAGTTTTAGGTGGTGGTTTGAAAAAAGGGTGATATTTTAATTGAGAATTCATTTTGAAATGTGGTGGTTTTGAGGGAAAAATTTTGTATTTTTGAGAATCATTATGAAAGAGGTGAAATGGGAAGTAAACAGATAATTTGAAAGTGATGGTTGCATCATTTCTATAGAGAAGGGGAAAATTCATTTTCAACCTTCGGTATTCTCAAGATTTCTATCATTCATAGATCTTTGTGGGAAAGTGGGCGGATTATGATGTGGGTGGATGCGTTCTAAGATTAGCATGAGTTGATGGGTGGCCGGGGTTCCTTGGGAATGTGTGTGTGTGAACCTCTATGGAGTAACATTACTGAGTCTATAACCAACCATATTTTTTTCATTCAATCATGTTTTAAAAAAATGTGAGGCTTTGATAACCATTTTTTGTATTATGTGTCTTCTGGTGATTTACAGGTGTTTCATATGTGGTTTTTTCAGTTTGTGAACTCGTGTTAATGATTTGAATTTTATAGACCTCTTATTTTTCTTTTTTCCTAGTGTATTCCCCAACCAAGATTCGATGAATATTTTAGGTTAAGCTATAAGTGTTTTATCTTTAGTAGGCCTTTTAGTTGATTGACCTAAGGAATTCATTCTTGAGTTTCTAATGTTCAAACCTCCTCTCTTTTATGGTCAATAGGATACTCTCAAAGCAGAATTATGGACACATAAAATAAAAAGGATCTTCAGTCTCCTTAAGTTTCCTAAATCTTTGAAGGTCAATTTATCTACCTTTTTTCTTGAAGGTCTTCCCTATAAGTGGTGGAAGTCGGTCTCTCAAACCCAACCTTGGGAAGATCTTACCTAGAAGTTCTTCCTGGAATCATTCATTCGAATCATTTTCTATGAGGTACTAAAGGTGAAGATGGTAATGGATAGGTGTTCTTATACATCAAGGTGATGGATTTTTTCTAGAGTAATTTTTTTATTTTTTGGATCTAGTTTCTAACAATCTGAAGCGCACTATTGATGATTCCTCAAAGGATCGCCATTTTGAGTATGGGCTTCACCCTAATCTATAGTCAATGCATTCAATGTTTGGTCTAACCTCTTTTGATGATGTGGTGAGACATGATATTTAGGTAGAAGATGTTCTAGATAGAGTTATTTAGGTGGACATCCTTTCTCTGATTTCTAGAAATGGTGAAGTGAATTCTAGTATGGACATCGGAAAGTGGCCTAATGATGGTGGTGTTGGTAAGGGAATCAAAAGGCCTATATATATTTCATTAGATTCTTCTATGAATAGGGTGATTTTGTGTCATCAGTGTGTCAAGACAGATCATAAGAATCTTTCAGGTCTGAGTTCTATGAAGACATGTTGTGGTCATGGACACTTTGGACCCTTCCAGCGGTTCTATCGGGGTTTTCCTGGAAGCATTGTTGAGCCAGACCCACCCCTTTATAAAATACCCCAAGCTGTTAGCAAGTGCAGTGTGCTATTTTGGTTCTCAGTTTAAAGTCCACATCCATTAAAATTGTTCCTTCTGTTTTAATTCTTCTTCTTTTGTGATGGTTGTTTCTCGTTGGGTTTTGATTTCATTGAATTTTGAATGTGGACATTTTGGATCTCCTACTAACTCTATTTTTAATTTTGGAAAGTCATTATTCTAACAACTATAAATATCTTTTCTTTTTTAAGTGGAAGTGTTTTCTGTGGGTATATTTATTACTATTGATTCTCATCTAAAGAAAAATGGAATTACATGTGTGCTTATTCTTAATCTCAGTTTTGGTTGAAGTTATTTATCTGAATTAATTGGGTTTCATGGTGTGCTATGTTATTTTGGTTCTTCTTGAGGTGTTGTGTGGCATCTCACAAAACTAAACAAAGGTGTTTTAATTAGGGATTATGAGATCATATTTGAGGTGAAGAAGATGCTTCAAGACATCAGGGCTCTCGCAATATGTCCCGAAGTGAAACTTTTCACATAGTCAGGAAAATCGAGGGTGTATAAGACCATGGTCAAACATTTGTCTATAACACTATAATGGGGAAAGTTTAAGTTTATCTATTTTAATTTATTCATTTCATAATGTCCCATTTTGTGGAAGAGGTATAAGGGTCTCGTTTCCTCATTGTAGCCCCTGTGTTTTGAATGTTCCTCCTTGGTTGTAAGAAGGTGTGGTGGCCTCACATTCTTGAAATCCCAGTTGGTGTGTCTTTTCTAATGTGAATATCTTTTTGGATTCCCTCATGTTTCTAGCCCATGTGAATTTATTTGGGTTTTGGTTTGTGATCATATATTGTCTAAATGATGATCTCGGTTCAGTTCGTTGTTTTATTTGATATCTCTCTATGGGTTCCTTGCCTATCAATGATTTATGTTTGGGGTTAGAAATTCCTGATATTGGTGTTGGTTGGACTTTTCGAGGAGTTCTTAGGTTGGTCTAAGACAATCGGTTCTAATTGGTTGGGATACCCACCATGGGTATTTTTGTGTTTTCATTAGGAGTTCATAGGTGTTAGATGGTTTCTAATAGTGGGGAGTACATTTCGGCCTCCTGTGTTCATTAACTTGTTTATCATAGTGTTATAGTGGATGTTGGAGGTTTCATTTGGGATTCCCTGTTCCTAGTTTCTCCTTCCGAGTAAGATATTGGGTATTCAGAGTATGAACAATGGTACTGTCTGAATAAAGGGTGTAAAAGGAGTGGCTTGTGTTTTTTGATCATTTTTTTAGAAATGGTTTTGGATAATTGGATTTTTTTGGGTACGTCGTGTATGTCTTGTATAGAAGTGGTTGAGGTGTTCGTGGTTTGAGAGGTTGGGTCGTGGGGTTTTTGAAATCTATTTTCCTTGATCAATAAAATAAAATATTTTGGGGCATCTGTGGTGGTTAGTATTCTTTTTGGATAGAATTGTCACACCCAGATATTTATTCTCATCCTTTCTTCTAGTTCATATTTTGGATCTTGGTTTTTCTCATGAGTTTCATGTGTGACAATTTTATATTTCCATGTGATTTTTTTTAATTTTTTCCTTATTTTAATTCCTTAGTACCTATGGTATTTTTTAGCGGTAATTAATATTTTATCCATGGTAGTAGGTCATGTATAGTTGGTGAATGGTTAGGGAAAACTCTGTTCCCTCACCTAAGAAATAATTCAACTTATATTAAAATTATATAGTGGAGACTGCATGATTGGTGTGTGGTTTGGTAAACCATGTAAGTAAATCAGGTCGTTGACCCTCTTGGAAGTGAATATCACACAGTTTTTGCACAGTTTGGTAAAATGTTCAAGAAAAACATAAATGTTGTATATGTTAATAAAATATGATTTTCCACTTATAGCCTCTTAGAATTTTTACCCTAAAATGACCCTATTTCTTCCTCTCCTGGTTTGTATAACCCAAAAGGGGATTCTACCTTCTTCTCCCAGCTTCCCCTACTCTTCAAAGGGTTTGAAATAGTGGTTTCTTCAAGTCTTGGTCTATGTTTCTCAAGTGGAATGGGATACCTCGGTGTGGACTCTTGGAGATATATAAGTTTCAATGCAATATATTATTCCATATGGTGACTGAGGGGTAACATTTTTTGTGAATTATTTGTATATTATTTGTTTCAATAAGATTTTATTATAGGTTATAATTAGTTGTATCATCCCTCATAAATCATTACATTGGAACCTTGCATAGCCTATGGATTTTTGGTGAATGGTTATTACGCTGGTGTAAGATTACGCTATGGATAGTGACCCATAAGTGGGATTTGATTATGTTTTATTATTATTATTTATATGGGATAGTTCCCCTCGATCGGGCTAGTTAGGGTTTTCTTGAACTAGTGGGAGGAATTTTTGTTATCACATAAGGCATGACTTCAAGATAAGTTAATATGTATAGTGTGTTTTAGATTACACTGTTGAGATCCTAGGTTTTACCATGTACTTTGGAACATAGTTTTATATGGCAAATGATTTCAATGGTTGTCAGTTGGTTATGCTTGTTTGATGTATATATTTTTTCCATTTCCCTTATCGTATGCTTGTTTTTATTATTTTTTTATGTGGTATATCATTTTCTAAAGAAGATAAAATGAATTCAATTATTTGTGGAAAGGGGGTTTGGAAATGTTTTACACATTTTTTTAACATTCTAAAATAAATTTTATCATTCTCCTTTAAAATTATTAAGCCTCCTTCTTAAAATAGAATGCGGTTTTGTGTAGTAAAAAGGTCAATGTTCTATGTTTTATCTTAGATGGAATATTTTATGAAAATTTTTACTTTTTTATGTTATATTTCAAACATGATGTTGATATCTCTTTATTTACGGGAAGTGTATTTCGAATAAATTTTTTTGGGCATGCCTACTGATTTCTAATACTCACTCTTGTATTTTGTTCTTATTTTTATACTTTGGTACATGTTTTAGCTTGGTTTCGATCATAGTGGGTGATGGTTGGTTTTTGTATCGTAGAGTAACCCTCAATGACACATGGAGGTGTTTTAGTCATCAGGTTTGTTTTGGGTTTTGTTACTCGTTTTGTCATATTTTTCGTTTTTATAAATGATGGTCAATTTAGTAATTGTATTTATTTTGGGATTTTATGTTTATTTTTATTATTCCAAAAAATTTATATTGCGGGGAATCATTCCATGGTTTCTCTGTTAATGCCTAGAACTATTTATATCCCATGGGGATCGAGAACACCCTTTGGGCCTTATCTTGGATCGACTCAGGTGACCAGTGTAGGGTTGAACTGGGTAAGTTTAAGACACACCCATCATATAGTCTGTCCTTCTCTAAAACCATATTAATATAATTTCATAAATAAAAATTATGGACATCCTTGAAATAAGTTTAATCACAAAATTGCCTTTTAAATATGGGTTTCAATACAAGCTCAATACATAAATACTTCATCTATTTTATTTCAACATAGGTTATTCCCTAGTCTAAGGTTTAATTTAGTCATTCATTACCATTATCTATTAAAATCATTCATAATGTTTTCTTAAAGAAAATGTGAATTATCCTAAGAATTTACCATTGTAGTTTCAAACAAGATACATTATAAGGCTTATTGTTGTGTACCAGGATATGTTGGATTCTAGTCTGATGCACCTTTTTAGAGTAGTACCTCTAGGTATATCTGTTCCAAAACCACGTCCACATTTAGTATCCAGATTGAGATCTATTTCTAAGATTACCAATATAATATGTACCTTACCAAAATTATAGGATGTTCTTATATACTTATCCTAAAATTATATATTAGGATTATGTTATCTAATCTAGGTTTTCCTAATTCAATCTCCCAATGTTGATACTAAATTTACTCTGATACCAATTATAGTGACCCAACCCCATAAATCATAGAGTTGACATCATGAAACCATTAAACTAGAATAAGATATATTTAAATCACATCCAAAATGACCAAAAAATTTAGTATTATTATTAAACCAGATATATACATTAAGGTTGTTTTACAAATGAATACACTAATTACAACATAATTGTTTTCATTGAGAATAATAACTATATTCCATCTAGAATATCCTTGCATGTATTTCTTAGAACACTTTATGGAATCCTGGGGAAAGGAAAAATAATAATGGTGATCTAAAATTCACAGTAATGGTAAAGTTTATTGGAATAAATAATGAATCGATGAGAATAATAAATATGGAATGGTAAATAACGGAGAACGCATTCCATGTAGTCAATAACTGATAAAGAAGTGGGTAAAAATTATGGGAAGGAAAATAACTAAACACGCATGTAATTTAATTAATGAAATTATGATTAAATGAAACCATAGATAATTTCAAGGAAAAAATTTCATGGATAATAATGACTAAATCTAAATTATGGATATTCATAATTATTGGATTCTATGTTTCCAAGGTAAATGGAACCATTACCATTAAGACAATTCACAAGATGGTTTAATATATATTTGTTATAAACATATTTAGTTATCCCGACCATAAATCTACTATGAAGAACATTCATAATAAAGTTTAAAACAAATTTGGTTTGGAGAAAAACTTGAAGGTATTGTCACCAACTAATTTCATCCCATGAGACTACCAATGAGTCAAGGGGATATCTATAATCAGTCCCCAACAATGTTATACCTTTCCAAATCATTCTTTAACTATCAAATAGTTGAATTCATTCATAAAAAATGCGTCTTCAAAAATATCTATCTTGAATAAAGGTTACAAATTTATCAATATTTCCTTAAATAATCAAATAACGTTCAAGGTATGCACTATAAGAAAATTGGAATAAAATTTAGGTAATGAATGTATTCATGATAAATGATACGGATAACTCGGGTAAATTTTATGTTCAATGATCATTGAATATTGAATATTTCAAAGAGAATAACAAAGTAATCAAAGAATCAAATATTAATATTATCCTTAGAAAAATCAATCATAAAAAATTCAGAGGAAAAATAATGATTGTATCAATACAAAATATCCCATGTTGATTAAAAAAATGGTTTTTGTCTTTCATTAATTAAAATACTAAAAAAAGATATTTTAAATACAATATTAATGAAAATATATTTTTTATTTTGAAAAAAAAATTGAAAAAAAAAATTTATAAAATTTACTTTTGAGAAAACTTTATATAAAAATTACCCTTTTAAACATGAAATGTATGCTTCAAATAAGTGGTGGTAGGTAAATTCATACATTCCATATTTTTTAAATGGAGCATTCCTTTTACAGAGTAAAAAAGTTTATAAAAATGACTTTTTTTGAAAGGGCTGAGAAGATTCCTTTAAAAAATTGTATAAGAAAAAATTTAATATTTGAATTTAATAATCAATTTTTTAATGGTTAACAAATATAAAACATTTTAATCAAACATTGTTTTTAGAAGAAAATAGGTTCTCTGACTAAAGAGATAAATAAAGTAGAGTTTTCATAAAAAAAATTATAAAACAAATTAAGTAAAAAAAGAAAAAAATGGTAATATTACTTGAATAGTGTCATTAATCACTAGAAGAAAAGAAAACTAAAGTATTTATTAAAATATTAACCAATAATTTATTTTAATGGAAATTCAATTATAAATATTCCCAAACAAAATAAGGTAGTGAATGAAACCCATGAAAAGTCCATACTGTTGATGTGAGAATAAATAAATAAATTGATTATGTGTGTAAAATTTAAATACAAATAAAACAAGTTTAAATAAAAAAATCAACATTAAAAGGTGACTACACACATAATCATCGAATATTACTGACAACAAGGGCGTAATATTACCCAAATAAAGGGAATCATGTTATGAAATTATTTACCACTTGGTAACTTCTAATTTAAATTGATTTAAAAGAAATAATTTCAAATGAAACACTAAATACCATGATGTTAAATTTATTAAAGATATAAAATAAAATAATGGAAGTATATAAAACAAATAAATAGTTAATTGGTGAAAATGGTGAATGCCTCATAGAATGAAAAGTGAGTCAAGAATGATTTACAATGTATTTCCTTTCTAGTGAATATACTTTAACATCCTATATGATTGTTCTAAACATGTAAATAAATTATAAAATATCGATAACGATATTTATAATTTCATATATTATCTTATTTTATTATCTTATTATCCTTTTGTTAACAATCTTTCATTATTTTTCCTATTTCGATGGGTAATTTCCTAGTTTTTCGAGTACGTTTTTACTTGTTACATGTTATTCTTCATCAATACATCACGATTTCATCATTAATAGAATTTAAAAAATTATTTAATTATAATATATATCAAGTATATATTATTTATAATAATCCATAAATTTTGGATATTGGAAATTAAATACACCGTTCGTGAAGATGGTAGGACGTATGTACGAAAGAACGCTACATTAATTTCCTTGTCGTATTTTAAAAGAATAAAAATTAAATGATATATATATATGAATATTAATATTATAATTCTAGTATCATATCTATGTTATTAATTTTACATAGGATTATTAAAACCATCCTTTATATACTCTTTGTACGGTGTGAACGTATCACATCGCTTTAAAAAGGCGGTTGTCCACACTTCCACAAATGATGTTTTCATATTTAAAAAAATGGAAATCATAAAGGTATATGTTATATTTGAATTATATATGAATAAAAAAATTATAAAAATCATATATAAATTATATAAAAATATTTTCAATCGTAATTCCCACCATTGGAGGTGGTAAATGAAAAACTAACAATCATCATTTCGTGAGGCGGTAGTTCGTCATACAGAAGAATGGTAAGGACATTAATCATTATATGAAAGTGCGTGTAAGTGTAGGTAAAATAATTAAAATAAAAATATCTCAATATATTGAAGATACTGATTGTATTATGTAAGCATGGAATATGAATATTTTAAGAAGTGGATAATGAAAAAAAACAAAGGAGATGGAGGAATGATGTTTCCTCTTATTTGGGTAACTCATTTTGGTTTACACCAGAGAGATTCCATGGATGGATTTATGAGAAATATTAGGATTATAGATTAACTCTATGGTTCTTCATTATCCATTTGGGTAGATTTTTTCTAGCCAAATTTTTTTTGAGGTTTGAAGAAGAGGGAGGGGTGAGTTTCTTTTATAGTGGAAGAGTGATATTCTTGTAGATTTTTTAAAAGGGAATTCCACCAACATTTTTATTGTAAAAGGTGACACAAATAATGGTATAAATTCAATAAAAGGGGTTATAGGGTCCTATTAAGACCATATAATGTATTTTGGACAATTCTCTAGTTCATTTTGGCTCTTAAGAATAAGGTTTAATCCCTTGTGAAGCTAATTTTTTCTTAATCATTGTAATTAATTTTAATCACATTGACTAATATTTTGGGTCAGAAACTCAGTTTTCCTTAATATAGATTAAAAATTATTCTTATAGAAAATATGGGATCCATTTTTTCAAATTTGAGTCATAGAAGTGGCAGAAATTAATTTAAAATTAATCTCGCAAATAGGACAACAAAGCGAGTTTTCAAAGTAAAAGCATTCAAATGTTTACAGAGTTTTTATATCTAATTTCAAAGTCAAATTGAATATAATTAAAAAAACTAGATTAATTTATAAAAAATTTATCAAATTAAAATTTAAAACTAATTTAAAATATAATCAAACTATATAAATAAATTAGATAAAAGAGCAGTTCAGTATTCATCAAAAAATGAAATATCATAGAAAATTACCAAATGCTCACCCCAGACTAATTATGATGTTTAATTTTTTAAAAAAAAGTTTATATTGATATATAAAATCAATAAATGTTAAAAAAATGGATTTGAAATAGGTTCACCATTAAAAGGCTGTAAAACTATCAATAGAAAAATATTGGTTTTTATGCATAAAATTGGGTTTTTTCTTATATTATGCCTATCACATTTATTGGATGAATATGAAAAATATTTTATTGAAGCTATAATATATATATATATATATTACTATCATTAATTAATATTAATTAATTCAATTTATTATGATAAAAGACCTTTGTGAGCATAATAGTTTTTTTCTATTCAATTGGGTTTTTATTTATTTCTAATTAATCGGTAACATATGAATTCATTTTTTATTGTAAAAAAAATAATATTTTATATTTTAGTTTATACTATTATTAACCAATAATTTAATATCTATGTTATGTATTATTATATTAAATAATAATATCTCTATAATACATTATTTTTCAGTAAAACTCGGTCTTACGTGTAACATAACCCTTTGAAGAAACTCATTTTTGTGTGTGAAGTATGATAACTAAGTATCAAATGCATTGTAGGATACATCACGTATTAAATTTATTTTAAATTTTAAATATATTTTCAAGTCGCTGAATGTTTTTTTTTTCACTTTTTATTCTTCGTGTTCTTTGTTATATAAGCTATTGAGTGCAATGTTCTTATTTTAAAATTTTAGGGCATTACAATAAATATAATAATTTTGATTTTTAAATTGGAAAATTAGAACATGAGATTAAAAAATTAAATTAATTATAATAAAAATGAAATCATATATTTATTGTCACATATTATCAATATTTAATTTCATAATTTATTAAAATACATGTTGAGTTTAAATTATGAACAAATAAAAGATTAAAAATTCATTTTAAATATTAAATGTGGAATTAATTTTAGAAAATCATAATAATGGTGTTTATTTACTATAAAAAATATATATAAATTTAGTGAGAGGAGGAGAATCTTGTTTATGAAACAATTTTTCGTTATAAATCTTGGTTTGAGAAATATTTTGTGATTATTTTTTGTTCATGTATGAATAGTTCATGGTGAACACATGGTTAGGGTAGGGTGTAAGGATTATAGTGAATGAATATTTAAGAGGATAATAGAAGCTTAATGATGATGATGATGGTGATTATTTTAGAGAGAGAAGTTAGCATCATCCAAATATGGTGAAATAGAGCCCGGATAAAGAGGTATAATTATGTTATTTATTTTATATTCTTTAAAATATTATAATATATACTTTGGTCATGTGATTAGATTATGTAGATCATGTTAGTACATATATGTTTGATCATATATGTTTCATCCTTATGATCTTATTAATCATTAGTCTTAAAGGAAACAAGAACATTGTTCTTAGCTAGTTTTTGTTGTATAGTGTGATCGTGTCTTTATTTTCTAGTAATTTTCGAAATTAAGCCTCATAATGATACTTCCCCATACAAATATATCAAATTTGACCAAAACACATAAATTTATATTCCAATTTATCTCGTTTATACTGTTTTGATGACTCTAAAATATTTAATTCTTATTTTTGAATGAACATTTAGTTATAGTACTATAAATCAATTCATACAAATTGTATTTTATTTTATGATGAATATATATTGTTTTATTAATATTTATTTATTCAATGAATACTAGTTTACCATGTTAATTGTTTATTTTTGTCCTGGATTATATTATTTGTGTTTTATTTGTATCATGTAATGATTTTTATTATTATTATTGTAATAGATATATATTTATAAACATTATTGTTTATTGTTTTAGAAATTTATTATTAAATTATAATAAAAATATATTATTAATTATTTAAATTATTTTTTTTATATTACCACTATTTTAAATTAAAATTTTATAGTTAAATTTTTTTCATATTTTAATTCAATAAAATAAAATATATTAAATTTAATCATTATTTCTTCATTTTCACATTTTTAAAATTAGATAAATATATAAATAAAGATTACAAATTTTGAAATTAATCAAAAAAAATTATATAATTAGTATTTTTTGGGAAATAGATTGGGTATCCCATGATGTGACTAACATCATCACCTAAAACACATTGTTTGAGGAAATCAAATATGTGCCAAAATATATCATGTTATCTCTAGTCATATTTAAAAATAAATCAACTATTTTGTTCCTAAAATACATGATCTTTTAATAAAAACATATTCCACAAGACTGTATTTTGAGTTTCTAATGAAATAGATAAAATTTATTCAAGGAATCTGAAGTAAGTAGATACCTCAAAACATATACGGTCATTTATATGATTGAAATGAAAATATATAAACCACAAATAAAGAACATGTCGTTCCAATATTGAATTCAAACTCATTATTCTTCTATATTCCCTAAGGTTTATAAATATCATTAATAAGTGGCCCAAAAAATCAGTCCTCATAAATTATCCATGTTGTAATCAAGAGAATGTTTTTTGGAATCATATTTTGGTTCGTGTTTCTTTTTCAATCCAATAAATTTTGATTTGGGATTTTTTAGGGAATGTGATCTTATAATATATGCTGAATATAGTGTTGAAAGTGGAATATTTTACTAATTTTTTCCAAATTTTTCGGCTCAAAATTTGGAGGAGGAGGTAATAGTTGAAAATAGTATTTTTTGGGTATTTCCACTTCAAAAATATATTAATGTAATGGGATTCACTAATACTAGGATTCACAAACACTGAGATTCATGAAGACGTTGAGAATCATGAACAAGCATAGAAAATAGAATGAAGGGTTGGTGGTAATCTCTATGACTATAAGAAGTAGAAAATCATAAATATTTGATGAAAAATGTATTATCTTCACAACTATGAGAAGATTCATGGATGGGTTACAAATTATTAGATATTCCGGAATATGAGAGCTTTATAAAAAGGATTTCAGAGTTTTTCCAAAAAAAAACCCCTAGGAGCACTGGATTTTAATGAAAGTATTATCTTATAAGTTGGTGGCTAACCAAACATTATTCTATGTGAAAAGTTTTGGATAAGTGGTAGAATCATTCTGATTTCGTAATGGCTGAAAGATTCAAGAATTAGGTTTTCATAGTAGTCTTGAGCATCACAAAAATATTATATTAGTCCTTACCAATGATTTTGTATCTTGGAAAAAGGAGTTTTACAATGATTGGTTATTCTATATTGACATAATGTTTCTAAAAAGGATGATTTATTTGTGAAGGTAGTGAGCATCGTGTAGGAGCATCATGAACATCAGTGTTTGAACATCTGGTTTAAGTGATTAGTGCTCTCAAGTGCATGAACACAGGACTAAGGTAGAATAAGAGTCTTTTTATAATTATTGAAATAGACATAAATGAGCATCAGTTGAAGCAACCATAAAATCAGTAAACTCAGAAATTATTTACAAAAGGTATTGGGATATGGGGAGTAGATAAGGTTTTTTGAGGGAGGCAGTGTGTTATCCCTAAAATCTTGTAAAGCCATTGAGCCTTGCAGAGAGTGATTGTGTGTAAACTTCTATATTCCACATCTAGTGAAGGTTAGTTTATTTAGGCATTACCAACACACTATTATCATATTCTCCATGGATGAGACGTTAGTGGTGATACAGTTAAAATTATTGTGTTTTCTCTCTACATATGAATATTTGATTACTGCATGATTCTATAAGACAGGTTTATCATATTCTTACCAATGTGGGAATAATATCCATTGCATTAGATGAAATGGATGTCACCATGATTCACTTTTCTCTTATCAAGGTGTTCTGGGATTATACAATACATGCATTACACAAATATCTTAATGCTTATGATGAATTCCCTTCAAATCATTACTGGATTGAACATTAATTAAATGTTAGATGAAAATAGGACTTCATTTTTGAGTTTCAATCTGGTTTTTCTAATAAAAACATTTACATTTTCATCACAATAATATAGATCATATATATATATATTTCATGAGGGAACTCCCCTTAGGATTTATAAATAATTTATATATTTCAACTTAATGATAAAAAATAAATTTCTCTCAAACATTCAATTTATTTTTTAGACTAAAAACATTACAACTCCATAATTTTTTATATTTGAATCTTTTAACACATTAAATGATTTATTTAAAAATATTTTTAACCATTTATGGTATTATTTATGCGGGAGATCATATATTTTTGTTTCATATTATATAAAAACAATAGAGTGTTTGATCAGAGGACTATCGTATTCCTTATCAACTAACATCTCTAAAATTCCCAATAATGTTACGTAGGGCCAACCCTCTCAAGTAATATGAAATTCATGTGGTAGTCCTCATTTCTCAATCATTATATTTTTATTGTTATATTTCTATGATTAAAATAATATATAATGGGGTTTTGATTTTAGTAAAAGAAAACTCATCAATAAATATATAAATAATGGCAATGAATAAAATTTTCCTTTGTATTTGGTGTATTACTAGTCCATTCCCTTATTTGTCTATTATTTTTATAACTATATTTCTTCTTTATATCATTATTTTACTATACAATATCTATTGTTCTAACTGGAATATTGATGTATTACTTCCATATACACATTTATTTAATCTTACTAGGTGGACTAGTCAACACACTATAATATTGTATAGTAAAAAATATGTCTTAATTATTCAAAAAAAATCTATATCATGGCATGGATCCATTCAGAATAAAATATTAAGAAGTTGACCCCTACTCACATATCCATTTTTAAGGACTACACCCTCTATAACCATCCAATTCACCAATCATAATAAAAACTTGACCACTTAAAAACCCATAATTATGACTTTTATGGAAAGGATCCTACTTTCTTACATTATCATGATATTTTAAGCTAATAGTTTTAGAGAATTAAGATATAAATTGCATTAAAATATGGAAACTTCCATAAAATGTACATTTTTCAAAAACAATGGATTTAATTTCACATCCATATTCATTTGACACACATTATCTTCATTTAAGATGATTCACCACAATGAAAATATAGACCTTTATAAAATTTATAATCATCCTCAAATCCTCTAAAATAACATTTTAAATTTGGGATGAGTAAAAAAAATATCAATAATTAATATAAAAATAAATTAATCCCATTAACCTAGTGAAAAATATAATATCCCACGAATACATGTACCTTTTCCCAAATAAAACATTGATAACATAAATAAAACATTTCTAGATGGGAAAAAACAAATTACTCAAATAAATCATTTGGAACTAATTGTAAAACATATAAAAAATCATGAAGGTCTCTGGAGGTGTGTGGGAACTCGTGAATTCAATCCCTTAAAAACCATTCACCTTTAAAAATTATTTACATCAAGAAATAAAAATATGTTTAACAAACACTTTTTAAATCATAATGTATATATATTAAAGAATCATATTTATATTTTATGTTCATTTTTCTTTAGATCGAATCATAATAACTAAACCCTATTTTATTCCATAGGAGAAAATAACCCAGTTATCTCCATCATTATCACCTTTGAAGAGTAAATCATTAGCCAATGCACTGGATAAATATATCAGCCTCAAACATAATTATTAGATATACCAGCCTCACCTCGAATTATCTATAATACTCTATTAACATATCATGTGAAAAAACATAAGTAATATTGAAATGTATTATCATAAAAACCTTTAAAACTCATTTTTAACCCATAATGAAAATTTTATCAATCATCGTATAATCACAATGAAAAATATAATTTTTATTTAAAAAATCTAAAAATAAAAAATACCTAATGAAGAATAGATATGATATAAGTGGAAAAACAGTTTTAACATGAAGATTATTCTTGAGAAAAAAATAATATATATGACGGGGGGATGTTTTGTTCAAGCATCTACCACAAAAAATAATTATTCACTTCTGTAAACAAAATCACAGTGAACTATAAGATAAATGGTTGAAAGATTCCTTTTAAATTTCATAGAAAATTTCAAATGTAGTTTAAAATCATTTTTAAAAATATTACACAAATAAATAAGAACTATGGAGAACCCGAATTGGATACCCCATCAAACTAGTACTAGACCGGAATTCCAATATTCTCGAAGGGCGTTCTCCATCCCCATAACCCAGTGACTAGAACTCAGGAATCAAAATAATAACTAAAGGGAATTATTTCACACAAAATGAACCTAAAACATAGAATATATTCATAACATAGAGATATAGTGGATGTAATAAATACAATCCATAACTAAAAGAAGACATTGTAAACGATACAACTCAAAAGTAGTGAGAACATCCCAAAGTACAATTACAACATCAATAGAATATTAAAATTTAAAACTAACAACACCATGTCATAGTGTGGAAAAACTCCCTCCATCTCCCCACCAGCTACCAAGATAAACTTAAAATAAACCTCACCGCCTCACTATGGGGCCATTCCATTCCCTACATCAAAAAAATTACAATGTTTTTTGCACCACCATAGGGGTGTACACGGTGTAATGTAAGAGTCTAATTAGGATCTCACCTAGGGGTTCCATAATTATTCTTTTTAAAATAATCTTAAAATGATAAACATTAAAAAACTAGTCCTCATAAATATTTAATCAATTTTTATTTCAAAGGCATGGAAAATGAATTAATTTTCTTTATTTCTACATTTAGAAATAAATATATGTATAATAGTTTAAAATAATTTCATATAAATATATCAAAGAAGTTATAGAAAATAAAATAAGGATTCACATATAATATCAAATCCAATACTGGTTAAATAATAGGTAATAGAACTCAAGGGATCAAAATATTTCAAGCTAATAGAATACTGATACAACAATCAATGACTAGTGCACAATCAAGTCCTAAGAACATCGCCATAAGGAGAAAAGAAACAACCCATGAGTAAATCCCCCAATAAATTCAATATTAATCCCTTAGGTTTTTGGGACAAGATAATATAGAAATCCCCTAGGAGTAAACACCTTGATAATAAATGAATGGTGGCCCAAAGTAAATCTTTCATCCTGAACACCCAATTCTTCCCATGTGCACTACTTTCTCAAACTACCTCATCAAAACCATTCTCTGAAAACCATTTTGTAAATATATTTCACAATTATTTTATAATGATTTTTTATATTACCAAAACAATTGAAGAGGCTTATTTTATAAAAAATCATTTTCCACACACACAAATCAATCAATCAATCATGCCATTTCAATTTGCAAAAAAAATTATAAAAACGATGCAATGTAGTTCATCAAACATAGTTTATAGACTGAACCACCTACCTCAAACTGGGGGTTTCACACACCCACAGTGGAATCCACCAATAATGAAGAACACAATGATGACAATTGAAATCCTATAATTCATTTACACATTTTAGAATTGATTCACCAATCAAATGGGTCGGCAAAGGATGTAGAAGACATCATTCCTTAAATAAACTCACACTACACACCACAACCAACACAATGGATAACCTTGGTGGAATATCACATTATGGATCTAGAAGGAATTAAGAACAATCAACAATATAGATCAAAATATAAATAAATATAGTAAAATAGGGATACTGTGATCAATGAAAAAGAAGAAATGGGAGTAATACTCACCTAGAGAAAAGCACCATAATTGAATCAATGATCAATTAATTAATGTAGAAATATAGAATGAGTAGAGGTCTCCAGAATTACATAGGATATATCCAATATTGATAGAGTGGAAGTCTATGGCTGAATAGAAAACACACATGTTGTGTAGTGCCCTAAAAGAAAACTATGTTCTGATTACACGGAATGTAATCCAATTTCAAATTGTATAATCCAAAAAACCTGTATACACTAAAAAACCCACCTCGTTTTTATCAAAACCCAAATTTTAACCATTACATAGAATGTAATCCACATTAATAGTGTGTGATATTCATGCCTGGTACTGGTTCACTACTTCTTCCTGACACTCATGACACATCGTATAAACATGTTACATGGTGTGTAAAATTCTCACTCTATGTAAAAGTTTACTGGTTCTTATCAATGACCAATATATGGAATTTTATCAAATTAAATGCTATGTATTTCTCCTAAAAATAACTAAAAGCCTAGTTTCATCACAAAATCTCCCAAAATAACTTCAATGTTCTCCAAACTCAGGGAGAACCCTAAAAATCCATTAAAATTTTCATATATGGTTTCCATTAATTCAAATAAACGTACATATTGTAAATTTAGTTCATTATCACTAGTATATTCTCTCCATCATCATGAGTCCCAAAAAACACCCAAATAAACATTAAATGAATTTGGGATGAGAAATACCGAAATGTGGTAAAGGAACTTTACAAACTACCGAACAAAATACTTTTTTCCCTAGGAATTCATGAGGAATAACGATGTTGAGAAAATAGGTGTGGCCACTAATCCCTCGTCTATGAATTTTTCAACCAACTCTCATTATAATATAATCCATTTCTCCATAACACTTTGACCAACTATATCAACATAATATGCAATAAATTCATCTAGGATTCAAAAGACTGTACTGGATGCTCCTCTACATAAATATATATATCCAACTCAATCTCTTACCAAATTAGAATATGAGAGGGATCAGGATGGTATTTCTAGAGCTATGATATGTGGAAAACATCATTAAGTCCTATAAAATAAACCATAAATACCAATTAATAAGAAAAATTCTCAAGTCATTTAGTGATCTCCAATGGTCTAACATTCCTCATACCCAACTTTCTCTATTATCCAAGCTGACGGTGACCCAACAAAGGAGATACTTTCAATAAAACTCTGTCACCAATGGATGACTCGAAAGGATGACACTTATGATCCATATAATTTTCTTTTCAAATCTGAGATTTATCCATATGGATACATATATTATGAATCCATGATGATGTTAACTAAAAAAACTTGGTCACACCAAAGAGGCATCTCCCACCTCTTCCGAGTAAAGAGGTGACCAACATGGGAAACAATAAAAATCCTTGAAAATAGAGATTATAATTAATGGATAATAAATGTTTTCATAAGAAAACTCAACTAGTCATAGATAGTTATCCAATCATCCACCAAAATCCACGATTCCATCAAGAATCATATCCTCCAAGACATAATAGAACCCTTCGTTTAGCCATATCTCAATAGATGATAATGGGTACTCATCCGGGCTAGATTCATTACCTTGGGGTGACTCCTCTAGAACCATGAAGTAAACCTATGATCCCCATATAATGTAATGCTATAATAAACCCCATTTAGTCTCATGATATCGTTCACATATACATTACCCAGATATTTATATTTAGTAGTTTCCCTAATCAGAATGAAGTGAGCTAGCTTTGTCAACCAATCAATCGCCACTGAGAGAACATTCCTCCCCTGAGGAGTATGTGGTAATACAATAGAATCTTCCTTCGATAACCTTTACCATTTCCAAACTGGCTTCAGAAAAGGCTAAATAAAACTGGAAGTTTTAAAATTCTCTACCATTATGTATTGGAAGGTCTAATAGAATGAAATATAATCTGCAATGTCGTGATTCATAGTCATCCAGTAGTTTCATTGACTCATTCCATAATACATTTTTATAGTGGATAGATTAATTTCCCATGAAGAATAATGAAAATCAAATAAAATTGAGATCTCCACAGATGTTGGGAAGATAAATTGATCCCCAAAACTAATAATACCATCTAAAGAGATATACCATCATGAAATGGTCTCCCCACCATAAAGGGTTTCTCAAATTTCACTAAACACATCATATTTATATTAACTCTATAGAATTTAATCAATATGAGATGATGATAACTGAACACTATCCAAAACCACACATAAAATATCTTCTTGAGAAGATAGGTTCAACTGATCAAAGAGACACATAAGGTTACACACTTCCATTGATTCCAAAACATCGTACACTGGTAAATTCTTACTATGAGAATCTCTAATGACCTTCCCCTTACCCTGGGTATAGGTTATGTTGAAGTCAAATTTTTTAGGATATTACACCCACGACCTCTATTTGAGATTCAATTATTTCTGAGAAAATATATATATTAGACTATTTTTGTTAGAAAATACTATGAACCTATCCATAAAAATATAGTTCTTCCATCACTTTATCACATTAATTAGTCTGAAAATATTTTAATCATTAGTAGGGTAATTATTCTCATTTTTCAAAGATGAAGAGAGTCATAATCCACCAAAATATCATCTTACATATACATGCCTCCCAAACTAGCACCAAAAGCTACATAGAAAATTGTATACCCCTTACTGGTCTCAGGTAAGATCATAATAAGAGCTGATGTTGAAATTCATTTCATCTCATTGAATGAAGACTAACACTTTAAATACTTTATAACATTCACTCCTTTAATAGTTATAGAAATCAATGGTTACACCAACTTTGAGAAATCCTTAATGAACCATTGATAATATTCACCAAGTCCAAGGAATGTCTAAATATCAAAGACGTTATGTGGGTTTCCCCATGACAGGAAAACCTTCTCCCTCTAAGGAATAACAGATAGTCCGTGTACAAAAATAAAATTCCCCATGAACATCACATATAAGATCCAAAAAAGGATTTTTAATGCATTCCATACAAATATTCACTCCTTAGGCTTTCTATAACCAAACCCAAATAGTTTTTGTGCTCATGATCGGATTCCAAAGAAACTAATATTTCATTCATCAACACTACCACAAATTTTTCAAGATACTCATGGAATATATGATTCATCAAACCCATGAAAACTAAAGGAGAATTTTTTAAACCAAACGACATCATGAGTTATTTATAATGAACATACCTACTCTTAAAATCCATCTTTGGTGTATCAGACTCTTGAACACTAAGATAATGATAATTCTACCAAAGTTCGGTCTTTGAAAATAACTTTTACACCTTTAACTGATAAAAAATCATCTAAAAGTGAAAAAGGGTACTTTTTCACTACTATTACTAAGTTCAACTTTCAATAGTCCATGCATAATAAAAGTGAACTACCTGCCTTCTTGGAAATAGCATAGGGGTTGGCCAAGGTGAAATAGTAGCACTAACAAAACCTTTATCTATCAAGTTTTCCAGACAAATCATGATCTCTTTCATCTCCATCAGTTCTACATAATAAGAATATATTTAAATCAAATAGGTACCTAAAATTGGGTCAATTATAAACCCTACCTCCCTCTATAGAGGAAGACTAGAGAAATAATCTTGGAAACATTAGGAAAGTACAAAAACCAGTGGTAAGATCAATAATATTAGAAAAGTCATTGGAATAAACCACCAAAAAACTTATGATATTTGGGTACGAAGATCTAATAGGACTAGATCTTAGATGAAAATCTACCTGAAACACCCATGAGCTCTCATCCTCCACAATAAATGAGACATTTACTTGATAACAGTCAACCTCATCTTGATGACAGATAAGAAAATCCATCCTGATTATGACTTCAAATAAATCAATATTAAGAATAAGAAAATATCATATTAACTATGCATCATCTATCGATAAATAATAAGGAAACAGAAACCTCTACACATTCCTATTTCTAAAAGGTGTTTATAACTCTATATAAAAAGTACATGATCTCTATTATACGTTTATGAGTATAAAAAGTAATAAAATATGTAAATGTGTGGGAAGAACTAGAATAAAAAAAGTAATAACTATTGAAGATGAAATAAATATGGTCCCTCTAACTATCACTAGACATGTGTTTACCTCCTCTAGTAAATCATCTTCTATGTGAATTTTTTTCACACTTAAGGCTTATTACTAGAGACCTAAAGTCTTAAAAGGAACTGACTGAGAAAAAGAGGCATTTTGAGTGGACGATACCTAACCATATTTAGGTGTAGACATGGTCTGATAGAAACATTTTAGATGACCATAACATCCACAACTGCTATACATCTTCATAGGTGAAGCATAAGAACACTATGTGTGTTTGACCTTTCTACATTGATAGCAAGTTGTGGCATGATACTAGTCGTAGATGAGGGTATAGAGGATGCATGTATGTGAAAAACACCTCCACCACTCCTGAAATGATCTTTACACTTTCTATTTATCCCTTTTTCACTAATGATGCTACAATTGGATGGAATAAATTGGGTAGAATAAATAATCATTCCTTTCATATTCATCTCTTACATCCTAGTCATATCCACCATCTCTGCGTAGGTCAATAGATTTTTCATAAATGCCTATAATATAATATCAAGTCTCAATCCCAATAGATACTTATATTCTTTTAGTTGATCATTATTTAATACCTCTAGATTAAATTGAATGATCCTATCAAAATTATTGGTCTACCGGGACACTGAACTCTCTCACTTATGCAAATAGAGGAACTCCAAAGGATCCACCATCATCAGTGAATCTGGATAAAACTGTTGAAAGAAGAGGGTCTTGAAACCCATCCAGTCCAAGAACAAATGCCAATCTACCTATAACTTATAATACCACAATCA
The DNA here is from genome assembly GCA_963277665.1 of Viscum album. NCBI lineage: Eukaryota > Viridiplantae > Streptophyta > Magnoliopsida > Santalales > Viscaceae > Viscum > Viscum album. Next base: position 1,530,995,938 of record OY728141.1, read on the forward strand.
CTTTTTGGGACCCTCAATTATAAATGTCACACAATTCACCATAATAATATCAGGTGTATCCATAATGTAAAAGATTTGATCGATCTTATCAATCCAATTATATGCCACTAGAGGTTCATTCATACCATTAATAGATGGTGTATTCTCACATAAAAACTCTTGTGATAAATTCCTTTCACCTCCATATCTTGGATGTACTTAAAAATTGAGTTCTGGACTTACCGTACATTTAGGATCGCAACATGAGATTATATCTTGATAACCTCAACAAGATTTAGATATGTATGAGAATTATCCTGAGGAGAATCTATTTAACCCACCTATGGAATCATTTAAAGATGCCTCAGAGTCTTACTACAACACAATGAAATAGGTTATGTGAACATACAAACAAATTAACTCAATTCAATCTTGAAAGAAAAAAAAGAAGATTAGGAACTAAAAATTGGAGATGCAGATCCCAATATCCCCTGGTACCTTGAGTCTCATCAGGACAAGATCTTTCCTAAAACTCACTATAACCTAACAATAAAGATTAAACAATAGTATATCCAGTCTAACAAATATGCCAAGATAAGGAATCCCAAGAGTATACTAGCATTGATTACAAATTGTGGTGATCCTGGCTGGGATACCCTCTCAATCTAGTACCAGACATGAATTTCCACATACGTGAATGGAAATCCTGATCCCCAAGGGCAGATCACTAGATCCCAGGATTAAAAAAATAACTATATGGAATTATTTAACCCAGAATGAAGTAAAGAAATTTCATATATATATATATATATATATATATATATAATGGAGATAAATAGTGGATGATAGAAATATATTCTATAACTGAAGGAAGATAGAAGAAATGACACAATTTAAAGGCAATAAAAACATCCCAAAGAAATATTACAATATAAAAGGACTACTAAAATAGAATAATCATTATTCCATGAGGTAATAGGGTAAAAATCCAACCACCTCACCACTAGCTACCTAGATAAAGCTGATATAAACTTCATCAACTCCTCGAAATGCCTTTCCTTTCCCAACAATGAAATATATACAAAGGTATATGCTCTGTTGAATGTCTGAATGGGGTGGGAGATAACAGGAAAAATAGGATCCCACCATGGTGTTACATAGAATGACTCCCTATAATAACATTAATATGCATAACTTTGAATAAAATTAGGCATGATAAATAGTCAAATAGATTTTATAACAATGGCCTAAAAACATTTAATTTTCCATTTTACTATATTTTTAAATAAATCTTGGTAAAATTGTATCAAATAATTTCATATACATATATTCAATAAGACATATAGAAACCAAGAATATGTCACATGTCATACCAATCTCAATAGAATGAAAATCATAGGTAACATAATGCTAAGGATCATTCTAGGTCAAGCTAGAAGACTGCTCATACACTAATAAATTACTAATGCACAATCATGTCCCCATAAAAACGGCCTAAGGTGCAGAGAAACACCCTATGAGTGAATACATCAACAATGTTAATATCAATTCCCTAGAACAACGAGCCTAGGGAATATAGAAACTCACCATGAGTGAACCCCCAGATCATACCTGGATGATGGACCTAAGATAAAACATCCACCTATGTACCTAAGGTTTCACATATTCACTGTGTTTTCAAACCATTTCAATATATCCAAGCTTTGAAAACCATTTTTTAAATCCTTTTCATAATGATTTTAAAATACTTTTTCTTTTTACTAGGACAATGGAAAAAAATTATTTTATTAGAAACATATTTTCCATAAATACAAATCAACTAATCAATAATGTTATTTCGTTTATAAAATAAATTATTAAACCAGATCAATAAAATTCATCCAATATAGGCTCAAGATGAAACCAACTAACTCAAGCTTAGGATCAGTCATGCCTATAACATAATCCAACGACAAGGAAGAACAAAACGATTAAAATAGAGGACCAAGAATCAATCCACACATATCATAATTGGTTCAACAATCAAAAGGGATGGCGGAGGTGATAGAACAAAACATACAAAGAAGAAACATTCACTCTGCACCATAATCAAAACTAGGTTAAGCCACCATAAGAAGATCTCTCAACAGATCTAGAAGGAATCAAGAAGAATCAACTTGATAACTCAATGGATTCATAACATAGTGAAACATGGATACTATGTTCAATGAAAAATATAAAATGGGAGGAATTAACACCTCGATAAATACACTGCAGCCAAAATTATGATCAAACACTAAACTAAGTGGTCTGAAAAGAGTATAGGTATCCAAAATTTCTTGAGTGAGCTCCTTAGTTAAGGGAGAGGAATGTTTTGGATGAATGAAAAACACATCATCCATGCAACACACTAAAAGAAAAAATCATGATGATCACATAGTGTGTAATCCCTCTTCATATCATGTAATACATGAAACCCATTTATGTTGAAAAAATGATCACCTTTTTATTAAAACACCTATTTTGACCATTACATAGTGTGTAATCTACATTCAAGGCTTGTAATAATCAAGTCTTGTGTCAGTTGATGGATTTTTCCCATCACCCATTACATTTCATGAAAAAATGTTACAAAAAGTGTAAAATTATCACTCCAAATATTAGTTCACAACTTCTACCCAGTATCAAATATTGGGCATGTAATCACATTACACAGTGTGTATTTCTCTTACAGATAGAGAAAATCCCAGTTTCACCTCAAAACCCCCAAAACAACACTAGTGTTCTCAAAACTCAGGGATAACCCTAAAAATACTTTAAGACGTTTAATTATAGACTCCATAATTCAAACATAAATACATCCCAAAACATTTGGTCATTCTCCCCAGAAAATACTCTCCATCTTTGGGAGCCCCAAAACACACCTAATTAAAGAGGGAAATGAAAAGTGAGAAGATAAATACATGAAAGTGGTAATTGGATGTTACAAGAACATTGATGTATTTTGTAAAGAACATTCATATGGAGTAGAAAGAATTTAAAGAACATAAAACAATGTTTTAAAGGAAAACCTCTTTTGTTAAGCCTCTTCTAGCTTCACACATTCTCTAACTCCAGAATAATAAAATTTTATTAGTTTTCTACTTCATTAATATCATTTTCATTTTTTTCATTATTTTTTTATTCCATTTAATTTATTTATTACCTTGACTTGTTTTGTTACTAAAATGGTAAAGTTCATATTGGATGTTTTGGGGTTATTCAGTTTATAACCTCAAAAAACATCGGTGTGATGACTGTGGTCAAAGGGATTATGGTTTCATTACCACCAGAATATTAAATTTTTTGTAATTTTTATATTTATAAATTAAATTTACTTTTAAACCAACAATATTATAGGGTTTTGAAAAATTAATCATGTAATTTTTTTGAGATTGTAGTCTATACATACGCATGAATGTCATATCCATTTTTCTATGAGGTGGAAAATAAAAAAAGTATATAAAATTTGAAATTTATTAAATCATAAATATTTTATCCTTGTTATTTTTATTCATTATTTCTATCCTTATGAACATCCATGTGAGGATGTAATGAAAAATGAATCACATCCATACGTATTTACGGGAGACGTTATCAATTTTTGAATAGTGGAAAGTGAAAGAAGCTAAGTATTATATTTTCCTCAAATAATCAAAATTATTCCCTAAATATTATATATACTAATTTGACCCATCATTTTGACCATCCATATAATCCAATGATAAAAAATGATATACTTTACTTGGTGGATGTGGTAGTCCACACATACACAGGAATGATGTTTACGTTTTCCATATGATGGAAAATGAGATGAAAATTTATTTTACAATAATCATTTTAGAATTTAAACATTTTTAATAAAATGCTGTTATTATTTCATCATCCTTAATGAATATTTTATAGATTTAGAAGATGAAATAAACACTAAATACTCTATTATGAATTATACCTCTTTTTTGTAAAATCACCATTGGATTTCACCTTAATCCTTATTAGGATATACTTTTGGTGATTACAAGTCCTCTAAAATGTTGGTAAGGGTGTTTTTAAATAATTGTTTCAGATATTGTTCACGATAAAATGCTCAATGTTTTTTAATAAGTTTGTATAGAAGGTTCCCTTTTATAAGTGATGAGAGTAGCACACTTGGAATTATTTAGTGTTTTAAAATAAAAAATGTCTAACTCATGAGAAATTGGCTATAAAACTATCCAATTTTAAAGATTAGTTGATATGGGAAAAATTAACATCATAAAATAAGAATCGGGATTAAATATTTTGGCCATATCAATTAGTTTTTACCTAAATTAACATGTTTTACTACATACCATGGTAATTATTCATAATGACCCAATTTTAAATCACCTTTATTTCAAAATTTGAACAAAAAAAATTAATAATATTAAATACTTTTTTTTATTATATTTTTATAAGTTTGGAAAATAAATTTTGAAATAAATATACAAACCGCAACACAAAATTTTTTTTGAACAATTCTATTTTAATCATAAAAATTATTTCATAATAAAATAAAATATAATATTGATTATTTTTCCATTAATTGATATTTGTTTAAAATTAAAATTATTTTAGGTTAAAACTATTCCATGATAGAATATAATATTTTAAACACGTGAAAATTTGTAGTTTTAATAAAAATAAGTATTTTAATTATTCTCCAAAAATACAATATTTTCATCAAAAACACAAAAAATAACCATAAGTTAAATTTGATATTATGATATAAAAAAGGAAGTCCATTTTATCAAATTCAATTTCAAAAATAAATAAAATAATATTTTAAATAAAACATGGTAATATATAGAAAAATAATTAATTAAATATATATGTTTTGATTTTTAATTGAACAATAATTTAAAATTATTTATAAAACTATGATGAATATAAATCTAAAAAAGGAATTATTATAAATCATATAACTGATTTATTATTGAAATCTATAGGGATTTTCATTATTCCACCCTTTATGAAATTTTTTCCAGACATTTTTATTCATTACTTAAACAAAGGAGGCTATTTCCCCCTTATAGATTGTTCTGATTCCCACCTTTTTCTAATTTCCCATGTTGCATAATCTATCATGTTACTTTTTCATTAAACCATTACCTATTGAATCACATTAATTCATAGTACCATATCTTTTCAATCCAAAATATGAACTGTCTTTTCTTTAATGAAATATTATTTTATAGTTTTTTCATCTCGTGGATCAAAATATGAGATAAATCATGTATATGTATCTTTATAAATGAAACTTGAAACACATAATTAGACTAATATAAACATATAATTACTTATATTAGTAAGAATATTAGCCCACTTTTTCTAGAATTTTATTGGTTTCAATGAACTGCGGACTTAAATTTTCATTTTGACGAAAAATCATAACACTTTTTCAAGGATATTCTTTAAGAAAAACATTGTCAGAAACCAAAAATGAAAGGTATTTCATCCTATTATATACATAAATATTCTTTCTACTTTGAGATTCCATAATATAGTGTGGAACCATATTTACCTTCCCATGTATATATTCTAAAAATTATAGCCTCAGTAACTTCCTTTCATAGACTTCACCTCAATGTGATAATGTTTGATGCCATATTCCATATAATACTTCAACATCTTTCATATGTATACTAGAAATAAAACGATTGTTATAATAAATTTATACTAATAAATAATGTTGATCTCAAATTCCCTGATAATTCAATGAGAAACATTGATGGATATATTTCAATGTTGGAATTATTTATTCTGATTATTCATCAGATTGAGCATAAAAAGTTATACTTAAATTTAATCTAGTACCCAATGAATATTCTAGTACTTTCCAAAACAATAAGTAATATTTGGATCATGACCTGCTAAAATATAGATATGGAATCCATTTAATCTAACTATTTCTTGATGATATTGTCTTAAAATTCGATCTAAATACAAAGTTTCTATAGTAACTCGGTCTTTTCATCAATAAATTTTACATCATTCTATATGAATATTCAATACATTTCACAAATACTTTCATGAGTACTATAATGTTTTAGAGTTTTTGGTGACTAGATACACAATCATATTATTTCATGCAATATCTTTAACATACCCAACAAATATCTCCCCATTTAGAACAATTCATATACATACACTAATGAAACCATTCTTCCTAACCTAGTGAAAGAAAATATAATAAAGGGTAAACTTAGATGCTCAGTAAGGGTAGACATGGAAGATATCAATCAATGATCATATAAAATCATAATATAAGCATAAGGGGATGAGATCATGATGACAACATAAAATATTTATACTCAATCTATCAATGATCATAAACATAAGTCATGGAATAAATATTTATCATTTCAAAAGATTTGAATCATAATAGTTAGAAATGAACATAATCAATAATGAACTATAAGTTAATGTCATAAAAATTTTGAATCATCATACATATATGAACTATTTCATAATTCATGGTTAAAAATCGAGACTATGAAATCATAATGGATCAGACCTCAACATTTGTTTCCCATAATAGATCAAACACATCGTATAACGACCCATAATTTACATATATTAATATTAATTCAAATTTTACGATTATTCATTAAAAAATATAATAAATACAAGATATTACTCCATAGGTATAATGTCTTTAGAAACTAGGAAACATAAAAAACTAGTTCATAAGAAATATTCATTCTCTCCCACTTATTTCAACATAACTAGAACCATTTTTGACATATATTACCTAACACAGCACTTCATGACCTATGGAAAAGAAACATATGAAAGGGTGACCTCGTATTCTCAGTATTGTTATATAAGGGATATGTCAATCATATCATAATAATAATACATAAGAACATAACATTTGAAAATATTTTCTTACATATGAATGATCATGATATAATGCCTTTGGATAAATCACCAAAGTTTATAAGAATCAATGATTTTAATACAAAAATCAATAACATAAGACATGAATTTTGAGGCATAAACATGATCATATAAAATAATTTCATATTATTCCTGGATCATTTTTAATACCATCATAGTGGAAAAAGTCTATTACGAAACTGAGTTTACTCCTCTTTGGAGCCCAATATTACAGAAATGAGATCATTTCCCATTCTGTCCATGTGTATCACATTAGATATAAATCATTACCCAAATCATTGGAGGTATAAATAGGTCCCACCCATCTCATAATTATATCATTCTTACATGTGCAATAAAAACAAAATGATATCATTTCCCTTAATGTTTTAATAATAGTATATATTTATTATTTCAATTATTATACCCATCCAAGTAAGGTAGTTGTGAAAAATAGATTACACCACGGTGTGGAGATGGAAAGTCAAACGTATGCACGCTTGGTGATTTTTTTCATAGGATGGATAGAAAGTGTAATATTATTGTACCATAATGATAAAAACATGTCATTATATAATTGATACATAATTTTTTAATTTATATTGAAACAACTCATGAAAATTATATAGATGAAGAAATACGTTAGAAAGAATCATTAGAGAGGATTACCTCTTCTTCGATGTGTTTCCTCTAAATATCTTCTTAGAGCACTAGAGTTGGTCTTTTAAGAAAACCATAACCTGTATAAGGTTACTAGGAAAGTTTAGAACCTAAAATGGTGGATTATTTAATATAATTAAGGATTATATTGAATTTAATAGGTTATGAAGTAGATTCCCTTTTATAATTGAGGTGATGGGAACTTTTGGGATCTCCAAAAATATTAATTTATAATAAAAAAAGCCCCATAACAAACCTAAAAAATATCCCCATTTATAAGATATATTATACAGGTTTTTAATATCATATACCAGTATATTTTAGATATGTTTTTAAATCAATTTAAAGATTATCATTTTAATTAACAGTTTTTTATTTTATTTAATTTTTAACTAGGGTAATAAATATTTCAATATTAAAAGGGTACAATATTTACTTATTTATTGTCAACTAATCCATAAATAAATTAATTATAACATTTTTTACCATATAATAACTATTATATATTTCATAAAATGTTTTATGATTGTTAAATAATTTAATAATTATTTTTTTGATAAACAGTCAATGGTGTCAATTTTGAAACAATTCAATTCATTGATTTTCAATAATATTAGGATAATAAGTTAAATTTCAAAAAACTAATTTATTAAATTAATAAAATGCCAAGGTCATATAAAAAATCATTATACAGATTAATTATCCCAAAATAAATTTATTTTTATATTTCTAATAGCATTTATTTGTTATCTCCACTTATAAACTAATTATTACATCACTTTTTGTATTATTATTTAACAGATTTATCTATTGAATAAAAATTTAAAATTAAATACTATGAAACATATAAGTCTAATTTATTTCAAATTAATATTTTTAGTATATTTTATATTTTGAAAAAATACTAATTTTAAAATGTTATACTTATTAGATTATGAATGTGACAAACGTAGCATCACTTTAAATAAAATAATATAAGTATCACAATAACTTCTATAAGGATCCAAAAGCTTAAAAACTAGACCATTGGATGATTATGGTTTATATATACTTAAAAATTAATATTTTTTAATTTGTTTGGGACTTTTTTTGGTTTAATGAATTTTAATAAAAATTATTTTATTGATTTCTCATCAATTAATTAATTTTTACATCATCAATGTAAAAGACTTCAAGATAATTATTTATTTCCTAAAAATTACAAATAAATTACCATGATTAATAAAAAAATTAGTTTTAAAATGATTATTTATAATAAAATTTATATTTTTTAACCCTATATAAAAATGATATTGTTATTATAATTTGAGTGTGACATATTTAATATTTCGTTAAATAAAATAAATTAAATGTCTTAATCTCATCCAAGTGGCTTCCAACAGACATCATTTCAACCCAATGATGATTTAGGTCTAGACACACTCATCTAATTATATTAAGAGAAGTGTTAATATCACTTTAAAATATTATTCTTACCCTTAATTACCATATTTACCATTTTACTGTATTAATAAAATTTACCAAAATTACTATTCATAAAGACAAAAAATAAAATAAAGATATTTACATAATTTAGACCTAATAATTCCAAATATGGAATCCATTTTTAAAAATTAAAAACACATAAATTTGAGTAATTAATTTTTAATTAATCTCATTGTTAGAAACCGAGAATAGGTTTTAAAAGTAATAGCATTGCAAAAGATTGAAATGTGTTTACATCTTAATTAAATATAAAATTTATGCTAATGACATACATTATATTGAATGATAAAAAAATATATTATATTTAAAATTTAAAACAATTAAATATATTAATTTATCCTTTAAAATGGTTTTAATAAAAATGTTGTTTTCAATTAAAATTTAGTGTATTTCTACTATTCATCAAAACATGAATGTTATCCGAAAAATATTAAAATTTTATCCAAAGTAAATTTTTATACCCCACATCCAAATAAAATTTATATTTTGTCATATAAAAATTATTAATGTGTAAAAATATTAATTTAAAAGTGGTTTTCTATTAAAAGGAAGAAAATTACACTTTTGGAAAATAGCAGTTTTTGTACATCAAATAGGGTTTATTCATGCACGATGAAAAAAATAACTTTTGGATGAATATAAGAAATAATTTTTTAAGTATTTAACATATATATTTTATTAATTTAATTTTTTTATTGTACATCACTCAATTTATTAACAAATTAAAATATAAAATTGATTTATATGTTTCATAAATAATTTCTACTGAATGACTTCACCATACATTTTCATAAGTTAGTTTTATTTATTCCCACTAACATAATGTCTAGGTTAAAATGCTAATTTTCAAGAAAGCATATATCAAGGTTTGTTTAATCTCACGATTTTGGGAAATGAAATCTATTGAAAAATTAAAATTATTTAGAAAACATATTTCATAAAAAAATCCGGGTGTTACATTCAACCCCCTAAAACTAAATTTCTCCCTGGAAATTCATTGGATGAATACAAATAAATATGGATATCTCTCCCTCATCCTATCATCAATCTCCCACGTAGCATCTTCAAATTGGTGGTTTCTCCATTGATCACCTTCACCTTCCAAATGATAGGCTCTTAAGATAACGTGGTGATGTTTTGAACATTGGTAAACTGAAAATATCTATTTAGTGGTACTAATCCATTTTCAGCCCCTAATAGATTAGATAACCAGTAGAAAGAAGGTTGCCGCTAATTTCTGAAGGACTCGATAGATTTTTTCCCTTATTTTCTACTATGGAAGTCCTGTATGATTCATATCTTGGGAAATTTGTGTGAGCATAACTACATGATTTTTTTTCTAACTCCTATAACATTTAGATGCTCAGGAGGACAACCATTTCATTATCTGTCGCATTCAGCATTAACATGGTTTCTTCTGTTTCATCCATTGACTAAAACCAATCATCATATTGTGAGAAACACTAATCATAATGATAAAACAACATAATCAAGAGAAAAAATTATATTTAGGACAAATTAGGTTTTATATTAGGTCATTCATGATCACTTACAAAATAATAGTATTGTATCTTATACATCGACATATCCTTTGGGTTCTTACTAAGGTTCTCTCATCCTAGTTTCCAAAGGTTAATTATAACTTTCCTATGATACCAACTATAATGACCCATAATTTACATAATTTTTTGTTATTTCAAAGTTTAATAATGTTCATTACAAAATATAACAATGCAACAACAGGACCAAATTGGTATAGTGCCTTTAGAAACATCGAATCATAAATAACTACTTCATAAGACATATTCATTATCACCCACTTACTTCAACATAACTAGACCCATTTTATACATATCTTACTTAATACCCTTTTTCATGACATGGGGAAAAGAAACATATGAAAGGGTGAGATCAAATGATCAATAAAGGTAAACAAGGTATATATCAATCATTTCATAATAATAATACATAAGAACATAACATTTGAAAATATTATCTTGCATATAAAAGATCATGATATCATGTCATGGGATAAATCATGAATGTTCACAAGAATCAATGTATGTAATTACAGAAGTTATAACATAAGAAATTTTATTTTGTTGAATACACATAAGCATATAAAATCATTTCATATTAGTCAAGGCTCACTCCCATGACCCTCATAGAAGACCGAGTCCATTACAAAGCTAATTTCACTCCTCATTGTTGCCCTGTATTACTAAACTGAGATCATTTCCCATTCCAATGATGTATAACTCTTGAGGCATAAATATTTACCCAAGGAATTTGTGGTATATATAGGTCTCACATATCATATAATGGAATCATTCTTACATGTTCTACAAAAACATAAATCATTAATCATAGCATAGTCGAAGGAATAAAATGGGTTTATAAAACAACATTCCACCATAATCCATATAAAACAAATGTATTTCATAAATATCATTCCATCATAAAACAATAAAATCATAGTAATTATATGGATAGAAACATAACCTTATTTAGATAATGTCATCTTAGATGGAAAATATTTTTTATAAATCACTTAAAATTAATTCATGAAGAAAAGTATCCTTTGTTCTTCAAATTTTTTTCTTTTTTTAAAATACCATGAAAATTTAAATGAAAAGAATATATTTGAAAATAAACATCAAATATTATAAAATAAGATTCCTAAAAATAATTCATTATAGAATATTAAATATCCATTCATGCTGTATAAGTTAAAAAACATTATCCTCGTACTTTTACTAGAAATGTCAAAAAGTACCTAGTATCAAATAACAAAAAATGATTCATTTCATATAATTTAATAAAAAATAACCAATAGGTAAAATCGACTTTAAAAAATTTTATAAGAATATAAATAATATTAAATATTTATGAAACAGGAACATTGATTATAAATATACTCCCGTAAATACTTACATATAAATAATCTCGGATAAAAATGAGATTGTGAAATTATCACATACCTTAGGTCTGATATCCTTCATCTGTATCTGAAGCTCATGTATAATAATTTCAATAATTTCCCTGACTTATTCTATAATAATATTAATTTTTATGATATCATATATGATAATATTTTAATCCATTTGTTTATAAAATTTATTTATTACTTGTTATTCGGAAAATAACTACATCATTTTCTATTGCATTTTTTGTCAAATAGGTTATGGTATTCCTTTTTAGGTTATAATTATATCATTAAAAATGATATGAACATAATATATACCATATTTGTTCAATATTTTCTTTATATAATCAATATTTAATGAATATCTTGTAGAATGAATCATATCGCATCGTGGAGACGGTAGGTCATACGTACACACGAGTGATGATATCATTCTCATAATTGTTGAATGGTATTGAATTTAATTGTGTAAAATGTTTAAAAATCAATATAATGTTATAACATTGATACATAGTTATTATTTCTATCATTATACCCATACAAGTTTGATGGTGGTGAAAAACATATTAGATCACGGCGTAGAGATGGTATGTCATACATACACACGTGTGGTGATTTTGTTTTTGTAGCATTGATAGAAAGTGGAATATTGTTGTTCCATAATCATAATAAAATCTCAGTATATAACTAATACATTAGTTAATACTTTCTAATTAAAAAATCATGGAGAGGGTGTAGAGCATATTACCTCTTCTTCAATGGGATTCCTCTAAATTTATTCCTTAGAGAATTAGAGTTGGTATTTGAAGAACACCAGAACATCTAGAATGTAACTATAGAAGTTGAGAAGGTAAAATGATTGGGGATATCCAAGAATGAATTCACTATACATTTTCGTAAGTTAGATATATTTATTCCCACTTACCTAATGGCTAGGCTAAATTTTTCTATTTATACAAAGGGCATCTCACGGTTTATTTAAATTCACGATTGCATGAAATGCAAGTTATTGAAGAATTAAAATTATTTAGATAGTATATATCATAAAAACAAATGAGTGCTACACATTGACTTGTCCTCATAATAGATCAATCCTAATATCATGTTTCCCATAATGGATCAAACACATTTACTATTTTATCTTAATGGATCAAGCGTATCGACTTCTTTCCTATAGTTATCTCATAAGAAATAAAATTTTACCCAATTAATTAGAAGGATATATAATTCCAGGAAGACCTATGAAATAATGAAAACTATAAATATAGGTAAATTATTATCATAATAACATTCATAAAATCATTACATCATAACCCATGAAAAAATTATTTTCATAATCATTTCATCAATTCAACATTGCATAACCCCTAAAAACATGGGTTTCATAAACATTACATCATCATAATCATAAACCACCCAAATAATGAATAATGATGGTATAAATGGATCGCATCCCTTATAAATAATAATTAATATCCATGTATGTTATCATATATGAGAAACACCTTTAAAGCACTGCAAGAATGTTTCTTGAGGAAAAATACACTATTGAATTTAAAATAACATTCTTAAATCATAAAAATTACCAAAATATTAAAGAAAATAGTTCCTTTGAAGATAACATCATAAAATGGTAATGGAATATTAAAATAATTGGTCATTTATTATGGTGTAAAATTCTATTATTGCAATATATGTTAAAATAGAACATTCCTTTCACACTTTTTTCAAAAAAAGTTAAAAATAACTCATTCCAAAAATTACAAGAAGATTAATTTAAAACCATTATTTAAAAATTAAAATTTTTTAAAAATGAATGTAAAAATAATTTTAGAATATTAAAAACTATTTTTTAAAAAAAATTTAGAAAACATTGATTTGGAAGAAAGCGGTATCTCGATAGAATAGATAAATATAGTCATTTTTCCATAAAATATATTTTTAGTCTTGTGAGTGCTTAAGGAGGGCTAAATGAAATAAAGACATGTATTTTCAATAAATATCAAGAGGAGAATAAAATAAATTTATTTCTTTATAGGTAGATCATAATATTTTATCATCGTAAACTTTATATTAAACAATCATAATTAAAATGATATTTGGACATTAATCTCTTACCGTTTTTCTAACATTTTAATCATAGGCCACATAAAATAAAGAAACATTGATGGATATGAAAATACACATAAATTTAATGATAGGAATTATAAAATAAATATTTGGAAATTATATATATAACACATAAAATAAATAAGTGGTGAATATGGCATGTTTCCCACATAAATTAAAATGAGATGAAATATCATTACCTCGAGATCAACTTACTTCAAAGGATATCTAGCCTCCAATATAATATATTCCAATTTATAATAATTATAAAAAGTAATAAAATATATGTTTATTATATCTTATTTAATCATTATTTCTTTTTTATATTCATTAATAATGGTATTAATAGAAAAATGAATTAAATTGTTCATAGAGAAGGTAGGCAATAAGTACTCATGAAATTTGTTTTCATTTTTTGTAGAATGGAATGAAGGAGTGGTAAATAATAAATCACCTTTAAAGAATAATTATTATATCATAAAATTAATATATATTCTTAAAATATATCCTTATTTACATCCATGTGAATTTGATATGAAAAATGATTCACATCACTATGTGAAGGTGGTAATCCCCACGTATGCATTAGCTTCATTATCATTTTCCAATGGTTTGGAAGGTAATAAAGTAAATAAGATATTAAAAATACTTAAGAAAAATTAGTTCATAAATATCATATATAAACATTAATTTGACAATAATACTTATCCATAAAATATGTTCAGTAAAATAAATTTTATCACTATGTGGAAACTGTAAGACATACGTACACATGAGCAATACATTCATTTCCCATTTCATAAAAAAAGAGTGAAATAATTTTGGTTTAATAATCAAAATAAAATTTAATTATATTTTTTATACTTAATTTAATATTTAATGAATAATATAACATATTTAGAGGTGGTAAAAGAATAATTACAATGGAAGTCATTAGTTATGGTGATTACCTCTTCTTTGAAACAACTCCTTTAGATATCCACTTAAGGACCCTATGATTGGTATTTTCGGAATAAATGAACCTATATAATGTATATAGGTTTTTGTATAAGGTATTTTTGTAGGGTTTGGTTGATCTATAAGGATCAAAGTGGTGAGAAAATTGGGGTTCCCTTTTATAGTTGAGGGGAGGGGCACTCCTGGAATTTTTTAAAAGATTGAAATATAATAAATTCATCCACTAACCCAAATTTCTCCAAAATTAAAAGGATAAAAATATAATATATAATTTTTTTTAAATCACATTATCCAATTAAATTTTTATAGGTTTAAGTTATGTTTTAAACCTTATCTTCTATTTTGACCCCATAGTTAACTTATTATAACCCAACCTGTGGGAACATATTTTTCATTTTTAAAGGGTCGTAATATTACTTATAACGAACAAATTGACTCATAAATGTCTAGGTGATGGAATGTTTATAGATATATTATCCACCTTTTATTCTTTCAATACTTTTCCGAATTTATAAAAAATTTAATAAAATATTATTTTGATAAAATATCATTAATATCAATTTTGACACTTTCCATTTAATTTGAATTAAAAGACATAAATACCAAGTTTTAATTAAAATATAATCCATTTACACAACATTAATATGTTATAATAACCTATTAAATTCTAATAAAACTAAAAATCCCTCAAATAATATTATTTTTAATATTTTTGTATCCATTTATTTTATTTTATTTTAATTGAAAAAATGTTGTGTTCGAATTTCGTATCAATTTAAGGAAATGATATAATAACTATAAATTAAAATTAAATTTATATCATTAAAATAATTTTATTATAATAAAAATATACATTTATATTCATTATTATCTTTTTTTCTCTATGGGGACATATAAAGTAAATTTAAAACTAAGAGAGTGACAAAGTGTAACTTTTTTACTTCAAATATTATATGGGTCATATTCATGGAAAATTTTCCATTAAGAAATAAATACTGACACTAAGTTGATAAGGGTACAATTAAATTTATCCAAAAATAATTATGATGAAAAATTATGGCCTTATCATTTAATTTTAACATAGATTAACCTGATTTAACCTTTACTAAGGTGACAAATTTTAACATGGATGTTACTAATATTGGCTAAGAATAAAAGGGAAATATTTAACAAATTTTAACCTCAAGATTCAATATATGGAATCCATTTTATAATATTAAATAAAAATTATGTATTTAAAATAAATTTAATATATGTTTGAAAATCACGACGAAAAATATTTTTATAAAATATATAGTTTTTAATCATAAAACTGTATTTATTATTAAATAATGTATAGTAATAATATTAGATGAATGCTTAAAAAATTATTTAATTTATAATATATAATTTTTTTTAAATTAATCACCAATAGTGAGTAATTTAATTTATTGAGATAATAAAACATTCCATGCATAAAAATATTTTTTCACAAAATAAAAATTATTTTAAAAAGGTTATTATTTTTAAATATTATAAATTGACAAAAATTTTATTCATTTTATACATGTTTAAACCATATATTTTTATAATTTATTAAGTCCTATTAATTCCGTTTAATATAATGTCTTGGAAATAATTATAACATAAATAATAATATTTTAATAGTATATCATGGTTCGTTTAAATTCGGTTTTGCATGTAAGTCACACCATTTAAGGAAAAATAATAATTAATGATAAATGTATTTTAAAATATTTGGGTGTTACATTATACCCCCATTAAAATAAATCTTTCTCTTGAAATTCATCACTCTAACACAACAAAATGATGATATATCTATTTCATCACATCCTTAGGTTCCCATATAGCTTCTTCAAATTGGTGGTTATGCCATAAAACTTTTATCATCTTATTGGTCTTGTTTCATAGAATATTATCTATATAATCCATAATATTCGTCAGTTATTCTTTATAAGAGTTATATTATTCTATTGTTTAGCCCTTTGAGTTCAGTATATGTGAAGGGTCGGTTATGCACTTCTATAGGAGTGATATAAGAAACATATTGTGAACTTGAGAGAGATTTTGTGGAATCACCAAATGAAAAACTACCATCCCATCATGATCAATAATTTCAAAGGGTCCAATATGTGTAATGTTCAACTTTACCATCTGTAAAAACCTCAGAAACCTCTTCTAATGAGACATTCATTGGAATAATGTTTCACCAACTTTGAACTCCATATCTCTCTAGCGATTATCAGCATAATATTTCAATCAACTTTGTTCCACACTTATGTGTTGTTTAATGGATCTAAAAATATCATTCATTTATTCAGATAGATCTTGTCCTAAGATATTTCATTCTCCAAATTCTACACAACACATTGTTTTTTTTTCACTTCTTACCATATAGGTCTTTAAAATAATCTATCTTAATGCTCAAGTTAAATATATTATTGTAAGAAAACTCCAACAAAAGAAAGTGTTGATCCCAACCAACTTCAAATTACATATAGAATGATATCAGCATGTCTTATAGGGTTTCAATGGTCTTATTGTACCTAACATAATTCTAAGGAATGTAAATATTAATGAAATATCACTTTGTATCCTGAGCGTATTGAATAATTTACAATAACATCATGGTAAACATGATAACCAGATCCAACAAAATAGAATGTGGTATTCTATGAAATCTTACCAAATACCTAATGTATAACCTATTATGTTGATCAAGAGATAATTCATATCTGATGGAAATTAAGTGTTCATAATTTGTAAGGTGGTCAACTACAACCCAAATAGATTTACTCCCTTTTTATGTTTTGGGGAGTCTGGTGATAAAATCCATGGTGATGTTTTCCCATTTCTATTCTAGTATGTGTAATTGTTATAACATCCCATTAGACATTTTCACTCATCCTTAACTTTTTGAAAAACATAGATTGGGATACATACTCTACAATATCTCTCTTCATGTTATCCCACCATAAATACCCTTATATAAATCACTTTCCCACTAACTTCAATAGAAAACTACTAAAAACTATGGATATTATAATGGTTTTAATCTTTTTGGAAAGGCAGGGATCCCGTTTGTATAACTTATACCAATTTTTTCCCTATCAATTGGTTTTAGAGGCATAGAGATAGACTTATACAAGAATTTATAGAACAACCTTTGGTATAGGACAATATAAATTACAATATCCTTACAGTTTTTAGAAAACTTTTAGAATAGAAAATTACAAACAGTTGAAAACCCATTCGTAAATATTAAGTCTAGAAGCTATACCAACATTTTATAAATCTTTGTTTTAGATTTTTACTAATGGTTTATCATTAAATGTTGGTATAATTTATGTTTTTAATCAATAACAATGGTTGATGAACCATTGTTATAGTTTTATACCAATAGTTTTCATTAAAATGTTGGTATAGATGAATTGTTTTAGCTCTCTACCAATAGTTTATGAACTACTGATATATAGTACTCTAGAACTACATAGTAGCCTCCCTCCCCTCATGAAACCCCACTATAATTACATTAAAAATACAACATATAGAATTCAACACTTAAAAATACAAAAACCATACAATATACAGAGACTATAAAATGAGTAATACAACCCCTAAAATTATGGAATTAAAAAAACACTCATTCCAATAATTAAATGTATAGAATTCTAAAAAACACTCATGGAGGAAATATGAATAATCAAACTGAAAGAACAACATCTGAAAATAACGTACCAAAAATTGAAAAAACAATACCGAATAGTGATGAATACAGACCTGAAAAAACTAATACAACACTTTATAAAGTACCACTGTAAATGAACCTGATAATACAGATAATATACAATACATTGATTGGTGGGTATGATCTATGGTACAAATTATGATGGTGATACTGGTTAGGGTAGGTGATGTTGAGTTATATTAGCTACCCTATAACAAAGAGCTCTATGGGTATGGTTGTGTGGATAACTGAGGGATATGATGTAAGATATTATTACTATTTTGTTTTCTCATTATTTATGATCTAACCATGTTGTACAACAGTTATGAGATCCTCTCTGAGTGAGATATTTCAGGTATGTGACATTTTATGGGAAATTTTATTTGAACCTACCCTGAGTAAGAGGTTAGAGTTCAAGATATGATATAGGACCTTTCCCTGAGTGAGAGTAAAGTATCCTAGATGTTATATTGGCCCTTAATATGAGTGAGTGTCTAGTATTTAATATGTGATATCAGACCATATCTTGAGTGGAGGATAGTGATCATGATGTGATACATGACCATACTTTAGGTTAAATAGTAGTTCACATGATATGATTTAAGACCTTGCCATGAGTGACATGGGAGTGGTTAAGATATGATATAGAACCTAACCATAAGTGAGAGGGAAGTGGTTAGTATATGATATAAGATCATACCTTGACTAATTGCTTAATAGTTAGGATGTGATACCAGACCTCACTTTGAGAAAGAGGGTGGAAGTATGAGGAGAAATTTGATATCTAGACTTGGTGAAAGGCTATAACCTGTGTGAGAGGGTGGAGGCCGAGACTAAGATTCACGAACCTTCCCTAAGTGGCAGGGATTTATTTTCGGGTTATGTATTGAGATAACTTTTATTTCAGATTTCTCTAAATCAAGTGAGGTCATATGTTTGATCTCCCTGGGTAGCACCCATTGAACATTTAGAATTGTTTCATGTTTTATATTGGTACTTGTTTTATTTTCCCATACATGTATACATTATATATAAGGATTTATATTGGGGAAATTATTGATACCCTACCATGTTATATTCTCACACCCTTTATGAGAATACTGTTTCATGTTGAGACCTTATGTTTTACTTTCAGGTGATAGGTTGTATGGATAATTATACTGATCATTTAGATGAATATTGGGAGATTAATAGACGGAGAAACCAATGTTTCATAGTCAAGTAACCCTTATATTATTTTTTTCATTTTTTCTCATGTTGGGTGGACATTGATGTATGATTGTATGTTCAGAAAGAGTTTCATTTATGATATATCATTGTGATGTTATCTATTATTATTGGTTATCTCTTAGCTATAATTTCTTATGCTTGATCTAATGTTTTATTTTTATTATGTTATTTGTAAATTTATATTTAAGAGGGTATAGAGAATATAATATCACCATGACACTTATAGACTCTCACCACTAGTATAAATCATCTAGTATAAGGGTATGTGTTCTTGAGGTCTTGTGGTGGTTTACTAATGATTTTATATAAGCTATTTCAGTTGAGGTAGTACAAAGTTGTTAAAAAAGAATTGTTTTTAGTTTTTAGACTATTTGAGCATGGTAGTTGGTGGAAGGATATGTTTTTAGAAATTGGAATATATATATTTTTATTATGGAACTAACCCATGTATAAGAAAAGTCAAATCTATAAGGATATTATATTATTGTTCATTTAATTTTAGTGTTCTAATTGAGATTTTGATTCAAGTATGATGTTTTGGGTGAGCTATTATTTATTTTGTTTAATCTTATATTGAGGTGGTATGAGAGTGTGGGTTTATGAATCATATAGGTTTGTATACATGGACATGTTCATTACTCCTTTTGGGTGTGAAATTATATTCATAATGAGGAAAGTGGGTTTTTTATTGAGCTGGGTACATGAATGGGAACATAGTATGATGAGAGAAGTGTGGGCATATTGTTAGGTTGTGAGAGAAGTTCTTGATAGGTGTTATATCATGTGTTCTATTCCTTTATGCATTTCCTTGGGTGTCCCATTAATGAGAGAATCCTGATTTCATTATGTAGGGTAGGTTATCCTTATATAATTTGGTATATTATAGTTTTCTTTCCGTTTTTGTTTAAAAATAAAGTTTTATCTTGGTTTAGTTTGGGGCCTATTGTTATAGATTTGGTTATGAAATCCATGTGGGGTATGGTCTATTAATTAATGAGATTTGATGTTCGTAGAGAGGAATGTTTTATATTTTCCAATGGTTTGGTTTCTACTAGTTGGAGAAGCCTAGATATTTTGAATAGTTTATGTTTTCAGTAGAAATGGATAAGTCTTATGAGAATGAAAATTAGGTGAGTAGATTGGAATTGACGAGGAATAACATTAAGCAGTTTTTCTCAGAAAATTAATCATTATTTGGAAATGTCTCTAATGGGTAATACCTTGGTGAAAATACTCTAATAAATGGTGTGACATGAATATTCAGATATTTTAGTGCTGATTCCATGAAGAGTTGTATGATGGTGTATCATTAAGTGTCCCATGTTAATCTTATTAGATTCTCAAAGGATTATATGAGATATGTGGTGGATTATGGGTGATTTCAAGTGCATTTCCTCCTGAAAATCGTCCATTAGAACATCGAATATTGGAAATTAATATTCTGATTCATTATGCTTTAACATAAGGATATAATACCTTATGTGTTTAAATAATCTTCTATGAATCCCAAGCATTTTTCTACGTGACTTAATTCAGATACATGGTATCCCATATTTTCATATGTAGTAGAATTCAGCTATGTGGTTCTAGATTCATCACTAAAATGGATATGTGTGTCCTTTTGTCCAGGTTTCTTAAATTTATCAATTTTGTTAGGTTGTCTATATAATGCTATCCAAAAGCCCTACATAGAATATTTTGATATGTGTTTCAGTTAGTTGATATATTTTTCTACATAAAATTACTATGTAATAAAAATTCTTACATTAATATGGTAAATTATATATTTATCTCAAATTCAATCATATCCTCTCTAGATGACATCATGCTAACCTCAAAAACACCTTACAGGATCATGATACAATATACCTTGATGTATCCATACAAACGAGAGGAAGAATATTCATAATTGTTCATCAAATCAAAATATTTTTGGTAACAAATACAACAACACAATGTATCAACTATATAATGATATGTGAATTAGACTAGATAAAAATGGTGTCTCGTAATTTAAGGAAACATAAGATAGTGAATCAGATAAACATGAATATGAAGTGGTATAATGACCAAGAATAAGATCATGTTCATCAGCCAAGAGTTTGAGTGTATGTAAAAAGAGATTTGTGAAATATCTTAGATACCATGTAAAAAAAGAATTCATTGAATCCATACATTCATGAAAAGTCATGTTTTTTAATTTATAGATAATTTAATAAAGATATGATAATGCGGGAAAATAGGGTATACTAACAGTTTTGAACTGTTGGGAAAATATAGAAAATCGTGGGTATACCATATTCCAATGGTTTTCCAAAATGTGGGCTATTGAGGCATAAGGATAGCTCTATAAAAATATTTCGTTAGTAACCATTGGTATATGAATCTATTTATTACTTTATTCCAATGTTTTATGAAAACTTTTAGAATATATCATTATCAACGGTTTAATACCATTGGTATACATTGATAATTAACACTATACCAATGGTTTGAGAAACGTTGGTATAGATTTTTAACAAAAGTTTAAATAAAAACATTGGTATAGAAACAGTGTTGAAATATATAAAAATAGTTTCTAAACCATTGGGATAGTTTTCATAAATTTCAGATTGCAGCCCATAGCTGCATACCCTCTCCAATTACCTGCAATTGAAAACAAAATTACACTAATGAATAAAATTAAAAATTCAAATTGAAACTAACATAGAATTCAAAACGACACTAATAAAACATAAAATATACAATATAATTGAATTATACAAACAATTCTATATAAAAAATGATCCAATTGTAAACAAAGTACCCTCCAATTACAATTACATTCAAAATAATACAATATACAATACATAATTCAAAATGACACTATAGCCACTTCCACATGCAAGTCAATTAGTAGTGGAATAGTGCACACAACCATGTCCTTGAAATAATGTCCTGACACTATGAGAGGGTTGTAAAGAGATGACATGGAAGGGGATACTTGGAGGGGCCATGGATATGGGTGGTTTGGGTAGGGAGGGTGGTGTAGTGGGGAGGGTGTCCTAGATAACGACGGTTAGGGTTTTGAAATATCCTTGATACAATATAGAAAAATAATTCATAGAATCAAATTATAGATAAAAAATAAATATACAATCATAATGTGACCTGCCTAATGACACATATATTCAGTCATAACAAATTAGAAAACATCAAATTTCATTAATATCAGTCAATAATGTAATGGATTAATTTTTCCTTCATCTTCATCACCATCACTATCACCACTTTCGTGATCATCCTAATCCTCATCCTCATCCCTAGCACCTTCCTCATCCATTTCCTCATCCTTGAGCTCATCCTAGACCTTATCCTCACCCTCATCCTCCACCTCAGCCTCTGCCTCTCGGTTAACCTCAACTAGATCCTCAGCCTCAGTCATGGCTTCATCTCTATCCATAGACTCTTCCTCGCCATCATCATTTCCAAGAATAAAATCCTCTCGACCACCAATATAACATCCCCCTAGGTAATTATATATTTAACTCATCGATGACATATATTCATTATAAGCTGTGTTGACCTCTGGTGGAAGGGTTACACATAAAACCTTCATAACTTTGATAAATTTAGTGTTCCCCTAGTATACCGTTCTTCCACCTATGTGGACCTTTTTCAGCCAATTTTTCACATGCCTTAACCTATTCAAAATTGGTGTCACTAAAACCGGTACCTAAAGAGGGAGAATACCATTTCAAGACTATACTCTTCCCAGGTCGGCAGCATACACTTCTAGGGTTCTCATCTCCCAACACCCAATGTAAGTGATCATTTTTCCCAAAATTGTCATGTTCCTAGGAATCAAGGGACTCCAAATAATCTTGTTACAAATATAAATAGATTATTAAGTTACAGAATAGATATTAAAATTTGAAATATACCAATAAAAACATACAATAATATGATGTGTTAGTTTGTTAACCACACTTCCATCTTTTTTCTTTCTTCTCAAGCAAGACAGTTTTTCTCAAGGCACATATCCTTTAATATTCAATATATGCCTCTATGAAGACATTGAATATAGGAAACCATAATTAAATATTTGTTACTAATATTAAATTTCATATCTAAAATTATATGGACACATTATAAATAGAATAAATTATGGTGTAAATAATAGAAAGGCAAGTCCTAAAAAAATTATAAACAAATGTGGTACATGATTACTCTCATGATCTATCAACTCAGTATGTCCCAATGTGTGGAGGTATTTTTTAACATTAATGTTTTTTTTTATTTTTTCCAGATTATTCCAAAATAAAATTCAATCATAAAAAAGATATTATTAATGAAAAACATGAACATTTTTATTTAAATACCTCAAATGTGATTAATATAATGAACTTAATAGTTCTCCAATGAGTAATCATTTGTCGATACTATTTCATTGGACAATCATTAGTGACAAGTATAACATATAAATCTGGGTAAACTCTAGAACACCATCAAATATACAACTCATTTTTATAGGCTCTCCAAATCTCACCTAACTCCTTTAGGCATGCTAGTCATGCACCCTCACCATCGTGGAAATTAAACTGAAGGTGACACCACAATATTAATTCAAATAAATACAAAAATATATTACATTAAATACATAATATTTTTACCCATATATATTCCCAAGAATTATCCTGGACTATGTTTTGAAATTTTATCCATGATATCGGGCTGATATAAATGATGTCGGAGTATTTGGAATACATCGCAAAAATTCTCTGACATTTCTGCCCTATTTTGTGAGCATTTGATTGTCTTTGTTGTAGTCCACCATCAACATTGTGTGGTGATTCCACACTGAACACATGCATGTACGTCACCACCCCCATTGCCTATTAGTAGATGTATCTATTATGATAGAAAAAACAAATATTATGTTAATACATGTTGTAATGAAAAAAATTATGGTAAAAAAATTGTTGGGGTTCTAAAATATAATTGTAGCTCTAACATCCCAGGTAAATAAAGAACATAAATTTTTTTATATTTTTCAATATTTGTGAATTAAATATTAATTCTTCTTCAAAGGGGATGCTATGATCGATGACGTACCCGATGCGCAATAATGGGTTTGTTTGAAATCTTACGTTGTACACTAATAATATAATATTATTATTTTAAATGGTTGTTAACGCCTAACCATTATATTGGCGGGAATGAATAGAACTAACTGAAATATGATTATGCATGTTTTTTTAACATTTTTACATTTATCCAATAAATATTAGAGGCTAAAAATGTGAATGAATCTAAGCATAAATACTCTAATATTCATTGAAAGATCGATTTGCTGCCTTTTGATGGCAAAGCCACTTTAAATATAGTTTTGGTTATTTTTATATGTTATATTGGAAAAAATAAATTTATTACTTAGAATAGGGACATCAAAATTTTCTTTGGATAAAATTTTGGAATTTTTCTGATAAAATTCATTTTTAATGAATAGTGAAAAATACAGTATTCTAATTCAAATATTCCATTTTATCTAATTTATTTATGTGGTTAGATTATCTTTTTAATTGGTTTTAATGTGTAATTAGAATATATTTTTACCATTTAATCTAATTTTGGTAATTATATGTAATTTCATTTTGAAATTTTACATTAGCTAGTGTCAATCTTTTGATAGTTATTATTTATTAAAAACATGCTATTTGTTTTGACAGCGGGAATTAATTTTAAATTAATTTTTCCACCTTCTGTGTTTTGAATTTCGAAAAATAGATTCCATCTTTAGAATCAGTAGTTCCAAATTTTTTATAAAGGCAGCGTTTATTTTTAGACAATTTAAATATTTACTTCAGTAAATATTTTATATACCATGATTAAAAGGTAAATATAGTGAATAAGGGTAAAATATAATATTATAATAATATTAAATTACCATAACATGTCACGACCCATCCTTGGGTCCCGTGTCATGACTACCCCAAGCCTGCCTTCCATAGGCCAGGGGCTG
Source organism: Viscum album (assembly GCA_963277665.1). Classification (NCBI taxonomy): domain Eukaryota; kingdom Viridiplantae; phylum Streptophyta; class Magnoliopsida; order Santalales; family Viscaceae; genus Viscum; species Viscum album. The sequence goes on from OY728141.1 coordinate 1,531,021,930, forward strand.
GCGACTAGCACCAAAGATGTAAATCTCGATAAAAAGGGAAGGCATTGCCTTTATTAAGTAAACAAACACCACAGAGTACGCAAACTGAGTAAACACTAAGTAAACTGAGTTCAAAAGTAAGTGATGAAAAGTAAATGGGCCAGAATACAAACCCAAATGAATGTAAAGTGCAACTGAAATGAAAGTAAAACAACTAAAAAGTAAAGCAGCGAGTCTGAGCCGTCCTCTAGGAATCCCACCTGAAGGGTGGGTACAGATAGTCTCCTTTTCTCCTCAACTCTAATTTTCTGCTTCATGTACATCCTGTCCAGTTATCCACCTCCAGGTACCGTCCAGCTCCATGAGCTCCCACCTCGATCAGCGTTGTCTGTCGTCTGCATCCAACACAATCTAGTGTGGGCATAGCCCATGCAGGGGTGAGTATACGCAACTCAGTAGGGACCCCGAGACCCACAAAGGTCTCCCAGAATTCATAAAGGATAAACCACAAAGGAAAGATATAATCATGAAGTAAATACAAACTCTACTTAGGTATATGCCCATAAATATACTAAATTCATCTATTCCAGCTCAACTCCAGCACACGAGCAAAAATACAACCCAGTACACACTGAAAAACATAACCCATTCCACATAGGAATTCACAACCCAATCCACACAGGAAAGCACAACCCAATCCATACAGGAAAGCAAAACAATTATATCGATGATAATGATTGTAAGTTAAGACTCATCTCACACAGGTATACACTTCGTAAGACGATAGAGATGATCAGATGTAGCCACTGATTCATCTAAGCTGTCGGACCCACAGAGGATACCAGACCAGCTAAGCTGTCGGACCCACAAAGGATACAGGACCAGCAACTCTGCCGGACCCACATAGGATACAAGTACAGAGTCAAATACTGCCAGACCCACATATGATACAAGAACAGTAGTCAAATATTGTCGTACCCACATAGGATACAAGAACAGTAGTCATCGCCGTCAAACCCATAGAGGATTCCAGTACAGTCATCATCGCTGCCGAACCCACGGAGGATCCCAGTACAGTCATCATCATCGTCACAGTCGCAGCCAGCTCTAGGGTTCCCACACACAGCACGCTTGATTCCAGGAGGGCCCACTCCACGACCCAAGGGGTCGATACATCAACTGTCCCGAAGTTCAGATTTGATGTATCAAAAAGTTCTGCTTCGTCTAAAACAACTCAATGCGACAGACGGCGCGTCAATCGGACGCCCGGTCTGAGAGTTATTGGCTTATTCGTCCCAAGGTCCCAGTTGGTTTTTAAGCTAAAACCAACCAGACCGTACTCCAGATGCATCCAAAACATGAGAAAAGTAATCCAAAATAACCTTCTCTCTAAGAGGAATCCAACAATGTCGACGGCACGTCAATCGGACATCCGAAGCTCAAGTTATAAGTGTTTCCGCTCTGAGGGCATGGTTGGTTTCGTGTTCGAACCAACTCGAGCATACCCAAAGTTATTCAAAACCTTGAGTGTAATATAATGAAACTTCCATCGCGATCCAATGATTACTATGCAATAGAGGGTGCATCGATCAGAGGTTTGTAGCCCATGTTATGGGTGTTTGAACGGATCTGCCCGGAAATCAGGGGGTTCGGGCTCGGTCTGACCTGACCCGATACCCCTGGGTCAGCCCGAACCAGGTTGACCCGACCCGGGTATAGGTCTGGCCCGTTAGGGTGCGGCTCGTCTGGTGCGGCCCCGCCCGACGTAGGCGGCCCGGCCCAGCGTGGGCCGCCCGGACCGGCGCGGGCCGTGGCTCGGTTGGAGGTCGAGCTGGACGGGGAGGGGGGGGGGCGCCCCCCCCCCCCCCCCCTTGTTTTCCCGAAATGGCAGACCCCTTTGGGGTCTGCCCTAGGTGGCTGCTGGGGGGTTTCAAACCCCCGGTATTCTTGGAAATGGTCGGCCGGTTGTGCCACGCGGGACCCGCGGGGGGCCCCTCCTCCTTGAATGCCGGCTTGGTCGGCCACTTCCTACTGCTCTGGCGCGGCCGAAGGTCGTGATCCCTTTATGACCGGCACGGCGCGGCGCCCCTCTACTGTGGCCTACTCTTGGTCACAGCCTCCTTCGGCATCGCCGGTGCGGGGCGACAGCGCTGCACTCCTTCTTCGCGGCTCGCTTCGGCCGTGGTTCTCTCTTTACTGCACGGTGCAATGGCACCGCGCTGTCTTCGCCACCATGAACAACAAAGGTAAACAATAAGGGGAGAAGGACCGGCTGTGTTTGTACAGTCTGACCCCCTCCTGTTGTGACGATATCAGGCAGCCAAAGAACGAGTATACACAACGACGAACACGCGCAAATTTAATTGATTAAATTTGAACTTAACCCCTACCTCGATTCACGAAGGTTGTTCTCTTGGCAAAGAAAGGGAAAGCTCTGATGTTCCGTAGACGTTTTCGCGGAATGACGACATCGCTTCGTCAAGCGTCGAGAAAAAGGAAGCCGAAGTTGGCACCGGCGTTCCTCACGTTCTTCAACGATGAGGAAGATTATGTTCTTCAAAGACTAATAGTTTTCTTCCCAAATCCTCCACACAACAAAAAAACCAACCCAAAATAAAATAATGCTCTTTCCATATTTTATTTATTTATGCCAACATTTCAAAACATCAAAAGTTGAAAATTGAAATAACTGAATTAATTCGACTTGTGATGTCAAATTAAATGGAGAGATAAGTTGGCAAGAATTAATGTGGTGGAGAGACACATTATTTAAGAGGGGGTTTTAGAGGGGTTAGGGAATTGAAAAGGTGGGGGATCGTGTGGGCCCCACCTCCCTCATAACCACAGATGGGAAGTTCGGTGTTCATGGGCCCCACCAACGACATCCCATGAAAGAGTCTAACCACCACGAATAAAATAAAATTTGAACACAATTTTATTTTACTTATCATTTAATCCCCAATTTGTTTACAACTCCTCCCGTGTAAACGCAACTCCAGAAAATGTTATCTTATGAAAAAAACGGCACGTCAGTTTCATCGGTGCCCTTAGATTTCAATTCCGAGAACCGGTTCAAAAGTTAGAAAAACCCGCTCGTTCGTTCACAGAACGTACCGGAGCTAAACTTTTAAAATTGATTCCAAACACACCGGGCCTCAGAATCAGGCGTTGTCAGAAACTGCGTACTCGTAAAATCCCAAATATTTTAAAAAAAATTCATTGAAATTTACGGGTCTTTACATAACATGTGTTCTAATCTTATTGGATGATAAATATCCTACCATGGGAATCCTTGGGACGAATTTGGGACCCCATGGAGCCACATGGGAGTAATAATGACACTTTATATTAATTAGTTTAAAGTAAAGACAAAAATGACATAAAAATATCTTTTAGTAAATAAATTTTTACATGGGGTTATATAAGTTATCTATTCTAATATAAATACGATTTGAAAATCTAAAACGATTTCCTTCATCATGGTATTTTTTTATAATTTTTGGACATCAAATAAATTAAATTATTTATGACACAATAATGATGCAATATTTACCTCATTAATAAATGGTTTAAATATATTAGATTATAAATATTAAAACAATATCTAAAACCTGTCCAATTATTATTTGATGATTTTATTTCAGCCATGAGTAATATTAAATTTTACGTTAATGATTATTTGACCTTTTGAAACTGAAGATGAGTTTATAATAAAATAATTGTTTAAAACTTTTCTGAAGAGACCCTCCTCTCCCTTATAAAAATCCCTCACTTATAATTCTTTTCTCACACTTCTCAAGCCTTTTTCTCATACATCATATACTCCAATAATCTCCCATGATCACTCTCTTCATAATAGAAGCCATACCTTAGGCATAAAGCACTTCAAGAAACCATTTTGGTTCAATCCAATGGTAGTTATCCGATTTAAAGGTAATGTCTTCTCCTATGTTCTTTGGTTTTATTTTACTTATCCAACCCATATACTATTTTTATTACTTTATATTATAACAACACCAGTATACTAAATAAACTAGGATGTTGTTTTGAGAATTATTTGAACTACACTTACACACATCTCCATCTAATGGGTGAAGAACATACTGTTTCTGTGAATGGCAAACTAACACCTCACGAAGAGATGATTGTTCAATTATCTCATGCCGCCTCTTATGGTGGCCATTAAGATAGAATTGTATTTATATAAGATATATATTTTTTCTATATGCTTATGTAATTTTAATTTACAAACATACCTTTATGCCTTCTAATATGTGTAAACACGATAATTTCATTTGAGGAAATGCGGACTACCGCCCCCTCAGGGTGATATGATTCATTCATGACATACATGGAACATATAAAGATGGATTTAATTAAATAATGTAACATATATATCATATGATATTATACAGTAATTATAATTTACCTATGTATCATTAAGTTTTCATTACATTAAATATTAAATAGAAATGAAAGTATCATTCATGCATACGTACGTCTTACCATCTCCATGAACGGTGCATTACATTTCTTATCTCCAAATGTTATATACTATTATAAGTATATATATATAAACTGTATATGTATTATATATATGGTACTTAATTCATTAATATCATTTTGGATATAATGTAATTTTTACCACATGGACAAATTGTAATTATAACAAGTTCATTTATTAACTCAAATTCCAAACATCGACAAAATGTCCGATATGAACTCAAATAATTAACTAACTATTATTCCAAGGTAATAAGCTATATAAAAGTGATAATAGACATTAAAAAGATTATTAATAAATTATAAATTAACTTATTTTTATTATTCATGAAGAACAAGGAACATACTAGTCATGTTGGACATGAGGCAAGTGATTTTTATCTCACTTGTAATTCTGAGAGATTTCCATTTTTCACTGCTTATTTATTACACGTGGTGTATTGTGTACTTCCATTTGATATATATTATCATGATTATATTTATATTCATGGTTTTATGTGATTCATTTTGTTGTTATTAACTTTTTCTCATATGACTTGATTTATTACAATGTGGTAAGGATTTTTCATCTCACATTTTATTCCCATGAGATTCATGATATATTTGACACTATTTCCTTTTGTGTGGTGGATGTACTGACCATGATTGAATTATTTGTGTAATATACTATAATATATGGATATTTAAATATTCATTTTGTGATATTTCATTCATGGGGTGTATGTTTCATAATGGATCCTTTCACCCTCATCTTTTTAAAAGACTTCTTTTTATTATGTCTTTTAATTTACATATTATTATGTTGGGATATGTTCTTCTATATCCTTATTGATGTAAATTTTATGTCCAAGTGATGAGATATCCTTTTCTCCCTCATCAACTTATTCTCTGAATTTTTAAGTGACGTCTTTAGGCTATTGAATTTCTGTATGAAAACGTATTAACCCAATTTCAATTTTTGGCTTAAACATCTACTTATTGATTATGTCGTGCTATGAATATGTGTGAATTAACTCTTATTTTTTTACACATAATATCCACTTATGTAACATCCAAAGTTAGTAATGAATAATATATATTCTTATCTATGTCTATTTATGAATCAGATAGTGTTTTAGAGGCTTAAAATGAGAATAAATCCATTTTTAAGCATGGAATAGACTAATATTTTTAAAAGATTATTTTACTGCCTTTTGATGGAAACCATTTTTAAATCAAACTTTTCACAATTTTATAAGCTATATTTTTCAAAATAAACTTATTATTTATTATTGGGACATTGAAATTTACTTTGGATAAATTTTTGGTATTTTTCTGACAATGTTCATTTTTTAATGAATAGTGAAAAATACTGCATTTTACATCAAAACTGATTTTTCATCTAATTTAATTATATAGTTAGATTATATTTTTAATTTGTTTTAACATATAAATAAATTTATTTTTACCATTAAATCCAATAGTGGTAATTATGATTAATTTCACTTTGTAATTGGACATATAAAAGTGCCAAACGTTTCATAGATATTGTTTCAAAAAAACCTGCTATTTGTTTTGAAAACGAGAATTATTTTTAAATTAACATTTGAAATTTATATGTTTTGAATTTGGTAAAATGGATTCCATATTTGGAATCATAAGGTCCAAATTATGTAATTAAGACTCTTGTTTCTGAACATTATGAATAGTAACGACGGTAATTATCTTTAATTATTGGGATTAATTAGTAATTGGGTAGTTAATGATAATAAAATAATATCATAATAATAACAAATGACCCCAATATGTGTCCTAATGCTACGTTTTGTTTCATGGACGACCATGGGAGGCCTTGTGCCAATCTTGGGACCGCATGGAATCACTTTTGTGTGATAATGACTTTTTATCTTTTTATTTTTAAAGAAAGTTAAATATAACAAAGTATATAACACCTAAGTAAAACAATTTAAATTTTGTCTACATAAATGATCTATTAGAATATAAATATTAATTGTAAATATAAAAATATTTCCTACATCATAGTATTTGTTTTATAATTTTTAGACATTAAATAAATTAAATTATTTATGACATCATGATGATGTAGCGATTACCTCATTAAGGAACGATTTAAATAAAATGAAAAGATAATGTAACAGCTAAGACCTAAACTTGTCAAAAACCTATTGGATGAATATATTTTGAACCCTTATCACTGTATCCAAGAAATATATCAATTTGAGACCTTTTAAATCTGAAACTCATTTTAAAATAAAGTAACATTTCTTGGCATTCCAAGAGTGCCCCTCCTCCCTCTTATAAAAGGCCCCCACCTCTACCTCCTTACCCACACCTATAAAGCCATTGGATCGGCCAATCTCTGCTCATTATATCTCTCCACATCCCTATATTCATCCTAGAAGCCTTACCTTAGGCAAGAAGCTCTTCAAGAAACCCTTTTGGTTCAAACTAAAGGGAGTTACCTGATTTAAAGGTAATGTCTTCACTTGTGTTCTTTTGTTTTATTTTTCTTCTCTAACCACCTAAACTCTTTTTATTACTTTCTTTTGTAACAAAACCAGTATCTCAAATATACTATGATGTTGTTATAAGAATTATTCGAGCTACACTTACACACACCTATATCTAATGGTTAAAGAACATATTGTTTCTGTGGATGACGAATTTCTGCTTCATGAAACGATGATTGTTCAATATTCTTTTAACACATTCAAAGGTGGCCATTAAGATGTAACTATATTTATATATTATATAAAATATGTTTATCTTTTACTTAATCTTCTGTATTTTTCATTTATGGCATACCTTTATGGTTTCCATTATGGGTAAACGCGATATAATCATTTTAGGAAGTGCGGACTACCGCCCCCTTAAAGTGATTTTATTCGTTAATTTCATATGTGGGATGTATAAATAATGGAATTAATGGTATTACATATTATATTATACGGGAATTATAATATAACTCTATGTCACTATGATTTCATTTCCTTAAATACGAAATAGAAATGAAAGTAGCGTTCATGCGTACGTACGGCTTACCGTCTCCATGAACGGTGCATTTCATTTCTTACCTCTAAATGTTATTTAATATTATAAATACGTGTATATACAGGATATAAATGATATATATTGTATCTACATCATGAATATAATTCTGGATATAATGTATATTTTACCACATGAACAACTTGTAATTATAAGGAATTTATTTTTGACTCAAGTATCAATGATCGAAAAAATGACTGTTATTAACCTAAATAATTAAAAAGTGTTCATAACATGGTAATAAGTGATATAAAAGTTATAATGAACTTTAAAAAGTTTCTTATGTAAGAATAAATTAACTCAAGTTTATTATTCAGGAGGTTAAAGAATGATCGTGTCAAGTCGGACCCGAGGTAAGGGACTTCGTCTCAATCTCCTTTCATTGAAGCATATTTTGTTTTATACACAACCTTCTTTTATACGGTGTATAAACCCCTTTTACTATTAGGTTTATTAAAAAGGTATCTTTTTATATGAATCATCTCACTAAATGACAAAAGGATTGTTTTTTGTCGTACGTATGCGGCGACAACGACTTCTCCGCTGTCATGACAAATTATTTGAGTTTTGGATTCCTCTCCAAGACCTAACCTTTTTTTTAAATGAAAAATAAATACCATGTTTTACTTTTCATTTATTTTGGTATTGAAAATGGTTTTCATAATGTTTTTATTTTTCTAATGTGTTTTATTGATATCTTGTGATTGAAATGTGGAAATTTTATGTTTCCTTTATGCATGTTTTATGTGATAAGATTATGTTATGGTTCATGGGCATTGTTACAAGGACGGGTGGTTGCGTGATAAACTAAGGGCGGGTGAGCCCGATATAGCTCTCCAATGAATTGGGTAATGATAAGGGGTTAAACGTTAAGGTTTCTCTGAAGATATTTAGGTAATATAATGTGATGGGTATTCCAAACGTAACCATGAGGGTTACTCCCTACGTAAAAATGTTATGAATGCCTCAAGTTACATTTATGTATTATGATTTCTATTATTTATTCATGATTTGATGAGGTATGTTAAAATGATTATGTTTAATGAGTAAAGTATGATTTTATACATCGACCAATGTTTTCATTTCAAACTCTTATATCCATTACTGAGATATTTATGCTCATCCCATGTTTTTGAAATGTTTTTCACAGGTCAAGGGAATGGTACATGATGTGATGATAGTGTCAAGGAAGTGTCAAGAAAGAGTCCATGTTTTATTTTAAATATGTTTCTGTTGATGGTAAAAATGAGTACTATCTTTTATGTAACCAATTTGTTTAAATGTGGAATGTAATGCATGATTTATGATCTAATTCTGTAAAACACTAAACCTGAAAAGATCCTCAACGTGTATTCTTGAAATAACTCAATATTAAGTAATGTTTAAAATCGGGGCCTTATAGTTGGTATTAGAGGAAGGTTTAGATAACATTAGGAGTTATAATTCTATTAAATTATTATCCAAAAATATTTTTTTATGGTCAAATTGAAATGATATAGCATTTGAATATTACCATGTTGCTTCATCTAAGAAATGTTTTTTCAGAATGGTTTTCCGCAGAGGAAACATGGAACCTTTGCTAGGAAGGAATACAGAAGGAAATGACCTTCTAAATCAGCATCCTGAGATGGTCAGAATTGGAACTGAATAGTTTGTTGCAGTAATGGCGCAGTTGACTCAAGCGATAAATGGTGGTGGTATCCATGCACGAGATCAGCCAGATCAACCACAGATGAACATGTCAGTGGTGGAACATCTCATGAGGCAACATCCCCCATCATTTAGAGGATCACCTGACCCTGTGCTAGCTGAAGGGTGGATTAAAGCACTGGAGAAGATTTTCGATGTCATGGGGTTTTCAGACAATCAAAAGTTTAGTCTTTCTATTTACCATTTGGAGGGTGAAGCAGATCAGTGGTGGTCGATGGTTAAAAATACCAGGGACACTGATTAGATTGATTCTCTCAACTAGGATGAATTCAAAGGTATGATTCTTGAGAAGTATTTTCCTAAGGCTGTTCGACTTAGGGTGGAAAAAAAATTCTTGGAATTGAGGAAAGATGAAGACTCAGTGGCTGCCTATGAAGAAAGGTTCACTCGATTGTCAAGGTACGCTCCAAATTTTATCTGAGACCTTGATAGTAAAATCAATCATTTTTACTCAGGATTAAAGCCAAAATATCGAAGGGAATTAGCTTCTTGTGAGTTCAAAAGATATTAAAAGCTTGTTCGATGTGTTGAGAAGGTGGAAATGGAGTTTTCTGATGATCAAGTGTTCTATAACAACAAACAGAAGAAGAGACCGAGTTAGCAGGAGAAAGGGAAGAATTCTTCAAAAAGGTCTGATGGTAAGATAACTAAGTTTCTAGTTTGTGATAAATGTGATAAAAGGCATGTTAGAGAGTGTCTTCTGAATTCTAGAAAGTTCTACCGATGTGGTAAGATGGGACATAAGGCTCGTGACTACACTAAAAATGATCAGTGTGATAGTATGACCAAATTTTATTTACAGTTAGTGAAATGTTTCAAGTGCAATGAGATGGGTCATTATGCAAACGAGTGTCCGAAAAAGAGCTCGAGTGATGGGTAGTAGTTAGACTACAAGCAGAAAGGGGTGGTGAAATCCTTTGCAACTACTTCAGAAGATGTTGGGCCATCAAATGAAGTGGTATCAAGTACTTTGTTTGTTTTTTCAGATTATGCTAGTGTTTTGTTTAATTCAAGGTCTACACATTATTTCATCCCTAAAAACTTTTCTAGTAAAATGGGAATACCATCTCAAGAAATGACTCATGAACTTGTGGTAAAAACACCTGGGGGAAATGTTGACGCAAAAATAATTTATAAGAATCTTCCTATCATTATCCATGGAAAGAACCTACTTGAAAACCTTATTGTTTTATCTCTAGTAGAGTTTGATGTTATCCTGGGTATGGACTGGCTCTCTATTTACCATGCTAAGATTGACTGTATACCGAAAGAAGTTTCTTTTCAAAAAGACTTTCAGTTTGTGTATAAGAATGAACCCTTACTGTTGATAAAATATCAAGAGGCTGAGAAACTTTTAAAATATGGAAATGAATGTTACCTTGCACATATTTTTGAAAACAAAGGAAATGTTCAGATTAATGATGTTCCAGTGGTAAATGAGTATCCTGATGTTTTTCCTGATGAGTTTCCTTGAATAATACCATATCGGGAAGTTGAATTTACTGTTGAATTAGTTCCTGATGCTAAGCCAATTTCAAAACCCCCTTATCGAATGGTTCAAATTGAACTTTTAGTGTTGAAGGGTCAATTGTAAGATTTATTAGAGAAAGGTTTCATTCGACCTAACACATCACCATGGGGCTCTCTTATTTTATTTGTTAAAAATAAAGATGGTTCAATGAGACTTTGCATTGATTATAGAGCCTTGAATAACATCATTGTTAAGAACAAATATCATTTTCCTCATATAGATGATTTGTTTAATCAGGTTGAGGAAGCTCAGTATTTTTCAATGATTGACCTGAGATTGGGGAACTATCAGTTGAAGGTAAAGGAAGTCGATGTTCTGAAGACCGTGTTTTGTACAAGATATGGCCATTAGGAATTTGTAATAATGCCTTTTGGGTTAACCAATGCACCAAAATTATTCATGGACCTTATGAAAAGAATTTTCCATGAGTTCTTGGATAAGTTTTTGGTTGTTTTCATTGATGATATTTTGGTGCTTTCTAAAAGTAAAGAGGAGCATGAAAGTCATTTAAGGGTTGTTTTCCAAACCTTTAAAAGAGAAGAAATTGTATGGGAAATTCAGCAAGTGTGAGTTTTTGTTGCAAAAAAATTCTTTCGTTGGTCACATTGTTTCTAAAGATGGGATAACTATTGATCCTGCAAAAACAAAGGTTGTTGAAGAATGGCCAAGACCCAGAAATGTAACTAATATTCGTAGCTTCCTTGGTTTAGTAGGCTATTACCGAAGGTTTTTTAGAAATTTTTCCCGGTTATCTAGTCCAATGACTAAGCTAACTCGGAAGGGTGTTAAGTTTATCTGGGAAAAAGAATGTGATGATTGTTTTGAGGAATTGAAAATAAAATTGGTGAATGCTCCTGTTTTGGAACTTCCTTCTAGGAATGGGGAATTTTTTATCTACATTGTTGCTTCATTGAAAGGACTTAGTTGCGTCCTAATTCAGAATGATCCAGTAATTGTTTATGCATCACGTCAGTTGAAAACTCATGAGTTAAATTACCCTACACATGATTTGGAATTAGCTGTTGTTGTTTTCACTTTAAAAATTTGGAGGCATCATTTTTATGGTGTAAAGTGTGAAATATATACTGATCACAAAATTTTAAAGTATATATTCACTCATAAAGAATTGATCATGAGACAGAGGAGATGTCTAGAATTAATCAAGGATTATGATTGTACAATTCATTACCATCCGGGCAAAGAAAATAAAGTGGTCGATGCTTTGAGTAAAAAAAGTAATGCTTCATTAACAATGTTATATTTGGAACGTGATCCTTTTGCTATGGATTTGATGAAATATGGCATAGAAGTTGTTGGTGTAGGATGTTCTTCTATTTTGTTTCAGGTATCAGTGAAATCTTCTCTATCAGACAGAATTAAGCAAGCACTAAAGCAAGACAGTGAGTTGCAGAAAAAGGTAGAGATGGTTCAAAAGGGTACGTTGCCTGAAAAGAGATCTTTGGGAGTATTATTGGTGGGATGAAATGAAAAGAGATATTGCTGATTTTACTATGAAGTGTTTGAATTGTAAACAGGTTAAAGCAGAGTAGAACATACCGAAAGGGATGCTTCTTCCTTTACCAGTGCCATAGTGGAAATGAAAGAATATATCCATTGACTTCATTGTGGGATTGCCGAAGACACCTCGAGGTAATAATGAAATCTGGGTTATTTTTGATTGCTTGACTAAATCTGCTCATTTCCTTGCTGTACGAGATACTTTTTACCTAGATCAATCTTTCCGTTTGTATCTTAAGCAGATGGTCAGGTTACATGGAGTTCATCTCTCCATTTTATTTGATCGTGATCACAGGTTTACTTCTAACTTTTGGAAAGGCCTTCAGAAGTCATTGGGTACTGAATTAAATTTCAGTACAACTTTTCATCCTCAATCAGATGGTCAGTCAGAATGAATGATTCAAAATTTGGAGGATATGCTACGTGCTTGTTCAATGGATTATCAGGGAAGTTGGGACCAACATCTTTCTTTGGTTGAATTTTCTTATAATAATAGTTTTAATTCTAGTATACATATGGCACCATTTGAGGCATTATATTATAAGCGGTGTCGAACTCCATCTTTCTAGAATGAAGTGGGTGAAAGGAAGTTGATGGGACTAGAATTGGTAGAATAGTTGGTAGAAAAGGTTCAGCTGATACAGAGACAAGTTGAGAACAGCTCAGAGCAGGCAGAAGAGTTATGCAGACAACAGGAGGAAGGATCTCTCTTTTGAGGTAGGTGATCATGTTTTTCTCAAAGTATCTCCATGGAAAAGTGTGATACGATTTGGTAAGAAAGGAAAGATGAGTCCAAGGTTCATTGGACCATATGAAATTCTGGAGAGAGTTGGATCAGTTGCATACAGAGTGGCGTTACCTACGAGTTTATCTTAGGTACACAATGTTTTTCATGTTTCAATGTTAAGGAAGTAAATTCCAGATCCATCTCATGTTTTGAGTCCGGAGGTAGTTCAGTTGGAAGAGAATCTATCTTATGAGGAATAGCCGGTCCAAATTCTTGACCACAGGGATCAAGTGTTGTGTAATAAGGTGATTCATCAAGTAATGTTTTTATGTAAAAACCACATGAGTGAAGAGGCAACATGGGAATCTAAAAATGCCATGAGGGATAAATACCCCCACTTATTCGATAAGTAAATAAATTGCGGGGACACAATTTCCTAAAGGGGGGAAGGATGTAACATCCCAAGTAAGTAATGAATAATACATATTCATATCTATGTCTATTTATGAATTATATAGTGGTTTAGAGGTTTAAAATGAGAATAAATCCAATCTTAAGCATGGAATACACTAATATTTTTATAAGATTGTTTTACTGTCCTTTGATGGAAAACCATTTTTAAATAAAAATTTTGACAATTTTATAAGCTATATTTGTAAAAATAAACTTATTATTTATGATTGGGACATTGAAATTTACTTTGGATAAAGTTTTGGTTTTTTCTGAGATTGTTTATTTTTGTAATGAATAGTGAAAAATACTGCATTTTACATGGAAACTGCTTTTTAATATAATTTAATTATATCGTTAGATTATTTTTTTAACTGGTTTTAAAGTGTAAATAGAATATATTTTTACCATTTAATCCAATGATGTTCATTGGGATTAATTTCACTTTGGAATTGGGCATAAACAAGTGCCAAACTTTTCATATATATTGTTTCAAAAAAAAACGCTATTTGTTTTGACAACGGGAATTATTTTTAAATTAATTATTGCAATTTCTATGTTTGGAATTTGGTAAAATGGATTCCATATTTTTAATTAGAAGGTCCAAATTCTTTAATTAAGACTCTTTTGTTTCTATACATTATGAATAGTAACGACGGTAGTAATCTTTAATTATCGTGATTAATTTGTAATCGGGTAGTTAAGGATAATAAAATAATATCATAATAATAACAAATGACACCAAAATGTGTCCTAATTATACTTTTTGTGTCATTTCTAACCATGGGATGCCTTGTTCCAAACTTAGGGACCCCATGGAATCACTTTTGTGTGATAATGTCTTTTTATCTTTTTATTTTTAAAGAAAGTTAAATACAACAATGTATGTAACACCTAAGTAAAAAAATATTAATTTTATCTACATAAAAGATATCTTAGAATTAAAATATTCATTGGAAAGTTAAAAAATTTACTAAATCATAGTAATTTTTTTTAATTTTTAGAAAATAAATAAATTAAATTATTTATGATATCATGATGATGCAGCGATTACCTCATTAAGGAATTATTTAAATAAAATGAAAAGATAATGTATAATCTAAGACATACACTTCTAAAAAACATATTTTATGAGTATATTTAGAACCCTTATCACATTATCCTTGAAATATATCAATGTGGGACCTTTTAAATCCAAAACTCATTTTAAGATAAAGTAACATTTCTTGGCTTTCGAAGAGTGCCCATCCTCCCTCTTATAAAGGGCCCCACATCTACCTCCTTACCCACACCTCTCAAGCCATTGGATCTGACAATATCTGCTCATTTTATCTCTCCACATCCCTCTATTAATCCTAGAAGCCTTACCTTAGGTAGTAAGCTCATCAAGAATTCCTTTTGGTTCAAACCAATGGAAGTTACCCGATTTAAAGGTAATGTCTTCACTTGTGTTCTTTTGTTTTATTTTGCTTCTCCAACCCCCTAAACACTTTTTATTACTTTATTTTGTAACAAAAACAGTATATTAAATATACTAGGATGTTGTTATAATAATTATTTTATCTACACTTACACACACCTACATCTAATTGTTAAAGAACATATTATTTCTGTGGATGGCGAATTTCTGCTTCACGAAACGATGATTGTTCAATATTCTTTTCACACCGTTAATGGTGGCTATTAATATGTCACTATATTTATATATGATATATAATATATTTATGTTTTACTTAACTTCTTTATTTTTCATTTTTGTCATACCTTTATGGTTTCCATTATGGGTAAACGCGAAATCCTCATTTTAGGAAGTGTGGACTACCGCCCCCTCAAAGTGATTTGATTCGTTAATTCCATATGTGGGATGTATAAAGGAAGTAGTTAATGGTATTACATATGATATTATACTGTAATTATAATATACCTCTATATCATTATGATTTCATTCCATTAAATACGAAATAGAAATGAAATTAGCGTTCATCTGTACGTACGGCTTACCGTCTCCATGAACGGTGCATTTCATTTCTTACCTCTAAATGTTATGTAATATTATAAATAAATGTATATACTAGATATATATGAAATATATTATATCTAAATAATTAATATAATTCTTTATATAATGGATATTTTACCAAATTAACAGCTTGTAATTATAAGGAGTTTATTTTTGACTCAAGTATCAATGATCGACAAAACGACCGTTATTAACCTAAATAATTAAAAAGTGTTCATAACATGGTAATAAGTGATATAAAAGGAGTACTGAATTTGAAAAAGGTTATTAAGAAAGTATAAATTAACTCATGTATATTATTCAGGAGGTTAAATAGTGATCGAGTCAAGTCAGACCCGAGGTAAGGGACTTCATCTCAATCTCCTTTCATTGAGGCATATTTTGTTATATACACGACCTTCTTTTATACGGTATATAAACCCCTTTGAATTTTACTTTATTCAAAAGAAAACTTTTTTATACGAAGCATCTTACTAAATTACAAAAGGAAAGTTTTTTTGTCGTACGTATGCGGCGATAACGACTTCTCCGCCGCCGTGACCATTATTTGAGTTTCGGCTTCCTATACAAGCCATAACCTTTTTTTAAAATGAAAAATAAATACCATGTTTTAATTTCCATTTATTTGGGTATTGAAAATGGTTTTCATAATGTATTTATTATATCAGTGTGTTGTATTTATATCTTGTGATTGAAATGTGGAAATTTTATGTTTCCTTTATTCATGTTTTATGTGATACGATTATGTTATAGTTTTTGGGAATTGTTTTGAAGATTGGTGGTTCTGTGATAAACTAAGGGTTGGTGAGCCCGATATATCTCTCCAATTCATTGGGTAACATAAAGTGGTTAAACATTAAGGTTTACCTGAAGAGATTTAGGGAAAATACCTTGATGGGTAATCAAAACGTAACCATGAGGGTTACTCCCTACGTAATAATGTTATGAATGCCTCAAGTTACCTTTATGTCTTATGATTTCTATGATTTATTCATGATTTGACGAGGTATGTTAAAATACTTATGTTTTATGAGTAAATTATGATTTCATACATGGACCAATGTTTTCATTTCGTACTTTTATATCCATTACTAAGCTCATTATGATTATCCCATGTTTTTGAAATGTTTTTTACAGGTCAAGGGAAAGGTACATGATGTGATGATAGTGTCAAGGAAGTGTCAAGAAAGAGTCCATGTTTTATTTTAAATATGTTTCCATTGATGGGAAAAAATGAGTACTATCTTTTATGTAACCACTTAGTTTAAATGTTGAATGTAATGCATGATTTATGATCTAATACTCTAAAACTCTAAACCTGAAAAGATACTCAACGTGTATTCTTGAAATAACTCAAGATTAAGTAATGTTTACGGTTGGGGCCTTATAACTTATATTGGGTGTATATATATTTTAAAAACATAATTATGTAATTGATTTATCCTTAATCTATGGATACCCTCTTTATATGGGGTTTCATCTCAATTTACATTTCCATTTAGACTTCATTGTTGATATGCACCAATTCACTCTTATATGGTGTATATACTGTCCTTTGGAATATTATATCATTAATATCTTTATTCTCATGATATTATTAAGTTCTGATTAAATGTTGTTCTTCAATTATTTGTATTATTGGGTCTCTCATTTTGTTAAAAACTCTTTAACTTAAATATCATTTTAAATGTTTTAAATGTTTTAAAGTGTTATTCTTCTAAATATTTCACATTAATGTCCTTGTTTTAAAAATGTTTTTAAGGATTTATTCATATGGACATGAATTTTTTGAAATTGAAATTTCTTTAAAAAGCATCAATGTGGTATGGGACACTTTGGTTCAAAAATATCATTATTTAATATTTTAAATGGTTTTGAAAATGGTTTGATAAAATCTTTGTTTTTGTCTATATTTTGAAAGGATATATTGTGATTAAAATGTGGAAATGTTATCTTTCCATTATTTTTGTTTTATGTGTTATGAATATGTTATGGTTTCTTGGAATTTATTATTCATACGGATGGTTCTATGATAAACCTAGGGCGGGTGAGCCCGAGATAGCTCTCCAATGCATTGGGTAACATGACAGAGGTAAATGTGAATGTTTCTCCTAAGAGATATATAGAATATACTCTGATGGGTATTCCAAATGTGACTCCCTATGTTTCTGTAAAAGCTAAAATGTATGTTTGATATGGATTCCACAATTTACCTTAATGATTTATGATTTTTGTGTGTTATTCATAAATTTTATGATTTCATGAGGTATGTTATGATTGAAAAGTATAGTTTCATTGTTTTGTATTTATTGATGGGATAATGTTTTAATTCTTCATTTTATATCCCTTACTGAGCTTTTTATGCTCATACCATGTTTTTAAAACGTTTTCCATAGCACTTAAAGATGAATAAGTGTAACGACCCAAAAATTTTAAATAGTATATTAACTTACTCTTAACGATTTAATAGAAATGTTAATAGTTAATGCATAAAGAGGAGTCGATGGCTTCATCCAGTAGACTCGAACCTTATGAAGCCCACTTATCAATGATTGGGAAGGAGGTAGCATTTGTGGGCTTCGCTTTAGACCAATCCCAGGAAGAACTCCAGCATGTCAGGCATGAACGGAAACACCTGTGGGAGAAGTTCAAGTTAGTAGAGATTACAACTAGGGAAATGTTATCTGACCCTCCCTCAGATTCTCTCACCATATCACACCTTACACTTAGGTCATATGCTGGTGTTATAAGGGGCTATGTGATGAGACCCTAGCTTCTTTGTGTAATCCTTTGGGATGAATGAATTAATATTTCTTCCTTTAGAGATGTTTGTGAAACTTGCAATGTCCGGATAATTTTAGGATGTATTTTATTGATGAATTTTGAAAAAAGGATATTTTAAAATATTTATGTAAACCCTAAATAATTAATGATGTGTAATGATTTTTATAAAATGGTCTTCTACAAAAGTGTTCAGTAATGAATTTGGAGTCTAATAAGATAAACTTAATTTTTGATGAATAGTAAATTATGAATACCGATTTTACGCTTAGGATTAGTAATGTGACCAAATGGATTAGTAAATTCACTCAATGAAAGTTTTAACATAATTTAGACACCTAGATTAAGTAATGTGATTCAATAAAATGGGTAAATAACGGTTTCATAAATTATTAATCAAGTATTAGTTTTTTGGGGTGAATAGTGTTTTTTTAAATTAAAAGTTAAATTAAAAATATTTAGAAAAATATTTTTATAAAATAGACTTTATTTTTGAACTCAGAGCACCGATATTATGTCATGGTAATTTTTGGGGTTTTTTCTAAAGAAATGAATTTTCAGTGAATAGTGTTTTTATTTAAAAATTAAATTAAAAATATTTAGAAAATTAATTTTTTAAAATGGATTTCATATTTGTAATCAGAGAATCGATATTTGGTTAAGGTGAAATTTTGTGTTTTTTCTGAGAAAGGTGAATTTTCAGTGAATAGTAAAAAAGCAGTTTTAGGGTTTCGGTATGTCTAATGACATCATAGTTGTGTCATGGTGATGTCATGAGATATTTTAAGGGTTGGCCGACCTTATGTGATGAATTATTGTTTTGGGGGCCCCATGTGGCATAACTTCATGGGAAATATCATGAGAGAGCACATGGTTTTGAGTAAAGCACTTGTGAGGTGTCCCTTGGCCATTAATGCCTTGTCCCCTCACTTTATCTATAAATACCAAGCCCTCCTCTCATCCTTTCGACTCAAAAACCATCCTCAACGAAGTTCTGGTCTCCTCAGATCCCATGGAGTCCTCCCAAGGTTCCCCCAGGCCCTCAAGGTCAAAACCTTTGAGTTTTAAGAGTTACGTTTTAAGGTAAGGGATCTGACCTCTCTCTTTCTTTTCATGTAATATCTTTTATGTCATTCCTTTTATGCACCATGTTCTTATGTGAGAGTATGTTCTTTTATATTCCTCTTACTTCCCTTTTCATGTTTATATGATGAGAGATCCCCTCTTACTCTCATCATTTCTTTTTATGAAAGTTTAAGTGACGTCGTTAGGCAGCCAAATTTTTAAGGGGATTCTTTCACCCTTCTCATTCTTTTCAAAATTCTACATTCATGTCATGTCTTTCAAGTTTTTTTTATTATGTTGGGGTATGATATCTATATCTATCATACTGAACTCTTATGTTCACATATGTAGAGACCCTATTCTATCTTTTCAAATCATTTTGTTGAAGTTTAAGTGACGCTGTTAGGCTGCCGAATTTTCATAAGAGAAATCTAATTTTTGTCTTCCTTCCATGTTTTTCATTTCAAATATTATTTCCTTAAAATTTTATTACCATGTTCATATATCCTTCTTATTCTGTCTCTCTACTGTATTATGGGTCATTTTTTAATGTTTGACCCATGTACCCTCTCCTTTAAATGTTTTCTAAAACCCCGAAACATAGCCGTTATGCTGCAGAATTTTCGTCTCAAAATGCCTCTCTCTTTTCTCAAAATTATTTTATGTTATAAATTGAATACTCAAAGCTCTTATTTCTATAAGGGTATTTAAATATGTTCTATTTTAAATTCTGGGATTTACATACATGAGACCCGCTCTCCCTTTCCGTGGGCTTTAAAGTGACATTAAGATCATGTCTTTAAAGCAGTTTTTAAAACGTTATGATTATGAAATGAAACCCATTTATTGTGTGATATATGGGTTATTTATGAAATGTTTGATGATGATATTTGTGGATCACATGATAATATAGTCAAATTTAAGGGTGCGCCCTGATAGCGCTCCAATGCATTGGGTAATGATGTAACCACTAGAGATTACAATTTTCATGATACCTAGGTGAATAACCTTGGTAATTTTCAAATGACACCTTGGGGATGGACCTTGGTGATATGTTCATGATTGTATATGTTAAATGATGTAGCCACATCTTCAAGTTATGAAAAATGTATTTTTTTTATTATGAAATGCCTCATGATTCCATTCCCATGCCTTAATGTTCTTTTCTTGACCTTATTGAAGTATCTCAAGTTCACATGTAAAATGTTTCGCTTGTTTCCCTTACTGGGCCTTCTGCTCACCCTTTCTTTTGATGTATGTCCCCAGGTTATGAGATGCAGTAATGAACCTAGGATGAACATAAGGAGAATCCTTTCAAATTTTTAGGAAAAATTTTTTATGTTGTTTTCATGTATTATGCTCTTGGTTTCCAAGACACTAAACCATAAAGATCCTCAGTGTTGTGTAATGTAATGAATGTTTATGTTATAAAAAGGTGGGATGATATAATAAGGGTCAATGATGGGATCAAGGAAAATTCATGTCGTCTAAAACATGGAACTAGACATGACTATGATTTTCAAGAGTTTTTATTTTATGAAATAAATGGATACTGAGTAGAATTGTCTATATGTAATATTCATGTTGTTTTGTAAATGTTATGACCTAATTATCTAAAACTCTAAACCTAAAAAAGATCTTCAATGTGAATTATTCATTTAATTCAAGATTATGTAATTTTTAAGTTCAGTCCTTATAGTTGGTATCAAATGGAGGTTTAGACAACTTTAGGGATTAGGAATTTTTGTTTGACACTTGGTTAGTCTCTATGTCTACTCTTTAAGTTAAATCCTTATTTTTGAAACTTTTTCAGATCAAGGGAAGTCGGTTACAAATTAAAGGAGGAGGATCTAAAACTACATTCTTATCTCCTCCTGATGACTTTCTTGCCATAATTATTTCAAAGCCTTGTTTAGATGATTGTGAAACATTCTATAGCATGCAACACACTTGAAAGCAGTTTTTTGAGATATCAAACACCTCCACTATACCTCGTAATCATCGTGGATCATGGGTTGTATTTAAAAAAATCCTATTTTCACAATATTCTCATATTTTTAAGATTGGTAAATATTATCAAGGCATTTACAAATATATTACCTTATCACAATATTTTGAAGTATATTATTATTTTGAAAAAGTTGCTGAAGAAGGAGACCCTTGCACAACCTATTGATATTTGCTTTTACAATATAGTATCTTTTCATATACTTATGGTATTTTAAAAGTACAGATAATTTAATGTTTCCACTCAACTTCAGTCTGACTATTTTATAGAAATCATTTTTTATTAGATGTTTTGAAATTATATGTCATGCATGATTATTTTCCAGAACTATTTTTCTATGAACACCCATATGACCGAATTTGTACAAGGTGTATTTGGATGAAGGAAGAAAATGATTTTGAAGGATCTCTAAATCATTGTTTCAATACATAGAACATATAATTACATGAACAAGATAACAATGAAACCATGTGGACACCATGATCAAGGTATTATGTTCTTTATTCTAGGGATTGTTTTGTTTTATCATATGGTGGTGAAATTTAAAAAATGACAACATATATAAGACATCATGAAATAAAATATGGAGATCATAATGATTTGGGATGAAAATGAGAGGTATAATGAAACCATTAAGGTTAAAACATGTTAGGGTTATTTTTCATTTTTATAAATAGGACAACATGCAGACAGTGTGAAAACCCATCGTGTCGGACAAAGCTGCAGGAATCGAACCCACAAAAAATTTGTGATTGGGATTTATATCCTACCACTAGACTACATGAAGTCCCTGGTTAGTATGAATTATTATTTTTAGTTAATTGATTTTATTGATCAAGAATAAGTTGATTTCGGATCTTATGTTTTATCAAATGGTTATCCTTAATATAATAAAATGATTTGGTGATTATGTGATAAAAGTGATTTTGGAAGACATTCTCTCTTTTGGGAACATTATATGCTTAAGAAAAATGGAATAATATGGAATTTCATTTTTGGATTAATGATTGAAATTTTATTTTAGAATAATATCTATTTTATTGTGTACATATATAGATTTGGGTTATTTATGTAAATGATTAACCTATCATAGAGAATATGTGATTTGGTAAATATTTCTTCAGTATGAGACTTTAAGAGTAGTCTATGTTTTTGGAGTTAAATGTTATGATTTAATGAGGAATACTATGTGATTAAATCCTTCGAAGTTTTGGGTTTCAATCTTCATTTGGATTATTTTGATGAATTTTAAGGACAATTGTGTATTGAATGGTCTTTCATTAACTGTGGGTACTTTTTGTTATAAAGGATTGCCCTTTTGGGGATTATATGATCTCAAACAATGCATTTTGGTTTTATTTGATGTCTAAAGATAAGGGAAATATATAGTTCTTCTTTTGTGGATTATTTGGTTCTCTAGAATATGATTCATGTGATTTTGATGTGAACAAGTCTATTTGAATCCACATTGTTTGGAGAAAAGAATAGTTTTTGGTAGAAACTTATTAAAGGATGAAACTCTACTTGAAGGTAAGTATATTTCATTTTGTTTTTATTCTATGTTGTAAATGAATTCCTCAATTTTATGAAAATGAATGTAAAAAAATGTTGTTGGTTTGAATTTCCTACTGGGAAATCAAAGACCGTTTGACATATCATAAGTTTGGGATTTTCTGGTGGTTAACTTTCTCTTAATCTTGTTTTCTATCACTCTCCATTAGAACTTGATAAATTGTTCTCTCTTCCATATCCATTTTTTCCTAAATGGAATCCGAGTATGGGTTATCTCGGGCAACTTTTGTACTTCTATTTCATTCTTTTAAAGTGATATTTTTACTGACTCTTTTTGATGTGGGACTTTTAATAGAGTTTCTAAGACCAGTTTTAAAATTGCTAGGACGTAATTCCGAAAAGGGGGGAAGGATGTAACTTCCAAGGTAAATAAAGAACATGAAAATTTTCATATTTATTAATATATGTGAATTAAATATTAATTCTTCTTCAAATGGGATGCTATGTTTGATGGCATACCTGATACACAACAATGGGTTTCTTTGAAATCATACAATGAAGACTAATAATATAATATTATTATTTCAAATGGTAGTTAACTCCTAGCTGTTGTATTAGAGAGAATGAATAAAACTAATTACAATATGATTATACATGTTTTTTGAATATTTTTACATTTATCCAATAAAAGTTAGAGGCTTAAAATGTGAATGAATCTAAGAATAAATACTCTTATATTTTTTGAAAGGTCGATTAACCGCCTTTTGATGGATAACCCTCTTTAAATCTAGTTTTTGTCATTTTTATATCTTCTAGTTGACAAAATAAAATTCTTCTTTAGAATTGGGACATCAAAATTTACTTTGGATAAAATTTTGGTATTTTTATGATAAATGTTTTTAATGAATAGTGAAAATACTGTATTTTACTTCAAATCTGCCATTTTATCTAATTTATTTATATGCTTAGATTATCTTTTTAATTGTTTTTAAAGTTTAATTAGAATATATTTTTACAATTTGATCTAATTTTGGTCATTGGGTGTAATTTCATGTTGAAATTGGATATAATCAAATGTCAATATTTTGATATTTATTATTTCTTAAAAACACGCTATTTGTTTTGAAAGTGGGAATTAATTTTATATTAATTTTTACAACTTCTGTGTTTTGAATTTTGAAAAATGGATTCCATATTTGGAATCAGTAGTTTTAAATTTTGTAAATAGGTAACTTTTACTTTTATTCATTTTAAATATTTATATTATTAAATATTTTATTTACCATGATTAAAAAGTAAATATAGTAAATAGGGGTAAAATATTATATAATAATAATATTAAATTACCCTAACAAGTGTCCTAATCATATTGGCTGATACATATCCGATAATGGGAATCCTTGGTCGAATTTGGGACCCCATTGAGCCACATGGGAGTAATAATGACACTTTATATTAATTAATTTAAAGTAAAGACAAAAATGACATAAACAAATATCTTTCAGTAAATCAATTTTTAAATGGAATTATATAATTTATCTATTAGAATATATATATGATTAGTAAATCTAAAAATATTTCCTAAATCATGGTATTTTTTTATAATTTTTTGAAATAAAATAATTTAAATTATTTATGACATAATAATGATGCAATATTTACCTCATTAATAAATGATTTATATAAATAAGATTATAAATATTAAAAATATATAAAAAACCTGTCCAATTTCTATTGGATGCTTTTATTTTGACCATGATTCATCTTAAATTAGGCTTTAATTATTATTTGATCTTTTCCAACCAAATATAAGTTTATAATAAAATAATTGTTTCAAACATTCCAAAAGAGCCCCTCCTCTCCCTTATAAAAAGCCGACACTTCTAATTCTTTTCGCACACATCTCAATCCTTTGGCTCATACAACCTATGCTCTAATAATCTCCCCAAATCCCTATATTTATCCTACATGCCTTACCTTATGTATAATTCACTTCAAGAAACCCTTTTGGTTAAAACCAAATGGAGTTACCCGATTTAAACGTAACGTCTTCTCATAAGTTCTTTTGACTCTTTTACTTATCCAACCCCTAAACTCTTTTTATTCGTTTATTTTATGAAAAAAATGGTATCCTAAATATAATTTTATTTTGTTTTGAAAAGGATTCTAACTACACTTATACATACCTTTATCAAATGGGTGAAGAACATACTGTTTTTTGTGAATGGAAAACTAACGCCTCATGAAACGATGATTGTTCAATTATCTCCTACCGCCTCTTATGGTGGCCATTAAGATGCCACTATATTTATATATGATAAATATTATGTTTTTTCTATATGATTCCGTTATTTTTATTTACAAACATACCTTTATGCCTTCTAATATGTGTAATCGCGATAATTTCATTTGAGGAAATGCGGACTACCGCCCCCTCAAGGTGATATGATTCGTTCATAACATACATGGAATGTATAAAGATGGAGTTAAAAAAAATAATGTAACATATATATAATATTATATTATACTATAATTATAATATACCTATGTATCATTATTTTTTCATTCCATTTAATATTAAATAAAAATGAAAGTAGTGTTCATGCATAGGTACGGCTTACCGTCTCTATGAACGGTGCATTACAATTCTTATCACCAAATTTTATGTACTATTATAAATATATATATATATATATAAACTTGATATATATGATATCTAAATCATTAATATCATTCTAGAGATAATGGAGTTTTGATCACATGGACAAATTGTAATTATAACAAGTTCATTGTTTAACACAAATTCTAAACATTGACAAAAGGTTTGATATGAACTAAAATAATTAAATATCTATTATTGAAAGGTAATAAGTGATTTAAAAGTAATAATAAACATTAAAAAGGTTATTAAGAAAGTATAAATTAACTTAAGTTTATTATTCAGGAAGAACAAGGAACATACGAGTCAATTTGGACGTGAGGTAAGTGATTTCTTATCTCACTTTTAATTCTGTGAGATTTATATTGTTCACCACTTATTTATTGAATTTAGTGTATTTTGTAGAGACAGTTGATATATATTATCATTATTCTATTTATATTCAATGCATTATGTGATTTATTTGGTGGTTATTAACTTTTTCTCATATGACTTGATTGATTACAACGTGGTAAGGATTTTTCATCTCACTTTTTGTTCCCTTCAGATTCATGCTATATTAGCCACCATTTCCATTTGTGTGGTGGATATACTACCCATGATTGTATTCTTTGTGTAATATAATATTATTTATTGGTATTTACATATTCATTGTGTGATGTTTTTTCCATGGGGTGTATGTCTCGTAAGGGAACCTTTCACCCTCCTCTATTTTAAAGGCTTTTTTGTTATGTCTTTTAATTTACATCTTATTATATTGGGATATGTTATTTTATATCCTTATTGATGTAAATTTTATGTCCAAGTGATGATATATCCTTTTCTCTCTCATCAACTTATTTTCTAAATTTTAATGTGACGTCGTTAAACTGTCTAATTTGTGTAAGAAAACTTATTTACCCAATTTCAATTTTTGGGTTAAACATCTACTTCTTTATTATGTCATGTTATGAATATTTGTGAATAACCTATGATTGTATTACACTTAATATCCACTTATATTGGGTATATTTATATTTTTCACACATAATTATTTAATTTATTTATCCTTAATCTAAGGATATCGTCTTTATACAGGATTTGGTCTCAATTTACATTTCCATTGAGACTTCATTGTTGATTTGCACCAATTCACTATTATATGTTGTATATACTGTCCTTTGGAATATTATATCATGAATACCTTTATTCTCATGATATTATTATGTTCTGAATAAATTTTATTTCTAAATTATTTGTATTCTAGGGTCTCTAATTTTGTTAAAAACTCTTTAACTAAAATATTGTTTTAAACATTTCAAAGTTTATACTTCTAAATATTTGACAATAATGTCCAAGTTTTAAAAATGGTTTTAAGTATTTATTCATATGGAAATGAATGTTTTTAAATTTAAATTTCTTTCAAAATATTCAATGTTGTATGGGAAACTTTGATTAAAAAATCTATTTATTTAATATTTTAAATGGTTTTGAAAATGGTTTGATAAAAGCATCGATTTTGTCAATATTTTGAAATGATATATTGTGATTAAAATATGGAAATTTTATCTTTCCATTAATTTTGTTTTATGTGTTATGAATATGTTATGGTTCTTGGGCATTGTTTATTCATACGGGTGGTTCCGTGATAAACCTAGTGCGGTTGATCCTGAGATTTCTCTCTAATGCATTGGGTAACATGAAGGAGGTAAACGTGAATGTTTCTCCTAAGAGATTTATGGAATATAATTTTATGGGTGTATCAAATCTGACTCCCTATGTTGCTGAGATAGCTACAATGTATTATTGATATGGATTCCACAAGTTACATTTATGATTTATGATTCATGTGTGTTATTCATAAATCTTATGATTTCATAAGGTATGTTATGATTGAAAAGTATAGTTTCATTGTTATTTTTTTATTTATGGGATAATGTTTTAATTCCTTTTTTTATATCCCTTACTGAGATTTTTATTCTCATCAAAAGTTTTTGAAATGTTTTCCACGGGACTTAAAGAAGAATAAGGGTCAAGGATGGGATGAATAAAAATTCATGCTATCTAAAACATGGAACTAGACATCTCTTTTTTTCAAGAGTTTTTATTTTATGAAAATATGGATACTGAGTATAATTGTTTACTTGTAATATTCATTTTGTTATGTAAATGTTATGACTTAATTCTCTAAAACTCTAAACATGAAAAGATCCTCAATGTGAATTA
The DNA here is from genome assembly GCA_963277665.1 of Viscum album. Taxonomy (NCBI): domain Eukaryota; kingdom Viridiplantae; phylum Streptophyta; class Magnoliopsida; order Santalales; family Viscaceae; genus Viscum; species Viscum album. Next base: position 1,531,049,646 of record OY728141.1, read on the forward strand.
TTAATTTAATTCAAGATTCTGTAATGTTTAAGGCTGGGTACTTATAGTAGTAGTCTGCTCAATGGGAGCCACTATATCCGCTGCCACTGAAGGAACATCACCACATACCGGTGGAGTGGGTCTTAGTTTATTCTTCATAGGCACAGACTATGTGAGTCCCAGAGTTGAAGAAGGAATGTAGAAGCCCAGAGAAAATAAAGTAGGTGGTAAAGAATATTTCATAGCTGAATAACCACCTACATAATATGGATGAGGAGTGATAATCATCATGGGATATGATAAAAATGGGTTAGTGGGTTTAGATGTGATGGGTGATGAAAACATGGGATGCCTAAATAACATGTGTGTCTCTAATGACATAGTGTGATCAGAATGTGTGTAATATGGTATGTAAGTGGGAGGGGAAAAGTCTAAATAGGTATACTAACTGGATAACCTAGCACTCATACCCCCCCCCCTCATTTACCACCAGCCTGAGTATTAGGACCACCATTAGGCTGGCCATTGACTAACTGTTGACTAAGTAGTGGATCCAATCTAAAAGTTTAAAACAAAATTAATCACATGAAATTATATGTTATTGATATATATATATATATATATTTGAAATAAAAAACTCACTTTAGGAACTAATAGAGGAATGCCCATCTTATCCATTAGATGATTGTTATCTGTGATCTTTTTTTAGCACTACTCTTCATATTGTTTCATTTCCTTAATTTGGAAACAAATATATCCAAAAAACACAAAAAACATAAGATATGTCCTATTTTTATGAGGTCATTTGGTTCATATTTTTGATTAGGTAATTTAACTATTTTTTTTGTTAAGCCATTATTTTAATTGGTTTTGATTTTTTTATCAATTATTTTAATATGTAAAATTAAATTCATCTAGTTTTTTGTTACAATTCAACTATTCCAGTTATGTTTGGTCTTTTAGGTCTAAATACAATTCAATTCAACATTATAAAATGAAACTCTAAGAATAATGAAAGAAACAAATCTTTAAAATTCACATGAAGGTATAGTTGGATACAAAATATTTATAATCAATAGTAAATAAATTTTTATATCACAAACCTAAACAACTCAGGTAGAGCTAAACCAACAAAAATGATAAAATAGATGAATGCTTCTATATATTTTCAAACCACAACATCAGGTTCACAATAAAATCTAACAATTTTAGTATTTGACTCAACATAAGTAATAAATGAATCAGGACTAATGGGAGTAGAGATGGTGTAGATCCCATCATCAGCATCATCAAAAATATTTCTTTGTATTACTACAATAATAACACCAAATTCAGGTCGAAGATGATCTTTGACATAAAAAACCATGTTTCACCATCGATTCTAACAGATATGGTTCATTGGTAGAAAAAGTGAGAGTCATGTCAATAACAAAAAATCCCCGATCATCAATAATGGTTCCTTGCCACGTCATCAAATCAAAACACAAACATTTCATCATAGTGACTTGACCATGAGAGTAATAATCCAATATTATTATTTTTTCAGTGACTCTATAATAAGATGTATTTTGAAAAGGAGGTATATTATTTAATTCATAGGTATAACAATATATTATGTTATTTGGCATAACACCATCATGTTGTGTTCCCATATTCTTTTCTCATTCAGGGATAATAAATTTGTACCCATTGATCACAATTGATTAAAATTCAAAAACCATGGTATTAAGACAAAAATAAAAAGTCATTATTTCCTTAGAGACAGTGTCAGTACAAAAACCTAATAACTAAAATATAATAGAATATTAAACTTAATAAAATATTGTTTTATTAATTTATTACATGAATATTTATACCTTCAATTTTATCCAAATAGAAAACCCATCGCTATGAAAAATCTCACTTTTTCTCAATTATAATGATTTTTTTCTATTTATCATTTCATTATGACCCCTGCAGATAATAATAGAAATATCTTAATAGATATGTACAATTACAAGAGTTGATATACTATATACATTTTCAATTTACTTACATGATGTAGTCATGGAACAAATCACAGTTGAACAATGTTGTAAGATGTTCCATCTCCCACTCTTCAAGGCTTAATGTCATCAATGTTTATGATCTGGGAATTCATCCTTTTAGAGGAAGTGATGTAAAACTGTGTTCAACTTTCTCATAATGTTCTACTTAATTTCTAATTGGTCTTCTAATTCTTGTAGTTAGATCAAACAAATTCATTGAGCATAAATCCATGCATTCATGATCCAAGTAACTGTTCACGATAGAAACCTTAGGATGATTCCTATTCCAGACATAATATATCAATATTTACATATTTCTTTTAGTTGTTTACATCCAATTTAAAGATATAGGTCCTCTGAGAAGTATTTTTATTGGCATATGGAAAATCAGGTGCAACATGCATGTGAAAAATAAAGGATGAAATATTTTGTCTAATTCATAAAAAAAATAATGGTGCCTCCACCAAAATAAATTCAATAAAGGATTGGAAATATTCTTAGAAAAAATATCTCTAATCAAATAGAACTACTGAATAACTTACTTCACTTACATTATTGGTCAAAAGATGATGTATTTTTATTGGAATCAACTCATTCTAAAGGACGTGATCGTCATGAGTCTTCAAAGATTTAAACTAAAACTCTCTTATATTGACCAGTTTTTATATATTTCATTTTTTGACACACTTTTGGTATATTTAATGAATAGACATCATGAACATTTATACTCAATAGTAATTCAAGAAATTGATTTTTTTTCAACAGGTTTCATCATTTAAGAATCACATGGAACTTTCCATTTATTTTCACTACTAGACAGATGATGCAATTCCGGTCTGGTCCCCCATTCCACAAAGTCACGCTGATATCTTAAATAATCTTTCATCATTCCATTTACATTTATAAGAATAAAAGAAACATTTCACATATATTCTTTCCACTTTTCATTACATCTATGAAATGACATAATAATTGGTTGACCAATAAGGCAACTTAAAGAAGATACTTACCTTCTTCCAATTGTAATAGGTCCCATTGGAAACATTATTCCTATTTCTAGATTTCATTTGACCCTTCTTGAATGAAAAACATAAATATTTCAATTCATTAAGAACATACTATCTAGAAATAAACATAGGTGGAACAACGGTATCCATGGTAATATAAAATCTTCGACAATTATTTCTTTATGGATGGTCCACTAGCAAGAATCGACGATGTCCCATAAAACTGAAACTACAATGATATCTCATTCTTTTTGATTGAGTATTCCTCATAAAAATATGACATGATAGTTTTCCCTTTGTGATCCATATAAACATCATTTCATAAGCAGGAGAATCATTGATCATCCACATAAGCATTGCACACATCTGAAATATGCTTTCAAACATGCATCATATGCGCGCACACCCACAGACCTAAGAAGTTTCAAATCTATTATTAAAGTATTCTTGTACACATCTATATCATTTTCAAGATAAGAATGTCCAAATATAAGTATACTCAATAAATTGAATGTTTTTTTCATAAAAACCATGGGGAAGGCTATAAATGTGTATGCAAATCGTCCATGTGTTGTGTGAAGTAATCATCTACCCAAATGGAATAAAATCGTCACATGAAAGACCCAATATCACATTTAACACGTCAGCTAAAAAAATTGGATATCAAGAATCAAATTTCTGCCATGAAAATCCATCTGTAGGGTGAATCAAATCTTCGTTATTCTTCTCCCTCTTAGTATCATTCCATACCATTCTTATTGATATTTCATTATACATGAAAAGATTCTGGAGTATGAGGATCAATGGAAAGTGACACATTTCATTCTTTGGCACATGGGATGGTGTTCCATCAGCTTTTTTCTTCTATTGGTATGTTCCACATTTTATAAAATCATTTATTTTAGTTGTTTCCTCTTAGAATAAGTTGCAATATTTCGAGAAGCAAAATTTTTGTTTTTTGAAAATCAAACCTCTGGAACTGACTTCCATGCCATTTATTGGTTTGGCGGAATATCAGCATCATTTATAAGTAAGTCCTTCAAGAAGGTAAGAATGTAATTTATGGAAGGATTATAAATCCCATACATTGTTTTCCCATGAAATAATCAGATTAAAAATTCCAGTTTTTTCATTTTACCACATTACCGATATACTAGATTTATCACTACATCATTTAATTTTCCACTCCGTCAACAACATCATTTTCATTGGATGCATCATGTGTGTCCATACCAAAGTCGTCTTGGATCGACATCCTTTCCTTATCATGATTAAGAATAAATTAAAACTGGTCATATATCAAATTCTATAATTCAGTCCTCACATTAGGATCATCAACATTTTAAGATTCCATTTTCTCCCTATTATAATACCACACATAGTAGTTTGTTTGAAAACCATATTTGGTTATATATTATATAACTTTTTCACAGCTCAAACAACTTATTAAAACACAATTATAACGTGGAAAGTGTCTGTGACCACTATCTAAATCATTTTCAAAGGTGAAATATAAAAATCTCTCCAAATTGTTTGAAAAATTGCTTGAGATCTGATCAATTTCATACATCCAAATTCTATACATTCTTTAAAAAATATAATAAGTCATTTCCTGAAAGCAGTTCATTAATATTGAAGTTCAATAGACAATATATCACTACTAGAAATTAAATCTATAGCCACGGACCTATAACCACATTTTTTTAGTATGTGGCTATATCTTCCTAATTTCCACGGTTTAATTTAATAACTGTGGAAATACAGCGTGTTTTCTGATTTGGTATCGGGGTCTTTGATTCGCTCCTCCCGACTTCTTCTCCTCCTGACTTATTCTCCTCCTTGATTCTTCTCCTCCTAATAAGTTCTCCTCCCCGGACCTCACCTGACTGTGTCACCCTCCTCCCCGACCTCGCCTGACCATGGAGCCCTACTCCCTCAATGACTTCTCCTCCCCGACGTTTTATCCTCACTGTGGTTCCCTCCTCCCCGAAGAATTCTCCCTCTCAACCTATCCTCACTGTCCTCTCCTCATCGCGTATCCCTCCTCTCCGAAGAACTCTCTCACCATGGATCCATCCTCCTGACGACCTCTCTCACAGCGGCACCCCCTCCCCAGAGAACTCTCTTACCGCGGCGCCCTCCTATCTGACGACCGGTCACCATAGCGCCCTCCTCCTGGCTTTCAATCCACATATGTATTTTATACCATATTATTTCATCAATGTTCTGATTTTAAGGTTATATTGTGATTTGAATTTCATGTGATGGTTGTTTAGATATCCCTTTCTCTTGTATTTATAGAAGAAATGGGAAGAGTATGAGTAGAAATTGAAGGCATATTGATGTGATGATGTTGAACATATAAGGGAAACATACACAATTATGGTGATATAAGAATTATTGATAATTAAATATATGTGTTTCTTGTGTTCATATAGATGGAATCCAGTTCATAGAAATCTTCCAATGTAACCATACATAGTAATATGATTACTGGGAATCAAATTTCAACCCTCATTATGATGTGTTATCTTCTAAAAAGGATTTTAAAGAGATTATACCTCATGAACTTAAGAGATATCCCCTATTACACTGAATTTACTTCAATGGATTCGGTATACTGGATGATGTTTAAACTCCTTCACATGGTTATAATCTTTCATCTTACTGACTGTCATATCCCCGTGATTTTATTCAATAATTGATTTCAAAAGACACTCAATTTTTTGTACCACTCCTCCATGGGTTATCCAACATGTTGGTTAACTCCCCTCGAGATCTATAAGGTTTAAATATTTTCCACCAACCAATTGATCAAATGTATTTGATCACACTCATATACTCATTGAATTATCTTACAAGTTTCTGGATATCTATGTGGGACTTATGACCTATAGGTAACTTCTCCGATGAATGTACGTGAACTTTTTAGGTTACGAAGAGATGATCATAATTCTCTGACCAGTTACTTGATATCCTACTTTATGAGGTATTATGGAATTCTCATTTCATCTTGTATCATCAATCAAAACATAAAGAGCTAATTATACATTAGTTTCCTAGAACTAATTCCTTCTTTTTAACCCATGGTAAACTAGGGATTGATGTTTGGGATTTTTATTTATTAGGTGGAATACCTCCTCGTTGGGAGATGTATGCAGAAAATATTCCATTTAAAGATGTTTGGGATGACACCTCATAAGATTTATTATTGGAAAGGGATGTTCTCACAATTGTTATGGATAAGTTAAAAAAGGATATGAACCTACTTTCACTTGTTTCAACAGGTCTCGACCAACTACTATACACCCTCATCAATGCTCTTCCTAATAGGTCCATGATAGAACAGGATTTTATTGGGCCATCCTGGAAGCTTGGGAGTATACCACAAAGGGATAATGGCTGAGACTAGAGGTATTTCCAAGCCTTCCACTCAAGGGGGTTATAACCATTTTTTTGAATAGATGTATTTTCCTATAAGGGGACACATTATTGGGAATTGAAGTTATCATATTAGTGATGGTATTCCGATTGGGATAGGCATGCCTTCTTAATCTAGTAATGATAACTCTTAGACGCCTTTATCAACTCCACATTCATATTAGGTAAGGCAACATCCCTTACTGAATTGGAGGACCCTTCCAGTTCTTATTTGGATAGATAAGAGAGAATTTCTGGTGTTATAAATATCATAACATTAAAGGAATCCTCGATGATTTGATCTATTCTCAGATGTTGAATGTTTCAAGGGTTGGGGTGATGCCACTAGGTCATTATGAGGTTATTGGAATGTTGATAAAACATTATCATTTCAACTTCATGCCCTATTCTGGATTGTCTATAATAATTTTTGATAATGGAAGGGGATCTCTGGATGATAGGTCATACAATATTTATCTATAGGATGAGGTTCTTATGGATCCTTATAAGAGATAATTATATACAATGCATATTCCCCATATCATTTTTCTCTCCAGTTTGTTTTCATTCAAAGATTATATCCTATCTCTTACGGTTCCATGAGAGTCAAACAACATCCTGGACTTATCCACCAAATTCGTCTTATATTGGCATGTGAAGACAAAAATGTTGAGATTATTCTTCTACTGGTCAATTCACATATCTTCATGTCTTACGAAAATGCCAAGGTTTGGGTGGATGATTTTTGGGGTGGTTTATTGAATCGACCGATCGATTAGGTAGACAAGACATGTGTTTCACTTAACCCCTTATATGTAGTAGCAATAGAGTTTACTCAGGCCTTAGGTGAGCCACCAAGGAAGTGTTATCATCATATTGATGAACATACCATTAGTGGGAAACATTTTTTGAGGGGGATGGTCCCTTTATATTAGTGATGGATGTTGTGTCAATTGCGAGGAGAGAACATAAAACTTATTCTCTTGCTTCTTCATCATCTCAAATAATCATTCCTACTTTTGGAATACCCACCCAATTGGTTACAGAAACCCTTGTATCATGAAGACATATCTGGGATAAAATCTATGCCTTAATTACTGAAACTCCTGTTGAAGAGTTATTTGGCCAATAAGAACACCTACACCAACTTTTTCATGATATGGGGGTAGGTAGATTTGATTACCAACCATTGTATGGTATCAAGAGAAAACTTTTCCTAACCCTGCAAAAATTGGTTAGCAATGATGGGGAATTTCATAGTTTTGATGACGGGACTCCCCTGGACAAATTAATAAAGGAATCTTCAAAGGTTCTTGAATAGATACATTAGATAATATATTAGATGCATACCCATATAGATGATTTGACCACTCTGATAACAAAATAGGAGGACATTGTATCCCGCTTAAATTATAATATTTTGACATCATTATCATTATTAGAGACTAATATAAATAAATATTAATAGATTTCATCTTTTATCAAGACTCTTCATTTATATGATTGTTTTGATTCCATCCATATTTGGAGTAAATCATGCTATATTTTTTATAAGAGGACAACAAGATTTCAAATTGTTAATAGTAGAGATGATAATTCACTCCCATATTTATATCATTGGTTTTATTATCAATAAATTTTATATAGAAACATTGAATTTTGAAATGAAATAGGCATTGAAAACAAATCCAAAGTGGGATATTGAAGACTCCAATTAATTTTTGAATTTTAATTTTATATTAATAATTTTATTCAATGAAAATTTAGGTATTTTTAATTATGATTATTTTTGACCTATTTATTATGTCAAAGTCATTATCTAATTACACTAGGAGAAGTGCACATTGTTTAAAACAATTTAAAATGGAATTTTAATATTATAGATGATCAAATTAATGTTGTTTTGTATTAGATGGTGAGAAATGGATTGAGATTGTATTTAATATTTATAATATTATTTAAAAAAAATAGTGATACTTTATTAAAAAATGGGTTCAACCATAGGCCAACCATGGATGACCACTTCTTAAGAAGGATATAATGTTTAATCACCCAGCCCATTGTAGCCAGTGAGAGTGCATAACACTCACATGGAGTGCCTAAGGATTGTGAGATTTATAGTTCCAGCATGGAAGTGCTTTGGTTTAATCACGATTGAGGAGAGGGTATGTGGTATAACATAGGGAGGAATAAACATATAAAGCCCATAGTGTGTGAAAGTGTATCAATGTGTCAACCCCATTTCCAGATCGAATGAAGGGAGACACAGCTATGTATTACTATGGAGTAGAATTCCGTGTTTATTATTGATTTTGGAAAAGTTCTACGTGGAACAATTTTAATCCACTTAAAATTTTTCATATATAACTCCATATATTTGATATGTTTTATTTGAGAAATCTGGTCAAGCTAAGAAGTTTTATTCTTCCTTAAGCTTCATCGGTGAAGATTTAATACATAGTTCCTCATGTCATAATGATTAGTGATCAAATTCATCTCATCAAATCCTAATATGGGATGAATATGGTTGTAAGATTCCACAAATTAATAAACTAAAGTTAGTGGTGTGTTTTAATATTAGAAACAGTGAATAGAAAACGGTGGAATTGAGATTTATTTTATAAATATGGTGTCTTTCATAATTGAAAATATTTAAGTGGAGTGGTTTATATATATTATAAGTGGTGCACATATGTGGTGGGGATAATTCGGTGGACTATTATCCACTAATACCCCAACATGCTCGTTTCTTGGGTATAAATAGTAAGAATATCCAAGAGAGAATTTGGAGGATATGAGAGTGAAATAGGGAAAACAAGAAAGGTCAATATTTGTGTATGGTTTCTATGAATTCATATAGATTATTTCTATACATTCATGTTTTCTTTATCTTGGTTTGATTATAAAATCCAATGTATGATCCACACTATATTTCATGAGGTACATGAAGTAGTTTCCACATATAAATCTATTATGTGAGGTATATGAGTGCGAGCTTAGTTGTGTTATAGGGGGAAGGAAGAGACATCATGTATTATATTATTTTGTACCTGAATGTTAAAATAAATTGATCAGAATAAATGTAACAGTAGAAATTCTTCAGGATGGAGAAAAATAGTGATGTTATTGTTAAGCAATGAGTTAGGTGAAGAGTACAAGAAATAAAATACCTAAAATAATATGCATGAATGAGTTTGTTTTCATGGAAATGAAAGTAATTTATTAATTATAAGTGACTATATTGTTAATTTTTGTATCTAAATGTATTAAATTAAAGGGGGGTTCATTGTTTCTTACAATAATGTGCTCTGATAAAATTCCATGTGATATATTTTTCATAAATATTGTGTAGTGTTTTGAGAATAATCTGGGTGCAGTATCAGAAGATTTCACACATGAGAATTTATTTATTAAGTGAGGCTAAAACATCAGGAGAAGAAATAATATTTTCCTGATCATGGTTTCCCTTACCCAATCGATCATTCACGAGTGATTAAAATTATTAAGAAAAATATACTTAAAAGGTTTGTATCTATTGAATGTATTTGATGTTGTACATTAGAAAATCAAATATAGAAATCCCATTGAGGAAGATCATGAAATCGTCATATCATTGATCAAGATAAGAAGAATTACTTTCTGAATAGGGGGACTAGTTATTGAAGAGGCCCAATACTAGGGGTTATGACCATTCAAATGTTTTAGGTCTAACTAAAGGAGGAAAAAGTGTGGAATCATTGGGGGTATAATTAGGATCAAATGGAGAATTAAATAATGGGGGTATAACATGTTGTTTCATAAACCATTACAATTAATAATAAGATTATAATGGATAATCTATAATTGGGGTATGTATAACTAGTTCTAGCAACGGGTCAGTATTAGTATTGAACAATATAAAAATAATTTTTTTTATTTCATTTTATTTTTTCATTTTATATTAGGCCCACTCATATTAATAGGCGATAGAGGTCCATAATCAGAAGGGGGCTGGGTGGTAGGGGCAGGGGTGGAGGGGGCAGGTGGAGGTCTTCAGGGTAGGGGTAGGGGCAGGGGGTAGGGGAGGGTGGAGGGGAGAAGGGGGCAGGGGCAGGGGGGATGTCTGCAGAACAGGGGGCAGGGGGCAGGGGCAGGGGGTAGGTGGTGGGTGGAGGGGGCAGGGGGGAAGGGGTGGGGCAGGGTGGAGTGGGGCAGGGGGAGGGTGGAGGGGGTTGGGGTTGGGGTTGGGGTAGGGGATTTGGTGGAGGGGGCAGGGGGGATGTATGCAGTGAAGGGGGGTGGTCTGCAGGGCAAGGGGAGGTCTGCAGGGTAGGGGTAGGGGGCAGGGTGGAGTGGGGAGGTCTGCAGGGTAGGCTGGGAGGGGGATGGTCTACAGGACACCTATGTTGTGACAACTGATAGTGAAAAACAACATCAACTCTCCTGACCTTCACGCAGTGATGTGATGATGGACAAGTCAGTAGTTCAGAATCTAGTTTGCAATATGCAGATGGCTGATATTATCAAAACACAACACATTCAAGATTATGATGATGTTCTGGAAGTACAACAGTCACATACAACCAGCAACCCCTGCAATGGTGAAATTCACCACTCAGAAACTGGGTGACCAATCTGGGGAATCTGATCACATAAAACCAAAAACAGAATTGATAGTAGTACAAAAGGAAACTTTGAACAAACAAATGCACTAAGAATATGTCTCAACAGGTATGAAAAATAATCATAGCTCTCCTAACCCTTCAAGGACTTGGCGGGAAAAATATGACGACATCTAAAGAACATTCTACCAAGCAATTAAGAAAATCCTTGCGCGGAAATAATTCCGGAGGTAACAAAAACAAGGGGTCTATCCCCAAACACAAGTATAAATGAATATTTTATATTGGAGCATTCAGGGTATTACTAACCCTGACACCATCACACCTTTAAAATATTCTTGTGTTACTCATAAACCAGTGCTTTTTCCTATCACTGAACCTAAAGTCACGTTTAATTCTAGATTTAATAGTCTTGACAAATGTATTTATACTTTTATAGTAGCAACTTCCAATAATAACAATTGTGATTCTTTGTGGGTCATTTCACATATCTCTATAGATAAAATTCATATTGTTAATGATGATTCTCAGTCATTGACATGTGAAATAAACTTGCATGATAATACTTTCTGATATACTTTTGTGTTTGCCTGAAATAAATATCAAGACAGAAGAACTTTGTGGCACAATATATCCTCTATTAACAACACTATTCTTTTCCCTGGGTCATTATCGGTGATTTCAATGTTATCCTTGGAACTAGTGAAAAACTAGGGCCCCTGCACTCAAACACTTCCATTAATGATTTTAATCAAGGTATTCATGATAACAACCTTTTTGTGGTTAATCTAGTTGGGGCTAAGTATACTTGTTATAAAAGGTAACACAACATAATTTTAGGAAGTAAATGTGACAGAGCTTTCACAAACTTCAAAGCTCTCGATAACTCGAATACCATCTCTAGTATTACCTTACCTAGGATTAATTCTGATCATCATCCAATTTTGGTGAGCCTCAATAATAGAGAAAACAATCATATTCGTCCTTTTAGATACAATAATGCATGGAAAATTTTGGAGTATTATAAAAAAATTCTAAAAGACACTAGGAATTTGATCAATTTGAATGATGCCTTTGTCTGTCCAGGGGGTGTCCATGATTGATGGGGGCTGTCCAGGAAAGAGAGGGCGGTGTCTAGGAGAGGGTCTGTCCAGAAACTGGAGTGGGGGACTATCCAGGGGAATGGGTGTTGTACAACGGGGATGGGGGGAAGTCCAGGGGGTGTCTAGGATGGATGGGGGGATATCCAGAGGGGGAGGGGCAGGGGGTCTATCAGGAAGGGGGTCTGTCTAGGGAGGTGGGGTCTTTCTGGGGGTGTGTGCAGGGGGGTCTGTCCATGAAGGGGGTGGGTGGGTGGGGTCTGTCCAGGAAGGAGGGGGTGTCTTCTTGAATATGTCCTTTTAAAATCAGCAATTTACAATGCTGTTTCTGATTATTTAATGTTATCTACTGAAGAATATAGTTATGGGAATCTGATGTTGATTTTTTTTTCTTTTTAGGTACATCAATGAAATTATCCATCTTGAGTGAAAAATATAAGAGGGTGGTTGGCTCATTAAAAAGAAGAAGACTACATCATATCATTACAGGGGAGTACTTAATTTGATTTTTATTTTTTTATAAAAATTCATTCATGCTTCCACTTATTGGAACTCTTTCATGTGTGTGAAGTTTCATATACCCAGTGGAGGAGAAGAAACTTTTAGTTAGAAATCTCTAAGAGCCGAAGTGGAAAGTTTGGTTCCACCTTGAGGTAGGATCCCTCTTATAGCCTCTTTAATTCAAGAATGCTTTAAATTGAATTTATCTTTTTTCTTAATTCTACTTAATTATATTGAATTTCATATCTTAAATATGTGTTCTTTAATATCATTGTTTCATTTGATAAATAAAGTCATGTTTTTATATTAAAACCCCTCCAACAGAGGGCCACTGTCTGCGAAAACTCACAATAATAGTTATGTTGATCTAGTTGATTAAATTATTGCATTTGATTTGTGTTGAATGAGTTTTAGAATAAATGTTAAATATAATTAAATGAATTGTGGGATAAAGTAATGCCATGATTTTATAATAAAACCCCTCTAATGGAGTTGAACTGTCTTCTAAACCAAATAGTAGTGATGGTTATTTGTATCATGTTTAGATTTGGTTTGATTCATTCATATGCCTCTTATTGGTGTTTGTTTTGTGGCTATTTAGTTACTGATTTCTTTGACTAATATAAATTGGATTATCATACTGGTTTAACTCAAATAACATTACCTGAGTAGGCATATTCCATTACCATGACACTTTTCTTTTCACGGTTTGAATATTATAAATAAAATTTCCATGTTTAGGAAAAGTGAATGAATTTGTAAATGCTTTGTGTAGGGTATATGGTTCATTTCCATCATTTTGTTTCCTTTTAGACGTTTCCACATTGTGCTGCTCACTAGAAACTTCTCTAGAGATCCCTTACTATAGCATATTAAATAGTTGATCTGTTTTATCATCATCCGATGGGGTGACGGTCAGAATGTTTCCCCGCCTCCTCCCGCTCCCATTGCTCCTAGCCAGAAGAAGATGCCCTGCGGATGTCACTGGACAGGGCCATCAGGCTACGGTCATGCCACGGTCACGTCAGGGTCAAGTTGCGGTCACACTGTGGTCACGCAGTGGTCATGTCGTGGTCACGCCGTGATTTGGCACTGCTCCAAGATGACACCCCATGGCAGTTTGTAGTGATAGTATTCCAGGTGTCTTGTGATCAATGTTGAGACTGACTAATCACAATTTCTGCTAGAGGGGAGACAACCGGAATGTTTCCACGCATCCTCCCACTCCCTTCATTCCTAGTAGGAAGATGCTACCTCGTGGATGTCGCTAGACTGGGCCAACACGCCACGGTCACTCCACGGTCACGCCGCGGTCACACCGCGGTCACGCCGCGGTAAATCTGTGACTTGGCCCTGCATCAGGATGACACCTTGTGGTGGTTCACAGTGATAGTATTCCATGAGTCATGTGATCAATGTTCAGACAGACTAATCACAATTTCTACAATTGGGGCAACGACCGGAATGTTGCCCCCCTCCTCCCACTCCATTTGCTCCTGGATGGAAGATGTAGCCCCGTGGATGTCACTGGACTAGGCCAACACACCGCGATCATGTCGCGGTCATGTCGCGGTCACGCCGTGATTTGGCCCTCCTCCAAGATGACACCCCATGGAAGTTTGCAGTGATTGTACTCAATGAGCATTCTGATAAATGTTGAAACTGACTAATCACAATATCTATTGGTGGGGCGATAGCTGGAATGTTGTCTGCGTCCTCCTGCTACCATCACTCCTGGCCGGAAGATGTTGCTACGTGGATGTCGCTGGACCAAGACAACACACCGTGGGCACGCCGTGGTCACGCCGCAGTCACGTCGCGGTCACGCTGTGGTCACGCCGTGGTCACGCCATGGTGACATCGCGGTCATGCCGCGGTCCCGCCGCGGTCACGCCGCTGTCACGCCGTGATTTGGCCCTGCTCCATGACAACACCCTGCGGTAGTTTGAAGTGACAGTATTCCATTAGTCTTGTGATCAATGTTGAGACTGACTAATCACAATTTCTGTCAGCGGGATGATGGATAGAATGTTTCCCCGCCTCCTCCCGCTTCCTTCACTTTTGGTCGGAAGATTCTACCTCATGGATGTCACTAGACCGGGACAACACGTCGCGGTCATGGTGCGGTCATGACGCGGTCACGCCGCGTTCATGCTGTGGTCACGCCACAGTCATGCCGCGGTCACTCCACAGTCACACCGCGGTCACACCGCAGTAATGCCATGATTGGGCCCTACTCCAGGACGACACCACGCAGCCGTTCGCAGTGATAGTATTACATGAGTCTTGGGATAAATGTTGAGACTGACTAAGCACAATTTCATCCAGCCGGGGTGGTGCAAGGGGGTCCAGCAGGGGGGGTTGATTTCCATGGGTGTCCAGCAGTGGGGGGGGGGGCTTCTGTCCAGTGGGGTCCAGCAAGGGGGACTACTGTCTAGGGGGGTCCAGCAGGGGGCTGCTGCTATCCAGGGGGGTCCAGTAGGGGGGGCTACTTACCAGGGGGGTCCAGCAGGTGGGGCTACTATTCAAGGGGGTCCATAAGGGGTGGGGTAAAGGGGTACAAGTGATGTGTGGGGGTGGTTGTGGTTCAGGGGGGCCTGGTTTTTTTACAAATGGGAAGAGGACTTTGTTTGTATTCATGGGTATTGGAAAAGCAAAGAACTTTGTCGAAATTGTCATAAATATTGCATGCATTGTCCTCCAATGCTCTCTTTTTTCAACTATGATCTCGGCGCATCTGAGCTGGTGTTGTCAAAAAGCAAACAAAGGTCTCACAGTTGTCTCTCTCCTTGATTGGGTACTCACAAACAGCATCCAAATTAGTCCACTGGATGTGTATTCCTAATATTTCTATATGGATTGACAAAAAATATATAACAGCCTTCCTGCCCAGATCATAACTGAAGATCCATCCTTTAATTATATGTGGAAATCATAATATTACTTCACTTCTATAAATGATAATGATATTTGTGGTATTGTCTAAATATACTATGTAATTGAAATTCTAGTCAACTTTGATCATTTGGCTGACACCATGATAAGGAATAAAAGTGACATTATTAATTGATGTCCACATAAAGATGGAATCAAGAAGAAGATTCATGGTCATGTGTTAATTATATAAGAGAAATTTTTGGATTGGTGTTGCCTGGTCCAGTTGGGTGGAATGCTTGTGGCCCGCAACTATCGCGGGTCATGCTATAGCAGTGCTGAATTTAGAATCAACAGTACTATAGCACTTTTGACTTCTATCCGGCAGCCACTGTATCACTTTTGACAAAGGTGGGTGTCATTCACTATAGCGACGTAGACTTATTTTTCAGAATAGTGAACGTATACTCCATTTTATAGCCCATTTTCGGGCTTGGGTTACTAGTGAAAAAACCTCTATTATTTTTGCTCCTGAATTTTTGATGTTCTGCCTCTCCGTGGATGTAGGGTTATTCCCGAACCACATAAATTTGTGTGTCCGGTGTCTATTTTCTTTCTGCACTCCTGTTTCATTTCTCGTTTCATTCATTGCGCTTCTCAATGATTCCGAAAGAGAAATATGGACTGGGAAATGAAATTCATAATGATATATTTGAAACTCCCATCCTCCCATTTCAATGAAAGGTTCCTTCATCATCACTCTTGTGGTGACATGCTGATTGCCTCAAAAAATTTGGCATGTGAGACAAGGATGATCACAATCCTAGTGTAGTCTAACACAATAGTCATGAAGTAAACCTACAGGAAAAAAATTGATGAAACTGAGATGAATTCATTCTCCTTCAACATATAGAGGATGAGTATCATTGGGAAACAAGTTCAAGGATTGGGGAACCAGTTAAAAATTATGTGTCCTTAAAAATGATATAATAACTAACATAGGGGGGAGGGGGTTTGCAATGTGTTTTGTTTTAGTTTTTTTATTTGATTTCAAATTGCATGGCCCACTGTTTTAGCATCCCAAGGGGGTGTCTGTCCAGGGGGTTGCATTGTGTTCTATTTTAGTTTTTGTATTTGATTTCAAATTGCATGGCGTACTATATTAGCATTCCAGGGGGGAGTCCAGGGGGTTGCAGAGGGAGGGGTGTCTAGGATGGGGGCTTTGTAATGTGTTCTGTTTTAGTTTTTATCTTTGATTTCAAATTTCATGGACAATTGTATTAGCATTCTAGGGGTTTTGGTCCAGGGGAGGGGGTGTCAAAGAGGGAGGGGAGGGGGAGTGTCCAGGGGGGTCCAAATGCGGTGTCTGTCCAGGGGAGGGGTTGTCCATGAAAAAGGGGGAGTCACCAGGGGGGTGTTTGTCTGGGGTGACAGGGGGAGGGAGGGGTATCTAAGAGGGGGGAGTGTCCTGGAGGGGGGGGCATTACAATGTATATTGTTTTATTTTTTTTCATTGATTTCAAATTTCATGGACAACTGTATTAGCATTCAAGGGGGTGTCTATCCAGGGGAGCGGGTGTCCAGGAGGGAGGGGAGTATCCGAGGGGGTCCAGTGGGGGTTTCTGTCCAGGGGGTGGGGGATGTCCAGGAGGGAGTGGGAGTCTCCAGGGGGGTGTCTGTCTCGTGGAGGGGGGTGTCCAGGGGGGTGTCTATCATGGGAGGGGGTCTAGGGGGTGTCTGTCCAGGGGAGGGGTGTCTGTCCAGGGAAGGGGGGTGTCTATCCAGGGGGTGTCCAATAGTATCTATCCAGTGAGGGGGGTGTCCATGGGTATCAATCCAGGGAGGGGGGTTTTCTGTCTAGGGGAGGGGGTGTATGTGCAGGGGGGTCTGTCCAGGGGAGGGGGTGTCCATGGTTTTATGTCATGGGGGGTGTCTGTCCAGGGTGGGGGTGTCTAGGGTAATCTATCCAGGGTTTTCTGTCCAGGGGAGGGGGGTGTCCAGTGTGGGGGGTGTCTGTCTAGGGAGTGTCTATCTGGGGGGTCTGTCCAAGTGAGGGGGGTGTCCAGGGTTTTCTATCTTTCCAGGGGGTGTCTGCCCTAAGTGGGGGGGTGTCTCTCCAGGGGAGGGGGTGGGGGTGTGTCCATGGAGTGTCAATCAGGGGGGTGGTAGGGGGTGGGGAACTAGGGGAAATATGTAGGGGACTAGCAGGGGCAGAGCTGGATTGAAAATAGGGGGAGACATGTTGGGTGGGGGTGGCAGGGGGACTAGAAAGTGGGTGGAAGGTAGATGGATAGCAAGGGGCATGGGGTGGAAGGTAGGACTGCAGGCCTGCTGTGTTTTTTATTGAACTTTAACTTATAGCCACAGTTTCTAACAATGGATATAAGGCATGTTTTTTATTTACCTTATGCCATGGTTTCAGACTATGGCTATAAGGCTTTATCCACGGTTTTAAACTATGGCTATAGGGCTTTAGCCACGGTTTGAACTGTGGCTATAAGGCTTTAGCCACGGTTTTAAACCGTGGCTATAGGAATTGTCCTATAGACATGCTAGTACCTTCCACAGTTCATTTATCCATGGCTATAACCTATAGCCACAGTTTTTGGTCTTATAGCCACGGTTTCAAACTACGGCTATAGCTTAAATTTCCAGTAGTATATTTAAGTAAATAAGAATTTTTCAGTGTATGTAAATCCATAATTGAAAAAATAATCTATAAGAGAATAATAATATAAAAGATAGAAAAATACTATATATATATAACAAAATACTATAAATATAAAACCATGATATTTAATTGAAAAATGTTGGTTGTGTTGGAAAATCATTGTATAAAGAATGATCTCTCTAGTATAGTTATGAGAAAACAATTTTCATTAAGTCTAAATTTATAGAGAACATTGTATTGCATAATTAATGATATATTTATAATAAATGGTGTCATTTTAGTATTAGTAATTAATGATATTTTTTAAAAGGTGTGTTATTTGAAAGGTATCCATCTTGGATTCATAAACTAGAAACATGTAGGTGATCAATGTAAATGATATAAATCTAGTGTATCTATACAAATTCAACATAATGGATTTATACAAAATGATTGTATTTGTGAGTTTACATATTTCATTTATGCATCAAAATAAATGATTCCATGAAATGATAATGATTACTGATAGATTATGTGGAGGAATACCCCAATGTTAACAATTAACATTTGACTACCTATATTTGTCATAATATATGTTTAAACCATATCATTACATTAGGATATGGCCATATTGTGCAATGTGATCGACTATGTAAGTTGTAATATGATACCAATATATCATACCTTCTGACATCCCTTATTTTAAGGCATATGTTATTCTTTATATTCAGGAATATCAAACCCTAAGACATACATATATATTCATTACGAAATTTCCAAAAAAACATCATTTGAGTTATTTTGGCTTTAAGGTATACCCTCATCAAGAAAATATTTAGTACATGTGTTTTAGATGTTGTATGCACTTGAGTATCTATGTTGTGTTCATAGAATAACCATTACTATTATGGTTTACTTCACTATGTGTGTGGAAATAATGAAGTACATTAGATATGATATGTTTTCCTAAAACCAATCATGGTTATTTTTCTCATTGTAACACGGTTTTATTTTCCTTCATTGTAATCATATTTTTAATGATGTTATTTTGGTATTTTTTTGTGATATTTTTTGTTCTTATGATATTATGAGAGATCATTTAACAAGTTCTGTCCAATAGGTAATGTTGTTCTTTAACATAATCTCCTAGCACATACACCATCGCACATACACAAAATACTTAAACAATGTGATCTATCATGTGCTAAACATGAATCCTACCTTGCATTGTATAGACTATCATGATTGACGCCACTAAACCCCAAATTCCATCTAGTCTTGTACTAATTTATGCATATATATAAAATGATGTAATATTTATATTCTAACTGAAGTTTAACAATAAAAAAAGGGATACAAATAAAATATTTCTATATGAAAATGGAATAATACTAAACTAAAATATAAATAAAATAGAATAAAATATTTATTTTTGGTTCCTAGAGAATATAATAGTTCAAACTACATTTATTTTAATTATACTCAAACCTTGTATCCTTAAGAAAAAAAGAAGTTAATGATATTATTTCAATGACACATATCAATAATCATAACATATGTAACAATATATTATATTATAATTCATATAATTTAATATAATATAACAAGAACATAGATTCACATAGGAAAAAAATAACACATAAAATGAGTTGTTTGAAATTCCAAAAAAAAATAAGAAATCAAAATCTCCCAAACAACCTCCCCCTTTTGTATTATTTAAAAACCTGTCTGAGGATGATAAAATCCCCCCTTGAAATAATAAAAATATGAATCCAATAAGTATAACTCATTTTAAATTAATGTAATAGAAAATTAGGTAGATAGATCACGTGAATAACAAAAATAAATTTCTTCCCTATATAAAATAATTAATAATATTTAAAAAAATGATAAACTATGGCCTACATGATTAAACAAAATAAGTTACAGATAAAACTAAGAGTGTAAATTATATCAATTAAGGGGATATAAATTGTTAGAAGATAAAAAAAGGTAAGATAATAATGTATAATCCCCCTTAATCCAAGCATTTATCCCATTTGAAAAGATATGTCAGTGTAAGATCAATATTTTTTAAACTCCCACTAAATAAAAAATTTAGTACAGCAAATTGCAAAATAAGATAAATATATTTTATAAATTAAAACAAGGTGTTTAATGAATTAAATAGGAATATATTAGCATATGTCATGTAAAAAATGATAAATGGAAGAAACTGAATTCACCAAATTGAAGATAAAGGTAGGATGAAACGGTAGAAACTAATTTTATATGGAATAAATAGATTTATAACCACGATGGATTTAGTGTTGGAAGATAGTGGTCACCGGCTAGGAGAGAGCACCACATGATAGGGAAAAATCTATCGGATCTTGAATGGAATGGGGAGGGGGCTCAACTGTATTTAAAGGATATCTTTCCCAACAATTTTTAAAAACCGTTGGGCTATAACTCTATAACAATAGTTATGAAAAAACATTGGTATATGCATACTTTTCCCAATAGTTTTAAAAAAACATCGGTAAAACATTACCCTTTAAAATCTATCCCAAAAGTTTTTCAAAACCGTTGGGAAAACATAACATAATTTACACATTCCCAATAGTTTTGTGTAAACCATTGGGATATGGTACGTAATCCCAATAGTTTTCTAAATCCATTAGGATAGGGGTGTTGGTATATAGGGGAATTCCAGTAGTGAAAGAATAAATATAAACGAGAGATTCGACAATCATACCATTAGATGTGTTCACTGGTGACTAAATATCTTATATTTGATCTAGTAATTTGATCTAGTAATATGATATCCTTTGAAAACTACTTAGACATAATAGAGTGGGTATATCCATAATAAAATGATGTATTGTTTATTCTAGAGTGTATGGTAAGTGTACCTATTACCATGTCACTCCCATAACCCACTTCTTCAGTCGTGATCACATGTGATTTATCTTACTATTTTATCTTTAAGTGCTGTTGATCTAATCATAAAAACCCATCATATTTTTTCACTAGTTGTCATAATTCACATATTCCTTGCACATAAATCATTGGAGTGTGGTTGGTGAATTATTTGGTGTCTTCTTTTCCTCTATTTTATCCCCTTTCAATATCAATGGGATTCATGATCCACCATTCCATATTTAATGCACCTCTCATTTCCATTCACAAAATTCCCTTGATTATTCCATCCCATATTTATACCATGTATATGGTGGGAATTTTGTCCCAACATGGGATTTATTCAATGATTAATGAGGTAATATCTTCTTTTTATTATCAAACCCATGGGAATGATTGGATTCATGAATTTTCATTTCTACCTTAAGCGCACATAAATGATCTATTTATAGATACTAATGTCACTTATAGCTAATGCATTTTGGATATGTGGTTTTAAGACACTAATTAATTGATTAAACTTTTTTTCTAAATAGATGATAATTCCAAAGGTGTACCTCAAAAGTCTTGTAAAATTTTCCTCATAAGTACCAATGGATTCATCATTCTTCTGATTTAGCTCCAGGATTCCCTTCCCCATTTTTTATAATGATTTTAATGAAATTAATTATTTAAAAATATGTTCTTAATGTCAACCCAATCCGTTGAGAATATTTCCTCTTTTTTCTTCATATTCCATATTATCCACTATTGATCTGCTTTGCCTTCTAAATGATAGATATATAAAATTGATTTTCTAGGCTCTAAGCACTAGAGAATAGAAAATTTGTTTTCAGTGACACTAATATATTTATAAGAGAATATTGAATCATTATAACCACTAAAATATGGAGGGTTTTTCTCTTGAAAGACTCAATATAACATTGTCCCTCATTTTCTCATTTGGAATTTCAGCATGATTCAAAGTTTATAAAAGTTTGTGGTAAAAGCAATGATATTTTTTATTCCATCTCCCATAACATATTATTTCTAAGGAGGGAAATCATTAAATTTTCCATAACATTCATCATTAAAAATATTCCTTTGGGTTTCATCCATTCACTATGCTATAAAAAAAGTATAAGAATCATGATTTAATAATTAGGGTGAGTAATAATATAATCACTAAATATTATTTATATAAGGTATAAATTATGAAAACAACTTCTTAATCATTGGGACCTTATGGTTAATAAAGGATACCCATGGTAATTACTATAACATTAGAATGTTATCCAATACTTATACTTATCCTTAGGGTTTTCACAAATAAAATCTTATTATAATCATTAAATATTAACTAAACCATTTCTCTGATAGTAACTATAGTGACCTTGGATTTTCATATATAAATGTTACAACATTTTAGATTAATATTTAATATATTTACAATATACACTCTTAAATACCTTAATTTTTTTTATTTTCATAAGAGACTACATACACAATATTCTTAATTCATTAATTATCTCCCAAAAATCACCCACAAGCAACTCCCCATTTAGTGCTCCTCATAGCCATGCCCTACTTAAAACATTTCATCATAACCTGTAGAAGGAAAACATAATAAAGGATTATATCAGATGCTCAATCAGGGTAAAAAACGAATATATTAAATTATTATCATATGAAAGCATAATATAATAATAATTGTATCTTATAATGAAAATAACATTTAAATTTCACACCCAATCAATCAAATATCTTAGTCATGATTTATAGAATAAAGCTTCATTATTTCAAAAGAAATGAATTATATTATTCATAAATCATCGTAACCAATCAAGAACCATAAATTCATGTCATAAAATTGTGTCACCATAATAGGTATAGAAACAATTACATATTTTAATGTTTACTTGTGATATCATATAATCAAAATGGACCAGGACTCAACACCTATTTACCTTAATGGATCTATCACATTGACTTGTTTACCATAATTGATCGTGTGAATCTTATTGTTTCACATAATGTATCAAGCACACTAACTTGTTTCTCAAAATGTATCAAACACATCGACTTTCCTCCCATAATGGATCAACCGCAATGACTTGTTTCCCATATTTATCTCATAGGATATAAAACACTACCAAATTAAATAGAGGGATATATAATTCAGGTCCCACCAATAAAAAAAATGAAAACCACAAATATGTGTGCCACATGGATATAATAACATTCATAAAATCATCATAACATAACATGTTAAAATAAAATTATTTTCATAATCATTTCATCAATTCAATAAAGAATAAACCCTGAAAATAAATTGGTTCCATATAGATATCATATTTGTAATTGTAAACCACCCAAATAAAAAATAAGGATTGTATAATTAGATCATATCCCAATTAATTCATAAGTAACATCAAAGGATTCTATCATTGAAAAATAAATCCATTAAAGGGTCACTAGAATGTTTCTTAAGGTAAAATGTCATATTCACTTTCAAATAAGCTTTTTAAAACATAAAAATTTCCTAAATATTTTGGAAAAAATTATATTTGAAAATAAATATGGAATTATGTAATGTAAAATTCAAATAATTATTTGGTCATGACAGTTTAATATTATGTTCTTGTGGTATATGTAAAAGTAAAATATTCCTCTCAAGATTTTATAAAAGAAGTCAACAAAGTATCACATAGGGAAAACATCAACAAGATTCCTTTTAAGAAAATTTATAAAATGTAAAATTTTCATAAATATTTATTTAAAAAATCATTGGAGAATATTAAATAACCTTCTATAAAACATTCTATAAAACATTGATATAGAAGAAAAAAAATTTGTCCAATGAGGGGAATAAAGATGACTTTCATTAAATATATTTTCAGTATCTTGAGTACTTAAGGTGAGGAAAATGAAAGTAAATGTATTTTTAATAAATAAAGATAGAATAATAAAAATAATGAGTCTTTTAATTGGTAAATAATAATATTTAATCATTGGAAACTTTATTATAAACAACCCTGATAGAATGGGATCATGACATAAAACCCTAACCGTTTTGGAAGCATTTGAATCCTAATCCCCATGAAATAAATAACCTTATATGGATATGTAAATCCAAAAAATAATCATTATAATAATCATAAAATATTTTTTTATTCATTATATACAACTCATAAAATATGAAAGTGATTAATATGGAATGTGTCTCAATGAAATTAATGTTAGAGGAAAATCTCTTGCCTCATGATCTACTTATTTGGAAATTTTTTTAACCTCCTATATAATAAATTTAAATTTACTATCTTTATATAAAAAATGTAAGAAATTTTTTATGAGTCATATATATTCGTTATACATATTTTAAATTCATCCATAAAGGAAAATAGAGATGAATGAATTACACTATTCCTTGTGACAGGAGGTCATACGTACACATGAATGTTGTTTTGATCTTTCAATTGAAGGATGAAAAGAATGGTAGATAAAAATTAATCTTTAAAAAATAATTATTATATAATATAAATAATATATATTTATGAAATAAATCCTTATTACCATCCATGTAAATTGATGATGGAAAATGAATCACATCACCTCATGGAGGTGGTATTCCACATTTATGCATGAGCGACATTGTCGTTTCCAAAAAGATTGGTATGCAAGAATTTATAAAGGATATTATCATTTGAGAATCATAATTATTCCATAAATATCATATAACAACATTAAACCAATCATAATACTCATCTATATAATATGGTAATGAAAAATCAATTGTATCACTACGTGGTGACGGTAAGTCATACATATGCATGAGTGATACTTTCACTTCTGATTTTATAAAAAATAGGGTAAAATAATGGTTTTTTCATAATCATGATAACATTTTACTATATTTTGGATACCAAGTTTTTTATTTAATGAATAATTTATATATTTATATGAGTTAAGGGAATAATTTAAAGGGAGGTGATCGGTTAAAGCGATTACCTCTTCTTTGAAAAAACTCCTTTAAATCACCTATTAAGGACCCTAGGGTTAGTCTTTTGGGAGGGAAATAACCTATAGAATCTGGATAAGTAATTATTAAAGGTATTTTTTCATTTTATGGTATATATATAGGGATCGATGTGGTGTCATGAAGACAAAGGAGAGGTAACCTTTTATAATTAAGGGGAGGGGATCTCATGGAATTTCCCTAAAGATTAAAATATAATAAAGTAATTTTCTAGCCAAAAAACATCTAAAGTGCTAGTTATTATAATATAAGATATTATGGTGTTTAAATCCCATCAAAAAATGAATTTTTGAAATTTTTAACTGGTTTTTTGAACCTTATATTTTTATTTAACCCCTTAGCAGTTTATTTTAATATTAATCTTAGTAATGTCATGTTCACTCTTAAAGGGTAATAATTTTACATATAATGTAATAATTAAAAAATAAATGGCCAAGGGATTGAATTTTAGACAATATATTATCCAACTTATCCTATTTTAGTATTTTTATGACTTCAAAATAATTTAGTAAGATATTAATTTGATAAAATATCATTAATCTCAATTTTGACACTTTTTATTTAATTTGACTTTTAAGACACAAATAAAAAGTTTAAATTTCAATATAATCCTTTTACACATACCTAATATGTTATATACGTCTAAAAAATTACTAGGACACTTAAAATCCCTAAAATTATATTAATTTTAATAATTTTAAAATCATTTATGTTATTTCTCTATTAATTAATGAAATGAAGCATTGATTTGCATAAGATTTTAAGGTAATTATATAATTATAAATAAATTATAAATAAATTTTCATAAATAAAATAATTTCATTATTCTCGAAATATACATTTATAATCATTCATAACTTAATTTTTCCCTATGTGGTCACATAATAGATATTTAAAACTAAGAGTGATGTTTTCTAACTTTATTTGCTTCAAGTATTATATAGGACATTTTCATTGACCAGTGTCCATTAAAAAAATAAATTTTGATCCTAATTTTATTATAGAATAACTAATATTATCCAATAGTAATTAGGATGTAAAATTATGTCCTGATCACTTAGTATTAACCTTTATTAACCCAATTTAACCTTTACGGATGAGATAAATTTTACCATCAATACTATTCATTTTTACTAAAAATTTAAGGATCATATCTACTAAATTTAAACCTCCTAATTATAAATATGTAATCCATTTATCAAATTAAATATATAAAATTAGAATATAGTAATTTTAAAAAATGTTTACAAAACTCAACAAAAACCCTCTTTTATATAAAAACATTATTTAAGCCTAAAATTGAATTATTCTTAACTCGTGCATTGAAAAAATATTAAATGAAGGATTAAAAAATTTATTAAATATATCATATAAAAATTTAATTTATATCAATCAAAAATAGTTATAAATTTAATTAGTAGGAAGGTTCAGGTAGATCCCTTTTATTGAAAAACAAAGAAAGTAAAAAAAATAGATGGATGGGGTCATAAAAGAATCCTACCCTCATGGCAAGAGATACCAAAGTATATAAAATATCATAATCAAACTCATAGAAAACATCATAATCACCATTCCATTCAGAATCAGATTCTAAAGGACCATGAGACCTTGTAACCATGGATGGTTTAAGATAGGAATAATTATTCCCACATATTGATTTTCTAGAAGGAATAGGTTGAAAACCATCATCATCCCCAACAATGTTGTTCCCTTTGGACAATACCTAACTATAGGATTATTATTTTTGGAACCATCCTCGATATCATCTCACCTTCCATTGATTCCCTGGGTATCCCTTAATTTATAAATTTCTTCTCATATCCATGAAAGATTCCCATCAGAATTCAGATTTTTCTTCCCCTCTTAAAATGTAACACCTGGTATAAGGCTATCCTTATCTGTTTGAGCCCTCACTCTGTCCCATAAACCATGAATCTCTGGTGGAAATCACTTAGTCGAATGTGATGAATCAGCTCTAGCCTATATATCTCCTTTGTAAAAAGTGGTTTATCTGTCACCAAGCGGGTCCACATTGTTTTGTTGCATCCTCTCTATCTTCTTATAAGAGGCTTCATTATGCCCTTTTGAAGTAAAAAAACTAGCAAACCAAATTTTTGTGACATTTATCCTTGGAATGACTAATAATCTAACACTCTGAAAAAATTCCCGAAGTTGTTCATATTCCACTATCAAAGTAATTCAATTATCTAGTGCTGACAAAACAACATTATGAATCAAGAAAGAGCTTATGTAAACTTCCACCAGTATTGTATAATAATGTCCAAATTTTTTAATCTCAGTATTCCTATCCATTTTTATAGGAATTCCCACAATAGATGCAAAATCAAATATGATTTTAGGATTCTATAAAATCTAATTAAGAACAATTATTTTGATCTACACATGAGATATAGTATTTTTAATGGAAAAGGGATTAAAAGGGATACCCCACTCTTGAAAACATATCATACCTAGCTTCATGGTGATTGAGCCAAAACGCCATGCTCTTCGATTTAGAGCTTCTCATGAAAAAAAGATGTGAAAAAATCCCCGACCAAGAGGAATGCATCTCCAACCAGAAAATCCCCATATAGAATTCAACTTCCAAACTAATTCATCAAATTCCTAGTAAATTCCTCCAATAGTAAGAACAATCCTAGAAATTATAGAGTGTCAACATATTTTAAATCTATTAAGAATTGCTTCTCGGTTAGGAGTAACATGAGCAGTATCCCCTTTTTTGACAGTTCTCTCCATAACATCATCCATTACATGTGAAAAATACCTTCTCTTCAGAGTGTCAAATTAAGATTTACTAATCCTCATATTTTCCAAATTCTTCACCCCCTAAAGGAAATCAAATGGTCAGGTCACCTCAGCTTCTACTTTACTGCAGAAACAATGCTCAGATCCAAATTCCATGTCGCCACAGTGCATGTGCCATTAATTACCGCTACAGCTACCACCCCACTTGCACCAACCACTCCAGGAACCACCTCTATATTTTCACCTCTCTAATCGTCCCCCACAACTATAAACTTACTTCTCACATTGACTGCATCAGACACCATACCTAAAGAACTCCTCACGCAGACTGCATCGTTCGCCATCACGACGCACTGCACAAATGTAAATCTGCTCATATCAACCAAATTTTTTGACTCATCTACTCTTGCACCGACAACATCGCTCACCATAGTCATGGTTATGGTGGTTTCCATCGTAGATCTAAACTGATAGCTATTGAATCGACCAGATGGGAAGATAATATCTAAAACGGGCATATCAGATGTCATTCAAAACCCTAATCTACTGCAACACTAGGAGATAGAAATCCCCACCACACTCCTTTAGTAATTTAATTTATTAAGACTAAAATACATTTCATTTATAAAATATATTTTTCTATAAAAAATACTTTAGTTTCCAATGATTATTATTTCTATTTATAATTAATTAATATTAAAATAATTCATTTTATACATGTATAAAAACTGTTTTTTAACATTTATTTAGTCTTATTTAAAACATTCAATCCAATGGATAGGTGATAACTATAAATTTAAATAATAATATTTTAATTTTATATCGTAGTTAGTTCAAACTCGGTGTAGTGTGCAACGTAAGACATCGAAGAAATTATATTATGTAAATATAAATATATTTTAAAACCATGGGGTGTTGTAGTTTCTAGAATGGGAATAAAATCAATAGATTTAGTAAAACAATCAATAACAAGATAAATCACATTGTTACTTAGAGATGTCTTTGGTAATCAGAGTATAAAATCTATATAAATATTCCCCTATTTCCATTCAAGAACTAGAAAAGGTTGAAGTATCCCCTTATGTAGTTTTTTCATGGATGAAACCTATTTGAAGTTAAAAAATATATAGTAAAATCATAAATATATTTCTCCATTCCAATCCACCATTAATATTCTTGAAGTGCTCTATACATGTTAGTGTTACAATAATGTTCATTCAAAAATTCTTTCTTCAACTAGTAATCACTTCGTCTTTAACAACCTATTTACAAATATTATACTACTTTTTTATCAATATTAAATTTAGGAAACTTTACCTTCATGTCAAATTTAACCACTTCTTAAAAATCACAATCTTCTTTCTGAGAAATATTAATTATATATTAAAAA
Source organism: Viscum album (assembly GCA_963277665.1). Taxonomy (NCBI): domain Eukaryota; kingdom Viridiplantae; phylum Streptophyta; class Magnoliopsida; order Santalales; family Viscaceae; genus Viscum; species Viscum album. The sequence goes on from OY728141.1 coordinate 1,531,078,877, forward strand.
TATAACCGCACTAACACTAGAACCACAAGAGAGGTTGTTCCTATATGTAAAATTTCAAGTCCAACATTCATCGAATCATTAGCAAAATGATCATGTTTTAAACATAACAAGGTTAATGATAGATTATATTTTTAACTCATGGAATAATCTACCTTTCTTTCTTTACCTAGTTGATAATGAATAAATTGATCAAAATCCTTTATAAGTTACAATAATATTTTTTACCTCGTGTTTAAAACATTTTCAGTGGATATATACATAAAATTTTACTATTTAGTATATATTTCAAATTTTATGGCATATAAAATAATCCTTCAAGTTTTTAAATAAAAAAACACCAATAAAACACATGATCTTGTCTACGGTAATTCTAGTCATGGATTTTTAATTTATGTGAATCATAGGAAATTACACGATCATTTTTCATTAAGACACAACCAGGTACCTTTAAAGATAAATCATTGTAAATAATAAATTCTCTATTTTTTCAATTCAAACACTAAAGAATTCGCCAATATTATTTTCATTCCTATAAACATTCATCACATTCAATTACCTAGATTATTTTAACTCATGTTTTAGATTACATAGTTAGTGGGATAGATAAATGATTAAAAAGAAGACAAACTATTAGCAATAACCCACTAGTATAAGAAAAATTATAATCTTAGTGACATTTTTATGAATTTTCACCTATTATTCCACTTTATTTTTTGTAGGATCAGTAGTTATGTAATCATTAGAAACAATATTCCAAAAGAATAAAATCTTTTGTAACAAAAATTCACATTTTCAGAATTTTTCATACAAAATATTTTCTTTTAAAGTATATGAACAATCCTTGGATGTTTCTCATGTTCCTTGTAGATTTTTGAGTAAAACAAAATTTCATCAATTAAAACAATGATAAATTTATCTAAAAATTCATGGAAGACCCATAAGATCCATAAATACAATATGTGAATTCATCCACCCAAAATGCATAACCATAAAATCATAATGACCATACCTAGTAAAAAAACCATCCTTTTATTGTATTCCTCCTCCACCATCATCTAGTGATACTCATACATGATATAAATATTTGAAAATTAATAAGAAAACTATAAATGGTCAAACAAGTAATTGATATGTGGAAATGGATACTTGTTATTAGAAGTGATGTTATTGAGTTCTCTATAATAAGTGCAATGTCTCATAGAACCATCCTAATTTTTAACAAAAAAAATGGCTCAACCCAATGTGAAGTTTTAGGCTGGATAAATCCATTATCAAGAAACTCTTCTAACTACTTTTTCAATTCCAAAATTTATACTGGATTTATTCAATAAGAGGGTTTTGAAATTATATTATAATAATTCACTAATTCAATAGTAAATTAAACCACCATGTTAGGATTTACACAAGGAATATAATTATGAAATACATTCATATAATCATTGAACTCTTGAACATCACTGATTTGAAAAGTTACATTCTTTTCAATAATAAGTGTAAGACAACTTTCAATTAAATATTTTATCAGTTTCTAATTTTATTAACATGTTATGTATGGTATGAATTCATATTTATATAAAAACTAAAAATCATTATGAAAAATAAATTATGTATCTCTCCAATATATATTATCATTATAAGCTAAAATTCAATCCACAGCCAGTATAACATCAAAATCTACAATGGGTAATAATACATGGTTAACCGGAAAAAATATTCTATTGATGATAATAAAAATATTTCTTTAAATTTTTGTTACATTTATAATACCACAATGTGTTTTTGAGAAAATATATAATTTTATTTATTGAGATGATATTTTTATTTTACCTAAAAATTCCCTATATATAAAAGAATGTGTGGATTGAGAATCAAATTATAAATTAGTATAATCTGAATAAACTAGCAATTTACATATCACCACATTATTTTTGGTTCTCCCATCTATAGTAGTAGTAGAAAAAGAATTTTTTATACCTTCTTATTCCTACTATTTATGATTCCTATATTGAGTAACTAACTTTTCACGTGTGTTAGAATAATTATCCAAATTATTATAATTAATACAACTTATTTTTTTCTAATAATCTTCTTTTTAATTAATTTTATAATCATAACTCTTTTCTGTGTAGTCATGATTCAAATATATGAGAATACATCATTATTAAAACATTCCTAGCCCTATTTAACATTCATTAAAATTATTTTTTTCCACATTTTAAAACATTTGGGGCTGCTTAAATCCATATTTTTTAGTTAAATTATTCTCCATTTCATTCCACCTTGACCACTTCTTACTATTGATGTCATCACTTGCATTTTCTTCATAAAAATCCTTATAAAATTTCTCATAATAAAAAACAACCTCTCCATGACATTTAAATTTAAAAGAGTCTAATTATCTATATAAACTCATTTTTGTCTTATGTGTAATCTATCAATTTCACATTCATTGTCTATAATGAAATTTATTGCCAACCTATAAAATCAAGTATAATTTTCTTCATAAGTTACCAATGAGTCTTATTCATTTTTCTTGAATTCTACAAATTGAATTTCTATAATATGTCAAATAAATTTATAAAAATACTTATCAAGAAATATATCTTTATATGTCATCTAATCCCTTGAATCAATATCATCATTTTCATTGTTATTCTTTTTCAATGACCTCCATTGAATAGATTCACCTTTAAATCAATAAATGGAAAGAGTTAACTTTTTTTAGTTTCATTCATTCAAAAACATTAAATATCTTCTCTAAATAATTGATCCATCATTTTTATTTCACTAGGATTAAATATCCAACAAAATTTAGAGGGTTTTTTAAGAACTTCTCCAATATAGACAATTTTCTATATATAATATTATGTTTCTCTCTATAATGGGTACAACCATTAATATCATATTTCAAGTGGGTTAACATTTCCCTAACCAATTAGGTTCTCATAATACCATGGTATTGATTTTAATGGTTTATATCTTCTTCATACCTTCTTACTGTAGATATAGTGTTTCCTTTAGGGAGGATCATTAAGATAATAATTGGATTAGATAAGGCCACATTTAAATATTCAAAATATATCCTAGAGTATAACTATAAATTATAGTATAATTAATGTGTATTTTAACATTATCATAACCTCTAAAGGTATCTAAAACATTACTCTAATACCATATATAATGACACGTGATTTTAAAAACCCATAATTATAAGTTTAACAGTATGTATTTCACTTTGTTACATTCTTATGATAATTTTGTTTTGGATTTGTAAATTATTATGAAAAACATCACTTAACAATGTGGACACTTACATATAGTGTTCATTTTTTCTATAAAAACAATGCATTAATATTTTTTTAAGATTAGTCTCTATAGTAGAAATTTTTTCCTTTGAAAAAAATTTATTCATCCTTAAATCCTATGAAAAACATTTTAAAATGTTTTATGAGAAAACCAATCATAGTAAGGGATATAAAAATAAATTAATCCATGTATTCTTCTGAAAACACATTAAAATCAATGAATATGTTTACCATTTTCCCAATAAATATTTTAGAAATGAAATAAGACATTTACACATGTGAAAATAATATACTCTCTAAAAATGATTCAATTAAAAAATCATAGAAAACCCTTTAATGTTATTTTAAAGAATGTTTGAACTCATGATAACATTCCTTCAAAAAAAACGTTTTACCTATAATATTTCTGTTCATCATGAAATCAAAAGATTCCCCTAAAAACCATATTTTCAAGTATAATATAATTATCTTGGAGAATCATATTCATAAATTGTGTTCACTTTTGTTTAACCCGTGTTATAATAACTAAATCCTAGTTTATTATATAAGAGTAACCAACATTATTATCTCCTTCATTGTCACATTCAAAGAATAAAACATTACTCAATGTATTGGAGAGTTATATCAGGATAACCCATCATATTAAGAAATATAGGGCTCAATATTCATCATATATAATTGTTAATCACCTTATCATGAACAAAAAATTGTAATACGTCACTTTTTCATAAAAAACCCCTTGAAAAAAATCATTTAACTCCATAATAAAAACACTTCCCAATTTTATATAATCCTAAGAGAAATATCCTTTTTATTTGAAAAATCGTAAAAATAAAAAATTAACAGAATATATAGAATATTATATACTATAAAAACCCATGTTATCTTTTATAGGAATATTTATAATAATAATGGTTATAATCATGGTAGAATGTGGTCAAGCTTTTATGAAAAAACATTAATTTTCACTTCGTAAAAAAGTAACAAATGAATCGTGCAGTAAAATTATAAAATATTCCTCTTAAAATAATTAGAAATAAAATAAAAATTTTATATATTTATATGAAAAAAATATTTAATATATAAATGAAAACATTATTATAATATTTTTAAGAACAAATATATGTCGGAGAAGGAGTTCAAAATATATAAAACAACATTTTATAATAAAATATCCTACCTTAAGTGTCATCTAGAATCTTACATTCTCTAAATACTAAATAATAAAAATATATTAGTTTTATACTTTCTTAATTACCTATTTCTTGTTCATTTCATTATACATTTTTTTATTTCATTTTTTTACTTGAATTATTTTGTTATTAAAATTTTTATGTTCACATTGGTGGTTTTAGGGTCATTCAATTTATAACCTCAAAACAACATTGGTGGATTGACCATTTTAAAAGGGTTTATGATTATATTATCTCAAACATAATAGAAATGTTATAATTTATATATTTATATATTTAATAAATTTTTAAAACCAATAACCGAAGGTAATAATAAAAAATGAATCACATCTTTTCATTAAGACGGTAGTCCATACATACACATGAATGACACTTCCACGTCACTATTGGGTGGAAAATAAATAAAGTAGATAATAATTTCCAGTTAAAAAATCTTTAATATTTTATGAATTTCATTTTTATTCATCGGTTCCATCCTTATGACCTACCACGTGAGTTTTTAAAGAAAAATTAATCACATCGCTTTGTGTAGGTGTTTTTTCACAAGTATGCATGAGCGATGTTATCAATTTCCAACTAACAAAAATGTTAAGAAGGTATGTAATATATTATTTTATAATAATCATAATTGTTTCAAAAATATTATGTATATTCATTTTATCAGCATTTTTAACCAGCCATAAAATTTATGATTAAAAACAAAACACATCGCTCCATGGTGGTGGTGGTCCGCATGTATGTGTGAGCAATGTTTTACTTTCTCATATGATGGGAATTAAGATGAAAAATGGTTGTAACATAATCAAAATAAAATTTAAATATATATATGTATAATACTTATTTTATTATTTAAAATTGGTTAAATAATATTTAAAGGATCTGGAAGAAGAAATTAACTTGAAACACTTTGTTAACAATTAAACCACATCCTTAGAAAACCTCCATTACCTTAAACCTTAATTCTTAATAAGTTGGTAATTTGGGTAGACTTTGAAATCTAGGATTTGGTTAGGAGTTTTTTATGGTATTGGTGAGATATTTATTGTGATAAAGGTCTCAGTGTGTGTGAATAAGTTATGAGATGATGTATCCTTTTATGAGTGAGGGGAGTGGCATGCTTTTTAGATAAGTCACAATGAATTATATTATTTAGGTATCAAGCTACGAAGGTTATCATTATAGGTATCTCACCAATAATAGGTAAATAAATTATTATAATCATACACCCTAGGCATATTGATAACAATATAATATTTCATGAGATATACTTATCAGGTCATCCCAGGTAATAAGTATCTACTTACTAACTAATTAGTCAATCAAATATATCATCACAACACATATTATTCCATGATGATTATTTATTATATATAAATCACAGTTTTAATTTTTCGGTATATTATCATTCCACCATTCATGTAAAGTATAGTAAATCACACATGAATTAATTATAAATTGGGATTTTCTTTATTATAATAACTTGACATATTATGAAAACACTGTTTCAATATATTATATATCATATACCAAGAGACACTACATGACCCTCATGATTATTATATGATAACATTATTGAAAATGGATTTTCTAAATTTCCAAATAAAATTTATTATCAAAAATATTTCCTTCACAACATCTAATGCAACTAATTATTGATATTTTATTGTCAAGTTCACTATGGTTTCTTTTTTATAACTATTAAAACTGATGATCAATTTTTTTGGACAAAAATAAACCACATTTATATTTTATATCATCTTAATAATATTCTGAAATTTAATTTATGTTGCCCTTTACATGGACTTCATCTTCTCGTCCAATGATCGAGAACATATCCTTATCCATACTTAAGTGCTTCAGAATGTTCCTAATATAAATATAGTGACTCTTGCTTAAATTTTATTAGTACCAAATGGTTATAATTAGAGCCTTGGTGACATTAGTTCAAGTACCCAAAATGGAATACCTGATAGATCCTATGGAGGATTACTAAGACATTCTAACCCTTTTTTCAAACTCCTTATAAGGATCCTGAATCTTCCTAAGATTCATTCCATGAATGATTGGTAAAGAGCCCTTCTTAGATTTCCCATTCTGAAATGATTTATCAATTTAGTGATTTAAGTGTCCTGAATGAGTCCAAGAAAACTATTAGATATATCTTCATGGACTTTATACCCAATATATAGGTAGATTCACCCATGTCTTTCATCAAGAATCACTTACGTAGCCAAATCATCAAAGAATGAAGTGTCAATATGTCATATTTGATATGTATTATTTCATCCATAAACATTATCAAAAAAATATATGATCCCACAAATCCATTTATATACACAAGATTCATCTATATTTCTAATGAAACCAAAGTCATTTATTTGATCATTAAACCACATGATCCAGCTTCAAGATGCTTACTCAAATCTATAAATTGATTTTACATCCTATATTCCTTAGTGATATCATTTGGAATTTCTCGAACTTCGGTTTAAATCATATACACATCCTCAACAAAATTATATTTAAAAAAATAGTTATTTATCTATTTTATATATTACATAATAAAAGTAAATTGTTATAGTAATAAATTTCTGAATGTATTTTCTCTTCACAACATGTGAAATGGTTTCATTATAGTCAATAAATTGAATTTTCTTGTATCATTTTTCAATTAGGAATTATATATAGATATATTCACTACCATCCATGTCATTTTTATTGAATAAATACCACATCTAATGGGTCTTACCCATTTATGATAATCCACCAAAATCTAAACTTGGATAGTACACATGGAGTCCATTTCAAATTCAATGGATTTTAACCATTTCATGGAATAAAAACGCTCTATAAACTCCCATTTAGTGGTAGGTTAATCTATTATAATCATTACCTCATCATGAGTAGCTATGAGAAATCCATATCTCATGATTTATTTATGAATCCAACTAGACCATTAAGGATATTTTATAATTTGACTTAGTCTCCTTTCACGACTCTTTTTGGAACCATCTCAATATTCATCTTAGGAACACTTCTTGTTTTTTGGTTTTGAATATCTCAAAGTTCAAAATTACTTACAATGACTCCATGATCAAAAAACTCTTTCTCAGTTAATATATAAAATCTATCCACAAACATTTTGTTCTCAAAATTATTATATAAATGATATCCCTTATTTTTTGTAGGATAAACAAAAAATAATCACAGTGCATGTTTCAAGTCAGGGATATCAGAAGAAAATAGAAAAAATGATTCACATATCTGAATATCATTACAAGAAAAAACAGGATGTTTCCCACACCATATCTCTTATGATTTATTTAATATTGATTTAGATAGAACAGATATTATCATAAAAATTGAAGTCTCCATATTATAACCCCAAAATAAAAGAGGAATTTCATGTTAAATAATCGTCGATCGAACTACTTCCCAAAGGGTATGATTCCTCTTATAAGACACACCAATTCAATATAGTGTTATAGTTGTAGTGAGTTAGGAAATAATTACATATTCCCAAAGATGGTCAATAAATTTATCGGTCAAGTAGACCTTAGATTAATATGATTAGTGTATCTTGATATTTTTTCCCAACTGATTTTGAACTTCATTATGAAACTCCTTTACATTTTTAAAATATTTATACTTGTGTATCATGATAAAAACATATCCATACTGAAGAAAGTCATCAGTAAAGGTATTAAATCACAAAAATCTAAAACCTTATTGAATAATCATTTGTCCACATAAATAACTATTTATGAGATCTAAGATTCTTCTATCCCTTTCACATTTTTCTAAAAGATGTGATTTTTTCATCTTACCTGATAAATAAGATTCAATATTTTCTAGAAGATTCATAATTGAATGGTTCTGATAATCTATCAATATGGATTCTTTGAATTAATTTATAATTTATATATCTAAGGGTATATTTTGGAATTTGGTTGGGATTAGAATCAACCATAAACTTGTTATTCAAAACATCATAAATAAAATTCTCTATATCTATAATGTATATAGAATTTATCATATTTTCAATGCCATTAAACATTTCATTGTTATCTATATAAATAACAATTATTTTAATAGTGACTTAAAATATCATCTAATCCAAACAAGATACATATATAAAATTCTTGTTATTAGTGGGAGCGTAATAAAAGTTCTCTAATTCTAGTATTAATTCACTTGGTAAAATCAAATGATAACTTATAACTTATAATATAGTAACTCTTTATTAATTAACAACATGAATATATACTAAACATTTTTTAAATTTACTTCCATCTCTAATTCTATGTTTTTTAACAAAAATGGGTGATGTGCACCCAGTATCTAATACCCAAGAGCCAGGATTAGTGAAATTAACCTATATAACATTCAAATTCTGACAATCAGAATACTTATTTTTTATAATGCTTCCCATACTTATATAAAAATAATGAACTATTATGTATCTCATACCTATTATGGATATCAATATAACTATCACTATGTAATTCATGACCTATAATAGAGACATATATATCTGTGAGTTCATGTACTATATATTTTCATCTAGGAATTTTAATGAAAGTACTTAGGCTAAAAAGGATGACCCCCATAAATTATAACTATTTAGTGATAAAAGAACCATATTTTACTAAATGATGAGTATGGTAAGGAATTACTCTCATTTGTTTGTTATTTATTTAGGGAAACATATAAATCAGATAATTATTATTCTTGGATATTTGAGTAGAAACTGATTTCTAGAATTCATTATATGGATAAAATCAAATCTATTCCTTTGGTATCCTAAATTTTTGGGTTTCCCAGCTAAGAATTACTAAAATCTCCCAATAGGATTTAGTTACATAACTATTAGGGTTGTTCTATTCCACCAAGAATTACATAAGATATTCATTGGACACCTAGTTATGATAGAACTTAACTGGTTGAATGGTCAAGATCATGAAATGTGATACTTTTGAAGTAATATCACACTTCATATTTTGGGGTTTTTCTATAAAAGTATTTCTAATTTCATAAAAATCACATGACTAATAAACTCATAACAATAAAAACTCGTGAAATCTTTATATATTCATGTTTTATTCTTTTGTGTGTGAATTATTCTAGCGATTTAGTTTTGGAATCCCTATTCTATATAATAAATTAGTATGTCCATGACACATTAATGTTTTACTCTTTACACAACTGAAAAATTAGTGTAAATAACCATAAAAATTATTCCAAACATATTCATACATATCTAAATGAATCTAATGCATTGGGTATATAAAACATTCATGTAATGTTATAGAGTAATATGAGATTGAAAATATCCACATGAATAATCCTAGAGTGAAGGATAAAAAACACCTCAAATTTATTGAACAAGTAATAAATATCTAGTTCATTAGGTAGTATATCCCAAATTCCCCAGGGATACATTACTCAAGAGAGACTTCATTTTAATATATCTGTAACACTTAATATGCACAAAACTATATTAAAAACTATTCTCAATCTCATAACTCTAAAAAAATGTGGTCAATATAGACTAAAACCATAACATAAGGAGCCTCACCTTGAATTAAATTTATGGATCTATCTCCTAGAATAAATTTATAACCTAAAAAAACATACATAATATTCTCAATTAAAAAACATTTTATAATTCTCAATATTCTAGAAATTTATGACAACACTTATCTTTATTACATATTAATTCAAGATTTATTAAAAAATAATAATAAAACCTGGAAGATATAGAATTATAGTGTATTTTATAATTAGGAACAATAAATAACAAATTAAAATAGTAACCGCATAATATTTATTTAATACTCCCCTAACATGCTCATACTTAAAACTGAATCGGATAACCTGGGGATATAAATAAGAAAGGGGTGATATTAAAAGCCTATTAATGGAATAAAAGTAGAATAACATGAATAAAGTAATACATTTTAAACAATAGAAATATCAATGGGGCATAAAATGGGTGATAATCATAAACATGAACATTGAGACATGATATGGTAGGATAATCCTAAAGGCAACATGGGAAATGTGGCACAAACTTAAAACACTTCATCATAGGTCAAGGATAAATTCCAGGACATAATGATGAAAAAAGTAATATGATGGATTATGTTCACTCCATATTCCCTTTCCTGATTTCTTATTAGACTAAAACATTACCCAATGTATTAGAGGGATATGTAATTCTAGGTGAACCCATCACTTTTATTTCATTATCATTATTAAGTGTTTCACATAGATCATATTACGTGGATTCATTCATCATCATATTTTATTGCAGAATAAAGGAGTGTGGAATACATAAATTTATGTCCCAATAAATATTTATAACTTCCCAATGGTTAACTCCCTAGATAGCAAATGGGTATAGGTATTTACTACCTAATTGTTTTGCATGAAAAATTGCAGTAAAATTTCGACAGCATAACGGGGTAGTATAAATGTTCATGGGAGGAATTTATGAGAGTAAATGGGGTATCTCATAACGTAGACATAAAATTGGAATTAAGGGGGATATATAAGAACATATCCCAACATTTGAAAATGAAGATAAAATACATATTCTATGGAAGAAACTTGAATAAAGAGGAGAAGGAGGGGATCCATTACATTGAGAGTGTGATTCCAAATACTTGGTAAGAGCTTCTTGAGAGATTTGGGTGATTTAGAATGATGATAGAGAGAGAATAGAAGATTGAGGTAATGATCCAAGTATTTTTAGTTAAGAGAAATGGGAACCTGGGTGGGTTTATAAAAAAAATGTGTTGGTATTTCCTTATTATTTATCAAACTTATGTTTTTGACTCTATATAATAAATTAACCAAAACGTCAAACCTTCCTATGGTTTTTCCCATGGTTTCTACCAAATCGAAGTGATTTTAATTATTTTATATGTTTAAGGTCCAAGAATAGTAATATAATAAACTTAATGATGTGGAAGTGAGTCACACTCTGAAAGAAATGGTTTTAAAACTGTAAAATATATTAACGGTTTAGGATGATTCATAAAGGATTTATAAAATTAATAAAATAAACATAAAATAACTTTATTTTAAATTAAAAACATATATTTGATATTCATACCATTAATAGTATTTAATAAATCACATTTGGGTCATTACGATGTCATAATACACATCGTATATTTATAAGGTATTTATTATTTACCTGAAAATTTGACTGTCTCAGAAATTTATGAAAAATTCACCATTGGATAAATTTGAATTTATCATTACAAAAATAATATTAATTTTTTATAAATAATTTATAAATATGTGAACTTACTCTTTGAAAATAATAATTGATGTTTATTGATAAATTCTATGGTTTTTTTACAACAACTGTTTTCAAACCCTTATAAAATTAAAATTGAATTCATCAAAATTATATGATCATTTATATTTGATAAATATTATTTAATAATAATACTTTATAAAGAGATTTTTAATTTTAAAAATCCATTAATTATTAAAAATAATTACTATAATTGAAATTAAATATTACCTGAAAATAAAATTTGCGTTTTATTGTATCAAACTAAAAAAATTATAAATTAACAATAATAGGATGAAAAATATATTCATTAGTATATAAAAAATAATGTACATACTTATATTTATAGAGTATTTATACATATCCATTTAATACACTAGAATATACCTAAGAGTAAGGTTTTAGATAGTTAGGCTTTTATGGGGTGGTTTGGCGTACATGGGTTGGGTCGTGATCTCGATGAACTTGAACTTCTCTCATAAACAGTTTCGCTCATACTTAAGTTACTAGAACTCATCTTGTGATTTTTCAAGGGGAAATCTCAGTGAATCTGTCTCCATTTTAAGATCATTAAATTGGATTTATAGGGTATGTTCCTAATAGTTGTGTCTATAACATCATTAATATGTGTCAATTTTATTTGGTAAACCCCTATTTTTATACTAATAACGTGATCACTATTAAATGGATATATTATCAGTGGTTATGATGTGTAATGGTATTTTGAATCTGATAGGATATAATAAAACCAAATATTTGGATGTGTTTTTTATACCCATATTACATAATAAGACATATAATTATATCACAAGGGGAATTTTATTTATAACAGTTTGGGTTGTTAAAATCTTCCCCCTTCATGAATTTCACCCTAGAAATTTTATTTTACATCACCAAAATATCTGAGGGTAATTTTGTTTCATGACCTCCTCTATATCCAAGGATTTCTCTTCAATATTATGGTTTCTCCATATCACGTTGACTAGGTGCATTTTCTTATTCCATAGAACTATATTTTTGTGGTATAAGATCTTCCCCAGATTCTCCTCATTGTAAATGTCATTCTCCAATGGTACCACCTCTAGATTGAGTACGCACATGGGGTCCCATATGTACGTCCTCAAGAAAGATACATGGAATACATCATGTACTTGAGATAGTCTAGGTTAGAGTTCCAGTCAATAATCCACCACTCTAATGTGATCAACGATATCAAAGGGAACGATGTGTCATGAACTAAGCTTTACTTTCTTCCCAAATCTCAGGAATTTATTCCTTGGTGATATGCGAAGGAATATCATGTCTCTAACATCAAACTGTAATTCTCATCGACGATTTCCATCCATGATCTTATGTAGACTATGATCATCCTTGATATACATTTGAATGGTCTTAGCCTTTTTCATCATTTATTAAACCATTTCAGGACCTATCAGTTTGTGTTCTGTAACTTCATCCCATCATGGAGGTATTATGCACCTCTTCCATAATGGTCTTTATAAGTATCCATTTTGATTTTTGAGAAGAAATTGTTATTGTATGAAAACTCAACCAGAATATTATGTTGATCTCATCCTCATTTTCAGTCAATTGAGTATTCCCTTATCATGTCCTCAAGTGTCTTTATAGTCCAGTGAAATTGCCCATCAGTTTTAGGGTTATAATTTGTGTTGAAGTTCAACTCTATATTTGTAGAAATTGGGAGACTCTACTTAAACATAGAGGTAAATATTGGATCTCGATCATGTAAAATTTATAGTGGTGTTCCGTGTATCCTTATCAATTATTTAATGTATATACTTGCACGTTCATTGAGTGATAAGTCCTCTCTAATTGAAATGAAGTGATAATTTTTGTAAGATGATCAACTATAACTAATATATTATTATTTCAGGTTTATTTCTTAAAAAACTAAAGAAAAATTCTATGCTGATGTTTTCCCATTTCGAGGTTGGTATGGGTAATGGCTTCATTATCCCCTTGTATTTTTTTCTTTCCACCTTCACTTGCTGATATACTGGACATCTTGATGTACATTCCATTATCTCCTTCTTTTTATTTTCCCACCAATAGTTCTCTTGTAGATCTTTAATCATCATTGTGCTTCCTAGATAGATAGAGAATGTCAAAAATGTGCATCATCCAACATCTCCTTATTTAACTCAGTATTTGATGGTATACATAGTCATAATCCAAATCTTACGAATCCTTCATCACTAACATTGAACTCTGATTATTCCCATTTTTTTATAGATTCATTTTTTCTCCATTTCCACATCTTCTCTTTGAGTATCCTTATCTTTTCTAAAATATATTGTTGAGAAATCATTTTTGGGAGGATTTATGATGTTCCATCCTTTATGATTCCCATGTCCATCCTCCTCATGTGTAAGAATATCGTATCCTTTTCAATTATCATCAACGATAGAATTGTTGGATCATTTATACTAAGAGTGTCTTGTACTTTATTTTATTTCCTATGTTGGTAGTGAATTTTACATTAATAGTCCTTGATCAGCTCTATCCATATTTGTTGGAACATATTTTGATTTTTTAATCTGAATATATACTTGAGGATTTTTTTAATCCTTATATATTTCATAATTCTCCCCAAATAGATAATTCCTCTATATTTTCAATAGAAGGTCACTTCAACAAACTCGAAATCATGAGTACGGTATATCTGTTCATGAAAATTCAATTTCCATGAATTATAGGCTATCATTTTTCCATTATTCCTTAACAGAAAACCTAATCCCTTCTTCAAAGCATTTCTAAATACCATGAAAAGTTGACAACAAGTAGGTAGTGTGGGTGTAGGTGCAGTGATAAGACTCTTTTTAAACTCCTTAAATATATTTTCACATTCATCATTCTAAGAAAACATGACCCCATTTCAAGTTATATTAGCAAGAGATTTTGGAAATCATGATACATTTCTCAAAAATTAACGATAGTGCCCAGCTAATCCAAGGAAACTATATATATTTGTTAATTATTTTGTCCTCATACATCCATTAATTTATTTTTTTGGAATGGTACATAGATATAATTTTTTTTATAATATTCCTTATGAATGAGACTTCCTTTATCCAAAACTCGCTTTTTTTGTACTTTTCATAATGATTATTCTTTTGAAAGGTCTTTATCACAATTCTCAGATACTCCTCATTCTCCAAAATATTTTTAGATTATTTTAAATTATCATCTATACATACTACCAAAAAAAATTCAAGGTAATCCATAAATACAATATTCATCAAGTAGATGAAGATTTTTGGAGAATTGTTGTGCCCTAATTGAACTATTATGAGCTCATAGTGTTTGTACCTTGTATGAAAAGTATTTTTGTGTATATCCTCATTTTTCACCCTAACTTGGTAATATCATGATAATAGATCCTCCTTATAGAAGTATTTTTTCCCCTATAGCTGATTGAAAAAGTTATAAATCTATGCAAGAGGATATTTTTTCTTTGTAATGATCTTTTTAGCTCATGATAATCAATGAAAATGTGCATAAACTCATCCTTCTTCTTGATGAAGAGGACAGTTGGACCCCATAGTGAAGCACTTGAGTGTCTAGACACTTTATCCAAAATATGTTATTGTTGTTTCTTTATAACCTCAAGTTCCATAATAACCATTATATATAATGTCTTGTATAATGTAAATACCCTAACTATATGCTCAATTGAAAATTCATCCTCTCATATAGAAGTAAGGCCAGTAAAAATTTTCGGGAAACACTTTCGCATATTCCCTCTCAATGAAAATGTCTTAAAGGATGATCTTTTTATTAGACATAGTTATTTCAAATAGATATTCTTTATCTAAAATAAATAATATCCTTTCTTGAGATGTTGGTTATAAATAATATCCATCCATATCATTTTATTTTTATAGAATCATAGGATGATTCATGATACAGAGAGTGATTTCCTTCTTGAGGAAATTTATGTTCTCTCTATATATGTAAAGAAAATCCATACCCATAATTTCACCAAATTCCACAAAAATAGAGTATGAAAAGGTTAGTTGGAATGTTCATAACACGAATTTTTATAGGGGAGATGTTATATACATGGGATATAATAATTTACTCATTTCTGGTTTTCACTGACAACTCTAATTTCATTATTTGTGTTGGTATTTGAATAGTCCTACTAAAATATTTTGATATGAAAGAATGAGTATAACTTAAATCAGAATTTAAATTCTCTATTATTGAATGAATAACTAGTGTACTTGTCACCACTTCATTTTTGGGATATACAACAATGTTTGTGATGGAAAAAAGCTCACACTTTCTACCTTAGTGGTTATTGTTTGTCTCCAAAAACACTTGGCTTAGTGCATTTGTTCTAAAAGTTACGTGGATATTTATAGTTGAAATAATGAACAATGTTTTCAGGTTTGAGGGTAGAATTCATTTCCACAAACACATTATTGTGTTTTCCATTCGGCAATCGCTATCTATGTGTCATTCCCACACCTAGATCACTTCCTCTTCCCTATAGTCATTTTTTAGGGTGCATCATTACATGCCTTTGACAAGTGGGATGTTGAAATTTATTATCACCATTATATTTCTCCATCGAACCTCCATAATTAAACTCCACATTCCATTTCATATCTCTATGATACCATTGGGATTCATATATATTTATTTTCACTTTGAGGTAACATCAGACAATTTCCTCATAGCTATCAAATAATTGGATCACCAGTAATTTTGTAAGCTAAGTTTTATCCCACCAAAGAAGTGGTCAAACTGGAATTTGGGGGTAACGACAAATATGGCGGTGTATCATGATTGTCTTGTAAAATTTTCCTCATATTCTCTAATATAGTTATCTTTTATTTTATTTTATAAAAGTAAATACTATTCCATTTTAGTCAGAAAGTGTGAGGAAAATATTTATCATACAAATCTATAATTCCTTCCACCTCATCACTTTGATCTCTTCCTCGGGCTTCATATTCTTGATCAATGTCCACCACCAATAAACTTCTCCCGCCATAAGATAAAAAATCAATAGAACCATCTATTGTTCAAAAAAATTGAATGATGGAGAATTTATTCTCAATGGAGTTGATCTATTTTTTCAAGATTAAGGGATCATAGAATCCATTGAAATTCAGAGGCCTTTATCACATAAAGGACTTAATTTAATCTTGTTCATTCTTAAAGGTACTTGGGAAATTATCTTGATCTAGGTTTCTATTCATAAGTTGAGTCTAGTGATAGAGTATCATCACAAATTTGACGATTCACACTCTCGTCGTGTTGGGAATCTCATTGGGATAGTCATCACATTGCCCTTCATATTGGTTGTTTACCAGATTCCTCCTATTTCTGGTCATTGGATATAATAAAGGGAAAACTATGGATGATTATTTTTAAAATATTAAACACAAAAATAGGAATCCATTAACATTAAAGGGATAAATTATATATTACATGTATTTCCATAATATATGAATTTCTATGCTTCAATTTATATTATCCATCGTCAATTTACTAACATAGACTCTTAGGTTATTTTTTGTTCCCTTAATAATGGTTCACAATGAGATTAGGAATTTACCAAACATACCCTCTAGGAGTTTCAAATCAGGTGTGTAGAAAGACCCATTATCATGCACCAATTCCTTGTCGAGCCTATCTTAATGCTGTGTTTTTGGGTTTTCCCTTATATACATTTTTGAAAGATCTATATCCACTTATAGTATCCAGGTAGGGATGCATTTGATTGATAAACCAATTACAATATAATTAAATTAAATTTAAGGATTTTTTCTTAGACATAGTTTTATACATAAGCCTTTCTCTAGAGTTTTCTAATACTAATCTCAAATATAAATATACTTCTCCTTTGATACCAACTATGAAAACCCTTCTCATAATTACATATTAATTAATGATTTATTAAATAAAAATACACATAATACCACCCAGAAGAATATTAAGTCTAGTGTATTTTTCATGAACAGAATATGGTCTTTATCAAACTAGAACCAAATGTAGCCCATGACAAATCCCGAAGGGCATTCCCTATCCCCATGGGCTACCAAAAGTTCTCAGGTATCATAGATTTTATTTTTGGAATTATTTACCCGAGTATGGATACATAAAACATTGAGACTAATTAATAACCTGAATCTGAATATTCATGCCAAACAAGCCTTAAAAAATATAGAACTGAATAAATACAATTAAATATATAAAAATAGGTCTAAATATAAATAACAGTAGCATCAAAATAGCCCCAAGTACTCCACCCGACAAGAGTTCATCACCCACAAGTCGTCTCCACAATGTCACACCATGGAAGGAAACCAACAACTAGCACCACCATCCCCCAAGGCCTTACCTTTACCTATGTTAAACATGATTTAGATTATGTACACCCAATAGGTGTAAATAGGGTTTGATTCTAATCCCAATAGGATAACACCAATATATTTGATATAGTATTAAATACAAGATAAAAAAAACATGCTAGTTTTGATAAGCAAGAAGTGGTGGAAATATTTTCTAAAGAATGAAACTTTTAAATGTAAATAGTTTTCAAAGAGAATTTTCCATTAGTGAGCACATTTCAAGAAAACATGTATGATGCTATATTTTCCAAAAAAACCACCCTATTCCAAATATAGTTGCAAATTATTCAATGTGCACTAATCTCAGGAAAACCCCTAGTCACTATTTAGTATCGGGCCCCATGTACCTCGTACCTCGGTGTAATGTAACCATAGAAAAAAACTTTTCTCATGCACGATTAACTATTAGGGATTATACCCATAATCTAGTGGTCCTAAATAATCATCAATATAGTTTTGTTAGTGTCGTCGTATCCATTTTGTTTGGTGAAACATGGATAAAACCGCTCCGGATCACTAGCGTACTAGTACATATCTGCCCTCCTAGATACCCAAGATTACCCCCATTATGTTTAAACCATTTTCCAATTTTACAAAAAGACATTTAAAATAAACACATTAGTTCTAGTCATAACCAGCTCAAAATATTAGCTACACAGGATTTTCACCACTTACATCACTAAATAAAACCTTTAGGATTTCAATAAAATAGCTTTAAATAATTTAACAATGTTTTTCACACAAAATCCCTTAAAACCCCACTTTGAACAATATGTGAATACCCATACTCAACAAAAGATCATTTTCATCACCAAAGAAAATTTATAAATCCATTACATGAGTTATAAAACAACCCCAATTATAATAACATAGAATAGACATGTAAAACACCTAATTTAACACAACATTGATACCTAAAAATCATTTTCTTAGCCAACGTCCCCAAAACAAATTTTGTGCAGCAAGGATAATGAATTATAAGTGTGCTAAAAATGTAAATTAATCAGAGATAACTCATATAAAATTTCATACACATGGAATAACCTACCAAGAATGTTAAAATCCTTAAATCTTTGTGTGAAAGTTCAACCACACCAACTCTGCACCACAAGGGACATAGGTCAAGCCTAAAACCAAAAGAATAAACCAATAAATTCGAGATCAAACCCTAGGTTTCAATCCATAATTTATGTACATTAAGAAATTCAATAATATATGGAATAAACCCTGTGTAAATGGAAGAAACCCAAAGAAAATGGGAGGAAGAAGGATGGAGACCCACTTACTTGAGGGATCCAGAAGAAATATCCCCAAATTCACTAGTTACGGAATTTCCAAACATCCAAAAATGTAATTGAGGTTTGAATAAGGTTGATAAGGTCAAGTGAGAACTGAAATGGGGAAAATAGTAAAAATTGAAGGAGTTATGAAGGAAAAAAATTTACCTCTTTAAATCTGGACGAATTGAAAAGCCTAAGAAGTTCTGACCTAATTTGTGACGCATATGAGCCTTAAAGAAGTGGAAAAGAGAGTGGGGTTCATCCAAGATTCAGTTGTCTTGGGTGAGAGTTTTAATAATTGAAAAATCATAAAATCATAATAATATATTAAATAAACAAAATGTATTTTTAAACTGGATATGGGCTTACGGTCTGGCCCAATTCCCTAAATAAAAACAAAATCAACCATGATTATGGATTATAAAAGGTTCCGTATTGATATTTTTGTGTTAATATATAATGGGAGGAAATTGGTTAAGTAGAATGGGTGCAAAATGATGAAAACAGAAAAATTTATAAAAGAAAAAAATTTGGATTTTAAATCTGTAAATGGACTCATGGTTTGGCCCAAATCATGAAAAATCACCTTTTTTCCAAAATATCATGGGAAACCCCCACAACAAAGCAAAAATGAAAATTAAAAGAAATATACCTTTAAAATAATTCATGTATGTGATAATTCTCCCCACCTTGAAAGACTTTCCAAACTGAAAATTCAGCCTGACGCTTGATCTGAAAACAAGAATGGGTACTCCTTCTCAACCAACAATTTTCACTCCCAAGTCTCATGTGTATCATTCCCATGTTTCCCAAAAAACTAGACTATTGCAATCGACTTTCCCAGAAGGAACTTTTTTTTGAATTCCATTATTCGCACTGGCCTCTCAAAAATAGATAAAACTGGATCTATAACCAACTCCTCTCAATTCGGTACATGGGATGGATCTGGGTTGTATTTATTCTACTAGGAGACATGGAAGACATCACGGATTTATGTCAACTGAGAAGGTAAGGCCAACCTATAATCCACCATTCCAATATGCTCTGTGATCTCAAAATGTCTAACATACCACAGCGTCGACTTCCCTTTCTTTCCCAATCAACGATGGCCCAGACGAGGGGCCACATTCATGAATGCCTTGTCACCCATAGAAAACTCTATGTCTCAAAGCCTTTGGTCAACTAATGATTTAGGGAAATTATGATCTATCAATAAGTGATTCCTAATCAACTTGACTTTCTCAGACTTCACATGCACCAGACTCAGCCCCAGCAGTGAGGTCTCACCTACCACATCCCAACATAGGGGGGACCAACAAGGCGACCAAAGAGAACCTAAAAAGGATCCATTTGAATCAAGGATAGGTAACTGTTATTATAATAAAACTCAAAAAATCCAAAATGGATATCCCAAGAACCTCTAATGACCATAACACATGAACAGAGCATGTCCTCCAAAATCTGGTTCGCCCACTCTGTCTGACCATCCCTTTGAGGATAGTATATCATGATCATCTTAATCTGATACCCCAAGGCCTTCTGAAGGCCTTCCCAAAACCAATAAGTAAAACAGGGGGTCTCTATCTGAGACAACTACTGACAACACACCATGGTGCCTTACCACATACTGAAGATACAAATGGACCAACTCATCCACTTTAGTTGTATCTCAGATCAGAATGAAGTGGGATGATTTGGTCAAATGATCAATCACTGTCCAAATGTAATTCTTTCCCCGCGGTGTATGAGGAAAGCCAACAATGAAGTCCATGGAGGCCTCGTCCCACTTCTAGGTTGGAATGGGTAACGGCTGGAGAAAACTGGAGGACCTTTGGTGCTCTGCTTTCACCTGCAAGCATGTGTATCATCTTGACACAAAGTATGTGATGTCTCATCTAACTCCAGGACACTAGAACTACCTATGGACATCATAATACATATTGGTGTCCCCTGGATGGACATCCCACTGAGACTGGTGTCTATCATTCATCACCACCTTCTGTGGAGATAACAGCACTACTGAACGGACCTTGAATCACATGATGCCCTCGGGAGATGATTACCACTGAAAAGACGTCTCCCCACCATGAAGAAACTGGTTCAACTTCTAAAAAATATCATCTCTAGGATTTTACCACTAAATTAGCTCCACTAGAGAAGGATTCACCTAAAATATCATGAAGAATTCATCCCAATTTAGCTCCTTGGTCTCCATGTCCATTTGAGTAAAGAGTTCCATCAGAGTCCACTCATCACTAGACTTCCTCAAAGCCTACACTGGTACTTTTAATCTTAAGGCATAGGCCACCACGTTACCCTTTCTTGGGTATAGACAATGTCAAAGTCTAACTCCTACAAGTACTCGATCCAACAATGTTGCCTCATGTTGAGGTACTTCTGCGAGAAGATGTAGGCCAAGATTTTTTTATTAGAGTAGACTACAAACTTCTCCCCAAAGTGGTTTTGATTACATGTATTCAAAGAGTGCATCAGAGCTGCTAACTCCAAGTCATGGGTTGGGTAATTTTTTGTGTGTGGTTGGAGTTAGAGAGATCCATATGCCACGACATGATCATCCTGCATAAGCACTAACCTGAGACCCAAACCTGAACCATCACAATACACCACATACCCCTTTCCAACCTTGGTTAAAATTAGAACATAGGCATTATTCAACTTCATCTTCAGCTCCATGAACGATTCATGATATTCTAGGCCCTATACAAACTTCACCCCTTTTCAGGTGAGTGTGTTCATTGGTGAAGCAAGCCAAGAGAAATCTTGAAAAAAACTACCTGTAATAACCATCCAGACCAAGGAAACGCCGAATCTCGAACACGTTCTCCAGCTTCTCCCATGACATAACTGCATTGATCTTCTCGGGTTCCACAGAAACCCTCTACACTGGGATCACATGCCCCATAAATTTCACCTCCCTGATCCAAAAAGTGAATTTGGACAACTTTTCATAAACTTCCCTCGCAAAGTGCCCAGAGAGATCCACAAGTGATGCTCATGTTCCTCCTCAGATCCTGAATAAACTGGGATTTCATCCACAAATACCACAAAAAAAAAGAATCAAGATAGTGATGGAATACCCAATTCATGAGTTTCATAAATACCACAAGTGCATTGGTCAATCCTATGGGCATAACCAATTACTCAAAGTGGTTGTACCTACTTCGGAAGGCTACCTTCAAGATATCTTCCTCTTTCACCCAGAGTTGATGATAGCCTAAATGCAAGTATATTTTAGAAAAAAACATTTATCCCTTCAACTAATCAAACATTTCATCTATTTGGGGAAAAATATATTTGTTCTTGATTGTTACCTTATTCAACTTCTGGTATTCAATGCACAGCCGAAGGGATCTATCAGCCTTTTTCGCGAACAACATAGGAGTGGCCCAAGGAGAGACGCTCGAGCAAATAAATCCTTTTTATTCTAAATCATCCTGTTGTATCTTTAATTTCCTCATCTCATTTGGGGTCATTCGATATGAGTTAATAGATATCGGCTTTGTTCTCGGCCCCAGATCAATCGATAACTCCACATCCCGCTCTGGGGGAAAAGCTAAAAAATCATTCTGAAATACCTCTGGAAACTCATCAACTATATTAGTTAGTCCAACATCAGTATCATGACCATCATCATCTATCTTGAGTGATCATAACTAAAAATCAATATCTCCCAACTCTGGGAGTGGATGCCCCACATGACTTGACCGAGGATCCCATTCCCCACGAAAAACCTAACAACTCCCATTAGGTGTCGTGGAACTGACCTACCGCCTATAAGAATTGATGAAATCCTGGAAGTGTAATATCCAATCCATTCCATTAATTATGTAATATATATCCATATCTAATACCAAGAGGTCCCACTCCATCTCAACCCCTAACATAGAAAGAACACACGACGGACACCTGAGACCCTGCTCCTTCTTCTTTCCCATCGGTGTCACCAACTCCATCGCAAAAGACAACA
This sequence comes from Viscum album, assembly GCA_963277665.1. Lineage (NCBI taxonomy): Eukaryota > Viridiplantae > Streptophyta > Magnoliopsida > Santalales > Viscaceae > Viscum > Viscum album. Next base: position 1,531,102,338 of record OY728141.1, read on the forward strand.
AATCGGTTGGAAAATTCAGCGTGTTCACAAAACGGGAAAAAATTATTGAAACAAAGGAACCAGTTTCAAAAAGAGTAGCAGGTATAGAATTTTCAATCAGAACAGTACCTCGAACTGTCCACGGTCCCACCTCTGATCCTACCGGTGCCTGATCCACCGCCTGAAGATGTCTAGTCTCTACCTGAGGATGACCGCTAGTCTGTGGTTGTTCCCTAAACTAGATCTACCAAGAAGATGACCCATCCCTACCACCACATCCTCCAAATCGATATCCCCCCCTCCTATATGGCTCTGACTAAGCTAGAACTCTTCTTTAATCCACTGATCATTACCTACTCTGAAGTGGACGTGCCACCCCAAAAAAGTGCTACAAGTGACCCATTCCTCCACATTGATAATAGGTCTTTGAAGGAAATGGTCATACAGGCCAGATGTTCCCCGTACTCCCACAATGGTGGCACACGACAGATCTCGCATCAGAAGACACAGAAGAAAACAGCCTGAAGAGTGCATGAACTACCATCAACCTTCTTCCCCTACTCCTATTTCATCCTTTTCTTCTATGATGAGCAGCCACTTCCAACTACTGATACTATCACAGAGAAACCATACCTCCCTTTTTGGTCAATCTCCACCATACACGCCTCGTTAACCACCATGGGATAGTTCCTCAACTTAAATAAGAAAAACTAGGAGTATATCTCTTGTTATAAGCCTTTCTCAACCCTCTGGGCCTTCGCCTGCTCATTAGAGATGATTTTCAGAGCATACCGAACCAGATTAGTGAAATGGATGGAATAATCCATTACATAAAGATCCCCTTAAACCTGATCCATGAACTCTTGAGATCTAGAATATGCCAAGAATCTAGAATAATACTATTATTTGAAGACGACATTGAAATCTCCCCAGCACATCTTCTCATTCTTCCCAGTTTGAAGTTCCAATTCCCCCCACCTGTGGTTGGGACCCTCAAATAGAAAAGAGTCACACTACACTATGACCTCCTCGAGTGTGTCCAAGAATTAAAACATGTGCCAGATCTTTTCGAGCCATTCCAATGCTTTTCAGGGTTCTATGCTTCTTTGAAAAGTAGGAGGATTGTTTTTTAGGAACTCCTATTATTTTTCCTTCATAGGACCAGTTTTATATTCTCTAACAGAATATACAACATAAGGCGGTGCATTTTCTAGAGCCTATACAACCTGAACCATAGCCTCTACTAGCCTCTAATCCAGTGGTGAGGGAGAACTCTCTCTAGTTTCCTCCTGTGGGTGCATGGGAGATTTCTAGGGATGCATGTTACTACAAAATACAACAGTCACAAGAAGAAAAATCAGCACAAAAATTTTAAACATATCAACAATAACCTCAAATATAAATAATCCGAAAACATTAAAATTATAAAAGAAACAACTACTTCACCCCCTCATGATGTCCACGTGTAGTTTGCAACCCGCACGTTTCACCTGGAAGTGAAGTGAAACAAACAATTTCAATGCCCCATGGTGACTCGAGGTCTTCCAAGAGAGGTGTGTCCCAATAATCCTACTCATGACCCAAAACTATGAGTCCCAACAATCCTAGCTCATGTCTAGCCCGACTCATCCCAAAGTAATAATATAACCAAAAAACATTAACCTCCTTTGATAATATTTTTTCACGAACCAAATCCAGTATCCATTAAACCAGCACCAAAACTAGACTATGACAAGGCCGAAAGGGAATTCCCTATCCCTACGAGCTGTCATAAGTGCCTGGGTATCATTGATTTTGGTTTGTGAATGATTTACCTAAGTATGGATAGATAAAACATCAAAACCAATTGAAAAGAAGAATATGAGAATTCATGCCAAATAAGAAATAAACAAAATTAAAAACTAAATAAATAAGTTTAAACATATAAAAATATGTTCAAAGATGCATAAAATTAGAAAATAATTTCCCAAATTACTCCACATGACAAGGGGTCATCACCCACAAGCCGTCTCCACAACACCACACCATGGAAAGTAACTAACAACTCGAACCGCCATCCCCCAAGGCATTTCCTTTACCTATGTCAATCATGATCAAGTATACTTACACCCACGGGGTGTATTTAGAGTCTGATCCTAATACCAATATTATACCACCAATATATTCTATATAGTAAGCAATACAAGATAAAAAATATGTTAGTTTGGAAAAACATGAATTGATGGAAATAATTTCTAAAGAATGAAACTTTTAAATGTAAACAATTTTCAAAGGGAATTTTCCATCAGTGAGTAAATTTCAATAAAGTCTTTAATCTATTTTATTTTTTTTCACAAACTAACATATTACAAATATAATTACAAAATATTCAATGAACACTAATCTAGGGAACACCCCTAGTAACTAGTTAGACTTAGGCCCCATGTACCTCGTACCTCGGTGTAAAGTAACCATAGAAAAATATGTTCTCGGGCACAATACACTAGTAATGAACATACCCATAAACTTTTTGTCCATAATAGTCATAAATATAGTTTTTTTATGATTGTTGTTATCCATTTTCTCAGCGAAATATGGATAAAACCACTCCGGATCACTAGCGTACTAGTACATATTTTCCCTCCTAGATACCTGGGCTTCCCCCATTGTGCTCAAACAATTTTCACATGTTACCAAAATCCATTATCACATAAAAACATTAGTTCTGGTCATAAAAACTCAAAATAGTAGCTACTTATTCTTTTCACCACAACATCACTCAATAAAACCATTAGGATTTCAATAAAATAACTTCAAAAAAATATAACAATGTTCTTCACAAAAAATACCTTAATACCCCCACATTAAACACTATGTGCATATCCACATTCACCAAAATAGAATTTTCAGCATAAAAACATTTTTATAAATCCATTAAATGAGTAATAAAACAACCCCAATTGTCATAACATTGAACAGACACGTAAAACACCCTATTTAACACAAAATTGATAGCGAAAATAATTTGCTTAACCAAATTCAACAAAACCAAATTTCTCAGAAATAATAATGATAGATAAGTATAATAAAAATATAAATTTACCAAATATAACTCATCTAGAATTTCTTATGCATGTAATCACCTACCACAAATGTCAAAACCCTTGAATCATTGTGCAAAAGTTAAACTGCACCACCATCGCACCACAATGGACTTAGATCAAGCCTAAAACCACAAGAATAGACCAAGAAATCTTGGATAAAACTCTAGGTTAGAAACCATATTTTATGGAAATTATTATCTTCAAGAATAAATGGAAAAACCAAATAAAATGAATGAAACCCTGAGAAATTGGCATAAAGAAGGAAGGAGACCCACTTACTTGATGGATCTTCAAGAAATCGCCTCAGATACACTAGTACCTGAATTTCGAAACAACCAAAAAAGTAATTGTGGTTCGAATAAGGATAATTAAGTAATGTGATAACTAAAATGGTGGTAAAGGAGTAAAAATTAAATTATTTAGAAAGGAAATGAGTTACCTCTTCAAACCTGGAAGATTTGAGAAAGCCTAAAACGTTCTGACATAATTCACGATTAATATGAGCTCTAAAGAGGTGGAAAGAGAATGGGGGATCTCCTAGGGTCATTAGTCTTATATAAGAGTTTGAATCACCGAAATATATTAAAAAATGAATATTTTATTAAACATACAAATTTTTTCTCAAAACTAGAAATGGACATACGGGCTGGCCCAATTCCTTAAATAAAAACCCAAATCCACCCTTATTATGGATTTCTAAAGGGTCAAAATTGATATGGTGGTGTTAATAGATCATGGGTGTCCATTTTTTAAGTGTAATTGGTGAAAAATGTAAAAAACTAATGATTTATAAAAAAATCATTGGTTTTTAAATCTGGAAAAGGGCTCACGGTTTGGCCGAAATTATGAAAACTAACCCTTTCCTCAAAAAATGAATGGGATACCCCCACAAAAAAGTAAGAATGGAAATAAAATTAGATTTAACTTTAAAATAAGTCATTCATGTGATGGTATTGGTAATTAGTTATATTACATAACATATTAAAATAGTAAAACGTCAACTTTATTGAAAACTTCCTTAACATGCTCATACTTACAATTACGTGGGATAACCTGGGGGAATTCATAAGAAATGGGTGAGCTATAAATCCCATTAAAGGAATAAAAATGGAATAAAATTAATAAATTAATACATTTTAAACTGTATTCATACAAATGGGGAATAAAATGGGTGATAATCATACACATGAATAATCAAACATGATATACCATGATAATCATAAAGTCAACATGGGAAATGTGGAAACAGCATAAAACACTACATTATAAACATAGGAAATTGATAACTTCCAAGACATCATGATGTTAAATTTTTATATGATGTATTATGTTCACTCTATAATCCCTTTCCTGGAGTCTCATGATACTACAACATTACCCAATTCATTGGAGTGATATATAATTTTGGGTGCACCCATCAGTTTCATTTCATTATCAAGCTTTAATGTGCCACATAGATCAGACCACATGGATACATTAATCATAATATTTTATTCTATGATCAAGGAGTGTAAAATAAAAAAATTAAGTCCCAATAAATATGTATAAGCTCATAAAATTTACCAACCTCGATAGGAAATGGTTACGTGTATGCACTACATAATTGTTTGACAGGGAAAATCATGGTGAAATTTCGATAGCTTAACTAGTGTGTATATATGTTCATGGGATGGATTTATGAGATTAAATGGGATATATCATAATTTAATCATAAAATTTACAATAATGGGGATATGGAAGAACAAATCCCAAAATTTATAAATGAAGATAAAATACATATGATAATGAAGATAATTGAATAAAGGGGAGACCGAGAAAATCCTTTACATTGAGAGTGTGATTCCAAATGCTTGGTAGGAGCTTCTTAAGAGATCTAGGGCACCTTATAATGACTCTAGATATGGGATAGAGTAGTAAAGATATGATCCAAATATTTTTTGTGAATATAAATGTGATCTTTGGCAGGTTTATAAAGGAAATGAGTAGGAATTTCTTTATTGTTTCTCAAACATAGATTTTGGAATCTATATAATAAAATAACCAAAACCACAAACCATTACCTGGTTTTAGCACAAGTTTTCTTCAAAATGTTAGTGTATTTAATTATTTAATATAGTAAAGGTATGAAAATAATAAAACAATATCCTTGATGACATGGAAGTGCGTCATATTCTTAAATAAATGATTTTAAAACCTCAACATATATTAATGGTTTTGGAGGATTCATAAAGACTTTTTAAAATTAATAAAATAAACACGAAATTAAATTATTTTAAATTTGAAACATATATTTTTTGATTTATATCCTTATTAGTATTTATTTCATAACTTTTTTCCCTTATGATGTCATAATACATACCATATATTTAAATGCTATTTAATTTTTCGCCGAAAAATTGACTGTTTCGGAAAATTTTGAAAAATTTAACATTGGATAATTTCAAAATTTTGGATCCAAAAATAATATTATGTTATATAAATAATTTTCTAAATATTTAAATTTAAACTTTTAAAATAATATTCTACAATTATTGAGGAATCATGGGTTTTTTGACAATAACATTTTTCGAACCCTTAAAAAATTACAATTGAATTCATAAAAATTATATTATCATTTATATATGATAAAAAATATTTGATAATAATATTTTATTAAAATATAATTTAATTTAAAGATAAATTAATTTTTAAAAATAAATTCTTTAATTGAATTCTAATATTACCCAAAAATATAATTTGTGTTTTATTATATAAAAAAATTATGAAGTAAAAAGAATTGGATTAAAATATATTCCTTATTCTATAAAAAATAATGTATATACTGATAATTTCAGGGTCTTAATATGTATATCTTTAATAAACCAACAAAATCTCCAATAGTAAGGTACGTGATGGTGAGACTTTCATGGGTTGGTTCAACATACATGGTTTGGGTCATGATCTCAATGAGCTTGAACTTATCTTATAAACGGTTTAACTATTGCTTATATTTTTGGATCCCATATTGGGATTAGTCAATAGAAAATACCAGTGATGTTATCTCCCTTGGAATATCAAATAAATGGTCTTAATTGGGTATGAACATACTGGTAGAGGAAATGACTTCCTTCTCTATGTCAATTATATTTTTTAAAAGCATATATTTATAATAATCATATGATCAATGTTCAATGTCTATTTTATCATTGGTTATGATTATTAATGGTCATTTATATCTAATAGAATGAAATAAAACAAAATAAGTGAATGTGTTTTCTGTAACTATATTACATAATATAAAATTTAATTAAATCATAATGTGAATTTCATTTATAACAGTGTAGGTTGTTATAGAAAAAGTATATAAAGAAACACTTTATTTATTTCCCAAAATATGAGAAACAAATATGAATTTTTCATATATAATTTAGGATTATAAAAAATTATTTTATAAATAATAACAATTATCATTTTTCAACAATTAAAAAATAATATATATATAATTAACTAGTTCTATGAATTTGTTATGTTTTATTTTATATTCACTCATGACAATATATTGACCCCCAATATAATGTTAGGTTGGTTCCCCACACTATGTTGTCTCTCAAGGTAGTTTCATGCTATATACTAAACATGAAATTATGTTTCCACAAAATATATTTTTAGTGCATTCCATACATGACATTACATATCACATAATGTAATGTCAAACCCACTCCCTCATATTATGTTGAAACTCAACATAATTCTAGGTAACTACTTCACATTATGTTCACACTCAATTTAATTTTATGTAAGAGGAAAATGATAATATATTTTTTCATAGAATGTGATAAAATATATATCATCTTAAGAACATATATTATGCCTTCCACTATAGATTTAATTGACCTCATAACATTATGTTGATTCCCAGTGCGTATTACATTATCCTATTAATGTAATGTCAAACAGATAGTGTAGGATACATTATCACATAAATGTTTCCTTAGGTAATATCATGACATTTTTTTATCACTTAACATAATTTCAAGTGGGGAAAATTCATTTTAAATTTATAAAACAAGTTCTTCTCTAAAATAATAAGAACAAAAAAAATATTTATTAAATAAAAAGGGTTTAAAACCACTGATGGCTTTTGGGTCTGTGTCAAATAAAAATGGTAGTAGAAGAAAAGCATAAAAACCCATTTTTATATTGAAGGATAAACATACATGGTATTTATAAATAATAGCATACTTTTATAGTAGTTTCAATATCCTCCATATCAATGATTTATGATTTATAATGATCACCAGATTATCTACCAATTTTCCATACTCTATGAAGATTACACTCTCCAAAGTATCCTAGAATTCTTCTTGAGGATTCTTCTTATGCATGAAGGGGTTCCAGCACCTTCACTGTGAAGTGATGAACAATGTATAATTATAATTAGTGAAATTAAAAATCCTTTTATGGAACCAGGGATTCTAAATAAAAGGGATACACTCCATATATTTATATTCATCTTAATTATCTTCATTTAATTTAGAGCATTGGAGCTAAGCCATATCATGTTTCAACTCATGGGACCCATTACTTCTCATTGGAGTTATCGTTATTGAATGTGTTAATGATGGTGTTCATAAGATAAATAATCAATCTCATGTATTTTTAATTTAAGGATACCATGTGGGGGATGAAATCATTGTTTCATGTAACAAACCTACATTACATTGGCTACAACAAAATACCAAGATTCATATCAAGCACACTATGTTACATTTGAACCAATGTATTCTTTGGATTCAACGTAAGGATACATTGTAACCAATATATCCTTAATCCATATACATCATATGCATATTTTTTATTGTATATTCAATGGTTATCCCTCTATAGTAATAAATTATAAACATTGTAGAAGAACATAGAGAACTATAAAATGGAATGTAAAGTATAATGTAAGGAAGTATTAAGCTTTATATAGGGCGTTGGCCACCAAGAATGTTTATTTTCCCATTCCCATTCTCTTTTATGTAGGCACATACCAAATTATTAGGAATTTAGGCCCCTACAATGTGAAAAAAATTACATCCTTTTGATTATTCCATGTGATACTGGATACTTCAAGTATTCTTACATCCCCATAAAGTTATGAGAACGTTGAAATTTAGTATCCTTGATCACTTTATTCACCTACTATCTCTTTAATCAGCCTCAATGTGCCTAATTTGTTACTTAATTTCTCGATTTATTTAGGTATTGAGTATTAGGGAATATTTTTCCTCTCAAACCTTTCATGAATTCCAAATGAATTCTCATTTTTATCTAAAATCATGGGAATTCCCTTAGTTTAGATTATCTCTTTCCTTCTATAATAGTCAAAAAATGTATGTTGTCTGTCATGAATCAATATTTTTCATTTATAGAGTGTAATATATAGGATTTTACTTTCAAATAATATGTTTTATAATATAAATATTTCATATTGATGATATGGAACATTTACGATTTAAACATAAAGTAGCTTAATGTAATGTGGTTGAATTGTAAGCTATGATACATGCCACATTCTCTTATATCACATATTTTCAACTATTATGGGTGATTATTTTTTGATTTTAAAATACTAAATCATCAAGTCTTTTTAACAATATAAAATCGTCAGCCTGGATATGCCTTCCTCCTTTGATCATCAGTGCGTAAATGGAAATATCATAGGATGCAATGTCATGCATTCACACTATTCATCACAACCCCAAAAACAGATCACCATGTATAGGTCATGATACCCTAATATCATTGAGCATGATGTTATCATAATCACTAACATGGGGGTATTTTATGATATTATTACCTTCCCATAATTCATTCCTCCAATCATGGATGGATATATGCCTCAATAATAGGGAGGAATTTCTATCATAGCTAGAGATTCCCCTTTATCATAGTATCTAGTTATGATATACGATGTGACATGGAATTCTCACTATTTTTCATATTTTAGTTCCTCTGCTAATTGAAGTGTCTCGTAATATAATTCCCCCATGTAGTAAGAATTGATATGTTCATTTCTTTGATATATCCCTTATTTTAAACTTTTTTATAGGTTTACTCAACCTCTCTTCACCTACTAGAAAAAAAACATAAAATTAAGGATTTAACGTTATAATAAAATAAAAAAATGCTGAATAATCAATGAAGTAGTCCATTTATGATGGATTTTTAATTATTTCCAAGAATTATTATATTATGATAAAGGGATTGTATGCTCTGATTTTATGATATAAATGATATTATTTTTATTCAATTTTAGTATAAGAAATGTGTTCATTTTTTTAATCATTATAAGGTAATCCATATTTAATATGATATAATATCTCTTAGAAAATCATATGATATGCATTGTATAATGAATCAACTAAGTTGGGCCTAACAAGTAAAAGAGATCACTCAACCATAAGGCCCAATGGTCATTCCATATATCCATAGGCAGGTGAATAACCTAAAGGGATAAAAATACAACCATTGGAAATGGTTTCACCCTTGAAATACTATAAACCATAAAATGGGCCCCATTTTGTAATCTAGTATTATGAACACATACAACAGATAACCATGCATATACAATAAATGTTTTTAAAATATGATCTAACCAAACAAAGAATAATAATAACAAATAACATGAAAATGTTACAAATACATTACCAATAATGTTTTAACCCTTTAAGGAAATATTTTAAATTCAATAATTGAAACTAAAATAAGAAAAAAAAAACTCCTATGAGACCAATAAAAAACATGTCCCAAACTGATCTGAAGATCCTAGGAAACTAAACAAGCTATCACCACATGACTCAATATCACCACCAAGTCTCAACATCCAATCACTTACCAAGGTAATTTAGAAAAAAATATAGAAATTAAAACGTACATATATATATAATACATGAATATTACATACCGGACTATATATGGTGTGATCCAACACGTGGTATGATACCACCAGGAATCCATAAAATTTATTTTATAATACAACCCAATAATACTAGTTTAATACTAAATATTATAAAATATTTTTTTTACATTCGAATGGTTTGAAAATAAATAACACACCTAATGATTATTTTTTCTAACACATTTCCTTTAGAAAATCCCAAACATTACCATATTAAAATTTTAGATATCTTTCTTTGAAAACAATATTTCTCAAATATTACAAGAAAGGATTTTCAAAAAATATTATTTAGAAACACTAAATTTCCTTAATAAATCACCTATTTTTGTTTTTAAAACCTAAACCCAATCCTCAAAATATGATAATTTTAAAAAAGAGTCATTACAAAAGAAACAGAAAAGGACTCTCAAGGAATAAATAATCATAGGTAATTCTAACTATAACATTATAACATCAAAGATAAACTATAAATTATTCGTCATGATAAGAATATAAGAAAATCAAGAAAATCAAGTAGCTTATATAGGCAATAGTTTATTGTTAGGAAAGTATCCCACAATATTTTTTTTCAAGGTTTATGGTTTTTTGTGATTGTTGAAAAGGATGGTTGACAAAGTTCCAGTGTGATTCTTGAGAAAATAGTTTTAAAAGGTGGTTCTATAAAATATGGAAGTGATAAAAATTTGAAACAATTTTAAAATGAATAATTTCCACATAGAATGTATGAGACCATGTAGGGAGATCATGGAAACCAAGTTTTCATAGAAATTACATGACCGTAAAGGTGTTACATGGTAGAAAAAGTAGAATGTGATGTTCATGTAGGATGTTCTGGAAAGTATTATATGGAAAGTAAATCACATAATATGTTCATCATACCATGATAAGAATCATAGTAATGGAATTTGAGAAAATTAAATTTCTTCCCATTGGAAGTGTGAAAGACCTTATAAAAATCACATGGTGGTTACATCATTTTCAATCAATAGGCATTAATCGATGGTTGGACATAAATGGAGTTCACAGTATATGATTCTATGAAGAATAATTGTATATAAACGAATTTTAAAGATGAGGCTAATAATGATTTAAAGATTATTATGTTTTTAAAATTTTATGAATATATAATTATCTACAAATAACGACATTAAATTGAAAGAAAATTTCATGTAATATCATCATTAAAGAATTCCAAAATTCCAGAAGGGATATAACAACAAAATTTTCATGAGGAAAATCATAAAGGATGTTCATGGAGAATTATCAATAAGTGTAAAGAATTAATTATGTTTTTAGTGACATTACTTTCCAGAATAAAGGAGTATCACATTGAAGTATCTAAATAGAGTGTTTGTGATGGTAGTGTATATTGGGATAATTTCATTAGGGACGTACTTTCATGGGAGTTGTGTGAAGTGAGTTTGTAGAGAATAGGTAATAGATGAATAAAAAATCTAGTTCATTGGGAATAGTATTCATGAAGTCAGTAGATAGTGAATACTATTCCATGAAGTTGGTATTAAAAATCCATATTCCATATGATAATAGTACCTGAAGGAAATTTTTGTGAATCAAATTGTTAATCATAATGTGGATTCCAATCATTGATGAAAAAGGATATTCATGTCACACTCATATTAGTGCGAACCAATTAAAAGAAAATATTAGAAATAAAAATAATCTTCTATAGTATTTGTGCATTCACTTAGAAGATAGAATAATATGTTCTCAAGGGTGATTGGTTGTAAACCATCAAAAATAGTGAGTCTACTCCAGAAATCAAAACATTAATGAGATTTAATTATTATAGTGAATTTGTGAATTTTCTTTATATACTCCTTGGATTGGCCAAGTTATGAAAATCCAAGTAAAAATAATTGTGTATATTGTATTATTTAATTTAATATTAAATATTTATATGAGAATATGAGAGAATAAAGTATTATTTAATAGTGGAACAAGATCAAAATGGGAAATTGATCTAATCCTTTATAACCTAATTAACCCTTCCTTCAAATGTTATCTAACATTGTGGGTATATAAATTGGTATCAATGATAAAGGTTAAAGTCAGTGGTATTATCTCTCAGTAAACGAAATAGTAGTAGTTAATCAGTAATGGATTATATTATTTGATGAAAATAATTTTCAACTATATATGAATTGGTTTCTACACTTCTTCTTAAATTTATGTGTAGATGTATATATAGCTTTATTGCCTAGAATTTCAGTCAGTGTGGATAACATTGATTTTTTAGAATGAGTGTATAACGTGATGGATTCTAGCACTGGTGGTATCACTCCATTATGGGGGATTTATCAAACTGAATTTATATTAAAGTGATGGTGTGTAAATACTCATGCACTATGTGTAAAAGGCATATTAATATCATTGAATGTCGTTTAGAATTCCTAGAATCAAAATTTTAGATATTGTGAAATAATTATGAGGATATGAGGATTCACCCAAATGAATATGTTTGTTTTCTTATTCTAGTACCACCATATTTTAATGATCCCAAATCATGTTTCTTATGTTACTAATGAATTTTATGTTTTAGGATAGTCAACTGTTTTTTATCTAGTATTTTAAAAATAGAAAATTAATGATGTTCCAACGTCAACCTACTATAATAAGAAGTTAAAATAATCATGAAAGACAAGTAACCATGTGGATGTGACCACACATTGAACTACAAGTGTCCACATTAACAATCAAGTGACCAAGCATCAGATGAGAAATTTTTTATAAGTCTGGAACTGACAACATTTTGAAGATCAAGTCATTTCATGAATTATTTAACCTTCCATGAGAATAAAAGAAGCTTCCACGGGATTTAAAGAGTAAATGTGAGATGAAAAAAAGCAACTACAAGAAGTAAAGAAGTGACTATGAGAAGAAAGGAAGTGATCATTAGAAGAAAATGAGTGACTACAGGGAGAATTAAACTGGACATATAAATAAAATAATTAGACATATGAAGAAACCAAGTTTACATTCCAATTTACCATGCCAAATGACCATGGAAAGTTATTTTTCCAAGTGACCATGGAAAGTGACTGTGGAAAGTAACCATACCAAGTAACCACAATCCAAAGTAACTATTATTATGTGAATATTATGTTAACAAGTATAGAATAGAAAAATAGCTATATTCAAATATCCAATGGAAATATTTTGGAGTATTTCTTACATATTTAGTTCACTTATGGTTTCTATATTAGATTAATAAGTACGACGATTAAATTATGAATATCCTCTAGTGTATACTTTGAGAAGGTAATCTATTTAGGAAGAAGGGCAACTTGTGGATAAAGATAAGTGAAATAAACAAGAACTTAAGATATATAGTGATAAAGTAGTGATTTAAAATAAAAATCCATGACACATCGTTCCCTGACCTCTCATTGAAAGACTTTTTGAATCCTTTCAATGATGGTTTTATAGAAAATTGATCAACCGAAGATTGTCATATTCAGGTGCTTTAGACTTTCACTCTTTTAATCAATGTATCGCTCTATTAAATCACACATTTTGAGTTTTGTTTTCATTATGATATGTATTCATTAACATAGGCTCATACTTTGTATTGAAGAGTAATGTATACTCTTTATTTCATTATTTTACACCTATTTTCACATTTGGAACTATGGTGGAGGTTTTGTTTAACATGGACTACCTATGTGTAGTTTTTATATGTAAAACCAAGTCCATGTTGTGGATCATATTATTATTTAATAAAATACTTAATAGCAGGTTATTTCTAAATTTATAGGATTAGGTCTCAACATTATATTGATCCTCTTTTTTTATACCGCTATGTGTTTTATTATTTTATTTACTCTTCTTTTTAATCTAGATTATTTCAATTTTCAAAGCAATTTGGAAAAACATTACTTTTATAGTTATATATAATAACAGTTTTATATTCTTTTTTTGATGTAACTATATTTATTTCAATATATAAATTAATTTTGAAATTTTTTTAATAGAGATTTGATCAAGATTTTAATAATTCTTTGAAACAATTTGAGTTATATAATTATACTATTTTAGTTAATTATGTTGTTTTATAAATTGGGGAACTAAAATTAAATATTTTTAATCAAAAATATTTAATTTCAAGGTAAATTCACATCCCCTCTTGATATTTCCACTCTAACCAAGATTTGGTATTAAATTTTTTTTATCTATTCCTATAGGATTTAAATATGACCATGTTCTTACACAAAAAGATAAAATTTACTATAATTATAAATTTACATCTTTATGGATAACAATAGACTTGAGGGGAATGGTACAAAAAGACCTACTTATTTTAATGGTACAAACTATGCTCAGTGGAAGATTAAGATGAATATGCATATCAAAATCATGGTATTTAACATATATAATGTAATTAAGAAGAAATATGAAAAACATAAAGTTTTTAGGTCTTATTATAGTTATTACACTAAGGGTACTTATGATTGAAACTAAAAATCTATGAATGCCTTATATTTTGACTTACGATAAGATTAATTCAGAATAATTTCTACATATTCTATTACTTCTGAAATTTGGTATACACCTATCGTGTCTCATAAAGAATCATAAAATGTTAATGAATTATTCCTAAAAACCTATACTATTATGTATGATACATTTAATATGTAACGTGATGAATAAATTTCAGATGTGCATTTTAGGTTCAATGAAATCATTAATACAATTCATTCACTTGGATAAAAAATTAAAGATAACGATCTAGTTATAATAATTTTTTTGATTTAAACTACATAGATTGAGAGGAACCTCTATCTCCATTCAAGAATCATGTGATATTATAAAACTACAAGTAAATGAGTTAATTGGAAAACTCATGAATTTTTAGGAATAGTTAAAATTAAACAAATAAGATGACGAACCAAAAGTAAAATCGGTTTATTTAAAAACATATTAATGATAATGGATAAAATCGAATAAGATAGTTCAGTTGAGGATGAATCACCCTCTGATAGTGATTAGGAGATGAATCATCTAGCTAGAAGAAAGAAAAAGTTATACGGGAAGAAAAAACTCTTCCATAAATAAAACAATGGAGGAAAGTGTGATGGAAATGGAAACTATAAAAAAGAAAATAATCAAGGAGAAGTGACTTATTGTGGATGTAATAGGAATGGGAATATCAAAGATGAATGTCAAAATTTATGTATAGGAAAAGGTATGCTGATAAAGAAAAAAATACAATAGAAACCTAGAAAAGTAATCTGGAGTGCCATTGATGAATGTTATTACAAGTTTGACTCAGGCAGAGAAGATAAGGATAATAGGGGAAACATTTATTTTATGATAAAAAACATATGTGGTGATAAATACTATCTATAAATCTCCTGATCATATTTTTAATATCTAAAAAATGAAAATAATGATGAAAATGTGACTAGGGATGATTTATTTAAATATTACATTATGCTGGATGAAACATTTAATAGACTTATAGATAATAATAGAAATTTAAATAAAAATCGCGATTTATCTATTCATATTTAATATGATATTTCACTAGAAAAAATAAAAGAATGCCAGTTATTAAAATATAATAATGAATATAAAATAACAAATAAAGTAACTTATAATGTATATTGAAAGTTTTACAAATGGGAGAGAAACCTTAACCGGGATTCTTGGTAAACAGACCACACCCATGTACAAAACTATGATTGGATACCGACCTAATAAAGTGAGAATTTAACAGAATAAATTTATTCTTAGCTCACGATATTCTAATTATGTGAATATTTATTATTCATGTGGACCTAATAACGTTTTTATTTCAAAAATTCTTGTGTCTTATTTTGGAAAACTTATTAAACATCATTGGATTCCAAAAGATTTTATTCATAACTTATCTGGACACAAAAAGGTGTGGCTACCAAAATCATTTTATATTTACATGTGTGTATAAAAAATCGTTAAATATTCTATGTATTTATATTATCTGGTTAGTGGTATCTTTGAAAATATAACTAGAGACTACTCATGATTTAAGAGGTTAAAAAAGGTGTATATTGGATATGTCTATTTTGGTGACAGTACCAAAGGAAAAATAATAGTACTTGGTCAAATTAGTAACTCTAATTCAATTTTAATTTATAAACTATTTTTTATGGTTTAAATTGATATCTTCTTAGTATATAATATCGATGTGATGATGGTTACCATATCAATTATAAAAATAATTCTTGAAAATATAAAATTCTAAATATTCTTTATTCTTTACTACTTTATGTAATGGTGGTATTTATCCAGTTTATTTGTATTCTATATTTTCTCAAAAATAATTTCTTAAGTGTATTTCACAAATAATAATTCCTATAGAATAGGATAATAAACCTTTATAATCTTTAATCTCTCAGAAATAAAACTAGAAAAATATTAATAAATGATATTCTAAAATTAGACTTCCAAAAAGATAAATTTTGTAACCCCTATCAAAACAGGGAAATAACATAAGATTTCATTCAAACTAAAGAAATAAGTTTTAACTTCTAATCCCCTAGAGTTAGTTTATATTGACTTATTTAGACCATATATAGTGTCTATATTAAATGGAAATAATTATTCTAATGTTATTATAGATTTATATTCTAGATACACTTGGGTATTCTTTTTATCTCACAAAAGTGATGCTTACTCTTATTTTATAAAATATGAAAATCAATTGAAAATCATAATGGAAATACTATTAATACAATAAGTATTGATCATAGATGTCATTTTGAAAATAAAAACGAAACTGTATGCACACAACATGGATACAAACATAATTTTTCTTCTCAGAAGACTCCATAGACAAAATGGTGTAGTAGAAAGAAGGAATCTGACACTTTAGGAGATTTTTCAGTCCAAAATAAATGAGTATGACCTTCCTATTTATTTGTGGGTAGAATATGTCAATATATACTGATATATTATCAATAGTGTTCTTGTAATACAAATTTTAATGAATAATCTATATGAATTGTGGAATAGAAGAAAATCCATGGTTAGATAATTTGGAGTTTTTGGCTGCAAGTTATTTATCCACAAAAAAAATGAAAGTTTAGATAAACTTTTATCTGGATTTTTGAAGGAATCTTCCTTGGAAATTCAATCCCTAATAATTCATATAGGTTGTTAAATAAAAGAACCAAAATTGTGGAAAAATATATACGAGTAAAATTTGATTAAACAGATCCACGTGAGCATAAAACTTCTTTATAAAACCTTAAGGGTGAACTATCTAGCTTGAATATCAATTCCATAAACTATACTAGTGATTGTTTTGTAAAACATATTATATAAAAATCACAAAATGAAGATGAATTTTTTAAACTAGGTTATAAAGAAGAAAATCAAGTTCATATTACCTCTATACCTAGAGCTATTAGAACTCACATAGACCATCCTTTAGATGTAGTTGTTAGGGATCAAGATGGAGTTACTAAAACTGGAGCTTCTCTTAGATATTGGTTAAACATCAAGCCTTTATTCCATATCTTGAACCTTAAAACATCACTGAATCTATACATCATGAATTTTGGATAATGGTTTTTCAATAATTATTTTATTAGTTTGAGAGAAACAAATTCTTGGAACTAGTTAAAATACATAAATATTTTCTAACCATTAGTACTAAATGGGGGTTTAGGAACAATATTGATGAGTCTGGAACAATAATTAGAAAAAATGTTATACTGGTTACATAATGAAATAATCTAGAGGTAGGTATTAACTATGAAGAAACCCTTGTACAAAAAAAATTGAAGCTATTAAATTTTTGTTTTCATATGAAACACATTTGAATTTCAAACTATATCAGATGGATGTCAATAGTTATTTTAATAATGGTTATATTATTGAGGGGTTTTTTGTTAAAAAAATAATTGATTTAAAACCTTTAATTTTCTAAATCTTGTTTTCAAAATAACTAAAAATATTTATGATTTAAAACATTTTCCTAAATCATCGGGTGATAGCCACAATTATTTTTAAATTTCTAATGGTTTTTCTAATGGTATAGCTGATTATACATTATTCGTAAAAATAATATCTAAATTTGTTTTGGTAGTTAAAATTTATATTGGTTGTATTATTTTTAGATTACCTAAAAACTTATTTTGTACTAAATTTTAAAAAATGATGCAACATTAATTTTAAATGAGTTTAATGGTTGAGTTAAAATTCTTACATAGTTTTAAAGAAATTTACAAAAAGGGAGAAATCATTTTAAATCAAATAAATACACTAAAGATATTTTAAAATTTTTTGGTATGGATAACACCAAATGTAGTGATACTCTTATGAGTACATGTTGTAATTTAGATATGGATGAAATTGGAAAATCAGTTGACCAAACTACTTACATAGGTATGTTTGGAGGTTTATTATACATAAATTATAGCCAGCCTAATATTATGATGAGTGTGTGTATTTTTTCTCTATTTTATGAAAATACAAAGGAATCATATTTTTATGTTGTCAAAAGAAAATTCAAATACCTCAAAAGTATGACCAATTTAGGATTTTTGTCTTATAGAGGAAAATCATTTGACTTTGTTATTTATTCAAATGTAGATATTTTGGTTATATATTAGGTAGAAAAATAACCTATGAAACATGTCACCCTTTGGGTAAGTAAATAGTTTTATATTTTAAAATGATAAAGAACAATATTTTATTACGAAATGATAAATATGAGTACATTGTTACAAGAAGCTATTGTGAACAGATTATATCGATGAAACACAAATTATTTAATTATAGAAATAAATTTTTATATTTCCCTACAAACTGTGAAAATAAAACTTCTATAAATATTTCTATGAATTTTATGTCCTAGTAAAGGAAAAAATATTGATATAAGACACGCTTTTTTGAGAGGTCATTGTCAAAAGGGTGATATTACTCTTGAATTCAATGGTACTGAACTTCATCTTGCTAATATTTTTAAAAATTCCTTGAATATTAGTGGAATTATTTATATAATACATGAGTTATGATTGATTAATTATTATGAAATATTTTAATCTAGTCTTAACTCATGTATTTTTCAAAAAAAAATTATAATTCATATCATCTATGTATTTAAGATCTTTCTTAAATTATCAAATTTATCTAATGTTTTCACTAGTCTAGATATTAATAAAATATGAATCCTAGTTCATAATTTTATTTATCTTTGATAATGTGGGTTTAGAGTCTGTAAACCTACCATGAGGTTTCTCCCATGTGATTAGTATACCAACCATGATTTATCTAAGATATCATTAATACACAATCAATATACCTTCCAAGACTATTTTTATTTAAAATCTTTATTAAGTTGTTTTATAGGGATTTTATTTAGGTGTATTATTATTTTAAACCCTAAATTTATGAATAAAATATCAAATGAGAATCTGAATTATCACACATCCATTCCTTAGAAATCATGTCTTCTCGTCAAATCCCTAACTTCTCTCTCTCTCTCCAACCCTTTTTTTAAACCCTTTTTCTTTCTCTTGAACTTGAACCTAAACCATGATAGTTTTTATTTTAGTGAAAAAATTTAAAGGATGAAAATATCTTGGGATTCTACATATTCTAATAGATCACCTCCTTCAAAGAAATAAAAGAAATGTTGGGATATCTTTAGTGTTATGGAAAATCACCATAACCCTCATCTGGTAGATCAGCTAGCCTATGAGGGATAGAATGTATATGTTGAGTGTATTAATTCTAAAAAATAATTAGTGTAAAAAGTGACTAAAATGATAGGATAGAGGGAATGGTTCAAGGATATTTATAAGTCATTTTATATGACATTAGTTAAATATTTATATTCTTATATGCAATTACTTATATGAGATAAAATTGATACCATTCAGACAATATTAAATGGAGAAATTATTGTGTTCTCTATAAAACAATGGGTTTAGTGCTTATATGTGCCTCACAAGATAGAGTATGAAGATTATTAGAGATAATACCCTATAAATTGTGATCATTTTGAGTCTCAAAATTCCCTTTAGGTTTTTATTAGTAATTGGACTCCCAGAAGGCTAACTATAGTGGATCTTTCTGGACAATATAAACAATTGGTAATGTTTATCCAACACATCATTAGTCCTAGGAGAGGTGAATTCAAAATCTTCAGGCACCATAATTTATTCTTTATATTCTTGATGAAGAATGAGGTTTATATAAATTTATTAGGGTGTTTCATTAGATATATGGTTGATCTATGTATACTTTCCTCAAAGATCAATTATTTTCCTTTCCCATTTTCCAATCAAACCTATTGTATTTTAAAGGATTAGTACCTAAGGGGGAGGAACAAGTGGTTTAATCATATGGTTTGTGCCCAATTCAAAAGATATAAAAGAATAGTAAGGTGAAATAGAACACCTAGATAAAAGAATTTATGGCTAATATTGAAATGTTCTATGAGAAATGTTATCTTGTTATGGATTAAATTAGGCCAAGAGACCAATTGGATCCTAGTCTCTAGCCTGATGAAATAGTTTCCTATTCTTCAGATGATTAGAATGATGTTGCAGTGGAAATGTAGAAAGAAGATACCAGGGTGTATAACCTTAGTAAGGAAGTTAGGTTATATTGTGGGGATGTTAGGGAATCCTCTCATTAGTGTCTTTTTCACCTAATGAATCTTTTTTACCTATACCTTCTCATTAAGATGTTTTGTAAGACGATAATCTTATTGATACTGAAGTTTCAATGATTGTATTTCTTATAAAAATATAAGGGGATTACTTATCTGAGTATGAACAAAGTGAATAAATTTCTAAGTAGTATTCCACTTTATTCTTTGTTATTGAATGTAATCTTAGACCTAGTGTATAATATGAACCCACTAAGGGGGATAAGTCCCCATGATCAATAGTATAAGACCTGTATTAGTTTGAAATAGATGATAACAATAATAATAGGGTTAGTCAACTTGATCATTGTGGAACCTTCCATTCATTCTTTTTATAGAGTATTGGAAGGATATTTGATAAAATAGATTGATTCACAAGAAATAATTGTGGTATCTCGACTAACTACTTTAGATTACAAAGTTCTAGAAGATATGTTTAGTCATACTCATACCGAATCTATAGAGAAACATGTGCAATGAAAAGATACAGAACCTCTTGGATTGGTTCATATAGATCCTCAAGAGGTGGAAGAGAATTCTGCTGGAGATCTAAAAATTCAATCCGAGCTTGTAGAGATTGAGGGTAAGGTTGGTGGTAGGTAGTCTTCATTGGATCCATTTATATTTTTACCTTCTTCTTTTCCTTTTGTATCCAATATGAAAAAAGGACTGGAATGAATTTAAAACTTATTTTATGGGTGTGTTGAATGAGTTTTTAAGCATGGATTGTTGTCACTTATCGACCGTTAAAAGGTATTTTACTTTTTTATAATGTGTATAATGTCACTCTGGTCAAATCCTCACTAGTGGTCCTATATTTTGGTGTCAATTATTTTTGTTTTCTTCTTTTTAATGTGAGGGGGTGTTTGTAGAGATTAATTAAATTTATTGAGGGATGAAGTTTTATTTTAAAATTTAATAAAGATTATTGTGAGTTTATTATTGGGAAATAAAAATTATCATATCCTTGAGATTTGAAAAACATTGTGCTAAACTAATATCTAATTCATAAGAAGACTTTGATCGAAATTCCCAATGGTTTTATATGTAATTCAATTAATAACTTGGATTATAATCATTATAAATTCAAATTTATATAAGGTTCAATATTTCATGAACCAATATGTACTTTTTGTTCCAATAATCCATTTCATCCGCATTTCAAACAAAACATTTCATTAATTCATAACAATTATTATTTAAAATACGCATTATTAATTTATATAATGTGAAATGAGAAAAATAAATTAATCACTTAACTTCCCTAAATTATGATTCACTCTAAAAAAATATTTAATTATCCATTTGGTTGGTATATAATATGTTTTATGATGTTTATGGAGGTGGATTGAAATATTAAGAAAATTAATGAGGCAAGTAAAGTGTTGGGCACTGAGCACGCACACAAGCAGTGAAGAGATTTAAACACACATGTTGGATTCAATGAGAAAGTTAAAGAAAAAGGGGTGTTAAACATAATTAAAATTGTTTTAAGAATACTAATAATAAACTAAATGAGTAGGATGATAATGACAGATGATGAAGATACTTACATTAATATTTAATAAAAATTACAACTCAAACACTTATGATATTACAAATTAAATTGAATGAAAAATAAAATGAAAACAGTGAGTGGAGGAGATATCTATCAAGTAGAAACTTGAGTTTGGATGTTTTTCATAATAAGTTTTCAACGAGTTGATCATTCAAATATACCCTTCCAATTCTTCAAATGTCAACCTCTTTCATGGAGAAGACTGGAATTTATTTGGAGCCTAAGTTTGTGGAATTTTTTCCTTTCAAAATTTCCCTTCAAGTTCGATTGACTATTTTCCCTTTAAGAAATCTAAATATTGAGAAATAGTCTTCTTAAAAGATGTATATTTGGATGTTTAAATAACACCCTATAAATTATTAAGCCAATGAAATTTCATATCCAAAGATATGTCTATTTTCCTAAATAATGTATTTCGTCAAAAATTATTCTAAATGTTTATGAGGCTTAAATGTGAATGGGTTTTAGGATAGGAATATGCATTCATTTTTAATTTATATATTCTGTAAAATTGTGGGTATAACTCTTGAATTTCTACCCACAAAAATTTCATCCCAATTGGGTGAGTGTTTTTATATAAATGTGAAGAATGGTGAGATAATATTCAATCCTCACTATAATTATAGGATGGAATTTCATGAATGGATTAGGCTCTATTAAAGATGAATTGGGAATTGAAATTTTTATCAAAGTTATATATCTATTTACTAAAAAATATTCCTCAGTTTTATAAAATTTAATCATTTTAATTGAGCTAAGAAATTGAATCTTAATGGATGGTATATTTTTCATCACAGATTTAGTGGGCCCTTTTATGTGATCTATATGCCTGAATAAGCCAAAGATCCAGTTTAATTATTTGTTTAAATTTGATTCAGGAAGATGAAAAAAAATATTTGGATCTATTTATTGAAATATATGTTCAATGTAGTAAACTATAGAATAATTTAATGAATTCAAACAATGCTATCCATATATGATAATTATTAAAACATGAACATTGATTATAAATTAGTCATTTTTTACTAAAAATTCAATGGTGGGGTAACATAAATCATGAATGAATATATAACATCAACTCCACCACTTGATAGTGAATTTCCTTAGGTACATAAAAAACACACACAAAATCATTTTCATTTACAAAAAACTGTTGAAAAAATATCCACTCAAGGTGGATAAGACTAGATCAGTCATCCCTAATTAATTTCATCATAAATTTTTAAAATTATCAGGTTTCAAGAATAATTCATTTTTCATTCTAAAAATTACAAATGGAATATTTGATCACCAAAATATCACAATTGACACATTGATATCAAGTTTATTCATAGTGGTTCACTCATTCAACAACCAAATGTGAAAATCTTAGAGTTTGTAACATATATTTGTTGTTATTCCATATTTTAATGTACAAAATAATCTTGTGGTATTTTTTAGGGTTTTCCAGTGACTATGGGATTGTAGGAATAAAATTACCAACTGATAAAAAAAGGAGGAATATTCAAACATGGAAAAATAAATACAAAATTTAAGAAATGATACATGGAATGAATTGGAAACACATATTTAAATGGGTAATATTTTATTAAGGAAGGTAATATAGATATATATAATTTGGAGAGGAAGAAAAGTTGAAATTCGTACAAAAAACAAAACTTATCCCACCAACTATAGAAAACATTATACAAGTGCTATTTTTTTAAAACACATATCAATAATATTTGAACAAAATTAAATAAATATAAATTCATTCCAATAGAACACTGAATGAAAAAATCCCCCCCCCCAACACACACACTTAACTGGATACTTTCCCTCAACCATATAATGACTCATTGAAAATCTAGGAATGTAAACCCAAAAAAATCCATTCCCCCCACAATTAAATTTAAATAAATCATTCAATGAAAATCCATAAAGATGTTGGGTGGGATAACGTTTTTGGATTCTAAGGTGGATTTTAAAAAATTCATAAGCATGAAGGGTATTTCAAAATGAGGTTAAATGTAAGGGTAATGGTAGGATATTTGGCTAGTTTTATTTTTATGTGGGTCAGAAAATGAATTAATCATAATAATGCACCCCAAAGTAAACAAAAACAATATCAAAGGTCCATAAACTAAAAAATCACAATCGAGGGTGACAAATACACAATATAAAAATATGTTCATAGATAAGGGAGTGGGTTTGGGTTCTTTTTCTGGAGTTTTTTCACCACCATATTTAAAGGGGATTTAAAAGATTCATCATGAGGAATGGTAAATTTCCATCCAGATCAAAGTGAAGTTTCTCTTACATTTCTTCTGGGGTTATAAAATAGTTAAGGTGGGAGTTGGAATGATTTGGATTCATGGGACTGGATTAGGTGGGATATAAGTTGCCTAATTTGATTTTCAATGTTTATTTTTCTTGAATGGGTGAAGTTATAAATGTATTCCATGGGAATTTTCCATTGTATCTTAGAATAATACTAATTTCTTTCAATAGGATTTCCTTAATTTAGGTTCATGGGAAATTAATTTTATTCAGTTGGGAATTGAGAAGCCTATCTATGATAGTGGAAACTAGAAGAATCAGGTGGAGGATTACCCCTTTGTTATATATTAACAAAAGGATAAGGTTATTTTAATTTAATCCCACCAAGACAATAATAGAATTGGATTGAATTTTGGTGAAGTAATTAAAGAGGATGAGATATGTGATTACCATACCTCATTCATAGATGATCTTTATTGTAGAGACCTGAAGCTTAACGTACATGGACATTACATTACTTTTGCGGAATACTTAGTACATAACAAAAACACACACACAAGGATCGTAATAGTTTAGTGTCTTTGAAAACTTGGAATATAATCTTCTAATCGTGGTGAAAGATCTTCAACATCTCCCATAAAGATCTTCCTTTTTTTTATTCCTAAACCTTTCTTTATATCCTGGTGAAAATAAAACATAAAAGAGTGAGCTCAAATGCTCAGTAAGGGTAAACAAAAGAAATATCAATCACATCGTATACATAAGAACATAATTTTTGGAAATCGTAACCTGCAAAAGAGATCATAATTTCATAACATGGGATAAATCATGGTAGTGAAATGTAATCACAATAATCATAACTTAAAACATAAAACTTTGTGGCATACACATATAATCATAGAGAATCATTACTTGTTTTTCAAGACTCATTGCCAAGACTATCTTAGTGGACAAAGTCCCTTTCTGAACCGAGTCACCCTCGTTTCAGTCCTGTTTCACTG
This sequence comes from Viscum album, assembly GCA_963277665.1. Taxonomy (NCBI): domain Eukaryota; kingdom Viridiplantae; phylum Streptophyta; class Magnoliopsida; order Santalales; family Viscaceae; genus Viscum; species Viscum album. The sequence continues at coordinate 1,531,127,806 of OY728141.1, forward strand.
AACCGGTATAACCTACCGTTCCAGCCATGTCTATCTCATGAGATATAAAATCTTTACCCAATGCATTTGAGGGAGATATAGGTCCCACCCATCTCATAATTATACCATTCTTAAGTGTGCCACAAAATCATATATCATATATCATTGCATAACCCATGTAATAAAAATGGGAATCTTAAACATCGTGACATCATAAAACAATTCATATAAGATAAAGGAATTCATAAAAATATATCTATCACAACATAGTCATATCAATGTAGTAATAGGGGTAAAAATAGAACCCTTTATTATCTTAGATGGAAAATAATTTTTATAAAACACTTGAAATCCATTCTTGAGGAAAATATCCTTTCTACTTCCAAAACACTTTTCCTTTCTTAACATGTCATACAATTATAAACTAAAAGAATTTGATTAAAAATAAACTTGAAAACTTGTAAAGGAAGCTTCTTGAAAATAATGTTTTAAAAATCTATTCATTCTGTATAAGTTAAAAAAACATTCTTCGTAATTTTGTCGGAAAAGTCAAAAAAAAGTACCTCGTAGGAAAAACGACAAAAGATTCCTTTCATATCTTTTACTAAAAACTCACCGAAGGGTAAAATAGGATATAAACAATTTTAGTTGAATGGAAATAATATTACATATTGAGGAAACATGGATGTTGATGATAGAATACAAACCCAGTAAATACTAAAGTATAAACAATCTCGGATAAAAATGAGATTGTGATATTTCCCTTACCTTAGGTCCGATTTGCTTCGTAAGTGTCCGAACCTCCTGTATAATGATTTAAATAATGTAATTGACTTATTAAAGAATCATATTCACTGTTATGATATCATATATGGTTCACTTATGACTTTATATTACCCGTTCTTTTGTAAATTCCATGTTAAAGAGAGTTTTGGGTAAAATTGTTTCATTTGTCGTCCGTGTTTTGACTTTTAATTATTCATATGATTACTTAGATCATGATTACTTAATTCCAGAATATAAAACATGATTTATATATATATATATATTCAGAATATTTATATATATAATAAATCAGTAAATGGAAAGAAATACACCGTTCATGGAGACGGTAGGCCGTACGTACGCATGAACGCTGTTTTCGTTTCCTTATTGAGTTGAACGGAATTAAGTAGATGACATACATATATATACACATAAATACAGTATCATTATTATGTCATATATTTCATGATTACTTATTATATATACTTTATAATCATTCATGAATTGTTAAAGTGGAGAATGAATCTCATCGCGTCGTGGAGACGGTAGTCTGTACGTACGCACGAGCGATGATATCATTTACATAATTATTGAATTGAATTGGAGTGCATGATACAATATATCAGAATCAATATGATGTTCTAATAACTATATATAGTTATTCTTTACACCATTATAGCGATCCATGTAAGGTGGTGGTGGAAAATAGATTACACCACGGCGTGGAGACGGAATTCCGTACGTACGCACGCATGGTGATTTCTTTTTCCGTAGGATGGATAGATGGTGAAATAGGGTTGTTTCATACTTATAATAACATATCAGTATATGAGTGATACTGATGTTATTACTTCATAATGAAACAACCTAAGAAGAAGAAGTGGAAGAAGAAATAAATATGAAAGAATCGGTAACGAACATTACCTCTTCTTTGAAGTGCTTCTTTGAGACCTCCTTTTAGGGCACTAAAATGGGTATTTGAAGAAGACTAGAACCTCTAGGATGTTTCTAAGGAAGTGGAGAAGATAATTTGGCAGGATCTGGCCGATCTTGAAGGCTCAATGTTGTGTGAGGAAGAGAGGGAGGAGGTGCCCTTTTATAAGGGAGGAGAGGGGCACCTTTGGAATAACTAAAAATATTATTTTATTATAAAGTCAAGTTCGGTTTTAAATAGCTAAAAATTGATTTATTTCGAGGATAAGGTTGGGATGGGTCTAAATACTCTCATAGAATAGAATTTATACTAGTTTAGGTTATTATTTTAACCTTATCAATTATATTTAACTCTAAGTTAAATAATTTAACTTTTACCGTGTCTTTTTATTTTCTTACACTATATGGATAACAAACTTACTATATCAAGACAAAAGAACCCCAAGTTGTTTATTATTAATATATATAATCTTATCTAAGTCATTTGGCCGAACCTTATATTTTTAGGAATAAAATAACAATTAATATTATAATATTTGTTTTAAAAACTAATTTATGTCAATTTTGACACTATTTGGTACATGATTTTTATGAAATTCATAACAGAATGATAAGTTCGAACCAAGTTACTTAAATAAACAATACCATGTCATATTAACCTAGAAAATTAGTGTAAGTCATAAAAAGTCTAAATTACATTTATTTGGGCATTTATAACATCAATTATGTCAATATTTCATTAATAAGACAATTACTGCATCATCTTTGTGTCATAATAAATGATAATTATTTAATCCCTAAAAATTCTAAATAAATTCCTATGATGTATATAATTGTATTATATTTCTGGAGACTATTCATGTTCTAAGTTTCATGAAGTTTATCACTAGATTAAAATTATTATACTTATAAGATTTAAGAAAGTGACATGTTGTCACATTCTTTGGTTTTAATAATAATTAAATTATTTTCATTGAAAAAATTTAATTAAATGAATCTAATCCGACCCTTAGGTGATATGGGTCAACTTTTAGTCATCCAATAGGATTTTGACATTTATTAGGGTAATTTTAAAATATTATATTTACCCTTAATTACCCGATTTACCTTTAACTATGGTAAATAAAATTTACCGTAGTTACTATTCATAATTCCCAAAAATAAAAAGTAGCTTATTAACATAATTTGGATCCACTGATTCCAAATATGGAATCAATTTTTTCAAATTCAATACGCAAAAGTTTCAGAAATTAAATTAAAATTAATTCCGTTGTCGAAAGAAAACGGTTTTTCTTTAAAACATTGCAAAAGATTATATTGGTTTAACCTACGAATTCAAGGTAAAATCAATGCTAATGTCATACATTATATTAAATCGTAAAAATATATTCTATTTATACTTTAAGACCATTCAATATTATAATTTAACTACATAATATATTACGATGAAAAAAGTTGTTTTTAATTAAAATATACCGTGTTTTTACTTTTCATTAAAAAATGAATGTTATCGGAAAAATATCAAAACTTTATTTAATGTAAATTTTTATATCCTGATTCAAAAGAAGAATTTTATTTTGTCAAATTGAACTTATAAACATGTCAAAAACTATATTTAAAGTGGTTGCACCATCAAAAGGCGGCAAAACTTCATTTTTTTAAAAATACTTATTTTACACGAAAAATTTATTTTGTTCTTATACCATGTTCTAGAAATGTGTAAGATGAATAATAATGTTATAAAATTCAAAATTTAGTTAACACTATTCATAACGGCTAGTTCATGATAATATTATAATAATATATTGTTGTTTATTAAAACCCAGTATTGTGTACAACACACGCTATCGAGGAAGGTCGCAATTGCGTGTAATGCAAGCCAAGTCAGGGTTGTGTGTTGTAAAAGAATCAATCGTTGTTTCGTATAACAGAATCCAACCATATTTCATTTATACATTGATTATATATATATATATATACTCAATGTTGCGTAGAATAACTATTATCAAAATTGTGTGTAACACGATCCAAGAATAGTGTTGCGTATACTGCAAGCTAATACGGTGTTGCGTATAGCACACGGTAATCTTGGTGTAGAATACAACACAAGACATTAATGAAATTAAAAGAATATTTTTCATAAAATCTCAGGGTGTTACATTCTAACCCCCTTAAAATGAATTTCGCCCTCGAAATTCGTTGGGGTTATAAATGGTTTACTATTCGAAAGTTTCTTTAATAGAAACCCACATCGTAAAAAGGAATACCAAAACCAATCTTTAAAACAAAAGTATGAAATGTAATGGTTATCCAAATAAACTAATCACTGGGTTTCCACATAGGTTAAAATATGGATATGGAAGAGAAATCTAACCATCATGTTCTGATGGAAAGTGGTAGAGAACATGGCTATGGAAAATCCAGCAATCACAAAGCCATAAATTTGTGATGATCTAAGGTATCATCTAATTCATCAGATATAAGATCACTAGGAAAACATTTTTGGTTTTCAAGATCATTTCCCTAAAGTTGATGAAATTGGAATTAGAAGAAATACTTTCGTGATTTTGGTATAGTCTCGCCGTTTTTTGTTCTTTGGACAATTTCCACTTCATCTCTTAAAGAAACGAAGTTGAATTTGTCATTCGTGATGTGTTAGCAGATCATGTGATGGAATGATGGGTCATTCCATCTGTCTCAAACAAAAGGTTAGAAAAGTTATCAAAAAATACATAAGTCCATCTATATTGAGATTAATCCTATATAGTTCCTAAAATGAACTTATAATTCATATATCATACCGCTTAATAAAATAAAACTAGTTTCCACTAACCAGGGACTTCCTGTAGGCCAGTGGTAGGCGATAAAGGCCAGTCGCACTTCGGTTGTGGGTTCGATTCCCATAGCCTTGTCTGACGCGATGGGTTGTCACCCATCCTATAGGTTGTCCTTTTTCTAAAACTATATTACTATAACATCCCATCAATAATATCGAAAAACTTCTATCCTTAAACAATAATAACTTATGTCCAATATAATCAATTCCAATCTTTAGGCTTATCCATAATACTTCAGTCCACTCTCATAATATAGTGAAAACGATTTCCAGAGATTTAATACCATAGTTGATCCCCATATATCATAAAATATGTCTTGTTGGTCACATTCCGACCATTCAAAGGCCTTAATCATGTACTCTCTTGAATACCCATTGAACCTTAGTGAAAACATGAATGCAGTTAAAAGTTAACACTTTCCACATACCAAAATCCTCAAAATTCTATATACTCAAACCATGATATCACTTAGTCCTTATATCAATCATGAGATCATGAATACTGTTAAACATTTCATTTTCTCGTTTTCCCTTCATTATGCGCATATCATCTTATTTCCAAAAATATCTCAATCACTTTGAATACTACATTATACCAATACATAAATATTCCAATACTTTATGATACAACCTTATTTTGGAATCCCATTACATAAACACTTAATCATTCCACCACATCGTTGTCATATTCAACATCGCCAATAGTGATCGCATGTGACTTCCCTTTGTCCTTTGCCTTAAGCGGTTGCTCATGTCGATCATCACTAACCCTTGGATTTGGGCATTTATTAGCATAATGACCCATTTCCTTGCACTTGAAGCATTGAAGTGTTGGTGGTCTGTTCTCTGCAGTGTTTGCTTTATTCACATCATTAGAAACCCTTTTTCCATTACTTCGACACTCAGCTGCTTAATGACCTTCTTTTCCACACTTAAAACATTTTCTAGTCCCTCTAAGACAATCTCTACCATGCTTCTTTCCACACTTTGTTCATAAGGAAACATTCATCTTATTTTCAACATTATTCTGAGATTTCTCCTTGAACTCCATCTTTCGTTTCTTGTCAAAACCATGAGATGGATATGTAACACCAACTTCCATTTCTACCTTGATAGCACAACGCACAATTTCTTCATATCTACGGAAGTCTCTTATAGCTAATGCCCTTCGAAGACTTGGTTTTACGCCACTGAAAAATCGATCAACTTTACTTTCAGGTTGGATGATAATGCCAGATGAATACCTTGCAAGTCTTGTAAAATTCGCTTCGTATATACCAACAGATTCATCATCCTTCTGCTTTAGCTCAAGAAACTCTTTTTCCATCTTTGTTCGAAGAATACGAGGGAAGTACTTACTGAAAAACAAGTTCTTGAACTCGTCCCATTCCATGGACTCAATTTCATCTCTTGGCCTCATATTCTTGATAAGATTCCACCATTGATCAGCTTCACCTTCCAAACGATATACTGCTAAGATGACTTTATCATGCTCAGAACATTGAAGAACTGAAAATATCTTTTTAGTGCTACTGATTCATTGTTCAACAACAAGTGGATCAGAATACCCACCGAAAGAAGGTGGACGTTGCCTCATGAAGGACTCAATAGAATATTTTTCCCTTCTCTACTCATTTGGAAGTCCAGAATGATTCATAGCTTGTGTAAGTATAGCAATAAGATTTTGCACTCCATCTCCCATAACATTTGTTTGTTCAGGAGGGCAATCATTGCATTGTCCATTTCATTTATCAACACGGTTCCTTAGGGTTCCATCCATCGTCTAAAACCCAAAAAGAATTGTGTGAGAGGCAAAAATCATGCTAGGGAAAACAACATAATAAAGGGGGAGTACATTCAATATCTAACATCTTAGGTTTAATTCTATAATCGTTAGCGTAATTATAGTATTATAACCTATACGTATACTTAACCTTAGGGACATCCCTAGACATACCTTAGAAATATCTCTAGGGATCTCACTAACGTTTTCGCATCCTAGTTTCCAAAGGTTGACTAAACCTCCCTCTGATACCAACTGTAGAGACCCGAAGCTTAACGTACATGGACATTACATTACTTTTGTGGAATACTTAGTACATAACAAAAACACACACACAAGGATCGTAATAGTTTAGTGTCTTTGGAAACTCAGAATATAACCTTCTAATCGTGGTGAAAGATCTTCAACATCTCCCATAAAGATCTTCCTTTTTTTTATACCTAAAACCTTTCTTTATATCCTGGGGAAAAGAAAACATAAAAGGGTGAGCTCAAATGCTCAGTAAGGGTAAACAAAAGAAATATCAATCACATCATATACATAAGAACATAATTTTTGGAAATCTTAACCTGCAAAAGAGATCATAATTTCATAACATGGGATAAATCATGGCAGTGAAATGTAATCACAATAATCATAACTTAAAACATGAAACTTTGTGGCATACACACATAATCATAGAGAATCATTTCTTGTTAGTCAAGACGCATTTCCAAGACTATCTTAGTGGACAAAGTCCCTTTCTAAACCGAGTCACCCTCGTTTCAGTCCTGTTTCACTAAACCGGTATAACGTACCGTTCCAGCCATGTCTATCTCATGAGATATAAAATCTTTACCCAATGCATTGGAGGGATATATAGGTCCCACCCATCTCATAATGATACCATTATTATGTGTTCCACAAAATCATAAATCATACATCATTGCATAACCCATGTAATAAAAATGGGAATCTTAAACATCGTGACATCATAAAACAATTCATATAAGATAAAGGAATTCATAAAAATATATCCATCACAACGTAGTCATATCAATGTAGTAATAGGGGTAAAAACAGAACCCTTTATTATCTTAGATGGAAAATAATTTTTATAAAACACTTGAAATCCATTCTTGAGGAAAATATCATTTCTACTTCCAAAACATTATTCCTTTCATAACATGTCATACAATTCTAAACTAAAAGAATTTGATTAAAAATAAACTTGAAAACTTGTAAATAATGCTTCTTGAAAATAATGTTTTAAAAATCTATTCATTCCGTATAAGTTAAAAAAACATTCTTCGTACTTTTGTCGGAAAAGTCAAAAAAAGTACCTCGTACGAAAAATGACAAAAGATTCCTTTCATATCTTTTACTAAAATCTCACCGAAGGGTAAAATAGGATTTAAACAATTGTAGGTGAATGGAAATAATATTACATATTGAGGAAACATGGATGTGGATGATAAAATACACCCCAGTAAATACTAAAGTATAAACAATCTCAGATAAAAATGAGATTGTGATATTTCCCTTACCTTAGGTCCGATTTGCTTCGTAAGTGTCCGAACCTCCTGTATAATGATTTAAATAATGTCATTGACTTATTACAGAATCATATTCATTTTTATGATATCATATATGGTTCACTTATGACTTTATATTACCCGTTCTTTTGTAAATTCAATGTTAAAGAGCATTTTGGGTAAAATTGTTTCATTTGTCATCCGTGTTTTGACTTGTAATTATTCATATGATTACTTAGATCATGATTAATTAATTACAGAATATAAAACATGATTTATATATATATTCATAATATTCATATATATAATAAATCAGAAAATGGAATGAAATACATCGTTCATGGAGACGGTAGGCCGTACGTACGCATGAACGCTGTTTTCTTTTCCTTATTGAGTTGAATGGAATTAAGTAGATGACATACATATATATACACATAAATCCAGTATCATTATTATCTCATATATTTCATGATTACTTATTATATATACTTTATAATCATTCATTAATGGTTAAAGTGGAGAATGAATCTCATCGCGTCGTGGAGACGGTAGTCCGTACGTACACACGAGCGATGATATCATTTCCATAATTATTGAATTGAATTGGAGTGGATGATACAATATATCAGAATCAATATGATTTTCTAATAACTGTGTTTATTTATTCTTTACACCATTATACCCATTCATGTAAGGTGGTGGTGGAAAATAGATTACACCACGGCGTGGAGACGGTATTCCGTACGTACGCACGCGCGGTGATTTCTTTTTCCGTAGGATGGATAGATGGTGAAATAGGGTTGTTTCATACTTATAATAACATATAGGTATATGAGTGATACTGATGTTATTACTTCATAATGAAACAACCTAATAAGAATAAGTGGAAATAGAAATAAAGATGAAAGAATCGGTAACGGACATTACCTCTTCTTTGAAGTGCTTCTTTGAGACCTCCTTTTAGGGCACTAAAATCGGTCTTTGAAGAAGACCAGAACCTCTAGGATGTTTATAGGGAAGTGGAGAAGATAATTTGTCAGGGGTTGGCCGAGCTTGAAGGCTCAAAGTTGTGTGAGGAAGAGAGGGAAGAGGTGCCCTTTTATAAGGGAGGAGAGGGGCACCTTTGGAATAACAAAAAATATTATTTTATTATAAAGTCATGTTCGGTTTTAAATATCTCCAAATTGATTTATTTCGAGTCTAAGGTGGGGATGGGTCCAAATCCTCTCATCCAATATAATTTAGACAAGTTTAGGTTATTATTTTAACCTTATCAATTAGATTTAACTCTAAGTTAAATAATTTAACTTTTACCGTGTATTTTTTTTTCTTACACTATATGGTTAATAAACTTACTATATCAAGCCAAAAGAAACCCAAGTTGTTTATTATTAATATATATAATCTTATCTAAGTCATTTGGCCGAACCTTAGTTTTTTAGGAATAAAATAACAATTAATAATATAATATTTGTTTTAAAAACTAATTTATGTCAATTTTCACACTATTTGGTACATTATTTTTATGAAATTCATAATAGAATGATAAGTTCGAACCAAGTTACTTAAATCAACAATAACATGTTATATTAATCTATAAAATTAGTGTAAGTCAAAAAAAGTCTCAAATTACATTTATTTGGGCATTTATAACATCAATTATGTCAATATTTCATTAATAAGACAATTACTGTATCATCTTTGTGTCATAATAAATGATAATTTTTTAATCCCTAAAAATTCTAAATAAATTTCTATGATGTATATAATTGTATTATATTTCTGGATACTATTCATTTTTGAAGGTTCATGAAGTTTATCCCTAGATTAAAATTATTATACTTATACGATTTAAGAAAGTGACATGTTGTCACATTCTTTGGTTTTAATAATAATTAAATTATTTTCAATGAAAAAATTTAATTAAATGAATCTAATCCGACCCTTAGGTGATATGGGTCGACTTTTAGTCATCCAATAGGATTTTGACATTTGTTAGGGTAATTTTAAAATATTATATTTACCCTTAATTACCTGATTTACCTTTAACTATGGTAAATAAAATTTACTGTAGTTACTATTCATAATTCCCAAAAATAAAAAGTAGCTTATTAACATAATTTGGATCCACTGATTCCAAATATGGAATCCATTTTTCCAAATTCAATACACAAAAGTTGCAGAAATTAAATTAAAATTAATCTCGTTGTCGAAAGAAAACGGGTTTTCTTTAAAACATTGCAAAAGATTGAATTGATTTAACCTACGAATTCAAGGTAAAATCAATGCTTATGTCATACATTATATTAAATGGTAAAACTATATTCTATTTTTACTTTAAAACCATTAAATATTATAATTTTACCTCATAAGATATTACGATGAAAAAAGTTGTTTTTAATTAAAATATAGCGTGTTTTTACTATTCATTAAAATATGAAAGTTATCGGAAAAATATCAAAACTTTATCTAATGTAAATTTTTATATCCTGATTCAAAAGAAGAATTTTATTTTGTCAAATTGAACTTATAAACATGTCAAAAACTATATTTAAAGTGGGTGTGCCATCAAAAGGCGGCAAAACTGCATTTTTTGAAAAATACGTATTTTACCCGAAAAAATTATTTTGTTCTTATACCATGTTCTAGAAATGTGTAAGATGAATAATAATGTTATAAAATTCAAAATTTAGTTAACACTATTCATAACGGCTAGTTCATGACAATATTATAATAATATATTTTTGTTTATTAAAACCCAATATTGTGTACAACACACGCTATCGAGGAAGGTCGCGATTGTGTGTAATGCAAGCCAAGTCAGGGTTGCGTGTTATGAAAGAATACTTTGTTGTTTCGTATAACATAATCGAACCATATTTCATTTATACATTGAATATATATATATATATATACTCAATGTTGCGTAGAATAACTATTATCAAAATTGTGTGTAACACGATCTAAGAATAATGTTGCGTATACTGCAAGCTAATGCGGTGTTGTGTATAGTGCAAGGTAATCTTGGTGTAGAATACAACACAAGACATTAATGAAATTAAAAGAATATTTTTCATAAAATCTCGGGGTGTTACATTTATATCATGGTTTATAGGTATGAGAAAATGGATCATAGTGGGGTTGGTTGGAGTTTCTAACAAACTAACCTGGTTGTTGAGGTATAGTGATCCTATGATAAAATGATATGATGAGATATATTGGACTAGAAGAATATGATGGATTATATTTTATTTTTTAACATGTGTCAATTTAAGGAGTTTTTATGATAATTATTCTGTAGTTTTTAACAAGTCCAAGGAACTATTATTGTGGAGAATATAAAGGTTTGGTCTTGGAAGCCACAACTAGTTTTCACACAAGACATGTAAGCTTACTCATCCACTCTATAAAATTGTTGGGATATTTAGATTGATTCTTTTTGGCTTTTTTGAATTAATCATCTTCTATAGTATGTAATTAATGTATGTTTTCATCCATATTGATTATGAGATCTTATATAGTGGATGGATTTTTATAAAAAAGAGAAATGTCACTTTCGTCATTGACGACAATTATCTCCATAGCCAATAACCCCTCCTAGAAGTATTAAATCAAGTGTTGGTCAGAATTTTAGTGGTGTGGGAATGTTTCTATAATATTTTCAAAACTACCCCAATACTGATGATTGATTCATTATCAAATTTATGTATTGAACAAATTTTGTTATGGATAGAATTAGTTCTATAAGTGGGAATGAATTTTTCTAAAATGATACAATTATGTTCATTGCAAGATTTTGCGGAACCAGGAGGGAGGTATTAGATCCATAACATTGTAGAGTTGTCTAGGGAGAAAGGTAAATTTGGATTTTTTATTTTTTATTTAGAAAACCATTAATGCTTCAAGATAGATAAAAACACTTGGAACTCTTTGAGAGGAAGAAATATATCCTCGCCTGATATCCCCTGGAAATGTGTCCAAAGAGGAATCAAACCTGATTTGAGATTGAGGTCATATTTATTTTTTAGATATTGAATAATGAGGATTGTTAATTAATATCATGGTAAGTGAGTTCTTTAGAGGATTATTTCCATACTTGGATGTGAAATGAATGGTCCTTGAGTGTCTATACTATCCCTAAGGTTCCTTCTAAGTCAAGAAATGGTTCACTCGATCTCAGGGTCAGACAAATTTGCTGGATTATTTGGGATGCTATAGGGAATTCAAAAAAAATATAAAAGTATTTTTAGAGATGGGTTTTAATTGTTTTTTCCCTTTAATTATTTTTTAAGGGAGATAGTTTGTTTCATTATAATTTTTTATAATAATTTTTTAAAAAAAATTGATGAAAATAAAAAATAACTAACTAGTTATTACACCATCCCTGGTAATGGTGCAATTTTAAGCACTATTGATTATTTCTTACATACCATTAAAAAAATTCCTGCTCATTTATACTGTGTATATTGGAACTCGGGTTGAATCATTGGTGATGGTGCAATATTTTGGACTCAACTATTTTTATTCATTATTTTGAATGGGGGTTTGTTTGTAGACCTTAATTAAATTGATTGAAGTATGAATACTGATTTAACAATTTGATAAATAGTTGGGTAAGGTAATTAATTGGGTTATAATATTATAATATCCTTTATCTTTTTAAAACATTTAATTAAACTAATATCCACTTAACAAGATGATTTTGATCAGAATTCCAAAAAATTTAGGCCTTAATCAAAGCATTAACTAAGGTTATAATCCTTATCAATTAAATTTGATATAAGGTTTAATATTTTGTGAAACTATGTGTACTTATGGTACCAATAATCCATGGAATACACATTCCAGTAAAAACATTTCAATAATATATTAAATTACTTGTTTTACAAACACAAAATTAGTTCAAATAATGTTAAATGAGATAAATCTCCCACTCACTTAGCATCCCCAAATTATAACTCAAACCAATGATAGTTTTACTCATCCATTTTGGTGGTTAGTAATCTAGTTTATGATCTTTCTATTTTTTAGTTAATAAAATAATAAAACAAAAGGGGAAATAAAGGAGTTGTGCACCAAACACACACAAGAGCAATGAATAGAGTTAAGAATACACTTTCTATTGAATGATAGCATGAAATAGAATAAGTTTTTAAAATTAATTTAAATTTTTTTACAAATAATAACAACCCAAAAAAAATTTGTATGATAATTATATATGATGAAGAATATTTCATTAATATTAAAAAAATTATAACTCAAATATATATTATATTGTGAATATAAGTGAATGAAAAAAGAAAATGAAAATAAAAACTTGAGGAGAGTTCTCTCCAATATATTTCCATGTCCTAAATGTGATTGTATTTTAGGTGAAGATTCTTCCATCATTTCAAATACAAATCTTCACAAAATTTATGATACTCGATTTTTAATTTATACCCACTAAATTTCACCATAATTGAGGGTGTGGATTGGTTGAAAATTCATGAATGGTGAGATGCTCTCAATCCATGGAAAAATTATGGGATGTATTTTCATGCATGGATTAGGACACATGGAGGATGACTTGGAAATTTTAATTTTTATCCAATTTATATATGTATGTACTCAAAATTATCAGTTTTAAAAAATTAGGGAACATTGATTGAGACTAAAAATCCTTTCTTCATGGATAATCCAGTTTTCATCATGGATTTTATGGTCCCTCTTGTGTGATCCATATAACCCTTTAGATATCCAAATGATCAAAATATTCATTTGAATTATTTGTTTAAAATTGAATATACAACACTAAAAACAATAATCACATCATTTGGTTGATTATATTGAAATATATTTTAAATATAGTAAAATACAATATAGTTGAATAAATTTGAACAATTAACTTCATACATGATTATGATCAAAACAAGAACATTAACATAAAATTTATAATTTTTTAGTGAAGAAACATTGATTGGAGTGACATAAAATCATTAATGAATATTTAATAAAAATATATTTTCAAATTTTGGAAATTTATTGGAACTGATTAGAGATAAAGATGTATCCAGGATAACAAATTTGGTTGTACTCAACTTTAACCAAAATTCCATCCTGAAATGTAACTTATTAAAAATTATATTTGATATTTAAAAGATCATGTGGGTTATTTTCAAGCTGATATTCAAGATATGATTTTGAATTTAGATGGTAAATTTATAAATTTAGTGTTTTAGTGTTCTGCCTTAGTTGATCTCCCTTCATATTCCTTAGTACCCCCTCCTACACCTTTGTCGTCTGTCTTCCATAGAGATGGAATCATAAACCTCAAAATAGATGATTTTAATGCTCTTTTTATGAGATTTAGAACATAAAAGAAGTGGTGTTTGAATATTATCAAAATCATTCTACTAAGACCATGGAATTGGTTAAATGATAATTTAATCAAGCTAGCAGAGATAGAGATGCCATTAAAAGAGTCATTGAATTATATATCAGCAAGATATTTAAAAAATATAACCTGAAGATTATGATCAGATCATGAGCTAGTGATCTCATAATACCTCCCATAACTCCAAACTTCAAATATCTTATAGAGAAGCCAAATGTTATATTTCCAGTTCTAGAATCCTTTATAGATAATAAGGTGAGTTATTTTCAAGACATGGAAAATGGATCAGGGATGTGAAATATTTCATGGGATTTTAGGAGCCATATGTTTACACTGAAAAACTACCATTTTGTATCTTCTTTCCTTTCGTATTACATTAACCCCTCCTTCTAAAACAACTTCCTTTATTATCTCTTTTGTCTTTTCTCATACAAAATCAGGTTAACATCTTCTCCCAGTCATTAGATGTGTGGATTTCCATTAACCCACTTCCACCTCTTCAACACAACCTACCTAACCTACATTTGTAACATCTTGAGTTGGGATCAACTTAATTGGTGCCCTGAATTAGTGTGTCACATGGCTTCAAGCATTCCTCCCCATACACTAGACGCTCTAACTATTAAGGAGGGTGTAAGGTGGAATAATAGAGAAAAAATACACTCGTATCATTGTGGAACAATAGATATAATAAAGAAATAGACGACAAAAAAGCATAATAAGATATATATGTCATCGAGGATATAAATACAAAAATCAAATTTAGATGCATAAAAATCCAAGAATTGTAAGAATAATCAAAATCTAAATGGATGAGTCATATACTTGATGATGTCATGGAATGATGATATAAAAAAGTAAATAGGGGATATAGGGGATAGGCATATACAACTTACTATACAAAAATAAAAAATGGGAAAAAGAATGATCCCCTAGGATCCAAGCATAAGTTTGATCCTCTTTTCCCATACTCCAAGCTATATATAAAAGAGATTAAGCATCTATAGTAGGGTGATTAAACTTATCCATACATGCAATCATGAATACTACTCTGGTACCAATGGGGTCTTGATTAGGGTTTGATATTAAATCAGTAGGCCACCACCAATGGTGCCATGAAATAATCTAGCTAGTGTACATAGTTATAATAGACTGAAAGTAAAAAAGGATAATAAAGAATGTAGAAAAATAAAAACCTATTGGATCAAGTTCCTAAAGGACACCTAACTGGCTCAACCTACATGGGTATAGGCCAGAATGAATCCAATCAGTAACCACATATATTATAAATATATATATATATAATATTTATATAGATATATGCACACCATATGAGAGGATGTTTAGATCTATAGACATATATAGTGGGTTTTAAGTGAACTTGGGGTGTAACTCATGCATCTATAACTTATCTAACAAGACAATGGCTCCAGAAATGGTCTAATCCCATAATCTCATGTAAATGAAAGACATATTTCCCATCACTCAAAGTGGGGGGTCTTTCATAATTCCCAACACCCGAAGCATAAGAACAGGGAGCATCATTTCGATTATACATATAATGGTATAACATTGTGAGACATCATGCCTAGTACCAAGAACAAAGGGAGTGTGAAACCCCATGTCCAAAATAACTCTTAACCATGGTTCAACATCCATCAAAAATGGAGTACTCATAATAATAATAATAATAATAATAAATAAGATGCATCAGCTCAAATTAATTTAAAACCATCTTTCAAAAATATCCACGGCTGAAAAATTCATATAATGTATGTTCATCTTTATTAAACATGTGGTGCAACATTTCCACTTAATTCCATTCAATTATGTTAATCCATTAAATTCACAGTGTAAGGAGAACTACAACCATGGGTTAAGAAGAACACATAGAAAGTGCTCTAATGTATTGAGAATTTATATAAAAGAGGTAAATTCTATTTAGAACGCCCCAAGGGTTGGTAATAAAGATTTTGGAATACTATAATAGGCTTATTGTGGTTAAAAAGAGTAATTAGACATGGAAAATTTAATTTAATAATTCTAACAAATTTTATGGAAATGGGTGAAAATTTCTAGCATGTAGCACAGAGGCTGAATACTTTGAAAACGCCTAAGATTTGGAAAAGATTTCAATACCACCTACCTTAGTTCCTTGGGTGACTACTCGTACAATATAAACCAATGATTCGAATAATAATTCCATAAAAATTAATAACGGACCAACTCCCTAAAATAAGGCATGTGACCTTGCACCCAAATAGTGTTTTAATAGAAAGAAGAATCAAAATAACAAGACTAAGTATTGAATATCTTACCTAGATGAATCTAATGTAACATTAAAATGTTTAAATGGATTTTATATCAAGGATTTATCAAAATATCTAGGTGAAGAGTATGGAGAGCCTTTAGAAGGAGAATCTAGGTGTCATTCCCACTAAGTAGAAAATGAGAGAGGGTGACAGTTTAAGAGTATTTAAGGTAAAAATGGTAAATTCACCTCCAAAATTAGGGTATCATGGTTTGGATTTACCTTTGGAAAAATTATATTCCAACCATAATTTCTCCACTATCCATGATCCCCACTTGCACTGTCTAGGCAGATGATTTTACTAACCATGCGTAAGCCATGGAAAATTCCTCTATCACAAACCTTTGCAATCCCACAAAGGCAAGAATCCTATATTTCATGGTTTCTAAAAAACCATGTGTCCTCTTGATATACACAAGTTCCCTATATGGTTGAGTCCCATAGTTTTCATTATCCATGTGATAACAATGAAGCTTACTCTATTTGTCCAATTTCCAGAGCTTTGGGATCCAAACAAGCCTCAGTTGCCCCCAAAACATTCCTTAATCCATAGTAAATATTTACTAATATTTAAAAAAGTATTTTAACTAAAAACAAAATTGTTGTATCTTTGAGAAAATATGCATCGTTACAACCTCCCCTCCATAAAAAACATTTCCTCATGTTTTCCTTTAGAGAGCAAATAGGGATCATCTTATAAAAGCTTAGGCAATTGGGCTCAAACATCATCTTCCCACTCCTAGGTCTCATCATGTACTTAGTTGTGCCTCCACATCACCATTACTAAATGAATTGTCATGTCTCTGGGTTTCTTCATGCTTTAATCCATGATACGCACTAGATAAACCTCAGAGGATGCATCCACGTCTAACTCAAACTCATTAGGTAGTAGGAAATGCGATGGATTTTGATATTATCGACGAATTTGATGTACGAGAAAGAAATCATGTATAGATCGGTATCTCTGAAGAAGTTCTATATGGTAATCCACTTGTCTGATTCACTCCAAAACCTAAAAGTGTCTAATGGATCGAGTCAAAGGCTTCCCCTACCTTTAAATTTTTCTATGGCTCAACTTCGGTGAAACTATCAAGAAAAATTGGTCCCTAGCCTAATAGTAAATAGTTCGTCAACAATGGTTTTAATAATACTTCTATCTGGACTGTGCTATCAACATGCACTTCCCAGTCATCTAGACTTTCTTTGAAGTCTCTTGGTTGAGGCATATCCCAAGAAAAGTTTTCTCCCTAACCTCTATCCAGAACAACGGTGATTAATAAACCCTACCATATAAATATTCATAAGGGGGCCCCTATATGGTAGCTTTAAAACTATTATTATAAGAATAATATAAAATAGTTATATGTCCCTACCAATAACCACCAAATTCAAGGACACATGAAAAGGACATGTCCTTTAACACTTTTATCATATGCTCTATTTTTTTGTTGATCTATGGGTGATAGGTCATGCTCACAAGCACCTACATACCCAAAGACATTTGTAACACCCATAAAAATAGATATGTAAAGCAAGAATGCCTATCATATATGATAAAATGATTAGATACATGAATACATATGACCTCCCTAACATATAACCTCCCTTGATCATTGACTCAGAAGCTCTCTCAAAAAGGTAATAAGTGTGTGACCTTTTTCAAATGATCAATGACTAACCAAAATATATCTTTACCCTAAGGTGATATAAAAAAAATAATCATTATTTCCATATACACATTGTCACATTTCTTATCAATAATAGAAAATGGTCAAAAAAATCCTATCGATTACTGATGTTCTACCTTTACCTTGTGACAGGTGAAACACTGAGTGAAAAATCAGGCTATATTTCTTTTTATACCAAGACACCAATACTTGAAAAATATGGTTTGATACATCTAGGTGAAACTGGGTTGTTCTGCCCAATTTAAGGCATGAAATTCTCACATCGGCTCCTCTATGATGTTTTTTGGCACCCAAATATGCCCAAAAAATATTATGGTCTTATCCTTATCAGTAGTAGAACTAGAATAAAAATCTTTATTTGAGATACTCTACCTTGATACTAGACCCTCTAGATCTAAGAGTTCACTCATTTTCATATATTCTAGAAGGGTAGAGGTCACTGTTACTGCTAAGAGGATTTTATACCCATGATCCTTATGAACCTCATCCTACATCTCTGAAAAAAAGGTAATGAGTGTCCACGCACCACTGGCATCCTGAATCACCTATGTCTAATTCTTCCAACTCATTACATTTTCTAAAACATTTCCTTTTATAAGCATGTAGGTAAGCTCAGAATCAAATGATTTCGGCTTCTCAACCCATCTATACTACCTAAGGTTATAATCATGCTATGTAGACATGTACTTGACGAATTTTTTTATCCTTGAATTCTATTAAATGTTCCAAAGTAAATAATGCCTCCAACAACATAAATAATTAACTATATACTCTATCTCAACTTTGCGTGTTAGGTAATTCCACTCATGTGGACTCAACTAGTAAGACCCATTTTCTATGACTCACTCATCCTATATCATAAATTATCTTATCATGATGCATGATGTGTCACAATAAATAGTATATCACATTACTTGCATCAGTAGATCAAGATCAGCGCTGAAATTAATCTTCCCTTCAATTCCTAAAATGCTTCTTTGCAAGCTTCTGACCATATGAATTTCACACCATATTTATTCAATCCTGTAGTAGGTGCTACAAGGCATGAGAAATCATGGATTAAGAATCAATAATATCCAACTATCCCCAAGAAACTCTATATTTAAATGAAATTCTTGGGATTCTCCTAGGAAACAATAGCTCTCAATTTCTCTTGGTCTACTGAAACTCCTTTATCTGAGATCATATGACCCATGAAGTGAACATTTTTGATCAAAAACTATCATTTGTGGAGCTTAGTGTAAAGATAGTTCTCACATAGTGTATTCAACATGATCTCAATATGTTATTCATCATCTATTAAAGAAGTATAATAAACTAACATTCCATCTGAAAAGGTTACCATGAATGAATCTAGATATGGGTGGAAAACTAGATTCATCGAAGCCATAAAAATAGAAAGCATGTCTGTGAGACCGAATGAAATTACAAGGTACTTGAAAAGACCATACCTACACTAAAAAGTTGTCTATAGTATGTTTGAATTCCTGAGATGCACTTGATGATAGCCTGACCTCAAATCAGTCTTTCAAAACATCATCTTTCCTTATATCTGATCGAATTGATCATATATTCAAGGATGTGGATATAGGTTCTTTACCATGAGCTAGTTCAACTGTCGTTAATCCATGAAAATCGTAAGGGTATCATCCACCTCTTGGAAAAACATATCAGTGAACCCCAAGGAGAACTATCGAAGTGTATAAAACCATTAGCCTTTAGGTCATCCAAATTCTTATTAACCTCTAGAATAGATTTAGGTTCCATTCTATAAGGAGGAATAGACACATGTACCACTCCTGGAATTAGCTACATAATGAATTCTACCTCTCTCACTAATGTTATACAGAAAAATTCATTAGGTAAGACATCCCTAAAACAATTGACTCCAAGAGAGAAAATAGTATGTCAAAACCCTTGATCATATTAAAAGAGACTATAAATATGGGGTCTCACTTTTCATAGACCTTGATATTAAATTCAATATCAAGATGCATGAACATCTCATTCTCCATTATAAATGTGTCTACTACCCTCTGGTGATGGAAACATCAACCTCTAATAGTTTATGCGGGCTTCATTGTGAACTAAATAGTCCATCTTGATAATTACATCAACCCCTATCTTGTCAAGGATGAAAAGATTCATAGAAAGTGATATTATTCTAACTCCTAGGAAAAATCTTGACAATGGTGAATGCTCTCTAATATGATACCCAATAGGGGTATCAATTTTCATAATTCCATAGTAATACTCTATCTCAAGGACTAGAATCTCTAAAATTGTCATAGATATAAAAGAGTGTGAAGCACTTGTATCAAATAAAGTTGGCAATAAATTAGAGGCTACTAGAATAGTGCCTCAAATAGTAGAAGGATTGGTGCACTTTTGCTTCAAAATTGGTTTCACTACATTTAACAGGACCCTATTGTGGCCCTACTTCATATCTTGACAGCCCTAAGAAGGACCACTCTCCTGGAACTATAAATCCTGAGTCTGAGTACATTTTCCTTTTCCACAAACTTATATTAAGTTCTTCATGGTATTATAGCTTCCTACTTTGTGATATACTATTGGTCCCACTTCCAAAATTGTGGTATTTGTAGATCGCTGATTGCTAGGAACTGATGGAAATGTCCTGCAAAATCCTTGGATATTCTTTATCCTTATGTAACATCTTCAATATAATGGATCCCACATGCACAGTGGTTTTGTATGTCCCGGTATCCCACAATTGTGACATATGAGGAAGTCATAAGTTTGTGTTGTGTAACTACTGTTTTCCCCACTAGAAACCTCAAAATGAATCTTCATTCCACTTGAATTACCAGTAGTAGGTCTGGGTGATGAACCGCACTAGTTTCCATCATTGTATTCCCTCATATTCCTACTAGTAATGAAGGACTGGTTTACTAATTGAAAAATAGTAGCCGGTCAAAATACATTAACATGTGATCAGATGGCATATAACAACCCATCCTCAAATATCCTTGCATTCATAAGATCATAACCCTCTAGAGACAGTGCAAATCCTTGTAGCTCTGTAAATCTGGAAGAATATTTCAGGAAAAATATATCTCCCTTTTTCAAGTTCATAAACACTTTATCCTGGTTATTTGTCACGACCCCCTCCCCACAAAGTGTACCCCTCCTGGGTCAGCAATGTGAAAAGGGAGATAATGACCACCGATTCCCGCCTCTAGTAGACCCCAGGTTGGCGACTAGCAGCGAGGGTATAATAAACACACAAATGGGAGGTATTACCCTCTAGGAGAACACATGTGGAAGAGAGAGACAAGATAGAAACCTACTAACTCCAAATCAGAATGGAAATATAAAAGAAACCCAAGTTCACGTATGTAATGACATGAAAAAGTACTACAACTGAAAGGGGGAAAACCACAACTACCCAAAATAAAGTATAACCGAAGCAACCACAAGCCCGAACAGCTCATGCAACACCAAGCTAGTAGAAACCAGCTTTATCTCCAACCTACTCCAAGTGACCTGAAAACAGTTTATATATACATATGGTGAGTATAACAGTATACTCAGTAGGATCCTCCCTGAATCCTCTCATGAAAAATTATAGAAAGTACGTTAAAGCACAGTGAACAACAAGTGAAACTAACTCATCACCTAAACAGGTATACTATGGTCCCAACCTCACCAATGATACTCTCACCATGTAATGCATACAAGAATATATCATATAATAAATAATATCAAGGGTACCCCACTACTACTTTCCCACTGGTTTTCCGCTTTTCCCCAATTCACACGTCCTGAGCATCTCTGTCCAAAAAGGCTTGCTCGTAGACACCTGGGCGAAGCACCACAATATGCACCTCATGCAACAAAACCACCACGTCCACACAACAAAGTAACCAGGTAGTTTCTGGGATCCACCACAGCTCGCATAACGTGTATCTTATGTCAGGTATTATAACTCAAGCCATCACAGCCCATACACCAAGTAAGGATCATCAAGCCATCACAGCCTATACACGTTACACCTATAGTAATCCATATAAAACTATATCCAGAATATATGTGTGTGAATAACCACAATACATTAAATCCCTCTACATACATATATGGGGAAAACTATCCAATGTGCCTTCCAGCACCAGTAACTACCAAGAGAAGAGATTGGGGCAAAATGGGGTAGTCAGCCATCCATCCTCTCACCGGAATGTTGGGGAAACCGCCCCCCAAGGCTCAGAATCCCCGAGGTGTCGGTTTCCCTTACTGATAGGGTGGAGTAGCATATAGAAACACAAAAAGTACAAAATATATTATATCTCACAACCACACTATGGGAATTACCTAGTCTTAGACACAACTACAACTAATTTCTCTCAGAATCTGGGTTGCTGCTTCTAAGACTAGGTATCCTATAAGCACACAACCATTTAAAGGGCTTTATTAGATTACTTCATTCCATTTTTCTCAGTTCCACTTTATGTTAATTAACTCTTTAAACATTAGTTAACCATGAACAGTTCTACATTAAATTTCATTAGCATCACACCCAAAGTCAATTATTCCTTCAAAATTACAACCCCAACATTATGTTCCACCGTCTCCATCCCCATGGGTTAACACCATTTATTCAATTATTAATTATAGAAATAATTTCTCACATTCTCAGGCATTCTAGAAAAACATTATATGCTAATAAACACAAGGGGGCTCAACACGATGAGTAGATGTACTACCCGTCGAGTCTTTTCCGCTTCTAAAAAGAGCATATACCCATCCTTCCATGAGAAGTTAAACACAAAAAGCTTTTGGAATACCCTGCATGTCTTTGCCTCTTTAAGAATAAGGGTAAGTAAGACCAGCTGCCTTGAGCAGTGGGAAAAGTAAATTAGATAAACAACCAATCAAAATTACCAAGCATACAACAATCAAATCCATCCCATTCCATCATCCCTGGTGTCCTCCCCGACACCCACATGTATAAACTAATGCATCTCACCACTCTATGCATCATATGCTGCAACAACCAAAAGGCCTCTATGTTCCCACATATCACAACACCCCTCCAGGTTCCCGTCTCAACACAAACAGCGGGAAAAACAACCATCACATCAATTGGTCTATGGCCCTTTAACAATCAGGAGGGTAACTCAGAACCCTTCAAGGAATTATCAAACAATCAAATTATTTAATCCATCTTGAACTAACAGATTTATAATCTGTTGGTTCCAATATCGGGAAACCTAACCATAAATCTATCACAACTGATTAAACATGCTGACTATGCCAATTTTATTAACATCAAATTACAACAAGAACTAGATTCATTTTCATACCTATTTATCTTTATCCAAACAATTATCCATTAATCCTAGTTTACGTTCTTTACCGATTTCCATCAAGAACAAACAGCTAAGCGAAGCAAGCACATATATCACACTATCTTGAAAAACAAGAGGAAATAACATATGATCGATAACAATTTCTTTATCCGGTTCAAAATATTTATTATGTAAAATCCATTTTCATCCGTTGAGATAAATCATGTTAAAGATAGAGTTGCACATAAAAGAAAGAGAAGCAATGAATCCCCTACCTCAATGGTTTTTGACGAAAACCCCAACACACGAAGAACAGACAAGGAAGCTGGGTTGATTCTCCAAGAATACTCCTTAGATATATTATCCTAACACAACCAAGACCAAATATCATCATATTTGGAATCCACACACTTAGATCTGCCCATAACGGGTGTAGATCTATGAAACTGAGAGAAGAGGAGAAGTAGATCTAAGTAGATCTAAGAAACCAAACATGAATGATCATATACCTCAAGAAACTGGCTTTGATTCTCCAAGAGAAGAATTTAGACCACCTCTAAAATTCTTGGGAGAGGTTCTCCAAACTTCAGGGGAGGGTAATACTGAGTTATGGGTGCTTAGGATCTTAAACGAGCAAGTTAGATGCAAAACGGTTGAGATCCACAATTTTAGGATCTAGATTAAGTGCTTGCTTGGTTTGATTTCATGGTTAGAAAAATCGTGCGCTAACGATGCGGTCACTACTACCTCGTCAAACACTCCTCGCACGGTTAAGCCGCATGGTTAGACAAACCATGTGCTAACCGTGCATTAGCCACTGCCTCCAATATTAACTACGCACGGTATGGCTGCACGGTTTTGACAACCCATGCACAGCCCGTGCGAAAGCTACTTCCCATTATTTTTCCTTAAATATTCACCCAAACGCACCCCAAGTCACTACTCCAAAACAAGGGTAGTTAGAAAAATCAAAAGTACCTGAAGACGTAATGTGATGTTACAGTTCACAACTATCTACCGTTGAAACAGTTCATCGAAATGAACGATTTTGGAAAAGTGTTGGGGATAAGTTACCTTGACCCCCCAAAACGCCTCTAACACCCCATTTTAACAATTTAGTGGACCATAGAGGTCCGGACCATTATATCAGATACCTCTCAAAACATTCTCATCCTCTTGAATCCAAAACCCACATAAAGATAAAATGAAACAGGGTCTGAACAACCACCCATCAAGATACCTCTCAAAAGAGAGAAAGCTACCAAAAACAAAAAAGGGAGCCATCTCATAAACAAGAAAGTTTTATAACCAAAAAATATACATCGATGCATGAAAAGAGTTAAACATCAAACAACTCTGGGTACTGAGCACGTATATGTGACTCACGTTCCCAGGTAGTCTCCTCCAAGCCACTGTGTCGCCACAAGACACGAACTAAAGGAATAGAACACCCATGCAACACCTTATCCTTGTGGTCTTGGATCTCCAAAGGTTGCTTCTCAATGTTTGCATCGTCATAAACATTGATCTCTTCCCAATAGATGATGTCAGAGTTGTCATGAAGATAACGACAGAGCTGTGATACATGGAAAACATCATGTATCTCACTCGTCTGTGGGGGATGGGCTACTTGATACACCATAGCTCCAACATGAGCTAACACCTCGAAAGGACCAACAAACTAGGGAGAAAGCTTGCTTCCATGGGAAAACCTTCGCTTCCCATGATGGGGAGTCACCTTCAGAAACACATGATTCCCAACATTAAACTCTAAGGGCCTCCTTCTTCTATATGAATATGATTTCTGACGATCTTGTGCTATCTTCATCCTATCACGAATCACCTGGACCATCTCTGTTGTATTGTGTACTAGTTCTGGTCAAAGAATTGCTGACACTCTGACCCCATTCCAGCACAACAGAGAATGGCATGGTCAACCATACAAGGCTTCAAAAGAATCCATACCAATGGTGGAGTGAAAAATTTTGTTGTAAGTGAACTCTACCAAGGGTATGTGCCTCTTCCATGAACCTCCAAAATCAAGAACACAATAGCGTAACATGTCTTCAAGAGTCTAGATGGTTCACTCTGTCTGGCCATCCATTTAAGGATGAAAAACATTACTGAGGCATAGTTGAGAACCAAAAGCATGTTGGATACCTCTTCCCACCCTGGAGGTAAAACAAGGATCTCGATCAGAAATGACCATCCTAGGGACTCCATGAAGTCTCACCACCTCCTATAGATACTTCCTCGACAAAACTTCCACTGAGATCGACTCCTTGATCCCTATGAAGTGGTCCGATTTTATTAAATGATCCACTACCGCCCAAATAGCATCATGTCCTCCCAGATCTTGAGGTAAACATATAACAATGTCTGTTGAGATGTCCTCCCACTTCAACTGAGGAATCCCTAGTGGCTGGAGAAGACCACTTGGAACACAGTGTTCGGCCTTCGCCTTTTGGAAGACTAAACATCGACACAAAAACTCCGCAACCGCATGCTTCAACCCAGGCCACTAAAACAGACTCCTCAAAGATTGGTACATCTTTTTCACGCCAAGATGTACTACTAAGGGTGAACAATGGAACTCTTTGAGAACTGTCTCGTGTATCATAATGGGAATAAAAAATCCTTCCATGATACAACACTCTGTGTTGTTCATCCTTCGACCAACCATCTGGGGCCTCACCACAAACAACTCGATCTCTCTAGACCTCCACCTCAAGATCCCCAAACGGGGACTCTTCCACCTTCTGCATCAGGGATGATTGTACCATCATCTAAAAAAGACAACCTCTACCCCCAACTTCTTCCATATCAAGATGCAATGTTGACAGTTCTTCCATTACTCTCCAGGAATCACCGGATTTATGCACAGCATCACTATGTGACTTTCGAATCAGTGCATCATCTACAAAATTACCCTTTCCAGGTGTATAGGATATTTCAAAGTTGTATTCTTGCAAGAACTCCATCCACTGATGCTGTCATAAGTTCAAGTCACGCTGGGATAAAACATACCTCAAACTCTTATGATCAGTGAAAACCACAAAGTGCTCACCAATGAGTTAATGTCTCCACAACTTCAGAGAAAACACCGCCGATGCCAACTCAAGATCATGGGTGGAATAGCTTCATTCATGGGGACGTAACTGATGAGACCCATAAGAAACAACTAACTTCTGTTGCATGAGAACACAGCCTAACCCTAGATGCGAAGCATCGTAGAAAACATCAAACTAAACTCACTCAGCTAGAAGACAAAGGACTGGGGAACTTACTAAATTATATTTTATATACTTGAATGATTCTTGGCACTGATCAGTCCATATGAATGCCAGATCCTTACTAGTCAAAGTTGTCAGAGGAGTCGCAACTCGTGAGGAATTGGCTATGAACCTCCTATAGTAGCCTGTGAGACCAAGGAAACTTCACACCTCTGGAACTGTCTTGGGGGATGCCCAAGACGCAACTGCTTCAATCATTGATGGATCCACATCTAAACCCTATTGGGACATAACATGACCCAGGAAACTGACTTCTCAAGCCCAAAACTCACACTTAGACAAGTTCCCAAATAGCTGATGTCAACGAAGGACTCCCAAAATGGCTTGTAGATGCTCTGCATGCTCCACTTCAGACGTAGAGTACACAAGGATATCGTCGATGAAGACTACCATGAACTTATTCAGGAACTCTCGGAACACAGGATTCATCAATCCCATGAACAAATTTGGAGAATTCTTCACACCAAACCGAATTACAAAGAACTCATAATGCCCATGATGACAACAGAAAGTAGTCTTTGGGATATCCTCATCCTTCACACGCATCTGATGATATCCTGACCGCAAGTCAATGTTTGAGAACCAAATTTCACCCTTTAGTTGATCGAATAAGTCAGCAATCTGCAGAAGAGGATAGTGATTCGTTATTGTCACTTTTTTTAAGTGATGATAATCAACACACAACCCCAAACTGTTGTCGGCCTTCTTCATGAACAAAACGAGTGCACCCCATGGTGACACACTTGTCCGAAAAAACCACATTGTAACAGACCATAAAGCTGTATAGATAGCTTTCTTAACTCATAAGGGGCCATCCTATAAGGAGACATAGATATATGAGATGCTCTAGGGTATAGCTCGATCCCAAACTCAATCACTCGTCGAGGGGTTAATGCTAAAACCTCTTCTGGAAAGACATCAAGGTACTCCTCTGTGACCCTAGGAAATGCCAATTGTTGAACCTCTGAAGAAATCAGCATCAACTCAGCCATCATGGATGATAAGAATGGAATGTGCCTATGACCCGTCTGAGGGTCTCGCTCACCAACAAACACCACTTTCTCTCTATCTACCCCAAGGAAAACGACCTTCTTCCCGAAGTAATCCATGATATCTTGCACCAAATACAACCAATCCATGTTGAGGATGACATCGTATGGTTGTATTCGTAAACATAGGAAATATCCCCAAGAGCGGTGTTGCCTCAACACTAGATCACAGTCTCTACATACTTCAAAAAAGTTAGCTTGACCTCCAACTGGCGTAGTCAACGCCAAGGGCACTAGAAGCCTCTCTACCTCAAGTCCCAAAGCATGGACAAGGGTAGGTGATATGAATGAGTGTGTCGCTCTTGAATCAATCAAGGCATACACCAAGGTAGAAAACAAGCAAAGGGTACCTCGAACGACGTCTGGCTCGCCTGGAGCTGGCAATGCTAGAGCATGAAGCTGACCATGACCTCCTCCACGACCTCTCTGACCCTGATGATGACCACCACCACGGCCATGCTCTTCTCTCTGAATATGGGGAGTGTCATGGGGTTGTCCTCTACCAGCCTCATCTACCCTCTGCTAATCTAATGCTGGTGAAACTAGCTGCTGCTGCCTCGGCTAGAACTGCCTCAACGGAGGAACCTAAAGCATAACATATGGTGCATGATGACCTCTCTAAAAGGTTGGGCACTCCTGCTGCTGATAGCCACGACCACCACTAGAAAAAAAGCACATGATCCCTTGGCATAGGCCTGAGTGTTGCTGCCTCAGGAGAAACTAGATGTGAAGGGCTGGGGCCTACCCCCAGCTAAACGAAAGCTCTTATACCCTAAAAACCAAGAACCCTAGACCACATCTCTAATTCATGAGGGATCATTATGATCCCCCTCTCATGATGATCCAGTCCTGGCCAAAGACCTCTCAACAATGCATGCCCTCGCCAGCACCTCAAGATATGTCTTCAGCATAAATGGGGTGACTTGGCATTGGATCTTTGGATGCAAAGCCTCCTTGAAATAC
Organism: Viscum album; assembly: GCA_963277665.1. Lineage (NCBI taxonomy): Eukaryota > Viridiplantae > Streptophyta > Magnoliopsida > Santalales > Viscaceae > Viscum > Viscum album. Next base: position 1,531,156,602 of record OY728141.1, read on the forward strand.
CTCGCCCTGGCCTCCTCATCTGGTAACATGTCTGACAAAAATCATAAAAGGTTCAAGAAGAGGATTCCAAACTCTCGAATAGTAGAGCTCCCATGTCGAAGGATAATAAGCTCCTGGCGACCGGATGCCTTCGCAGTCAAAGAAAGGAACTCGACTCTAAACATGTCTCAGAAATCTTCCCATGAGATCGCTGACTCCTCACGATCCCCGAGGAACAGGAACCACCACTTCCTTGCTTCTCCACGCAGCATCGTCACAACCAAGGACACCCAATGATTTTTCCGAGCACGAATCAAACCGAAGCTGGTCTCAACCTCCTCTAACCAGTCTTCTATAGCTGCATCTTAAACAGAGCCCGCGTACTTCTATAAACTTTGGTGCTGAATCTCTCGGACTCTCTTCCTCAAAGTGTCGTCATCGCCAACCTCTACCCTGCAGCGATCTGCTGGAACAGCCTGCTAGAGATTTTTTGCACAAACCTGACGAGGACGTCGACTTGGAGCCATACCAGTAAAATAACAAACCGTTAGAGCTTCTAAACCTAGAATATGGATGACTCAACATTAATTAATAAATTTTTTTCTTTCATTTATTTTAGGTTATCCTATCCCAAGGTCTAACCATTCAGACACGGGAACAAAGAAGAATGATAGATGATCCTTTCTTATGTCTCTCCCCTGCAACTAGTAACACCTTGTTTAGTACCTATTGTAAACATAAAATTCCATACATCAGATCATATGGGGCCATAAACACCTATGACTCAGATGGTCTCCAGTGTTTACCTTACTTTCTATACATGAATGAAACCGTTGCCCTACCAAACCATGCAACCTCACCTGTTCCTAACACCAAACTCCATCATATCCCTCAACCAGACCTTTGATACCACTATATCATGACCCCTCCCCACGATGTGGACCCTCCTAGGTTGGCAATGTGAAAAGGGATATGATGTCCCCCGAGTCCCGCCTCCAGTACGCCCCGGGTTGGCGACTAGCACCGAGGGTATAATAAACACACAAATGGGAGGCATTACCCTCTAAAATAACACATTCAAAAGAGAGAGATAAGATAGACACCAACCAACTCCAACTCAGAATAGAAATATAAAAGAAACCCAAGTGCACGTATAAATTCCATGCAAAAGTACTACAACTGAATGGGGAAAACCCGCAAGTACCCAAAAGAAAGTAAAACAGCAGCAACCATAATCCCGCACAACATCTGCATCCCCAAGCTAGTAGAAACCAACTTGATCTCCAACCTACTCTAAGTGACCTGAAAATAGTTTATATATACATACGGTGAGTATAACAGTATAATCAGTAGGATCCTCCTCGAAGCCTCTCATGCAAAAGTAAAGAAAGCATACTAAAGCACTATGAACAACAAGTGAAACTAAATTGTCACCTAAATAGGTATAATAAGTTCCCAACCTCACCATGGATACTCTCACCAAGTAAATCATACAAGAATATATATTATAATAAAGAATATCAAGGGTAACCCACTACTACTTCCCCACTGGTTTTCCGCTTTTCCCCAACATCGCACATCCTGAGCATCTCTCTCTAAAAAGGCTTGCCCGTAGACACCTGGGCGAAGCACCACAATATGCACCTTGTACAAAAAACCACCATGTCCACACACCCAAGTAACTAGGTAGTTTCTGGGAGCCACCACAACACACATAATGGGTATCATACGTTGGGTATTATACCTCAATCCATCACAGCCCATACACCAAGTAAGGATCATCAATCCATCATAGCCTATACACATTACACCTATAGTAATACATAGAAAACTATATCCATAATATATGTGTGTGAATAACCACAAGCCATTACAGCCCTCTACACACATATATGGGGAAAACTAACCAAAGTGCCTGCCAGCACCAAAAACTACCAAGAAAAGAGAGAAGGGCCAAAGGCGATAGTCAGCCATCCATCCTCCCACTGGAATGTTGGGGAAAACACCCCCACAGGGCTCAGAATCCCTGGGGTGTCAGTTGCCCTTACTACCAAGATGGAGTAGCGTATAGAAACACAAAACATATAGAATATATTATATCTCACAACCACAATATGGTCATTACCTAGTCTTAGACACAACTGCATCTAACGTCTCTCAGACTCGAGGCTGCTACTTCTAAGACTAGGTAACCTATAAGCACAAAACCATTTAAAGAGCTTTATTAGATTACATCATTCCATTTTTATCAGTTCCACTTTAGGTTAATTAACTCTTTAAACATTAATTAACCATGCAGAGTTCCACATTAAATTTCATTAGTATCACACCCAAAGTCAACGGTTCCTTCAATATTACAACCTCATCATTACGTTCCAGCATCTCCATCCCCATAGGTTATCACCATTTATTCAATTATTCATTATAGAAATACTTTCCCACATTCATAAGAATTAAAGAAAAACATTATATGCTACTAAACACAAGGGGGGTCAACACGGTGAGTAGATATACTACCCATCGAGTCTTTGCCGCTTATAGCAAGAGCATATACCCATCCTTCCTTGAGAAGCTAAACACGAAAAGCACGTGGCATACCCCGCGTGTCTTCGCCTCTTTCGGAAGAAGGTTAAGTAAGACCATCTTCCTTGAGAATTGGGGAAAAGTAAAGCAGATAAAAAACCAATCAAAAATACCAAGCATCCAAGAATCACATCCATCCCATTCCATCATCCCTGGTGTCCTCCCCGACACCCACATGCCTAAACCAATGCATCTATCCACTCTAGGCATCATCTGCTTCCACAACCAAAAGTCATATATTCCCCCACATATCAAAACATCCCTCCAGGGTCACGTCTCAACACAAGCAGTAGGAAAAACAAGTATCACATCAATTGGGCTATAGCCCTTTAACAATTTGGAGGGTAACTCAGAACCCTTCAAGGAATTATCAAACAATAAATTTTTTTAAGCCATCCTGAATTAACAGATTTATAATCCATTGGTTCCAACATTGGGAAACCTAACAAGTATGCTATCACAAATGATTAAACATGCTTACGACGCCAATTTTGTTAACATCAAATTACAACAAGAACCAGATTCATTTTCATTTCTCTTTATCTTTATCCAGGCAATTATCAATTAATCCTGGTTTATGTTATTTACCTATTTCCATAAAGAACAAATAGCTAATAAAAGCAAGCATAGATATCACACTATCTAGAAAAACAAGAGGCAATAACATACGCTCGATAACAATTTCTTTATCCAGTTAAAAATATTTATTATGTCAATTCCATTTTCTTCTAAGGAGATAAAAAATGCTAAAGATAAAATTTCATATAAATGAAAGAGAAGAAACGAATCCCCTACCACAAAGTTTTTTGACAAAAACCCCAACAAACGAAGAACGCACAAGAAATCCAGGATGATTCTCCATGAATCCACTTTAGATCTCTTCTCCGAACTCAACCAAGACCAAATCTCATCATATTTTTCATCCACACATATAGATTTACCCATAATGGTAATTGATCTTAGAAACTGAGAGAATATGAGAATTAGATCATTGTAGATCTATGAAACTAAACATCAATGATCACATACCTCAAGAAATCGGCTTCGATTCACCATGAGAAGCCTTCAGATCGCCTGCAAAACACTTGGGAGAGGTTCTCCTACCTTCAAGGGAGGGTAATCCCAAGTTATGGCTACTTAAGAGATTAAAAGAGAAAGTTAGAGGAAAACGGTTGAGATCCACAATATTAGGATCCAGTTTATGTGCCTGCACGGTTTTCTCGCACGGTTAGACAATCCGTGCGCTAACCGTGCGGTTGCTACTACCGCGTCAAACACTCCTCACATGGTTAGGTTGCATGGTTAGACAAACCGTGTGCTAACCATCCATTACCCAATACCTCCATCATTAACTATGCACAGTATGGCCGCATGGTTTAGACAAACCATGCGCAGCTCGTGCAAAAGTTACTGCCCAATAGTTTTCCTTAACGATTCACCCAAATGCGCCCCCAAGTCACTACTTCAAAACAAGGGTAGTTAGAAACATCAAAATTACCTGAAGACGTAACGTGATGTTACAGTTCACAACTTTCCACCATTGAAACGGTTCATCAAAATGAAAGATTTTGGAAAAGCATTGGGGATAAGTTAACTTGACCACCTGGAACGCCTCTAACACCGCATTTTCACAAAGTAATGGACATGAGATGTCCAGGACATTACATTATCCCTTAACATTTTTAGAAAGAAGTAATCATAAAATATCATCTATAATTTTACCCAGATCAAATCTATATGTCCATATACTTGGGTGATGTCCTCCCACCATCTCTTCAAAGAATTTCATAGAATATATGCAGTGATATTGACCCTCCAATATGGAGGCATCTACGGATGCTTGAAAATAGAAAGCATAGATACTTTCCTTGACTTGGTAGTGTGAGTTTTTTCATCCCCAGAAAATGTGGGAGGATGCTTCTAGTGAAACTCCAAATTCAACTTTTCCATAGTTAGGGAAGTTCAAGAAACACCCTACATAGATTTAAGCATACAGAAAAATCCCACTTGAAACTAGGTTTCAGTTCCCTTTTTAGGAATAGGAAGTGGTGTCATAGGTTCCACTATAGGAGGTATCAACAGAGGATCAAGGCCCACCAACTCTGGTGTATGATAGCCACTTCATTTGTAACACTCCAAGCTTCTACGGTATGCTTCTCTTTGAATAATGCAATAGTGTGTGTTGTAAGCAACATCGAGTTCTAACACACACCACAACCGATCAAACTAGCCTTTAGGAATAGTAATACCTAATTTTTAAAATTTTAGAGATTTTATCTCTCAAAATGGACTTCATTTTCGGATTCGGAGTATCAAATTTAGCCGAAGGTGAAATTTTGGTACTTTTTGGATAACTTTAATATTTTGATGAATAGTGAAAATTACTAAATTTTAATTAAAACCTTTTTTTAATCCAAATAATTAATAGTGATAAATTATAAATTTGAGTGGTTTTAAATTATATTTAGAATATATCTTTACCATTTTATACAATGTTGGTCATTGGAAATAATTTCACAATTAAACCGAACATAAACAAGTATCAATCTTTTGATAGTTATTATATCTTAAAAACACGCTTTTTGTTTTGACAGCGGGAATTAATTTTAAATTAATTTCAACCACTTCTTTGTTTTGAATTTGAAAAATGGATTCCATATTTGGATTCAGGATGTTCAAATTGTGTAAATAGGTATTTTTATTTTTAGACATTTTGAATAATTATTTCGGTAAATATTTTATTTACCACGGTTAAAGGGTAAATCTGGTAAACAAGGCTTAACCAATTAATATTATAATAATACCAAATTACCCTAAAACGTTTCCTAACTTTATTGGTTGATACATGTCCGACCATGGGTGTCTTTGGGTCGATTTGTGACCCCATGGTGCCACTTGTATGTGATAGGGACACTTTATTTTAATTAAGTTAAAATGAATACAAAAATGACACAAGCATATATCTTTTATAAAAACAATTTTTAAATAGGGTTATATATGTTAGATTTTCAACTATAAATATTCATTAGAAAGATAAAAAGACTCACTATATAATGGTATTTTATTTGTAATTTTTAGTCATTAAATAATTTTATTTATGTATGACGCAATGGTGATGAAGTAATTACCATAATAATGAAAAATTAAAATGATTGATATTGTAGATACCCAAATAAATATAATTTGAAACTTTTTATGAATTAATCTAATTTTATAGGTTAATATGTCATGTTAGAATTGATTTAATTAACTTTTCTTTAAGTAATAATTCTGTTTTGATTTTTTTAAAAATCAATTATTGAATAAAGTCAATATTGACAAAAAAGAGTTTTGAAAACAAATATTATATTATTAATTGATAATAAATTATTAAAAATATAAGGTTCAGCCAAGAGACTTATATCATAATATATGTATCATTAATGGACCACTTAGGGGTCTCTTGGATGTATATATTATTTTTATTAACGATATAATATAAAAATACAAAGAAACATTTTAAAAGTCAAACTAATTAACTAAGAGTTAATACTTAATGATAAGGTTTATATAGTAACCCAAACCTATATAAATTATATTGGTTGAGTTTTTTTCGACCCATCCCCACATTAATCTTTAAATAATCCACTTTGGAGCCATTAGAAACAGAATATGAATTTATTATAAAATAATATTTCTAGCTTTTCGAAAGGTCCCCTCACCCCTCTTATAAAAGGGCACTCCCCCTTCTCATTAATTCACTCATTAAAAGCCTTTTTCCTCGGCCAAACACTACCCAAATACTCTCTAAATTTCTCTCACTTCATCCTAGAGGCCTTAATTTAGTCATAAAGCCAATTTAAGATCCCTTTTGATCAAATCAAAAGGAAGAACCTGAAGAAGAGGTAATGATTTCACCACCCTTTTCCAAGTTCCTTTCTTCTTCCACTTCTTCCTTCTTTGTTATTACCATTATAAAATAATAACTCCAGTATCTTATATATACTGTGATGTTATTATAAATATGGTATAACCATATTTAGTATTCTATCCATCCTTTGAATAAAATGTCACCATACGTGCGTACGTGCGGCTTACCGTCTCCACGCCGTGGTGTAATTGTTATTCAATAAATTATTATTTGGATGGGTATAATAATGATGTGTAACTCATGTAAATAATAAATATAACATGATAATGATTCTTTATATATGATATACCATCCAATTATATATGATTTTAATATCAAAATAATGATATTGTCGCTCGTGCGTACGTACGGACTACCGTCTCCATGAACGCGATTAGATTCATTCTCCATCATATCCATTCAAGTATAATTCTCATTTGATGATTAATAATAGTATCTAAGGACTTGATATCATTCTGGATATTATTAAGATACATCCTATCCATGACAAACACATCTTACGTAACTAAACATATAAAAGAAAACGAGTAAGTTAACACCCGAAACAACGATAATACTAAGATATTATTAACAAATCAATGTTAAAAAATCATATATGATATCATATTAATGTATATGATTCTTGTATAATTTAATAACAATTATTTAACCATTATACAGGAGGATAAACTACCCCAACCAAGGAAAAGTAAAAGGTAAGGGTTTACTTCACAATATCTTCATTTTCCGAGGTTGTTTATACGTAATAAACTACTGGGACTTCTTTATCATCCACATCCATGTTTCATAAAAATGTATTTCAAAACATTTTTACTATTTACAAGAATATGGGTTAAAGTCATTTATACCGTTGTTTTAATTTTTATAAAGGAATCTTTCCTTCATTTTCCAATTAAGGTTCTTTTTAACCTTTTCTACAGAATTAAGGTAAGAATGTTTTTTTTAACTTATACGGCGGGTGCAGCTATTTTCCACCATTATAAAATCTTCAAAGCTTCCCTTACAAGCTTATATTAATATTTTCAAAGAAAATGTTTTATTTTATAAATATATGATTTCCAAATAGAAAGAGATATTTCTCTAAAAAGAGTTTTATTTTATCTATGTCAACATCCTTTGATGGATTTTACGCTTATTTTAAGTCGATTTATTATGATACAAAACATCTATATTGTATTTAAGGTTTTGTGATATGTTTGACTGTGGATGTGTTATTTTTATTCCATTCATGGTTTATGGATGAAGTATTTACATTTCGTATTCTAGTTTTAATACGAATGTTCATGTTATGTTTAAACCTTTTTATATGGGAATGCATTGGACTTAATATGTGACGGGTGGAGCCCGCTATAGCTCCTCGATGCATCGGTAGGCCTCATGAGACAAACTAGTGTCTTGGAACAAGGCCTTGAAAAAATCTTATTTGTAGTCTTGGCATGAGGCCTTGGCTATGTGGTTATGATAATCTGTCATTATGCATTCCATCATTATGAAAGTGGTTATTGTTATTGCTTGTGATTATTCGATTAGTAGAATATCCATGTGAATAAGTAAATGGAATTATTTCATTTTATTTTTTCTATACTATGTTGAAGTTCAAGTTTAGAAGGCTTTTATTTTAGTTATACATTTCCTTAAATGTTTATTCTTATTTATGAAAGTTTTCTTTATATTTTTATCCTTACTGGGCATTTGAGCTCACCCCTTTTCTATGTTTTATTTTTTCCAGGATGTGAAGAAGTAAATTATGAATGACCTGTAGGGATAGTATGAGGGGATAAGACTGTGGACTATGGAGACTATATTGTTGTACTTTTCATTTTATGATGTAATGTAAAACTTTATGAATGTATCTAGTGTTTCCAAGGCTACTAAACTAATCGGTCTTTTGAGATTTTATCTTTCTTGTGATCATGAAAATGTTATGTAATAATGCACCGACTCTGGGTAACTGGGGTCGGGGCGTTACAGTTGGTATCAGAGGAAGTTTAGTACAAACCTTGGAAGCTAGATTTATATAAACTCTGATTAGATCACATAGACCGAAGATGGACTTTGAGGATTAGTATAGAATAACTTTCTAGAATTTTGGTATTGTAGAGATTTTTTGAGTTTTCCGAGCAATACATCCCTGTCTGGATACAAGAAGTTAGAGGCGGCTCTGGCACAGATGTATGTAGGGGTAAAACCCAAAAACACCGATTTGAGCTAGACTCGAACGGGAATTGGTGCACGATAACGGGCCTTGCTGCACTCTTGGTTATGAAACTCACATGGGATATGCTTAGGATAACTCTCATTTTCTTTACAAATCATTATGAAGGGTTTATGAGTATATACTTCCTCAAAGAAAACATGTTTATGATTATGGATTATATCCATAAATAGTTTAATTTATGTTAAGTGTTTTATAAGTATGGAATTATGTATTTTGATTCATAAACTGATCTAGTTTATGCCATTGTTTAGAAATGGAGCCTAGTGGAAGAAATGGAAACTGTATCAATGCACACACTCCATGTAGGGATTTCCCACCTGCTCAAGATAATTATAGTGTAGCTGGTGATGCAACTGGTGCTGATCAGCTAATCACCATACTGGGAAAACTCACTCAGGTTATGAATAATAACCTTACCCGTATATAGCACCCTGATCCGCAACATAGAGAATCAATGTTAGATCGATTCATGAGGCAAAAACCACCAACGTTCAATGGTAGTACAAATTCTTTAGTAGCTGAGCAATGGATAAATTCTCTAGAGAAAATATTTCAAGCTTTGGGGAGTAGTGAAAGGGAAAAAGTTATCATGGCAGTTTACCGCCTCATTGGAGATGTTGATCAATGGTGGTCATTGATTCAAAACATGAAGGAAGATGATGAAGTATCAAATATGGAATGGAGGGAGTTCAAAGATCTGTTTTTAGAAAAATACTTTCCTCACGACCATCAAGCAGATATGGAAAGGCAATTTTTGAGTCTGAGACAAAAGGAGGATGAGAATGTCACAAAGTATGAGGCTAACTTTACAAGGTTAGCAAGGTATGCTGTAGATTATATATGTAACCCAAAAAGTAAGATTGATTGTTTCTATGATGGGTTAAAATCATTTCTCCGTCGAGCATTAGTCTCACAATCCTTCTTTTCATCAGAAGACATTGTCTCATGTGATACCAAGACCGAAGAGGAATTTTCTAAGTCTTATGAATTTAAATCAAAGAAAGAGAAGAAGAGATATGCTGATCAATCTGGGAATGGAAATAAAGGGAAGAAGGGAAATATTGAATATCCATCCTGTGGTAAATGTGGGAAGAAACTCCCTGGTACTTGCTTAAAGGGAATGGGTTTCTATTACAAGTGTGATGAAAAAGGACACCAAGCTCGTGATTTCAAAGGGAAGAAGGAAGCTACCAATGTTTAATGCTACAATTGCAGGGAGATGGGACATTATGAAAATGAATTTCTTAAGAATTAGGGGAATTTACCTCAGAAAAGGCCAAGGGATCAAGTCCAATCTTATGCTATCACTACTGCTGAGGTAGAAGCTCCGAAAGACATGGTGGCAGGTAATTTAATGGTTTCCTCAAGTTTAGAAAATGCATTATTTGATTCTGGATCATCGCATTGTTTCATATCTTCCCTGTTTCCTAAGAAAATTAGATATTTCCAATTTGATTTAACAAGGGAGTTTTCAGTTAAAACTCCTATGGGAAGTATCATTGCAACAAATTTTTGTGAATCAGTCCCCATTAGAGCACATAAATCTTCTTTATCTGCTGATCTCATCATCATACCTATGATTGAGTTTGATATAATCCTTTGTATGGATTGGCATTCGGACTATGATGTGATGATTTATTGTAAGAATAAGAAGGTTACGATTTTTGATGATGATGATAAAGAAAACCTTATATTTAGAGAAGAATTGTCACCACCTAATTCTTATCTAGATCCACCCCAATAGCTCAACTAAATTCAATTATTGGGAAGGAAGAGAATACAATGACTGTGGGTGAGGAAAGGAATGTTCAAATAGAGGATGTACCTGTTGTGACGGAATATGTAGATGTATTTCCGGAAGATTTACCTGGACATCCTCCAGAATGAGAAGTTTAGTTTTCCATTGATTTAATTCCTGGATCAAGGCCTATATTGAAGACCCCTTATAGAATGGCCACTGTAGAATTAGTTGAACTAATGAAACAACTAGAGTAATTGAGTAATAAGGGATTTATTCGCCCTAGTGTTTCTCCATGGGGAGCCCATGTTCTTTTTGTTAAAAAGAATGATGGATCTATGAGGTTATGTATCGACTATAGGGAGATCAATGCTATAAAAATAAATAACAAGTATCCCCTACCACGCATTGATGATTTATTTGACCAACTGCATGGAGCTCAATAATTTTCAAAGATTGACCTTCGATCTGGATACCATCAGTTGTGTGTGAAGAAGGAAGACATTCTGAAAACAGCATTTCGAACCAGGCACGGGCATTGCGAGTTTACTGTAATGCCTTTTGGATTGAAAATACACCCCCTGTATTCATGGATCTGATGAATAGAGTTTTTAAGGAATATCTCGATGAATTTGTGGTGGTATTTATGGATGATATCTTGGTATACTCTAAAAGCTACGAAGATCATGAAGGTCACTTGAGCATTATCCTAAAGACTCTGAGAAGACCTAAATTATATGGGAAGTTTAGCAAGTTTGAATTCTGGCTTCATGAGATTTCTTTTCTTGGCCATATTGTCTCTAAAGATGGAATCTATATTGATCCTTCTAAGACCAAGGCAATCCAATAATGGCCAGCACCTATGAGTATAACTGAGGTACAAAGTTTTATTGGTTTGGCAGGTTGTTATCGATGTTTCGTCCATAATTTTGCCCGATTAGATAACCCATTAACGAAGCTCACACGTAAAGGGGTTAAATTTGTTTGGACAAAAGAGTGTAAGGAATTTTTCGAAGAACTGAAGATAAGATTAGTCAATGATCCTATATTGACTCTACCATCTGGGATTGATGGGTTTGTTATTTATAGTGATGCATTGAAGAAAGGACTTGGTTGTGTCCTTATGCAGAATGATAGGGTTATTGCCTATGCATCACGACAGTTGAAAATTCATGAACAAAACTATCCTACTCATGATCTCAAGTTAGCAGTTGTGATCTTTGCTTTGAAGATATGGAGGCACTACCTCTATGGTGAAAAATGTGAGATTTATACTGATCACAAGAGTTTGAAGTATATTTTCTCACAAAAAGAACACAACATGAGGCAAAGGAGATGGCTTGAATTACTCAAGGATTATGATTTCACGATACACTACCACCCGGGGAAGGCAAACATGGTGTCATATGCTTTGAGCAGAAAAGACCATGGAGTTTTGAACAGTATGAGAATTGAAAGGGATCCAATTTTCATGGATCTAGTGAAGATGAACATGGGATTAACCAGGGAAGGGAAAACATAAATGCTTTTTCAAATGGTTGCCAAACCATCTTTTCTAGAAAGGATTAAGAGTTCTCAGGCCGATGGTGAAGAATTTCAAAAGAAGATTAAAGCTGTGAATGATGGGAGATTGAGAGACTTTGTGTATGAAGATAGAATTTTGAAATTCGGGAAGAGACTTTGTGTTCCGGATATACCTAATCTAAAAAGGGAATTGCTGGATGATTCTCATAGTTCCAATTTCTCTATTCACCCTGGGAGCACCAAAATGTATAGAGATTTGAAGGAACATTTTTGGGGGGACAACATGAAGAGGGAGATTGCTGATTTTGTGTCAAGATGTATGGTTTTTCAACAAGTGAAATCTGGAAGGAAACAGACTGGAGAAGTCATGCAACCTCTTCCCATACCGGAGTGGAAATGGGACAATATTACGATGGGGTTTTTCATGGGGCTACCAAAGACTCCTAGAAGGAATGATGCAATATGGGTCATTGTTGATCGTCTCACCAAGTCAGCACATTTTCTTGCTATAAGAGAACATCTACCACTGGAACATCTAGAAAGACAATATATTGATGAAGTTGTGAGACTTCATGGAGTACCCCTATCGATTGTTTCTGATCGTGATCCCCGTTTTACTTCAAGATTCTGGAAAAGTCTTCAGAAAGCCTTGGATACTGAACTTCATTTGAGCACTACCTACCACCCTCAAATAGATGGACAATCAGAATGAACTATTCAAACCTTAGAAGACATGTTGAGATCCTGATCACTTGACTTTTAGGGTATGTGGGATCAATATTTATCTCTGGTAGAATTTTCCTATAACAATATCTTCCATTCGAGTATTCAGATGGAACCATATGAAGCGTTATACAGAAAGAGATGTCGTACACCAACCTGTTAGGATTAAGTTGGTGAAAGAAAACTACTAGGCCCAGAACTGGTGGAGGAAAATATAGAAAAGGTGATGGTAATCCAAAATCACATCAAAGCAGCTCAAAGTAGGCAGAAGAGCTATGCTGATAATCGAAGGAAGGATTTGGAATTTCAAGTCGGTGATCATGTTTTCCTGAAGGTATCTACATGGAAGGGAGTCATACGTTTTGGTAAGAAAGGTAAATTGAGTCTCAGGTACATCGGACCTTTTGAAATTCTAGAACGAATTGGGGTTGTAACTTACCGATTGGCAATGTCGCCAAGTCTCTCTAAAGTTCACGATGTGTTCCATATATCTCTGTTGAGGAAATACATGCCTGACCCAACGCATGTACTCACCTCTGAGGAATTACAACTAGAAACCAATCTATCTTATTGTGAAGAGCACGTCAGGATTCTTGATACGAGAGAACAAGTACTGAGAAACCGGACGACTCGTCTGGTAAAAGTCTTGTGGAGAAACCATAAGATGGAAGAGGCAACATGGGAACCCGAGAAACTTCTGATGAAGAACCACCCGAGTCTTTTAATGCAGTAGTATTCTAGAAATTTTGAGGATGAAATTATTTGAAGGAGGTGAGAATGTAACACCCCAAGCTTCTACGGTACGCTTCTCTTTGAATAATGCAATAGCGTGTGTTGTACGCAACATCGAGTTCTAACACACACCACAACCGATCAAACTAGCTGTTATGAATAGTAATACCTACTTTTTAAAATTTTAGAGACTTTATCTCTCAAAATGGACTTCATTTTTGGATTTGGAGTATCTAATTTATCCAATGGTGAAATTTTGGTACTTTTCGGATAACATTAATATTTTGATGAATAGTGAAAATTACTAAATTTTAATTAAAAACAACTTTTTTTAATCAAAATAATTAATAGTGATAAATTATGAATTTGAGTGGTTTTAAAGTATATTTAGAATATATTTTTACCATTTAATACAATTTTGGTCATTGGACATAATTTCACAATTAACCCGAACATAAACAAGTATCAATCTTTTGATAGTTATTATATCTTAAAAACACGCTTTTTGTTTTGACAGCGGGAATTAATTTTAAATTAATTTCTGCCAATTCTGTGTTTTGAATTTGTAAAAATGGATTCTATATTTGGAATCAGGATATTCAAATTGTGTAAATAGGTAACTTTTATTTTTAGATATTTTGAATAATTACATTGGTAAATATTTTATTTACCATGGTTAAAGGGTAAATTCGGTAAATAAGGGTTAAAAAATAATATTATAATAATAAAAAATTATCATAAAATGTGTCCTAACCTTATTGGTTGATACATGTCCAAACATGGGAATCTTTGGGTCGATTTTGGACCCCATGGTGCCACTTGTAAGTGATAGGGACAATTTATTTTAATTAAGTTAAAATAAATACAAAAATGAAACAAGCATATATCTTTTAGGAAAAAAAATTTACATAGGGTTATATATGTTGGAATTTTGACTACAATTATTCATTAGAAATATAAAACGATTTCCTACATAAAGGTATTTTATTTATAATTTTTATACATTAAATAATGTAATTTATTTATGACGCAATGGTGATGTAGTAATTACCATAATAGTGAAAAATTAAATTGATTGATATTGTAGATACCCAAATAAATATAATTTGAGACTTTTTATAAATTAAACTAATTTTCTAGGTTAATATTACATGTTAGGAATGATTTAATTAACGTTTTCAAAGTAATAATTCTGTTTTTACTTTTACAAAAATCAATTATTGAATAGTGTCAAAATTGACATAAAAGAGTTTTTAAAACAAATATTATATTATTAATTGATATTAAATTCCTAAAAATCTAAGGTTCATCCAAGAGACTTATATCATAATAGGTGTATAATTAATGGACCACTTGGGGGGTCTCTTGGATGTATATAGTAAGTTTATTAACCATATAATATAAAAATACAAAGAGACATTTTAAAAGTGAAACTAATTAACTAAGAGTTAATACTTAATGATAAGGTTAATATATTAACCCAAACCAGTCTAAATTCTATTGGTTGAGTGGTTTTCGACCCATGCCCACTTTAACCTTTAAATAATTCACTTTTTATCCATTAGAAACCGAATATGAGTTTATTATAAAATAATATTTCTAGCTTTTCCAAAGGTGCCCCTCACCCCTCTTATAAAAGGGCACTCCGCCTTCTCATTAATTCACACCTTCAAAGCCTTTTGGCTCAGCCAAACTCTTCCCAAATACTCCCTCAACTTCCCTCAATTCATACTAGAGGCCTTCCATTAGTCATAAAGCCAACCTAAGAGCCCTTTTGATCAAATCAAAAGGAAGAACCCGAAGAAGAGGTAATGATTTCACCACCCTTTTCCAAGTTCCTTGCTTCTTCCACTTCTTCCTTCTTTGTTATTACCATTATAAAATAATAACACCAGTATATTATATATAATGTGATGTTATTATAAATATGGTACAACAATATTCAGTATTCTATCCATCCTTTGAATAACATGCCACCATACGTGCGTACGTACGGCTTACTGTCTCCACGTCGTGGTTTAATTGTTATTCAATAAATTATTATTTGGATGGGTATAATAATGATGAGTAACTCATGTAAATAATAAATATAACCTGATAATTATTGTGTATATATGATATACCATCCAATTATATATTATTTTAATATCAAAAGAATGATATTGTCACTCGTGCGTACGTACAGACTACAGTCTCCACGAACGCGATGAGATTCATTCTCCATCATATCCATTCAAGTATAATTCTCATTTGATGATTAATAATAGTATATAAGGACTTGATAGCATTCTGGATATGATTAATATACAACCTATCCATGAAAAACACAGCTTATGTAACAAAACATATAAAATAAAATGAGTAAGTTAACACCCGAAACAACGATAATACTAAGATATTGTTAACAAATAAATGTTAAAAGATCATATATGATATCATATTAATGTATATGATTCTTGTATAATTTAATAACAACTATTTCATCATTATATAGGAAGTTAACCTACCCCAACAAAGTAAAAGTACAAGGTAAGGGTTTACTTCACAATCTCTTCATTATCCGAGATTGTTTATACGTAATAATCTACTAGGACTTCTTTATCATCCACATCCATGTTTCTTATAAATGTATTTCAAAACATTTTTACTATTTACAAGAATATTAGTTAAATTAATTTATACCATTTTTTGACTTTTTATAAAGGAATCTTTCCGTTGTTTTCCAAACAAGGTGCTTTTTAACCTTTTCGACAGAATTAAGGTAAGAATGTTTTTTTAACTTATACGGCGGGTGCAGCTATTTTCCGCCGTTATAAAAACTTTTATAATTACCTTACATGCTTATAAGAATATTTTCAAATAAAATGTTTTATTTTATAAATATATGATTTCAAAATAGAAAGAGGTATTTCTCTAAAAAGAGTTTGATTTCATCTATGTCAACATCCTTTGATGGATTTTACGCTTATTTGAAGTTGATTTATTATGATACATTTCATATGCTAGTTTTAATACGAATATTTATGTTATGTTTAAACCTTTTCATATGGGAATGCATTGGTCTTAATATGTGATGGGTGGAGCCCGCTATAGCTCCTCGATGCATCGGTAGGTCTCATGAGACAAACTAGTGTCTTGGAAAAAGGCCTTGAAAAAATCTTATTTGTAGTCTGGGCACGAGGCCTTGGCTATGTGGTTATGATAGTCTGGCATTATGCATTCCATCATTATGAAAGTGGTTATTTTTATTTCATGTGATTATTCGATTAGTAGAATATCCATGTGAATAAGTAAATGGAATTATTTCATTTTATTTTTTCCATACTATGTTGAAGTTGAAGTTTAAAAGGCTTTTGTTTTAGTTATACATTGCCTTAAATGTTTATTCTTATTTATGAAAGTTTTCGCAATATTGTTATCATTACTGGGCATTTGAGATCACCCATTTTCTATGTTTTATTTTTCATAGTATGTGAAGAAGTAAATTATGAATGACCTACAGGGATAGTATGAGGGGATAAGAGTGTGGACTATGGAGACTATATCGTTGTAGTTTTCATTTTATGATGTAATGTAAAACTTTATGAATATATCTAGTGTGGCCAAGGCTACTAAACTAATCGGTCCTTCGAGATTTGATCTTTCTTATGATCATGCCAATGTTATTTAATAATGCACTGACTCTGGGTAACTGGGATTGGGGCATTACAGTTGGTATCAGAGAAAAAGTTTAGTACAAACCTTGGAAGCTAGATTTAGATAAACTCTGATTGGAGCACATAGACCTAAGATTGACTATTAGGATTAGTATAGAAGAACTTACTAGAATTTTGGTATTGTAGAGATTTTGGGAGTTTTCCAAGCAATACATCCATGTCTAGATACGAGCAGGTAGAGGCGGCTCTGGAACAGATGTACCTAGGTGTAAAACTCGAAAACACCGCTTTGAGCTAGACTCGAACGGTATCTGGTGCACGACAATGGTCCATGCTGCACTCTTGGTTACGACACTCCCGGGGGATATACTTAGGATAACTCTCATTGTCTTTACAAATCATTATGAAGGGTTTATGAGTATATAATTCCTCAAAGAAAACATTTTTATGATTATGGATTATATCCATAAATAGTTCAATTTTTGTTAAGTGTTTTATAAGTATGAAATTATGTATTTTGATTCATAAACTGATCTAGTTTATGCCATTGTTTAGAAATGGCACCTAGTGGAAGAAATGGAAACCATATCAATGCATGCCCTCCATGTAGGGATTGCCCTCCTACTCAAAATAATTATAGTGGAGTTGTTGATACAACTGGTGCCGATCAGCTAATCACCATTCTGGGACAACTCACACAGGTTATGAATAATAACCTTACCCGTATGGAGCACCCTGATCCGCAGTGTGGAGGATAAATTTTAGATTGATTCATGAGGCAACAACCACCAACATTCAATGGGAGTAAAAATACCTTAGTATCTGAGAAATGGATAAATTCCCTAGAGAAAATATTTCAAGCTTTGGGGAGTAGTGAAGGGGAAAAAGTTATCATGGCAGTTTACCGCCTCACTGGAGATGCTGATCAATGGTGGTAATTGATTCAAAACACGAAGGAAGAAGATAAAGTATCAAATATGGAATGGAGGGAGTTCAAAGATCTGTTTTTAGAAAAATACATTCCTCGCGACCATCGAGCAGATATGGAACAGAAATTTCTAAGTCTGAGACAAAAGGAGGATTAGAATGTCACAAAGTATGAGGCTAACTTTACAAGGTTAGAAAGGTATGCTGGAGATTATATATGTAACCCAATAAGTAAAATTTATCATTTCTTTGATGGGTTAAAACCATTTCTCTATCGAGCATTAGTCTCACAATCCTTCTCGTCGTACGAAGACATTGTCTCATGTGATATCAAGACTGAAAAGGAATTTTCTAAGTCTTATGACTTTAAAGAAAAGCAAGAGAAGAAGAGATCTGCTGATCAATCTGGGAATGGAAATAAAGGGAAGAAAGGAAAGGATGAATATCCATCCTGTGGGAAATGTGGGAAGAAACACCCTGGTACTTGCTTAAATGGAATGGGTGTCTGTTACAAGTGTGGTGAGAAAGTCCACCAAGCTCGTGATTGAAAAGGGAAGAAGGAAGCTACCAATGTTTAGTGCTACAATTGCAGGGAGATGGTCCATTATGCAAATGAATGTCCTAAGTGTCAGGGGAACTTACCTCAGAAAATTCCAAGGGATTAAGGCCAAGCTTATGCTATCACTACTGCTGAGGTAGAAGCTCCAAAAGACGTGGTGGCGGGTAATTTAATGGTTTCTTCATGTTTAGAAAATGCATTATTTGATTCTGGATCATCGCATTGTTTCATATCTTCCCAGTTTTCTAAGAAAATTAGATATTTCCAATTTGATTTAACAAGGGAGTTGTCAGTTAAAACTCCTAAGGGAAGTATCATTGCAACAATGTTTTGTGAATCAGTCCCCATTAGAGCACATAATTGTTCTTTATCTGCTGATCTAATCGTCATACCTATGATTGAGTTTGATATCATCCTCGGTATGGATTGGATTTCATACTATGATGCGAAGATTTATTGTAATAAGAATGAGGTTATTATTTTTGATGATGATGATAAAGAACACCTTATCATTAGAGTAGAATGGTCACCAACTAATTCTTATCTAAATCCACCCTAGTAGCTCAACTAAATTCAATTATTGGGAGGGAAGAGAATGAAATGACTATGGTTGAGGAAATGAATGTTCAAATAGATGATGTACCTGTTGTAAAAGAATATTTAGATGTATTTCCATAAGATTTACCTGGACATCCTCCAGAACGAGAAGTTGAGTTTTCAATTGATTTAATTTCTGGATCAAGGCCTATATCAAAGACCCCTTATAGAATGGCCGCTGTAGAATTAGTTGAACTAAAGAAACAACTAGAGGAATTGAGTAATAAGGTATTTATCCGCCCTAGTGTTTCTCTATGAGGAGCCCCTGTTCTTTTTGTTAAAAAGAAAGATGGATCTATAAGGTTATGTATCGACTATAGGGTGATCAATCCTATAAAAATAAAGAACAAGTATCCCCTACCTCGCATTGATGATTTATTTGACCAACTGCATGGAGCATAATACTTTTCAAAGATTGAACTTCGATATGGATACCATCAGTTGTGTGTGAAGAAGGAAGACATTCCGAAGACAGCATTTCAAACCAGGTACGGGCATTACGAGTTTACTGTAATGCCTTTTGGATTGACTAATGCACCCTCTGTATTCATGGATCTGATGAATATAGTTTTCAAGGAATATCTTGATGAATTTGTGGTGGTATTTATTGATGATATATTGGTATACTCTAAAAGCTACGAAGATCATGAAGGTCACTTGCGCATTATCCTGAAGACTCTGAGAAGAAATGAATTATATGGGAAGTTTAGCAAGTGTGAATTATAGCTTCATGAGATTTCTTTTCTTGGCCATATTGTCTCTAAATATGGAATCTATGTTGATCCTTCTATGACCAAAGAAATCCATGAATGGCCAATACCTACGAGTATAACTGAGGTACGCAGTTTTATTGGTTTGGCAGGTTATTATCGATGTTTCGTCCAGAATTTTGCCCAATTGGCTAACCCATTAACGAAGCTCACACGTAAAGGGGTTAAATTGGTTTGGACAAAAGAGTGTGAGGAATGTTTCGAAGAACTGAAGAGAAGATTAGTCAATGCTCCTATATTGACTCTACCATCAGGGAATGTTGGGTTCGTTATTTATAGTGATGCATCAAAGAAAGGACTTAGTTATGTCCTTATGCAGAATGATAGGGTTATTGCCTATGCATCACGATAGTTGAAAATTCATGAACAAAACTATCCTACTCATGATCTCGAGTTGGCAGCTGTGATCTTTTCTTTGAAGATATGGTGGCACTACCTCTACGGTGAAAATGTGAGATTTATACTGATCACAAGAGTTTGAAGTAGATTTTCTCACAAAAAGAAATCAACATGAGGCAAAGGAGATGGATTGAATTACTAAAGGATTATGATTGCATGATACACTACCACCCGAGGAAGGCAAACAAGGTGGAAGATGCTTTGAGAAAAAAAGACCATGAAGTTTTTAACAATATGAGAATTGAAAGGGATCCAATTTTCATGGATCTAGTGAAGATGGACATGGGAATAACCAGGGAAGGTGAAACATCAATGCTTTTTCAAATGGTGTCCAAACCATATTTACTAGAAAAGATTAAGAGTTGTCAGACCAATGATGAATAATTTCAAAAGGAGATTAAAGATGTGAATGATGGGAGATTGAGAGACTTTGTGTATGAATATGGAATTTTGAAATTCCGGAAGAGACTTTGTGTTCCCGATATACCTGATCTAAAAAGGGAATTGCTGCATGATGCTCATAGTTCCAATTTCTCTATACACCCTGGGAGCACCAAAATGTATAGAGATTTGAAGGAACATTTTTGGTGGGACAACATGAAGAGGGAGATTGCTGATTTTGTGTCAAGATGTATGGTTTGTCAACAAGTGAATGCTGGAAGGCAACAGCCTGGAGGATTCATGCAACCTCTTCCCATACCGGTGTGGAAATGGGACAATATTATGATGGACTTTGTCATGGGGCTACCAAAGACTCCTAGAAGGAACGATGCAACATGGATCATTGTTGATCGTCTTACCATGTCAGTACATTTCATTTCTATAAGAGAAGATCTACCACTGGAACGTCTAGCAAGACTATATATTGATGAAGTTGTGAGACTTCATGGAGTACCCCTATCGATTTTTTCTGATCATGATCCCTGTTTTACTTCAAGATTCTAGAAAAGTCTTCAGAAAGCCTTAGATACTGATCTTCATTTGAGCACTGCCTACCACCCTCAAACAGATGGACAATCAGAACGAACTATTCAAACCTTAGAAGACATGTTGAGATCCTGCTCACTTGACTTTCAGGGTATGTGGGATCAATATTGTAACAGCCCAAGATTTTATAAAGAAATATTCTTTTTAATTTTATTAATGTCTTGTGTTGTACGCTACACCAAAAGGAGCTTGCACAACACGCATCCTTGTCTTGCCTTGCATTACACGCAATCGCGACCTTCCTCAATAGTGTGTGTAATACGCAATACCGAGTTTCACTAAACAACGATTTGCTATTAAAATATTATTAAAACTAGCCGTTATGAATAGTAATAACCACTTTTTAAAATTCTGTAAATCTTATTTTTCAAAATGAACTTCAGTCTTGGATTCGGAGTATCGAATTTAGCCTAAGGTGAAATTTTGGTACTTTTCGGATAACTTTCATATTCTGATGAATAGTGAAAAATTACTAAATTATAATTAAAAACAACTTTTTTAATCGAAATAATTAATAGTGATAAATTATTAATTTGAGTGGTTTTAAAGTATATTTAGAATATATTTTTACAATTTAATACAATGTTGGTCATTGGATGTAATTTCACATTTAAACCAGACATAATCAAGTGTCAATCTTTTGATAGATATTGTTTCTTAAAAACACGCAATTTGTTTTAACAGCGGGATTTAATTATAAAATTAATTAATGAAAATTCTATGATATGAATTTGGTAAAATAGACTTCATTTTTGAATTCAGAATATGAAATATAGCTTAGGATGAAATTTTGGCATTGTTCTGAAAAACATCAATTTTTGATGAATAGTGAAACTACTAAGTGGTAGTTAAAAAAATTAATTTCTTCATAAATCTTAATTTTACCGCTTCTGTGAATGGAATTTCAAAAATCCGAGAGACACGGTTGATGTCAGTAAGTAAAATGTGGTTCAATGAGATGAAAATAATTTTTTGGTGAATAGTAACTTTTTACTTTTTTACCGCGGTTAATAGTAAATAGGGTAACTAAGGGTAAATATGATATTACTATTACCCTAAAACATGTCCTCATTCTATTGGACAAGTGTAATTCGACCAAAAACAAACTTAGGAATAAAATATGACCATTTAGGCCCACTTGGATTAGATTAGGACATTTATTATTAATTTATTTAAAGAAAGGTTAAAATAGTTAAAATCAAAGTTTAATAAGTAAATCATTTTTAATATGGGGTTATACATAAGATAAATTCTATTGTAAATATTCATTAGAAAGCTAAAAGGATTTCCTACATGATGGTATTTTATTTGTAATTTTTAGACATAAAATAATTTATTTTATTTATGACACAACGATGATGCAGTAATTATCTTATTAATGAAATATTGACATAATTGATGTTATAAACACAAAAATAAATGTAATTTGAGATTTTTTATGAATTACACTAATTTTATAGGTTACTATGATATATTAATGTTGATTTAATCAACTTGGTTCGAACATTTAATTCTGTTATGACTTTCACAAAAATCATATATCAAATAGTGTAAAAATTGACACAAAATAGTTTTTAAATAAAATATTATATTATTAATTGTTATTGTATTCCTAAAAATCTAAGGTTCGGCCAGATGACTTAGATAAAGATATATATATTAATAATAAACAATTTCGGGTTTGTTTGGCATGTTATAGTAAGTTTATTAACCATATAGTGAAAGAAAACAAAAAGACATGGTAAAAGTTAAATTATTTAACTTAGAGTTAAATTTAATTGATAAGGTTAAAATAATATCCTAAACTTGTCTAAATTCTATTGGTTGATAGGATTTCGACCCCTCCCCACCTTATCTTCGAAATAATACCCTTTGGAACCATTATAAACCGATTTTGACTTTAATATAAAATAATATTTTGAGATATTCCTAAGGTGCCCCTCTCCTCCCTTATAAAAGGACACCTTCTCCCCCTCCTCCTCACACCAATTTGAGCACTCAAGCTCGTCCAATCCCTGCCAAAATCCCTTCTCCACTTCCCTAGCAACATCCTATAGGTTCAGGTCTTCCTCAAAGACCAATTCTAGTGCCCTAAGAGGAGGTCTCAAAGAGGCACTTCAAAGAAGAGGTAATTACCGTTACCAATTCTTTCATCTTTATTTCTTCTTCCACTTCTTCTTCTTAGGTTGTTTCATTATGAAGTAATAACATCAGTATCACTCATATACTGATATGTTATTATAAGTATGAAACAACCCTATTTCACCATCTATCCATCCTACGGAAAAAGAAATAACTGTGCGTGCGTACGTACGGAATACCGTCTCCACGCCGTGGTGTAATCTATTTTCCACCACCACCTTACATGGATGGGTATAATGGTGTAAAGAATAACTATAAATAGTTATTACAACATCATATTGATTCTGATATATTGTATAATCCACTCCAATTCAATTCAATATTTATAGAAATGATATCATCGCTCGTGCGTACGTACGGACTACCGTCTCCACGACGCGATGAGATTCATTCACCATGTTAACCATTTAAGAATGATTATAATGTATATATAATAAATAATAGTGAAATATATGACATTATAAAGCTACTGGATTTATGTATGTATATACATATGTATGTCATCTACTTACTTCCATTTCAAGACAATAAGGAAAGAAAAACAGCGTTCATGCGTACGTACGGACTACCGTCTCCATGAACGGTGTTTTTCATTTTATTTATCTATCTATTATATATATATATATATATATACTGAATATATATGATATATAAATCATATTTTATATTCTGGAAGTAAGTAAATCATGATATAAGTAATAATGATGTCAAGAACAACAGGTCAAAACACCTACGATAAATGAAACGATTTTACCCAAAACGCTTCTTTAACATGGAATTTACAAAAGAACGGGTAATATAATGTCATAAGTGAACCATATATGTTATCATAACAATGAATATGATTTTGTAATAAGTCAATGACATTATTTAAATCATTATACAGGAGGTTCGGACACATACGAAGCAAATTGGACCTAAGGTAAGGGAAATATCACAATCTCATTTTTATCCGAGATTGTTTATTCGTAAGTATTTACTGGGGTGTATTTTATCATCCACATCCATGTTTCATCAATATGTAATATTATTTCCATCCACCTACAATTGTTTAAATCCATTTTTACCCTTCGGTGAGTTTTTAGTAAAAGAAGTGAAAGGAATCTTTTGTCGTTTTCCGTACGAGGTACTTTTTGACTTTTCCGACAAAAGTACGAAGAATGTTTTTTTTAAACTTATACGACCTGAATGGATTTTTAAAACATTATTTCTAAGAAACATCCTTTACAAGTTTTCATGTTTATTTTTAATCAACTTCTTTTATTTTAAATTCGTATGACATGTTATGAAAGGAAAAAATGTTTTTGAAGAAGGAAGGATATTTTCCTCAAGAATAGAGTTGAAGTATTTTATCAAAATTATTTTCCATCTAAGATAATAAAAGGGTTCTGTTTTTATCCCTATTATTACATTGGTTTGATTATGTTGTGATGGAAATATTTTTATGAATTCCTTTATCTTATATGAATTGTTTTATGATGTCATGTTGTTTAAGAATCCCATTTTATTTCATGGGTTATGCAATGATGTATGATTTATGATTTTGTGGCACACATAAGAATGGTATCATTATGAGATGGGTGGGACCTATATCTCCCTCCAATGCATTGGGTAAAGATTTTATATCTCATGAGATAGACATGGCTGAAATGGTAGGTTATACCGGTTCAGTGAAACAGGACTGAAACGAGGGTTACTCGATTCAGAAAGGGACTTTGTCCACTAAGATAGTCTTGGCAATGAGTCTTGACTAACAATAAATTATTTTCTATGATTATGTGTGTATGCCACAAAGTTTCATGTTTTATGTTATGATTATTGGGATTACATTTCACTTCTATGATATATCCCATGTTATGATATTATGAGCTCTTTTGCAGGTTAAGATTTCCAAAAGCTATCTATATGATGTGATTGATTTTTCTTTTGTTTACCCTTACTGAGCATTTGAGCTCACCCTTTTATGTTTTCTTTTCCCCAGGATATAAAGAAAGGTTTTAGGTAGAAAAAAGGGATGACCTTTATGGGAGATATTGAAGAACTTTCACCACAATTAGAAGATTACGTTCCGAGTTTCCAAAGACACTAAACTATTACGATACTTTAGTGTGTGTTTTTGTTATGTACTAAGTATTCCGCAAATGTAATGTAATGTCCATGTACGTCAAGATACAGGTCTCTACAGTTGGTATCAGAGGAAAGGTTTAGTCAACCTTTGGAAACTAGGATGCGAAAACGTTAGTGAGATTCCTAGAGATATTTCTAAGGTATGTCTAGGTATGTCCCTAAGGATAAGTATACGTATAGGATATATTCCTAGAACTATGGTAATGATATTAGATTAAACCTAAGAAGTTAGGTATTGATGATACTTTCCCTTTACTATGTTGTTTTCTCTAGCATGATTTTTGATTCTCACAAAATTATTTTTGTGTTTTAGTTAAGGGAGGGAACCAAAAGGAATTCAGTTAACATTGAATCCAATGGACAAATTGGTGACTATGAGCAACAAAATTGTGTAATGCCTAGAGAGAAAGATGTTGTGATTATGCCGAATCAATCATCGTGATATATGATTAACAAGGTGAAATTTAGTGGTATGCCTAATTCTTCAAAGAAGAGGAAGATAGACTATTATGCATGTTCGCATGTTGAGGAGCATAAAGAAAGGAAGATTGATATTTCTAAAGAAGGGAAGAAGAACCTTGAGGAATACCTCAAATGGAGGGACCGATGATATCTGTGTGGAGAAAAGGGTCATAGAGTGACAGACTGTTATGGAGTTCAATGTCTTATTTGTGGAGAACATGGGAATTACCCAACTCAATGCCCTGACCTAAAAAGTTACTTCTAAATCAAGGAAGGACTTATTCCAGGATAATCATTGATGTGGATGGACTGAAGTGTTTTGGTATTCAAGAATAATGTTTTTGAGGTACTTTTATGGTGTATTGAAATATTTAAGTATTGGTCTATTGTGGTTTTCAATAATTTTAAGGTACCAATAACTATGAAAAGTGATTCAAATATTTTGGAAAGTAGATGATAAGTGCATAATAAAAGGATAAGAAGATAATGAGATGTTTGATTGTATTCATGAGCTCATGATTGATATAAGGACTAAGTGATATCATGGTTTGAGTATAAATAATTTTGAGGATTTTGGTATGTGTAAAGTATTAACTTTTAACTGCATTCAAGTTTTCACTAAGGTTCAATGGGTATTCAAGAGTATACATGATTAAGGACTTTGAATGTTTGGAATGTGACCAACAAAACATATCTTATGATATATGGGGATCAACGATGATATTAAATCTCTGGTAATTGTTTTCACTATGTTATGAGAGTGGACTGCAGTATTATGGATAAGCCTAAAGATTGGAATGGATTGTGTTGGACGTAAGTTAGTATTGTTTAAGGATAGAAATTTTTTTTTTCGATATTATTGATGGGATGTTATAGTAATATAGTTTTGGAAAAAGGACAACCTGCAGGTCGGGCGACAGCCCATCGCTTCGGACAAGGCTGTGGGAATCGAACCCACAACCGAAGTGCGACTGGCCTTTATCGCCTACCACTGACCTACAGGAAGTCCCTGTTTAGTAGAAACTAGTTTTATTATATTAAGCAGTATGATATATGAAGTATAAGTCCATTTTAGGAACCATATATGATTAATCTCACTATAGATCGACTTATGTATATAAGTTTTGCTAACCTTTTGTTTGAGACAGATGGAATGACCTGTCATTCTATCACATGATCTGCTAACACTTCACGAATAACAAATTCAACTTCATTTATTTAAGAGATGAAGTGGAAATTGTTCAAAGCACGAACAACAGTGATATTGTACCAAAATAAAGTAAGTATTTATTCTAATTCAAATTTTCAACTTTAGGGGAAATGATCTTGAAAACCAAAAATGTTGTCCTAGTGATCTTATACCTGATGAATCAGATGGTACCTTATATCATCACAAATCTATGGATTTGTGATTACTGGCTTTTCCATAGCCATGTTCTCTACCACTCTCCATCAGAACATGATGGTTAGATTTCTCTTCCATATCCATATTTTCACCTATGTAGAAACCCAATGATTAGTTTATTTGGGTAACCGTTACGTTTCATACTTTTGTTTTTAAAGATTGGTTTTGATATTCCTTTTTACGATGTGGGTTTCTATTAAAGAAACTTTCGAATAGTAAACCATTTATAACCCCGACGAATTTCGAGGGCGAAATTCATTTTAAGGGGGGTAGAATGTAACAGCCCAAGATTTTATAAAGAAATATTCTTTTTAATTTTATTAATGTCTTGTGTTGTACGCTACACCAAAAGGATCTTGCACAACACGCATCCTTGTCTTGCCTTGCATTACACGCAATCGCGACCTTCCTCAATAGCGTGTGTAATACGCAATACCGAGTTTCACTAAACAACGATGTGCTATTAAAATATTATTAAAACTAGCCGTTATGAATAGTAATAACCACTTTTTAAAATTCTGTAAATCTTATTTTTCAAAATGAACTTCATTCTTGGATTCGGAGTATCGAATTTAGCCTAAGGTGAAATTTTGGTACTTTTCGGATAACTTTCATATTCTGATGAATAGTGAAAAATTACTAAATTATAATTAAAAACAACTTTTTTAATCGAAATAATTAATAGTGATAAATTATTAATTTGAGTGGTTTTAAAGTATATTTAGAATATATTTTTACAATTTAATACAATGTTGGTCATTGGATGTAATTTCACATTTAAACCAGACATAATCAAGTGTCAATCTTTTGATAGATATTGTTTCTTAAAAACACGCTATTTGTTTTAACAGCGGGATTTAATTATAAAATTAATTAATGCAAATTCTATGATATGAATTTGGTAAAATAGACTTCATTTTTGAATTCGGAATATGAAATATAGCTTAGGATGAAATTTTGGCATTGTTCTGAAAAACATCAATTTTTGATGAATAGTGAAACTACTAAGTGGTAGTTAAAAAAATTAATTTCTTCATAAATCTTAATTTTACCACTTCTGTGAATGGAATTTCAAAAATTCGAGAGACACGGTTGATGTCATTAAGTAAAATGTGGTTCAATGAGATGAAAATAATTTTTTGGTGAATAGTAACTTTTTACTTTTTTACCGCGGTTAATAGTAAATATGGTAACTAAGGGTACATATGATATTACTATTACCCTAACACATGTCCTAATTCTATTGGACAAGTTTAATTCGACCAAAAACAAACTTAGGAATAAAATATGACCATTTAGGCCCACTTGGATTAGATTAGGACATTTATTATTAATTTATTTAAAGAAAGGTTAAAATAGTTAAAATCAAAGTTTAATAAGTAAATCATTTTTAATATGGGGTTATACATAAGATAAATTCGATTGTAAATATTCATTAGAAAGCTAAAACGATTTCCTACATGATGGTATACTATTTGTAATTTTTAGACATAAAATAATATATTTTATTTATGACACAACGATGATGCAGTAATTATCTTATTAATGAAATATTGACATAATTGATGTTATAAACACCAAAATAAATGTAATTTGAGATTTTTTATGAATTCCACTAATTTTCTAGGTTACTATGATATATTAATGTTGATTGAATCAACTTGGTTCGAACATTTAATTCTGTTATGACTTTCACAAAAATCATATATCAAATAGTGTCAAAATTGACACAAAATAGTTTTTAAATAAAATATTATATTATTAATTGTTATTGTATTCCTAAAAATCTAAGGTTCGGCCAAATGACTTAGATAAGGATATATATATTAATAATAAACAATTTGGGGTTCGTTTGGCATGTTATTGTAAGTTTATTAACCATATAGTGGAAGAAAACAAAAAGACATGGTAAAAGATAAATTATTTAACTTAGAGTTAAATTTAATTGATAAGGTTAAAATAATATCCTAAACTTGTCTAAATTCTATTGGTTGATAGGATTTCAACCCCTCCCCACCTTATCTTCGAAATAAGACCCTTTGGAACCATTATAAACCGATTTTGACTTTAATATAAAATAATATTTTGAGATATTCCTAAGGTGCCCCTCTCCTCCCTTATAAAAGGACACCTCCTCCCCCTCCTCCTCACACCAATTTGAGCACTCAAGCTCGTCCAACCCCTAACAAAATCCATTCTCCACTTCCCTAGAAACATCTTAGAGGTTCTGGTCTTCCTCAAATACCAATTCTAGTGCCCTAAGAGGAGGTCTCAAAGAGGCACTTCAAAGAAGAGGTAATTACCGTTACCAATTCTTTCATCTTTATTTCTTCTTCCACTTCTTCTTCATAGGTTGTTTCATTATGAAGTAATAACATCAGTATCACTCATATACTGATATGTTATTATAAGTATGAAACAACCCTATTTCACCATCTATCCATCCTACGGAAAAAGAAATCACCGCGCGTGCGTACGTACGGAATACCGTCTCCACGCCGTGGTGTAATCTATTTTCCACCACCACCTTACATGGATGGGTATAATGGTGTAAATAATAACTATACATAGTTATTACAACATCATATTGATTCTGATATATTGTATAATCCACTCCAATTCAATTCAATATTTATAGAAATGATATCATCACTCGTGCGTACGTACGGACTACCGTCTCCACGACGCGATGAGATTCATTCTCCATGTTAACCATTTAAGAATGATTATAATGTATATATAAGAAATAATAATGAAATATATGACATTATAAAGCTACTGGATTTATGTATGTATATACATATGTATGTCATCTACTTACTTCCATTTCAAGACAATAAGGAAAGAAAAACAGCGTTCATGCGTACGTACGGACTACCGTCTCCATGAACGGTGTTTTTCATTTTATTTATCTATCTATTATATATATATATATATATACTGAATATATATGATATATAAATCATATTTTATATTCTGGAAGTAAGTAAATCATGATATAAGTAATAATTATGTCAAGAACAACAAGTCAAAACACCTACGATAAATGAAACGATTTTACCCAAAACGCTTCTTTAACATGGAATTTACAAAAGAATGGGTAATATAATGTCATAAGTGAACCATATATGATATCATAACAATGAATATGATTCTGTAATAAGTCAATGACATTATTTAAATCATTATACAGGAGGTTCGGACACATACGAAGAAAATTGGACCTAAGGTAAGGGAAATATCACAATCTCATTTTTATCCGAGATTGTTTATTCGTAAGTATTTACTGGGGTGTATTTTATCATCCACATCCATGTTTCATCAATATGTAATATTATTTCCATCCACCTACAATTGTTTAAATCCATTTTTACCCTTCTGTGAGTTTTTAGTAAAAGAAGTGAAAGGAATCTTTTGTCGTTTTCTGTACGAGGTACTTTTTGACTTTTCCGACAAAAGTACGAAGAATGTTTTTTTTAAACTTATACGACCTGAATGGATTTTTAAAACATTATTTCTAAGAAACATCCTTTACAAGTTTTCAAGTTTATTTTTAATCAACATCTTTTATTTTAAATTCGTATGACATGTTATGAAAGGAAAAAATGTTTTTGAAGAAGAAAGGATATTTTCCTCAAGAATAGAGTTGAAGTATTTTATCAAAATTATTTTCCATCTAAGATAATAAAAGGGTTCTGTTTTTATCCCTATTATTACATTGGTTTGATTATGTTGTGATGGAAATATTTTTATGAATTCCTTTATCTTATATGAATTGTTTTATGATGTCATGTTGTTTAAGAATCCCATTTTATTTCATGGGTTATGCAATGATGTATGATTTATGATTTTGTGGCACACATAAGAATGGTATCATTATGAGATGGGTGGGACCTATATCTCCCTCCAATGCATTGGGTAAAGATTTTATATCTCATGAGATAGACATGGCTGAAATGGTAGGTTATACCGGTTCAGTGAAACAGGACTGAAACGAGGGTTACTCGATTCAGAAAGGGACTTTGTCCACTAAGATAGTCTTGGCAATGAGTCTTGACTAACAAGAAATGATTTTCTATGATTATGTGTGTATGCCACAAAGTTTCATGTTTTATGTTATGATTATTGGGATTACATTTCACTTCTATGATATATCCCATGTTATGATATTATGAGCTCTTTTGCAGGTTAAGATTTCCAAAAGCTATGTATATGATGTGATTGATTTTTCTTTTGTTTACCCTTACTGAGAATTTGAGCTCACCCTTTTATGTTTTCTTTTCCCCAGGATATAAAGAAAGGTTTTAGGTAGAAAAAAGGGATGACCTTTATGGGAGATATTGAAGAACTTTCACCATGATTAGAAGATTACGTTCCGAGTTTCCAAAGACACTAAACTATTACGATCCTTTAGTGTGTGTTTTTGTTATGTACTAAGTATTCCGCAAATGTAATGTAATGTCCATGTACGTCAAGCTTCGGTTCTCTAAAAATATTTACCTCTGTTAGAATTTTTTTATAACAATAGCTTCCATTTGAGTATTCAGATGGCACCATATGAAGCGTTATACCAAAAGAGATGTCGTACAACAACCGGTTGGGATGACTTTGGTGAAAGAAAACTTGTAGGCCAAGAACTGGTGGAGGAAACAATAGAAAATGTGAAGGTAATCCGAAATCACATCAAAGCAGCTCAAAGTAGGCAGAAGAGCAATGATGATAATCGAAGGAAGGTTTGGAATTTCAAGTCGGTGATCATGTTTTCCTGAAAGTATCTCCATGGAAGGAAGTCATAAGTTTCAGTAAGAATGGTAAATTGAGTCCCAGGTACATCGGACCTTTCGAAATTCTAGAACGAATTGAGGTTGTAGCTTACCGATTGGCAATGCCGCCAAGTCTCTCCAATGTTCACGATGAGTTCCACGTATCTCTGTTGAGGAAATACATGCCTGACCCAACGCATGTACTCACCTATGAGGAATTAGAACTGGAACCCGATCTATCTAATTGCGAAGAGCACGTCAGGATTCTTGATACGAGAGAACAAGTACTGAGAAACTGGACGACTCATCTGGTAAAAGTCTTGTGGAGAAACCATAAGATGGAAGAGGCAACGTGGGAACCCGAGGAACTTCTGATGAAGAACCACACGAGTCTTTTCATGCGGTAGTATTCTAGAAATTTCGAGAATGAAATTATTTGAAGGAGGTGAGAATGTAACACCCCAATCTTCTACGATACGCTTCTCTTTGAATAATTTTATAGCTTGTGTTGTACGCAACATCGAGTTCTAACACACACCACCACCGATCAAACTAGCAGTTATGAATAGTAATACCTACTTTTTAAAATTTTAGAGATTTTATCTCTCAAAATGGACTTCATTTTTGGATTCGGTGTATCGAATTTAGCCTAAGGTGAAATTATGGTACTTTTCGGATAACTTTAATATTTTGATGAATAGTGAAAATTACTAAATTTTAATTAAAAACAACTTTTTTTAATCAAAATAATTAATAGTGATAAATTATGAATTTGAGTAGTTTTAAATTATATTTAGAATATATTTTTACAATTTAATACAATGTTGGTCATTGGACATAATTTCACAATTAAACCGAACATAAACAAGTATCAATCTTTTGACAGTTATTATATCGTAAAAACACGATTTTTGTTTTGATAGCGGGAATTAATTTTAAATTAATTTCTGCAACTTCTGTATTTTGAAATTGGAAAAATGGATTCCATATTTGGAATCAGGATATTCATATTTTTTAAATAGGTAACTTTTATTTTTAGACATTTTGAATAATTACTTCGGTAAATATTTTATTTACCATGGTTAAAGGGTAAATCTGGTAAATAAGTGTTAAACAAATAATGTTATAATAATAAAAAATTACGCAAAAACATGTCCTAACATTATTTATTGATACATTTCCAACCATGTGCATCTTTGGGTCGATTTTGGACCCCATGGTGCCACTTGTAACTGATAGAGACACTTTATTTTAATTAAGTTAAAATGAATACAAAAATGACACAAGCATATATCTTTTAAAAAAAAATTATAGAGTTATATATGTTGGATTTTATACTATAAATATTCATTAGAAATATAAAAATATTTCCTACATAATGGTATTTTATTTATAATTTTTGGACATTAAATAATGTCATTTATTTATGACGCAATAGTGATGTAGTAATTACCAAAATAGTGAAACATTAAAATGATTGATATTGTAGATACCCAAATAAATATAATTTGAGACTTTTTATGAATTAAACTAATTTTATAGGTTAATATGACATGTTAGGAATGATTTAATTAACTTTTTTCTCAGTAATAATTCTGTTTTGATTTTTACAAAAATCAATTATTGAATAGCATCAAAATTGACATAAAAGAGTTCATAAAACAAATATTATATTATTAATTTATATTAAATTCCTAAATATCTAAGGTTCGGCCTAGAGACTTATATCATGATAGTTGTATCATTAATGGACCAGTTGGGGGTCTCTTGGATGTATATAGTAAGTTTATTAACCACATAATATAAAAATACAAAGAGACATTTTAAAAGTCAAACAAATTAACTAAGAGTTAATACTTAATGATAAGGTTAATATAGTAACCCAAACCTATCTAAATTCTATTGGTTGTGTGTTTTTAGTCCCATCCCCACCTTAAACTTTAAAAAATTCACTTTGGATACATTATAAACCGAATATTAATTTATTATAAAATAATATTTCTAGCTTTTCCAAAGGTGCCCCTCACCCCTCTTATAAAAGGGCACTCCCCCTTCTTATTAATTCACACCATAAAAGCCTTTTGGCTCGGCCAAACTCTGTCCAAATACTCTCTAAACTTCTCTCAATTCATCCTATAGGTATTCCATTAGTCATAAAGCCAACCTAAGAGCCCTTTTGATCAAATCAAAAGGAAGAACCCGAAGAAGAGGTAATGATTTCACCACCCTTTTCCAAGTTCCTTTCTTCTTCCATTTCTTCCTTCTTTGTTATTACCATTATAAAATAATAACTCCAGTATCATATATATACTTTGATGTTATTATAAATATGGTACAGCCATATTCAGTATTCTATCCATCCTTTAAATAACATCTCACCATACGTGCGTACGTACGACTTACCGTCTCCACGTCGTGGTGTAATTGTTATTCAATAAATTATTATTTGGATGGGTATAATAATGATGTGTAACTCATGTAATTAATAAATATAACATTATAATGATTCTTTATATATGATATACCATCCAATTATATATTATTTTAATATCAAAAGAATGATATTGTCACTTGTGCGTACGTACGGACTACCGTCTCCACGAACGCGATGAGATTCATTCTCCATCGTATCCATTCAAGTATAATTCTCATTGGATGATTAATAATAGTATCTAAGGACTTGATATCATTATTTATATGATTAAGATACATCCTATTCATGACCAACACAACTTACGTATCAATACATATAAAATAAAATGAGTAAGTTAACACCCGAAACAACGATAATACTAAGATATTATTAACAAATCAATGTTAAAAGATCATATATGATATCATATTAATGTATATGATTCTTGTATAATTTAATAACAATTATTTCACCATTATACAGGAGGTTAACCTACCCCAACCAAGGAAAATTAAAAGTTAAGGGTTTACTTCAAAATCTCTTCATTATCCGAGGTTGTTTATACGTAATAATCCATTGGGACTTCTTTATCATCCACATCCATGTTTCTTAAAAATGTATTTAAAAACATTTTTACTATTTAAAAGAATATGGGTTAAAGTCATTTATACCCTTGTTTGACTTTTTATAAAGGAATCTTTCCGTCATTTTCCAAACAAGGTGCTTTTTAACCTTTTCAACAGAATTAAGGTAAGACTGTTTTTTTAACTTATACGGCGGGTGCAGCTATTTTCCACCATTATAAAATCCTCGAAGCTTCCCTTAAAAGCTTATAAGAATATTTTCAAAGAAAATGTTTTATTTTATAAATATATGATTTCAAAATAGAAAGATATATTTCTCTAAAAAGAGTTTGATTTCATCTATGTCAACATCCTTTGATGGATTTTACGCTTATTTGAAGTTGATTTATTATGATACAAAACTTCTATATTGTATTGACGGTTTTGTGATATGTTTGAATGTGGATGCGTTATTTTTATACCATTCATAGTTTATGGATGAAGTATGAACATTTCGTATGCTAGTTTTAATACGAATGTTTATGTTATGTTTAAACCTTTTCATATGGGAATGCATTGGACTTAATATGTGACAGGTGGAGCCCGCTATAGCTCCTCGATGCATCGGTAGGTCTCCTGAGACAAAGTAGTGTCTTGGCACAAGGCCGTGACAAAATCGTATTTGTAGTCTTGGCACGAGGCCTTGGCATTGTGGTTATGATAGTTTGGCATTATGCATTCCATCATTATGAAAGTGGTTATTGTTATTGCGTGTGATAATTCGATTAGTAGAATATCCATGTGAATAATTAAATGGAATTATTTCATTTAATTTTTTCGATACTATGTTGAAGTTCAAGTTTAAAAGGCTTTTGTTTTAGTTATACATTTCCTTAAATGTTTATTCTTAATTATGAAAGTTTCGGCTATATTGTTATCCTTATTGGGCATTTGAGCTCACCCGTTTTCTATGTTTTATTTTTCTCAGGATTTGAAGAAGTAAATTATGATTGACCTGCAGGGATAGTATGAGGAAATAAAAGTGTGAATTATGGAGACTATATTGTTTTAGTTTTCATTTTATGATGTAATGTAAAAATTTAAGAGTATATCTAGTGTTTCCAAGTCTACTAAACTAATCGGTCTTTCAATATTTGATCTTTCTTGTGATCATTCCAATGTTATGTAATAATGCATCGACTCTGGGTAACTAGGTTCGGGGCATTACATCCTTCCTAACATACGAATCAATTATGTCATGGTGTCATGATTATACAATGACAAACACACACATTATAATAGAATTTATCAGTTGAAATAAATAAAGATAGATAACATGAAAGGTACACATCCATTCAATAAAAATTGTCACACATATTTTCTTGCTCCAAAATCTAGTTATCGGCGGTAAGGAGAAACTAAAGCTAGGTATTGGAACATAAGAGACACCCCAAATTACCCACAAATATGGTCGTGTCTTGGTCTAGGTCTCAAATCTCCTAATAGGGGTTTCGATATATGGAGTTTAAATTAAAAGCTATAGAAGAAAGCACC
This sequence comes from Viscum album, assembly GCA_963277665.1. NCBI lineage: Eukaryota > Viridiplantae > Streptophyta > Magnoliopsida > Santalales > Viscaceae > Viscum > Viscum album. The sequence continues at coordinate 1,531,193,333 of OY728141.1, forward strand.
CTTTACTTTGTAATTTTTATTCTTATTTAGAGGTATCCTTTTTAATTAAAAATTTTGATTTCATTATTGTTCATTTTATTTAAAATAAATATTTAGAATTATATATCATGATATCATTGAATTTGACTCATTTTCTATGTTATAAAATTATTATTCCAGAAAAAATTCAGTCGGCAAATCATTTAACTACACCATGACCCTTACATCTGGTATCAGGATATAACAGGTTATAGTCAATGATCATATTACATTAATCAACTTTAGGATTTCTAGAAGTACAATATTTATAAATTAAATTTTTAATTAAAGTAATCCAGCCAACTAACATTGTTCCAATCCATGGAATTTCTAGGTTAATAACCCATAACACAGTATAACTGTCCAATAAGGTGTCATAAACAACCTATATGGGAAAAAACTATTTATATTACTATAGGAACTTTAATTAACCCAACTTTAAAAAAATATTAGAACATTTCAATATATAATAATCTAGGAACTAACTATATGAAATAGGAAAATGAACATAGAATGTAGACAGGCACGAAATAATGCATGGAATATTAGTCTTAATGTGACTATGATGATGCATGATATTAAAATTAATTATAGTACAAAACCAAGGACTAGAGTCTATATCAATAATTTCAATATTAATAATATCACAAGTAATGGTCATCAACCAATGGTCAAATTGTATCAATTTTAATAGGTGAAATATAATAACAAAAATAATCCAACCTATTAAAATCGGTTTTCCACTATACATGGGTCATCTACTCCCATGAATAGGCTTATTACCAAATTCCATAACAACCTAGTTTCATGTATACCCAAAAATTAAGAAAATGGAAAAAAGAAATCTCAGATACCACTTGGTAAATTCTCATCTTGGGATCCAATTAATTGGTGCCCTAATCCAGTTGGTCACATTAACTCAAGCACACCTCCCCATAAGTTAGATGATTATAACTAGAAATGAGGGTGTAAGGTGGTACAGTGCGGAGACTATACCATAATATTAGTTTATCACAACGGATATAATAAACAACTCGAAAAAATAAAAATCGTAATATGATATATGGCATAGTAGATATAAATATGATAATTAGTTGAGGAAGAATAAACAACCGAGAAACTGTAACAAGAATCAAAATCATAATAACTAAATCATACACATGATGATGTCACGGATTACTGATATACAAAAATTAAATAGGGGATACAATGGATAAGAATATACAACATGCTATACCAAAATACAAAAAGGAAACAATACTAATTCCCTAGCATCACAAGCATAATCTTGGTCCTCTTCTCTCATGCTCAATGTTGTATGTAAAACAGGTCAATCATATGTAGCAGGGTGATTGCCCTTATCCATTCTTACAGTCATCAAGACTACTCAAGTACTAATGGTAGCCAAAGTAGGCCTTGAGATAAACTCAGTAGGTCACCACCAATAGTTTTTTGAAAAATTCCATCCAATTTACGTAGAAATAGAAAACTGCAGGTAACATGAATAATAAAAATTGCTAAATATAAACACATATTGGCTCAGGTTTCTATAGGACAACTGGTTGGCTCTACCTACTTTGGTATTGGCTATAATGAGTCTGTTCAATATCCATAATATGTATATATAATATGTATATATGTATATTTACACTATATTGGAGGACATTTAGATCTATATACATGGATACTAGGTTCTATCTGCACCTCGGGTGTAAATCAGGCATCCATACCTAGTATAATGAGCCAATGGCTCCAGAAAAGGTACAATATCATAATATCATTTGAATCCAAGACATATTTTCCATCACTCAAGATGGTGGTGAGATTCTTCATGCACAACACCTTAAACAAATGAATGTGGAGTGTCATTCCCATCTTCTAGATAATGGTATAACGGTGTGAGACATCATACCCATCACACAATTTAATGGAGTGTGAAAAACCATGCTCAAAAAATCCTTAATTGTTGTTCAATGTCCATTAGCAATGGAATACTCATAATAATAACAATATTGATTATGATTATGGATCACCTCTAATGAATTTATAACCATTAATCATAAATATCCAAGGGTTCGGAATTTATATAACACATGTTCATTATTATTAAACGTGTAGTGTGGAATTTCCACACAATTAAATTCATTTCAATTAACCCATTAAATTTACACAGAAAGGTAAACAACAGTAACAGGTCAATCCAAACATGTAGAGGGTTCTCCTTTCCATTGAAAAATTATATAAAAGATGGAAATTCCATTTGAAACACCCAAAGGGTTGTAAATAAATAGTTTTAAATCCTCTAATAAGTTTATAGGGGTCAAAAGGAGTAATTAGATATAGAATAATTAATTTAATAGGTTTAACACATTTTATGGAAATTTGTGGAAATGTCTAGTGTGAATTATTATGACCAAATACTATGAAAACACATATGCTTGTGGAAAATACTCTTAGACCACCTAACTTAGGTCCATGAATGACCACTCATCCAGTGTTAGCCTTCGATTTGAAGAAGAATTGAATAAATGCAAAGAATGGACCAAGGCCTTGAAAATATGGTATATGACCATGTACCTTAACAATGTTTTAGATATAAAGAAGAACGATGAAGTGATCTTGAGGATTAAATAGATCACCTCTAGTAATCCAATGTGAAAAATGGAATTTAAAATGGAGTTCGGATCAAGAAGAGATGAAAATACCAATGTGAGAAGAATGGGAGAGACTTTGGGAGGAGAATTTGGGAATTCTATCATTGGGATAGAAAATTAAATAGGGGAGAGTGTTTCAGAGTAAATAAGGTAAAAAATGTAAATTCACCCCTAAATTGAGGGTCGCAAGGTTTGGTCACATGGTTGTTAAAACTCTGTTCCAACTATGTTGCCTCCACTTTCTATGAACCCCACTCTCATGGGATAGGAACATAGTTTTCCTAACCATGTGCAAGACATGTGAATTAATCTATCACAAACCTATGCAATCTAACATTAGAATATAGCATTGATCACAATGTTTAAGACATAATGTGTGGCCTCCTTTTGAACACATGTTCCCTGCATGTTTGAGTCACGCGGTTATCACTAATCATACAGTAAATGTGTGGCCAACTGTGTTTGTCCAATTTTCAGAGCTCAGAGCTCTGAACAATCCATGGTTTCTCCTGAAACCTTCCTTAGGCTATATAGAATGTTTAATAAGATTAAACAAAGGATTCCAACTAAAATCCAAATGAGTTGTGCCTTTGAGAAAATTTTATCCTTTATAACCTTATCCTCTACTATAAAAGGAAAGTATTATATTATTCTTTCGGTCATCAAGGATGTATCTGAATTGATTTTTATATCAATTCCCTATAAAGAAACTCGATGTTATTTTTTTAATCACATTTTGTATTAATGAAATAATTTTTTCATATTTATGTCATGAATATTGTCTAATTATTTTTCATATTTATTTTATATTCCTTGAAATTTTTTTATCCTGGAATAAATTTTGTAAAATCATAAAATAAAAAGAAGTTTATGATGTTTCAATTATTTTCATATATCCATCATTCAATTCATTTCATTCATCTGTCCTAATTTTTTATCATCAAAATGGGGGATGGTTATTGGATAATTCTAGAACCTCCTTATTTTAATGATCCCAAATCATTTTTCTTATTTTAATAAGAATTTTTGTGTTCAATTATAGTCAACTATTTTTCTATACAAAATTATAAAAATGGTTAATCCTTGAAGTCACTATCTCAACCTACCATGTGAAAATGTTCAACTGGCCTTGAATTCAAAGTGACCATGTGGAAGTGACTACACGTTGAACTCCATTTTATCACATTAATAATCAAGTTATCATGAATCATATGGGGGAATCTGGTATATGTCTTCAAATGTGTCACATCCTGGGTTTTTGAGTGGTTTGAAAATCTTCATCCGGTTTTAATTTATGAGTTTGGGGAGCATGAAAAATCTATTACTGATATTTATTACCAAATTTTGGGTCTTTTATTGACCTATGGACCTATTTTAGATGGTTTCTAAGTACTAGAAAGCACCTTTAGGTTTTGGATGAGTTTCGGGTGTGTCAGACACCAAAAAATCGATTTTGGGAAAGTGTAGAAAAAGGTACATGGCTTTATCAAATCATGAATCCTCGTAGGACTAACCCTATGGACCAACTACAGAACTAACATAGATTGAGAAACTATATATTTGGGGTCACAGAAATATGTGAGACCTCTTCAGTTCTTAGCATAAGGGAATTTCATGGTATGTGCACTGTTTTAAAAATTGTGCGTATAAGACATGCGAGTGCGATACATAAACAGTGGGAACCATACAATTGGCACATGGTTATAAAAAACATGTGGTAAAACTTTGTGGTTCATTTATTTTTGTGAAATGAAAAAATTATCCCTTCATTATTTAATCTTATTTCATCCTTTTTTTCGTTTTACACCTGCATGCACAACATAGGGAGAGCCCTCATCTTCCCCTCTTTGAATAATTTGATCCAAATACATCATATGATCTTTGTTTAGAGCTCATTTGGTCTCATTTAAATAACATAAATAAGGCCTTCATTTATCTTACCTTATTCCTTATTTATCACTCTGCAATGAATGATTAATCTATGTAATATTATTTACCCTGTTTTTAGAGTATTTTTCTAAAAAACATTATTTCTCTAGATGTGGCTTCAGTTAAAGGTCTATATTTAATGAGTGATCACCTATGAGTATATGGTAGGTGGTTCCTAGATTTATATTTAATTTTATGGGTGTTTTGTAGGTGAGTTCTATATACTCTCTCTGGGTAGTCTGAGAGAGACTAGTAATTATTTAAATGCATGATTGTAAATTTTCCAATTGATGATATAAGATTCCGATGATAATTATCTTTTTTTACTAAAAATGGTTAATCTTGGTAAGAGGGTTCGACCATATTAGGAATTTTAGGTAGTTTTTTAATTTAAATTAATTAAAATCTTCATATTTAATTTCTTGGTTCCATGGGAATGTGATGGGATAGACCCAAGGATTGATGTGATGTTGGTCACCTGGACTGAGGCAATGTGGTTCGTAAGGTCGGGCATGGATCAAGACATGTGGGGTGATTATTATCACCTAGTTGAGGTTACATGGTTTTCAGGTTGAGGTGAAAATATTTTCAAGATGAGGGAATGGCTCTCGTGATTTAAGATGGTCATGACCATCGGGATATAGTGACATCGTCATAGGGGCATGTGTTTCGGGATGATTTGGATTAGGTTGTTTAGTGATTACTGCTCACCATTATTAGAATAAATGTTGTTGGAGTAATTTTCACATGGATAGAAGCCAGATGAGTTGGTGTTGAACACTCATTGTGTGTAGAGGCCCTGTAGACTATGCGACTTAGAGGATGGTGACGACCATCAAATATGTTGGGGATTATCACCATATAAAGTTGTGTCGGTGGTCATGGGACATCGATTTATGGTTTCTATACTATCAGTTGTGGGTTGAGTCCCACCATGATACATGAGGACAATGGTCCATGATTATGGGAGTATAGATATGTCAATCCTTGGGACATCAACTTTCGGGCTGACAGTGATTATTATTATTAGAGGACAGATATTGCTATGCATCGGGATGTTGGGTAATTGAGCCGATATGGACATCAGAGTGGAGGTATGGGGGACCAATTACTTATTTATTGGGTGTTCCGTTAGGAAAATAGATGTGTGATTGATGGAATGACGTTCCGGGTGACAGATTGTTAGGTGGAACCCGTTGGTTCACCTTGTATGACCTTTCTTATAGGAATGCCTTAGGAACTAAGCTATGGATATTCACCACTGAATATAAGTATATATACACATTCTATATTCCATATATATATATATATATATATATATTGGGGAACGTATTTAGACTCATTTCAGTGAGAGTCGAGGTATGTAGACACTTCCTTGTTTCTTCTGAGCACAAGGTAAGTGGTTTAATTAATAAATTGGTAGTTCATTGCCTTTTATTTATAATTTTAATACACCATCATATTTAAGGGTATAAAACTAGAAAAAATTGGTGGTGGCCTATTGAGATTTATTCTCACACTCTACATGGGACCCTAGGGATGAAGGTAGACTTTATGTCTCTAAGATCAGGTAATGGATGAGGATGAGGAGCTGGATCTTAGTGATAAAGTTGGAAATTTTTCATGGGATGGATGGAAAGGGACCATGGTTGTTCTTGCATCATCTATAGTGTAATTTTGGGTTTTAATAATTCTTTATATATGTATGTAATGATATGGTCAAACATGGGTGACCTTTTTTTTATCTATCATATATGACCTATCAGGGAATGTTTTTTCTACAAATGGTATGCCTTTGGGATTGTTTATTTATTATCGATTTCACTTCATTATTTATCTTTTGAGCTTTTTCTGTTGATTCTATTATTTATGTTTCTTCTTCCACTATTATATTTATATGTGGAACAATATTGTTATCACCACATAAGGGTGTAGTCTCCCAACTATTACCTCTCTGGACCTTACTTCTAGTTAGTACCGTTTGGCATAGGAGCCAAAGGCCTAGTAGATAACCATCTCAGAGCACTCTTTGGGTGGAAAACCGGGTCAAGGTGCTACTAATGGTATAGAAAGTGTTTTATTTTCATTTTGGGTCTTACTATTTGGGATATGGTGGATTAGATACTAGGATATAGTCATAACTATGTATAGATCTTGTGTTTGCATTCCTGAATCCCTATTCATGGATAATAGACAATGTAGGATGGGGTGTTAAATTGATGTTATGCATTTCACATTTAAAGTTGATTTGATTTTCACCTTGAGTAGTGCACTTGGGAGGGATGGTTATCTTATATGTTGTTTAACCCTTGGCTGATTTTGGAAAGGGAGGTTTAACTATGACTCATGTTTAGAAATTAGGCTCATATGATGTATTTTTCTTATGATTATCATTGGGAGCCTGGATTCGGCTAAGAGGGTTGGGTTATTTAAGGTGTCTGCAAAAAAGATAAATAGTGTATTCTTCTTAGCCTCTTTTGGTGGAATTATACTCTTCCATACTAGGAATCTATTTTAAATGAGCTCTTTATCTGATTATATATGCATTTGATATATGGTTCGGACCCTGATAAGGGTAGGTAGGGAAGATGATAGGGGTGATTTTTTTTAAATGTCAACAAAGAATCTAAATAGTGTTTTTTATAGCCTCATTGGTTGATTTATACTTAGTTACCTCATATTTATATACATGATATGTGATTCCTGACTCTGATGTGGCTATGCCGGGGGCACAAGGTTGGATGATACTTGATACCTTAATTCTTCTGGGAAGCTAAGGGGCCTTGAGGCCAGATGTCATGAGATAGGGTGAGGTATGGGAGTGTAAGGGTGGTGAGACAAGATTCCAATAAAAAATTCCATATCTATGATATATATATTTTTTTTCTTGTTTAACCATCATGATTGGTACTCAGTGTGATGCTACCTAGATGGTGTCTGATGGAGTGTCAGCAGGGAAATGTTATAGTTCCACTTGAGAATGAACAGGATGAGGCCCCTAAGGGTCGGCATGTGGCCATGGAGGGTCTAGATGATCATGAGATACATGTACATGCTCTAATATAGAAGTTTAATCCATAGTAGATGTGAAAATTTCGGTCATGTATTGATGAGTAGATCAGCGTGAGCTTGGTGTGGGTCATATAGGGTATTGATAAAGAACCTAAGGGATCTGAGCCATCAATGGTGTAATTGACTCGTGATTTCCAATCTCAGAACCCACCATTGTAGAAATGTGACGGTATATAATCACCCAATAATTATGTATATGAATATTACATATTTTTAGATGACTATTCGTTACATTTTACAAATTCATGCCTATAGACTGTAAAAGTTTAGTGCCTTTAGAAACATGGAATACATTCTTATAACTTGTGAATGATCATCAACATATCCCCCTAAGATCTTACCCTTTATTACACCTACTTAAATGATTTTTTATAACATGAGGAATAGAAACCTAAGAAAGGGTGATCTTAGATGCTCAGTAAGGGTACGCAAACAATAGATGAACATATGAACGTAAAAAACACGAACATAACTTTTGAATATCAAAATCTTGAGTCATAATACAAATATTAGTAGTTTATAAGGTATAAATCATAAAGGAACATTAACAATGATAACATAGCACTAGAATAAAACATGAACTTGTGTAAAATAGATAAGAATAAAAAAATCATTTCCATATTATCCAATGATCATATCCAAGACCATCATAGCTGACAAAGTCTGTTACTGAACCAGGTTTACTTGTCGTTCCATCCCTGTATTACTGAACCAGATTTACTTATCATTATAGTAATGTCTATATCATGAGATATAAATACTTAACCAATGAATTGGAGGGAGATATAGGCCCCACGCATCTCATAATGAAATCATTCTTACATGTGCAACAAAAACATAAACCATTCATCACAGCATATCCCAACAAATAGAAAATGGGTTTCTTAAACATCATTCCATCATAATCTATATATCATAAATGGATTTTATAAAAATATGTCCAACATAAACACAATAAAATAAAATTAATAATACATATATAAACATAACCCTATGAAATCTTATATGTAAAATAATTTTGATAAAATACTTGAAATTAATATTTGAGGAATATATATCTTTTCTTCTTCAATGATGTTTTCTTTTTTCAAAATTCCATGAAATTTTAAGAGAAATAAATTTAATTGAAAATACACTTGAAATATTATAAATTAAGATTCATGGAAATAATGTGTTATGAAATCTTAAGAATCCATTCATGTCTCATATGTTAAAAAACATTATCCACGTACTTTTACCGGAAAAGACAAAAATGTACCTCATATTGAATAATGAAAAAAATATTCCCTTCATTCCATTTATTAAAAATTAACCATTGGGTAAAATTGAATTTAAAAAATTATATATGAACATAAATATTGTTACATATTTAGCGAACATAGATGTGGATGATAAACATACACCAGTAAATAATTACATAAAAATAATCTCAGATAATAATGATATTGTAGAATTATCCATTACCTTAGGTCAAATATCCTTCATATATATCTGAACCTCCTATATAATGATTTAAATAATGTTATTTACTTATTATAGAATCATAATGATTTTTAAAATATCATATATGATTATATTTTCATCCATTTTTTAGTAATATTTCATTGCCACTTGTTATTTGGATATTAACTTCTTCATGTTTTAGTGCAGATGGTAGGCCGTATATACGCATGAGCGATGACATCATTCACTTAATGGTTAAACAGTATATAATTGAATGGTATATTACTGATACCAAATAATTATCATGTTATATTCATTATTTTAATACATTATACTCACCATTATCCCCATCCAAATTGGGTATTGATGAATAAAAAATAACACCACTATGTGGAGATGGTAAGTTGTACGTACACACGCATGGTGATATTGTTTTTCGTAGGATAGATAAAAGTATGTATAAGGTTTTACCATTATTATAATAAAATATAATAATATATAAGATATTATATTTATTAATTTATTATGTAAAAAAATAATAAGAGGAAGTTTAAGAAGAAAAAGAATTATGAAAGAGGTGATAATGTAATTACCTCTTTTCAAGTATCTCTTTTTGATTTGCACAAAACGTCTCCTTATAATAGATTTATTCCCTAAGTGTGGTCTCTAAGAGTAATTTAGGGATGTAGGGATATTATTTTTACATAATTTGGATGAGAAAAGTGGCTTCAGAGGTGTGGGTATGTGGGTAGATGTGGTGGCCTTTTTTAAGATGGAGGAGGGGCACTTTAGAAAAGTATGGAAATATTATTTTATTATAAATTGATTTTCAGATTCTAATATATCAAAAGTGGTATATTTCATGAATAATATGAAGATAGTTTGAAATAATCTTATATAATAGTTTTTAGACATGTATTTATTTTATTTTAAACCTTATCTTTTTATTTTACCCAATATTACCCTCTTTAAATTTTAATTAAGCTAATAACATTTTAATTATTAAGAGGATATTATGTTTACTTATATGGAGTCAATTTCCAATTATTGAACAATTAATTAACTTTTAGACCTTATAAAATCCAACTTGTAATTTTATAATATTTTAATGGTTTTTAAATAATTTAATAAATTATTATTATATAAAATAACAATAGTGTTAATTTTTAAACTATTCATTTCATTGAATTTAAATAAAATAGAAAAAGATATGTAACCTAGAAAAAATCATTTAATAGTCGTATAAAATGTCATATTAACCTAAAAATCGTTTATGACATATATTATTTCAAATAATATTTATTTTACTATATATAATATAATTTATTTGATATTTCTCTTAATAAAATAATTATTGTATGACTCTTGTGTCAATATTTATGGAAATTGTTTAATATATAAATTTTTTAAATAAATTCAAATGATGTAGATAATTTCATTATATTTCTTTAGACTATTTATTTTCTAAGTTTTATCAAGTTTATCACAACATTAAAATTATTATACAAATAAGCGATAAGAGAGTGACATGTTGGTACTTTCTTTTTTTTTAATTATAATTACATCACTTTCACAGAAAAAATCCATTAAATGAATTAATTCCGACAATTAGGTGATATTGGTATAATTTAATTCTTCTAATAGGATTTTCATAGGTTTTATTGTAATTTTATTGTCTTTATCATATTGTTTGTTACCCTAATTTACTTGATTTAAATTTAACTGTGGTAAATAAAAATTATCGTAGTTATAATTCATAATATCCAAAAAAATAAAAGTGATATATTAAGATAATATTGACCCAGTAATTCTGATTATGAAATATATTTTTCATAATCAAAAAAGAAATGTTTTAGTAATTAATTTAAAATTAATTCTCGTTGTCAAAGCGTGAAAATGGGTTTTTTGTAAAGTAAAAACCATCAGAAGATGGATGTGTGTTTATATCTAATTTCAATGTGAAAATACTTACAAAGACAAATATTGTATTAAAATGTAAAAAAATAATTTAATTACACTTTAAAACCAATTATAAAGATAAACTTTCTATATAAATAAATCATGTGAAAAAGTGGTTTTAAATTAAAATGCAGTATTTTTCACTATTCATTAAAAAATGAATATTTTCATAAAAATAAAAAAATTAATCAAAGTAAATTTTTTTTCCCTTAAAAATTAGAAGTTTATTTTTTAAAAAATAAATTATAAGGGTGTAAAAAATAGATTTAAATTAGGTTCTCTAAGGAAAGGCGGCAAAACTATATTTTTTGAAAAATGATCATTTTATCTGTAAAATTGAATTTGTTCTTATATCAGGTCTAGAAAATATATAATATAAATTTTAAAGATTAAATTGATTATATTACATATATATTTCACTAATAAAATCGATAAATATTTATATTATGATTTTATAGACTCACTTATTTTCATTTAAATAGGTTTTTAGATTGAAGATAATAATATACATACTCTCCATTATAATGAATAGGTTATAATATTTATTTATCACTTATTCTAGTTCTTGCATGAAATTATTTCTATAAAAAGAATATAAAATTTTGTGTAATACAAGACAAGAATAGTGTTTTGTATACTATAAGCTAATACAGTGTTGCGTATAACACAAAATAATCTTGGTGTAGCATACAACACAAAACATCAGCAAAATTAAAAAGAATATATCTCAAATATCTTAGGGTGTTACATTATACCCCCTTTAAAATTAATTTCACCCACCAAATTCTTTGGGGTTATAAAATCATTAAAAATTAAAGGTTTCTTTCATAGAAACCTACATCATAGAAGAAATACTAAAACTTCATCTTAAAAAGGAAAGTTAGAAACATAATTGTTACCCAAAATAACTCATCACTAGGTTTCCACATAGAAGAACATAAGTGGTATGTGAAAACATTGATTTGGATGAAAAATATAACCATAATGTTCTTATGGATGGTGATATAGAACAAGTTTTTGAGAAAGTTAATAACCTAAAACCCATAAATCTATGATGATTTAAGGGACCATATGATTCATCGAATAAGAAGGTACTAAGATAACATTTTTGGTGTTCAAGATCCTTTCCCTAAAGTTGAATAACATGAGAATAAATAATTACTTGATTTCATTACTATATCACCATTGGTCCTGCCTTGAACGATTTAGACATCATCTCTTATTCAAATAAATGATGTTGAATTTGTCATTCCTAAAGTGTTAGCCGATCATGCGATCCATAAATAGAATGATAGGTCATTCCATCTATCTCAAAAAAATGGTTAACACCGAATATTAAATATGTATAATTCCACCTATAGTGATATAATACATCAATCTGACAAACTTAAATAAGAGTATAACTTATAATATCTATAATTGGATAACATTAAAATCCTTCAAAACACTAAAAATCTACAACTGTAGAAAGAGCTGAACTAAACCTGTTTAACATTTATCTCCCATATCTCATATGGTAGTTCTTTATTGTCACATTACAAACATATGAATACATTAATCAAGTATTTTCTTTAGTAACGACAACAACCTGAACTATTAGATATCCTTTTTGAAAATATGCATGTTTTCTTATTCTTAAGTCCAAATATATATAATCTTCATCTGATATAGCATAACTCAAATGTCAATAAATCCTTAACTAGCTCCAAAGTGTCTGATATTGTGGAATTTACTTATTCCTATCCAACATACCATTATCCAAATATAATTATCTCAACATCAGGTTCATATTAATGGTCATCCTTCCCTAAATCATGTGTTTTCCAAAAACATCACCTTATAACCTCAATCACATTTCATGGTTAATAGTACCACTCAAAATATACTTTCAAATACATGTGGAAAACCATAGTGTACCACTATATAGATATTTCATTATTCTATAATACCATAAAAGTGATTCAACAACATTATTCTAGAATCCCATTACATAAACACTCAATCATTCCACCACTTCATTTTCATACCAAAAAATATCAATAGTGATCGCATGTGATTTTCCTTTGCCTTTGGCATTAATAGGTTGTTTATGTCGATCATTATCGATCACCCTTGGACTAGGGCATTGGTTAGGATAATGCCTCAATTCCTTGAACATGTAGCATTGAAGTGTGGGTGGTGCATTCTCTGTATCCTTTTCTCTATTCTCATCATTATATACCTTTTTCTCATTACTTCAGTACTCAACTTCCCGATGACCTTCTTTTCCACACTTCAAAAATTTTCTATACCCTTTAAGACAATCTCCACCATGCTTTTTTCCATACTTTGAGCCTAAGGAAACACTCATCTTCTTTGCACCATTGTTTTGAGGTTTTCCTTTGAACTCTATCTTTCATTTCATGTCAAAACCATGAGATTGATATGTAACACCAACTTCGATTTATACATTTATATCACAACGTACAATCTATTCATAGAAACTAAAGTATATTATAGCTAATTCCCTTCAAAGACTTGGTTTTAATCCACAGGAGAAGCGATCAACTTTACTTTTAGGTTAGATGATAAAGACTGAGGTTTAACTTGCAAGTCTTGTAAAATTTGTCTCGTATGTACCAACAGATTCATCATCATTTTGATTAAGCTCAAGGAACTCCTATTCCATTTTCATTTGAAGAATATGAGGAATCTATTTATTGAAAAATAAGTTCTTGAACTTTTATCATTCCATGGATTCCATATCATCTTGTTTCCTCAAATTCTTTATTATAGTAGCCCAATGTCCTGCTTCTCCTTTTAAAATATAATCATATAAAATGAATTTTTCCTGTTCTTAATAGCGATGATGGAAAATATCTTTTCTATAGTACTGAACCATTGTTCAGTAACAAGTGGATTAGATGAACCACTGAAATAAGGTGGAAGTTTCCTCATGGAGGACTCAATAAAATTTTGTTCCCCTCTATTTTCATTTAGAAGTTCATAATGATTCATAACATGTGTATGTATAGTGATAAAATTATTCCTTCAAACCCTTACAATCCTAAAATTATAGTAACAATCTTGAATAACCTATGATTAAACATAAGATGTTAGAGATTGAAAATACTCCCCCTTGATTATGTTTTTTCCTAGAATGGGTTTTTCCTCTCACACTATTCTTTTTTTGTTCCCTACTATTCTCATTTAGAAGTTCAGAATGATTCATAACTACTGTAAGTATAGTGATAATATTATTCATTCAACCCCCCCCCCCCCATAAATTTTGTTTGTTTAGGAGTACAATATTTTCATTTCCCATTGCATTGATCATTAACACAGTTCCTTCAGGTTCCAACCATTTACTGAAACCCAAAAAAAGAATAGTGTAAAAAGAAAAAATCATACTAAGAAAAAACATAATAAAGGGGGAATATTTTAAATCTCTAAAATCTTATGTTTAATCATAGGTTATTCAGGATTGTTACCATAATTTTTGGATTGTAACCTATTATTATACATATCCTTAGGAAATCCCTTATAAATATATCTAGGGATCTCACTAAAGTTATCACATCTTAGTTTCTAAAGGATGAATATACCTTTCCTCTGATACCAACTATAAAGACCCAAGAATGATGTATATGAATATCATATCTTTTTCTATGAATATTCATTACATTTTAGAAATTCATGCATGAGGACTGTAATAGTTTAGTGCCTTTGGAAACATGGAATATATTATTCTAACTTGTTAAATATCATCAACCTCTCCCGTAAATATCTTCCCATTTAGTACTCCTACTTAAATGATTTATTTATAACCTTAGGAATGGAAACATAAGAAAGGGTGAGATTAGATGCTCAGTAAGTGAAATAAAACAATATATGATCATATGAATGTAAAAAACATGATCATAACATTTGAATATTGAAATCTTGAGTCATGAAATAAATCATAGCAGTTCATAAGGAATAAATCATAATGGAACATTAACCATGATAACATAACATTAGAATAAAACATGAACTTATGGAAAACACATAAGCATATAAAATCATTTCTATATTAGCCAAGGATCATAGATAATACCATCATAGTGGACAAAGTCCATTACTGAACAGGCTTTACTTGCCATTCCAGCCCTGTATTACTAAACCATATTTACTTGTCATTCCAGTCATGCCTATCTCATAAGATATAAATCATTAACCAATGAATTAGAGAGATATATAGTTCTCACACATCTCATATAAAATCATTAATACATGTTCCACAAAAACATAAACCATTCATTATAGCATAACCCAAGGAACAAAAAATGGGTTTATTAAACACCATTCCATCATAATCCATATAAAATTAATGGATTTCAAAATATAATTCCATAATAATCAAAATAAAATCAAAGTAACAATATGGATATAAACATAACCCTATGACATCTTAGATGGAAAATAATATTGATAAAATACCTGAAATTAATTCTTGAGGAAATTATCTGTTCTTATTCAAATAGATTTTCTTTTCTCAAACTTCCATGCAATATTAAAAGAAAAGAAGTTAATTTAATATAATCATGAAATATAGTAAAGGGATCTTTATATAAATAACTAGTTATTAAATGATAAGAATACATTCATTCCGTATAAGTTAAAAAACATTCTCATCATTATTTTTTTGAAAAATCAAAAAAGTACCGCGTATCAAATAACAACAAAGTATTTGTTGATGCTATTTTTTCATCACAGAGTCCGAAGGAATGTAAAGGGAAATGACATAGCACAAATTGATTCATCCTTTGAAGAAAATATCAAAAATCGACAAAGGGATGAACAAGGAGAACATTGCCCATAGGTCGCGCAAGTTCCCTCATAGTTGCGCAAGTCCATTTGCGCGACACATGATGGTCGTGCAAGTGAATTGCGTGACCTAAGTGATAATCGCCCGGGGTCTTCTCCTGCCTATAAATAGACCCTGTGGGCCCCCCATTCGAGGAGAATTTTTTCCAGAATCTCATATTTGAGCTCTCGGTGCCCTAGTCTTTTCTCAAAGCATCCGAAACACCTCTAAGGTAATTTCTTACCTAGAACGGAAGATCTAAATAGGGGGAGGAAGGCCTAAGTGTTGAAAATCATGAACACTTGCGCGCCTGAGTGGCCAGCCCTTAAGGAAAAAGGCCAAACTTGTGCGCCGCCTTACTCCTTCAATAGAACTTGTGTGCCCCTCTTCTAGAAGAACCTCAAGAGGATTCTAAAGGCTTTAATCAAGAGTATCTCAAGTATTACCCTACTGGTTAACCGTCATGAAAGTACCCCATATGTCGCGTAGAAATACCTGTGTGACTAGGACTTGTGGGCCCACACAGTTCCTGCGCCCCTGCCAGGACTTGCGCGCCCCTGCCTTTTTGGGTGCCCTTCTTGCCCATTTCACCCCTCTTAAGCCATTCCACCTTTCCTATTCAATATTTAGTCTTCAAGACACTCTTCAAAGTCATTTATGGCATGATTTAATGATTTGACTTCCTTATCTGAAAGGAATTCTGTAGAATATCTCTCAAAACCTAGTGATTTACACATCTTTATGTCACTAAAGATTGAGATTTCATTCATTCAACCTCATCCATTAAGATGAGAGAATCCTTAAACTGGGTCTCCTTTTCAGGAATAATCCCCAGTCATAAGTCCTCTAATTTGGGCATCCTCTTTAGGAGTAAGCCCCAAGTCCTCTAATTTGGGCATCCTCCTTAGGAGTAAGCCCCAGATCCTCTGACCTGGGCCTACTTTTCAGGAGTAAACCCCAGTCATAATTCCCCAAAATATGGGCATTCTCCTCAGTAGTATGTCCCAAACCATAATTCTTTTCAACCTGGGCCTCCTTTTCATGATTAATCCCTAGTCTCAAATATGGGCATCCTCTTCAAGAGTAAGCCCCAAGTCCCTTAAAATTTTCAAATCTCTTAACATGGGTTTCCTTTTCAAGAGTAATCCCCAGTCTTAATTTCTCTTAACCAGTCCTAATTTACCTTTGATCCGGGAATCCTTTTCAGGAGTAAAACCCAATCCTAATTCCTCTCCTAATTTGGGCCTCCTTTTCAGAAGTAAGCCCCAAGTTAGAGTATTCAAAATCTCCATGATGCACATATACCATTATGGACCCTGTGCTTGGATTTCTTCCGTAAAGTAAATCCTAACCTTCAATTATCTGGGCAGTCATACATACATAAGCCCCACATTATTTCTTATGATTGCATCTTTCATGGCACAATTGTCCAATTTTTACCAATACCTCTTGTTTCTCACACCTATCATGACTCACGTGAGCTTAGAGTGTAAAAGTAATTATGACATCCTTCTTTGAGCCATCAATCATAAACATCATACTCCCTTACTCGAACTACGTGGGTTCTGATTCCATTTCTTAAATAAAGGATATGTAGGTTTCCCATCTGTGGGTTCAATCCCAACTCTGAAATAATTTATGTCCTTCTAATTGACAATAAACTTCAAGTGCCCCACTGAGTGGGTTTAAAACCAGCATGGTCATCATAATGACCAAGAGACTTCTATATAAATGTGTCGAAGGGTACCATTGACCAAGAATCTCTAATAAATACAGATGATTCTCTATTGATGAAGAACCTCGAACACATATAAAATATTATCTAAATTTCCTACATATTTAATCATTGATTTTCAAATCTGAAGGAAATCTCATTTCATACTTGGTAATGTAATAAGGATTCACGAACATAACTTAAATCTATAAAGAGAGTCCTGGAGTAGAAAATAATTCCCCTAAAAAAAGTGTGATGAGTCCGACCTCCCATCCTCTCGACCAATGAAATTCCTAAGCCTCATTAGTCCACAAACTAATGAGTGCCTACCTTTGGAAAGTAGGTCTAAATGGACGTGGAATCAATGGATGTTTTTGGTTCTACAAACAAACCTGTTAGAAACCGATCGGAATGTTTGAACATTCCATCAAAGGAGGTCATCCACAAAATCTGAGGGAAACAAAAAATGGTGAACCCGGCGTGAATCCTTAACCAAGTTAAAATGATGTTTTACCTATTCTATTAGGCCCCTATTTAAAACTCAATGAGAGGTCCAACAAAAAAATCATTGACATATGTGTTAATACAAAAGATGTAGTGGCTGAATTTATCTTGATTATGTCTGTTATATCAAAAAGGCACTCTTTTCCAAGATCTTCTACATTTCTAGAATGGCTGCTCTCAAGTTCACACCTGTGAATACTGCTGCTACAAATGCCTCTATTGCTACTCCTGCTGGATCGTCGTCCGCTCTAAGGAAAATATCACCTACTCAGCATCTTCAATGCTGGGTTTCAAACGCACTGGTTAAGGAGTATCGTCAACACTATGCCATCACAACTCTGGAGGCTGTCCGACAATCCCTCCAAGTGAACAACTCACACCGGTCGTCCAAACAATGACGACCAATGATCAAGAAGTAGGCGGTGCTGACTACCATCTCCAACCGTTTTGGGTCGTTATCCCCAGAACGCAGTCACCATTCGATCCCTAATTCTGGGGAGGTGAATGAGTAGGTCCCTCAGGGCCTTAATTCAAACAGACGGGAGTCCTTCCCTGAGGGCTCCCACCAACAATCGCCGCCAGACTCGTGCGGCAGTGCGCCCTCAACATGTTGAGGGTACCGACTCCATGAGTTCGGCTCAGGTTCCTCGAACCCGAGGAAGCAAGACGAACCACCAGGGGCGTAATATGGTCAACAGTGAGTAGGTTCTCATCTCTGCCATCTCTGAAGAAGTCCACCAACCTAACATGGTGGCAGGCAATGAGAAGGCACACACACCTACCCGTTTTAATTCCGGTGTCCAGCAGACTCGTCTGGCAGCATCACGCCAATCCCGCCAGACAATTATGGCAGAGTACTATAGGCAGGAACATACACCTATTTATACATCATCAGCTAGCCAGCAGTCTCGTCTGACTACATATGATGGATCTATTCAACCATGTTTGGCGAAGTGAAATCAGCAGGCACATACACCGGCTAGTATTAATCAATCCTACCAACAGTCTCACATGGTAGCATTCGGAGAAGTCAGCCGAAAATCCCCGGTGACAAACTGGAGGCAGACTCAACTCTCTGCCCCCACACTTGAGTACTTTCAGGATTCACTGACAAGAAAAGGAGGATAAGAGAAGGCACATACTCCTACTCCAAGCTCGGAATGGACGTATATTCCCGTTTCGGCAGCTGAAGTCACCAAGCATATTCTATCAATGGTGAAAGAGCAGAAGAAAATCCTTGCTCATATTCTAGATGACGGCCAGGATATTATAAAAACTTCAGTAGCATCTTAGGGAAAGACACATAAATCTATCCCTACCAGTGGAGTGACACATCAACAATTCACTCCGGAACAGACACACACATCTTTTCAAGTCAAAGAGGGATGTAGGGCATACTCCCCCATATCATATGGACAACCAAGTCAGGTACATACACCTGATTTGAGTGTAGATCATCAGCCTAACCTGGCCATATTTTCTTGATCAGGCATATACACCTGCTCAGAGAAGCCACATTCATCAACAAGTGGGTTCCAAGGTGAGTAAGAAGGCATCTAAGAAAAAGACCCACCTAGCACATTTAGGAGATCAAGAGCCAATCTGTAACAAGGAATTGCTCGATGCTGGAGTTCGTGAAGCCCTTAGACAATTATTTGTTGAAATTCAAGATTCTACTCCATCATTTCCCAATAGTGGGAACATTAATTCCGAAGGTCTTCAATAGACACTTCCTCATGAAGGCATGCTTCATGACAATTAGGTTGATCTCAAAGTTTCATCTTCATATGAGAGCCACTGGAACCCTCTATGTGTTCAGAAGACCAAGGAGCAAGAGATATAATCTTTTGATGTAACCCATTATGGTGGTCCTCCCCATGATGATGAATTTCGCTGTGAAATTCCTCTCCGCAGTAGTGATTCACATTGCCCATAAAATGATCCAGTGGATAATGTAGTGCTGAGAAATCCCTCTTTTCTTGAGGTACATGCAAATGCGAAACCAGTCATGTCTGAAGCTTCATCACTAGCAAGTGAAATACTTTCTCAATCAGAAGATAGCCCAGGGTGTAGGTCATTGTCCGAACCAACCCTAAGTCATGCATCTTCTAGTTTGATCAATGATTTCTCTACCAATCATGTTGAATCCAAAGAAGAAACAAGGAACCACCAACTCTGGTCAAATCAGGTAGAAGAATCTTCATCAAATGATAAAGAGGAAATTATGAACATGAGAAAAAAACTGGAGAAAGGTGAAGTGCCAGTCATGTTTTTGCCTCTGGCTGGCTCTCAGTATAACATTCCAGAAATGTTGACGGAAGATGAAATTCATGATATTCATCTCAACATATCGAAAACTCTTTGTCAGTTGAAAAAGAAAGTATTATCTTATGATGAATATTAAAATCATCTTAAGATTATAGAAGGACTATGACGTTAGATTGATTTGGCGTCTCTATCAGTCTCTTGATATCCGAAGGCTAAAAAACAACAGAGATCCCTTCAACGTTCATGCCTTGGTGCACTAAGAAGATTGTGTCAGTTAATTGACAATGCCCCATATGGTATTCATGTCAGAGGATGGGGTGTTTATAGAGCACTGCATTTCACGGTGCTCTCCAGTCAGCAAAGCCCGCCGAAAATGGTCTCATGCAATGTTATTGCCCATGGCCGGCCACAGTCAATGGGCTTTATTTGTAATCAAAAGCTTTCCCAAGAACAGGATTCAACTAGTTCCTCTGAAAATCAAGAATACAGAGAACAAGTTGTTGAATTACTCTTGCATAAAGAAAATGAGAATATTGAACAGGACTCTCATTTGGAGAAAGCACGTCACAAAGTGACAGAACTGTCAGAAATCATCCAATGGTCTTTTCAACCGAGTGATAAAAGTGGATATAGGTTAATGCATCCAGCAAATTTCCGGACTATGGTTCGAAAGATTAGGAGGACTTTTAAGAAAGTATCAGACATAGCATGTCAAGAACCACCCCAGCTCGCCAGACTAGGGACTCTTTTAAAACAACCCTAGGAATCAACAAATAGGATTCGAGGAGTTGAGAGAGAACAGAAGGAACAGCCCCAGTCCACCAGACTAGGGATTTTTTCAAATCATAAATCCCCTCCTTAGAGAATGACATTCTTTTCTCGATTGGGGAAGAAACCTCAAGAGGAACGAAAATACAAATTATCAGGAGATTCCCTCCAAATTACTGTTCGTTAAGAAATTCCTGAGGGATAGAATAAAAAAAGGCAATGTCTCATCAAAGACATGGAAGAAGACAATATCACAGAAATGCTGATAGAAGGGATGTGATGAGTTATGCATAAATCAATGTCATCAATGCCGTTGTTGCTGATCCACCAGATGAGGCTCACTCAGGGGACTCAGATGAAGAGGTTCCTGCTCAAGAAGATGTACACACTGACACAAATGAAGACGGTGTGCATACACGAAGTCTAAGGATTGCTCAAAACCTAGGCAACCCTTCGAGTAACCCACTTCCCCCTCTCCGAAAAGGATCCAAAAAAGGGAAGGGAAAGAACTAGGTTACATATCCTTCCTCTGAAGAAGGTCAATCGCTCTCACTAGAGTAATGGTTTGCACAACAGGAGGAAGAAATGAAGGAATTAAGAAGGTTAAATATATAACTACTTTAGAGTAGTCTTCTTCTTAAGCATGATAGAGTCAGTCAGCCAAAGGAATTTGTTGCAGCTACTGAGATGGATCAAGAATATCATCCTCTATTAGTACACCCTCACAGGTCTAATCCTACAGGTCAAGTACAACAATAGTCGGCAGTACTACCATCAATTTCATCACCAATCGCTACATCTGTCCAAGCTCCAGTCATTGCACCTACCCAAGTCCAAGTTCAACCGGATGTTTCTCAAAAGTTAATAACTACTATTGATTCATTAACATATCGGTTAGAAACTATGGAAGGGAAACGTTCACAAGTTCAACCAGAAAAGAAAGTTTACCCTAAATGGGTAGATTTAATCTATCCTCCATCCAGTTTTGGAAACCCTGTATTCCCTATTTTCAATGGATCAGGCGATCCTGAATAGCATTTGATGCATTACGTGTCTTGTTGTGATCCTATGATGGGAACTCCGGAGTAGCAAGAAGTAGTGAAACTCAGATGCTTCGTGCGAACCTTGCAAGGACCAGCTTTTGTCTGGTATACAAGCTTTCAATCCCGGTCAATTACGAGATGGGAAGATCTTTGCCAAAAATTCCTCCTTCAGTTCAGCTCAACTTTGCCAAAGACAACAGTTTTTGATCTTACAAACTGTAAGAAAAGGGAGAATGAAAGGGTCTCTGCTTTCATTGCTCGATGGAAGGGATTAACATATTTCTTGAGTTTAGAACTCCCTCAAGAAGAATTGTTTCCAATCTGTGTGGAAAATCTGCATGACGAATTACGCACGCCGTTAATCCCTGTGAAATACACAGGAGGGTTTCAAGACCTTACTTCGATAACTGAGAAGATTGAATATTCCCTTATATAGGCTAAGGATAAATCTCGTGTAATTCCATTATCTCCGGGAAGGAGAATGGGTAAAGCAGAAACTGCTACATTTATGCTTAAACAAGCACTTGTACCTGTTTCTACCTCAAAACCTTCATCTTATCAAAGGGATCCACCTTCTGAGCGCCAACAATAAAGGATTTTTCATCCAGATGATCAAAGAGATCAAAGACAAAAACAATTTGAGGATCTGAAGAGGAAAACATACTCTTTCCGAAATGAACAAGTTCCTGGTTATTTCATTTCGGCTCTGGAAAACAATTTGGTTCAATTACCAATGCCCAAGAGGCCAAACAACAAAGGAGATGAAGACCGTCCCAATTATTTCCCTTTTCATCAAATGTTGGGGCATTCCATCTAGGAGTGTTTTGTCTTCAAAGACCTCCTGAAAAAGATGGTTGACTCGGGACAAGTCAAATTGAAAGGTTCTTCAGCTCAGGTAGCATGTGTTACTGTTATAGTTCTAGAGGAGAAAGGCAAATGGCAAGAAGTCAAAAGAAAAAATTCATAGAAGTATGATGATTGGATGGTCAGAAATACAATCAACCGAACTCATGCTATTTTAAGAACACAATTAAATTAACCAATTGTGTCTTCTTCCATGAATGTTGTGGAAAAACCCTCTTCATCAGAGGGAAAGTCCTCAAAGAAATGACATGATTTAAAGAAAGAAAATGAATCAGAATAAGATGAGTATGTGTCAAAGCCTATGTTTTCTTTGACTTTGGCGGACTTCATGCCATCTACTTCAAAGCCAAGAGCACCGCCCCACCAAACGGCACAGCTTAAACAGGCTAATCAGTCATAGTCTTCATCAGATGAAGAGTTAATCATTGGTTCTGTTAATATGATTCAATTAACAGATCTATATGCCAGTCGTAGTTTCAATTTCAATGAGCCTGAATTCCCTGTATCAAACAAGGGAATCAGAGGAAGTTTCAGGGGCTCAGGATAAAGGGGAAGACATGGATATTTCAGAAGCCACTATTCCAATTCTACCCCGTCTAGAACTGTGTACATGACAGAATCTCATGGTAGAGCCCTTCAGTGAGCTCAGCAAGAACAAACATGTTCTTCTACCAATAGCAAATTCAGTCCTGGCACAGTTATTTTGGAAGATCGGTTAAAGGTTCCATCTTCTTCCTCTCAACAAGTAAATGGATCTAATCGGTCTAATCTTCCAAAACCTGGAATATTGACAACTCCTATCCCAATACAAGATGCGTCAACTTCAAATGCATCTGCTTCCAAGGTACCTTCTAAACCACATATTCCTGTTGGGAAACACAAACCTCTGAATCAAAACTATGATATATTGAAACAATTGGCCCATGTACCAGCCAAGTTATCAATTCTGGATGCTCTGAATCTGTCAAAAGATCTTTGGGAAGAACTCATCTAGGCTTTGTCAAGTCCTCAGGAGTTTGAAACTGAAATTTCTCCAGCTGAAGTCTATCACATAGAGAATAATCATGCATAATTCCATGCAATAATATCTTTTACTGATGAAGATGAAGATGATGTTGTGAATGGACTTATTAGACCATTTTACTTTTCTGGAGAGGTCAATGTCGTATATGTTCGAAGAGATTTCATTGAGAATGGTTCAGGAGTCAACCTCATGCCCATTCGTACAATTTGTCGATTGGGCCTCACGGAATCTGATTTATCTCCTTCTACCATGATGTTACAAGGATATAATAAAAATGAACAGGAACCATTGGGCGACGTTACACTCAGAACTCAGTTTGGAGATCTTGTATCCAATTCAGATTTCATGGTTGTTGATCAAGACTCAGCCTTCAACATCTTTCTTGGAAGACCCTGGCTACATCAACATGTGGTTATCCCTTCATCACACCATCAATGTCTAAAATATTTTTTCGATGGTCAAGTTGGTACATTGTATAGTGATAATGCCTCGTTCATTAAATGTGAGTCTCAATACATTGAGGCGTAATTCTATCACATGAAGGGAAGGGAGAAATCCACAACAAAGGAGATTACCAAAGTTAATGCTCTATATGGTTTGGAGAAAATCCCAGTAAATCCAATTACACATGTGAGTACAGATTATGTGTTGTCTATCAGTCAAATTGACAAGATAGACCCAAATCAAAATACTCTTATGGAAAGATCCATAATGTCAATTACGGCAATCGAGCCAGACAACATGGGAGAAATTGGTAATCTACCAAGCAGTGATGAAAGCACAAATGGTGACGTCTTCATTTCATCTGCTGAAATCCAACAAGTATATTCTTCTCCAATTAGGCTAGAAGAAGTTATAGCAACATCAGAGGTGAACAATGATGTCGATTCTCAGTCCATCATCTCCTATTTATTACCCAAAGAAGACACTTCATCATCAATCGGGTCAGAAATGGAATCTTCTTCTTCAAGATATGCAAATTTTTACATCTCTTCGGATCATGAAAATTCTACTTTATCATTTACTATGCAAGTAGAAACGGAATAAATAACACATAATGAAGAAGAAGAGGAAAATATCAGAGATGCTCCTCCAGCATTTGAAGAGGGTATCTCTATCACTGTGGATGAACTCAGAGAAATAAATCTGGGTACAAAAGAAGATCCACACCCCACTTTAATCAGTGCAACCATGACTCTGGAAGAGAAAGAGATGTATATATCTTTTCTAAAGAAAAATAAAGATATATTTGCCTGGAACTATACAGAAATTCCCGGGCTTGATCCTGATGTTGCTACTCATCATTTGGGTTTACCAGAAGAACATCGAGGATTTAAGAATGCCACGAGATGAACACACCCAACTTATGCTTCTAAAATTGAAGCTAAAGTGGATAAGATTATCAAAGCTAACATCATTATAGAAGTTAAATATCCCAAATGGTTGGCTAATATTTTCCCTATAAAGAAAAAAGAACGGACAAATTAGAGTTTGCATCGATTTCAGAGATCTTAATCAGCATTGTCCTAAGGATGATTTCCCAGTTCCGATTACAGAACTTCTAATGGATACAACATCTGGCTAGGAAGCACTTTCCTTCATGGATGGATATTCCGGATATAATCAGATCTGAATGGCCCCAGAAGATGAGGAATCTACAGCCTTCAGATCCCCTCAGGGTGTGTTTTTCTACAGGGCAATGCCCTTTGTCTTAAAGAATACAGGTGCAACTTATCAGCGTGCCATGCATCGTATCTTAAAACCCTTCTTAGGGACGTTTGTTGAATGCTATTTAGACGATTTGGTAGTTAAATCCAAACAAAATTCTAATCACTTGGCTGATTTGGAAGTCATATTCCGCAAGCTTCGACAACATATTTTGTAGATGAACCCCTTAAAATGTGCTTTTGGGGTAACCTCAAGAAAATTTCTCGGCTTTGTTGTACGCAATCATGGTATTGAAGTCAATCCTGAGAAGACCAAGTAAATCCTTGGTATGTCACCTCCTCGAAATTGGAAATAATTAAGAGGACTTCAAGGACACTTAGCCTATATTCGGCGTTTCATCTCCAATTTAGCAGGAAAAAGTTTACCCTTCACCAAATTGATGAAAAAGGGAGTCACTTATGAGTGGACTGAAGAATGTCAAGAAGCATTTGATATTCTCAACAAATACCTCTTGAGTCCACAGGTACTCATGCCACCTATTTAAGGAAGACCACTTATCCTCTACGTGACAGCTCTAGAGAGATCATTGGGTGCCTTTCTTGCTCAAAATAATGATGCTAGGAATGAAAACAGCCTCTACTATCTCAGTCAAACCATGCTTGAAGCAGAAACACGGTATTCAAGTATTGAGAAGTGTTGCCTGGCATTAATATTTGCAGTTCAGAAGTTGAGACACTACCTGTAACATCATGAGGTCCAATTGGTATCTTGCAATAACCCGCTCAAATTTATCCTTAGTCGTCCAATGCTTACAGGACGTCTGGCAAGTTGGGAAGTTATTTTGCAGCAATTCGACATTCAGTATGTGTCTCAAAAGGTGATAAAGGGCCAAGATCTGGCTGATTTCCTAGTAGAACACCCTTCAGTGGAAGACACATCTTGAGATATTGAAATCCCTGATGAGGAATTATTCTCTATTCAAGAAAGTCCTCAGGCATGGGAAATGTATTTTGATGGTGCTTCTAGAAGTCCAACGGGGTGGAAAATGGAAAATCCTAAATTCAACAAAGTTGGCTTAGGAATTGTGCTCATTTCTCCAAAAAAAGGCAGTGTTACCATATTCCTTCTTATTGTGGGAAGGTGGTACCAATAATGAAACAGAATACTAAGCTCTCATCATAGGCTTGGAATTAGAACTTCAAGCACAAGTGAATCACTTAAAGTTGAAAGGTGATTCAGACCTGGTAATAAAACAAGTCAATGGGGATTATGCCATTAGAAAAGAAGAACTAATCCCTTTATTTGATTACGTCAGAGAGTTAATGGCGGAATTCCATTTGGAACCGAAATTTTCATATGTCCCATGATCACAAAATGCTCAAGCTGATGCACTGGCTAATATAGCCACAGCTATGGCCGATCCAAATTGGGACGAGACAACCATCAGTATTGCCCACCGTCGTGCAATTTCACCTTATGTTCGAATCAGAATAGAGGAAATTAATGAAATTTGTCCCATTCCTGAACCGTATGGTCATACTACAGGATGGATGTCACCAATCAGGGAATACCTTCAAAATGGAACACTTCCACCTGATAGAGCTGAGAAGGAACAAATCCGACGACGTGTGGTCAGTTTTAATCTTTATGATATCCCAGATCACCTAGAGAAAATTCTCTACAAACGTGGTTTTGATGGAGTTCTCTTCAGATGTATTGATGGTGAAGAGACAATGGCTGTCATGAAAGAAGTGCATGTAGGAGTCTGTGGTGCCCACCTGTCTGGACATAGACTGTCTGATCAGATTCGAAGGCTTGGATACTTTTGGCCTTCAATGATACGAGATTGTGTTGATTTCACAAAGAAGTTTCATTCATTACAAGTACATTCCAACTTCATTCATTAACCTCCATAGTTGCTTCATACAGCTAAATACTCATGGCCATTTGGCACATGGTGAATGGATGTGGTGGGACCTTACCCTTCGGCTACGGCCAAGCAGTTTAAGTACATTCTTACTACTACTGACTTCTTTTCCAAATGGGCAGAGGCAATACCTATCAAGGAAGTCAGTTCTAAATGCATTGTTAGCTTCATCAAGTCTAACATCATTACCATATTTTGTGTCCCTCATACCATATTGACAGACAATGGAACCAATTTCTGTTCATCTGAGGTGAAGAAGTTATATCAAGAATACAACATCAAATCCAGCCATTCATAACGGTATCATGCAGCTTCCAACGGCCAGATAGAATCCTTTAACAAGACTCTTTCAAATATACTGCAAAATATGGTTGATAAAGATAAGATGTCATGGCCTGATAAACTCTTTCATTCTTTATGGGCGTATCGGAATACCACCCGCACTACAACTCGGTCAACTACATATTCATTGGTATATGGAACGGAAGCCATCTTTCCCATTGAAGTTCAACTACCCTCACTCAGAGTTTCCATTTGTGATCAATCATCTACAGATGAACAATCTCAAAAGCGATTGAATGAATTGGAATAGTTATATGAGAAGAGATTGTGCACTTTGCACCACTTGGAAGTCTATCAGAATCGAAGAGCACGAGATTTTAACAAAAAAAGTTCATCTTCATTCATTCACTCAGGGAGAATTGGTATTAGTTCTCAGAACTCCAATGATACCAGGAAAGAAACCTCACAAGCTTGAGCCAAAATGCGAAGGACCTTATTCAATGCATAGGGTCTACTCCAATGGAGCTTATTCTTTAATCTCGATGGATGGAGAACTCATCCCTACTCCAACCAATGCCAGATTTTTGAAGAAGTATTTTGTATAAACAGCAAAGTACCTCTTTTGTTCTTACTATATGATGTTAAACTATACAGTAATGGTCCAGTATGACCTTAAACTGTAGCTTGGTCCAACATGATGTTAAACTATGATGTCCTCACTGCATGACATTAAACTGGAAAGTCCCTCTTTTTTCCTTGCTATATGACGTTAAACTATACAGCAATGGTCCAGTATGACGTTAAACTGCAACTTGGTCCAACATGACGTTAAGTTGTGCCCTACTTGGTCCAACATGACGTTAAGCAGTGTCCCCCTTGGTCCAGCATGACGTTAAACCGTGTCCCCCTTGGTCCACCATGACGCTAAACTGTGTCCTCCTTGGTCTAACATGATGTTAAACGGTGTCCCCCTTGGTCCAACATGACGTTAAACGGTGTCCCCCTTGGTCCAAAATGATGTTAAACTGTGTCCCCCTTAGTCCAACATGACGTTAAACGGTGTCCCCTTGGTCCAACATGACGTTAAACTGTGTCCCCCTTGGTCCAACATGACGTTAAAATGTGTCCCCCTTGGTCCAACATGACGTTAAGATGTGTCCCCCTTGGTCCAACATGACGTTAAGTTGTGTCCCCCTTGGTTCAACATGACGTTAACCTGTGTCCCCCTTGGTCCAACATGACGTTAACCTGTGTCCCCCATGGTCCAACATGACGTTAAACTGTGTCCCCCTTGGTCCAACATGACGTTAAACTGTGTCCCCCTTGGTCCAACATGACATTAAACTATGTCTCCAAAATGGTCCAGTATGACCTTAAACTGCAACTTGGTCCAACATGATGTTAAACTGTGATGTCCTCACTGCATGACATTAAACTACAAATTCCCTCTTTTGTCCTTGTTATATGACGTTAAACTATACAGTAACGTTCCATACATATGACCTTAAACTATTTGTATTAATTTCGTCCCACATGATGTTAAATTGTGAAAAAGTTCCCTAAATGGTCCAGTATGACCTTAAACTGCAACTAGGTCCTGTATGACCTTAAACTGCATCATCAACGGTCCATGCATATGACCCTAAAATATTTGCAAGTCCCTTATGTCCAGCAAGACGTTAAACTGTGACGTCCTAACTACATGACGCTAAACTATATAAAAGTCCCTTACATACGGAAAGACATTAAACTACATAATCATCAAAGGTCCTGTATGACATTAAACTACACTTTTTTCCAGCATGACATTAAACTACACCATCCACGGTCTATGCATATGACCTTAAACTATTCGCACTTTCGTCCAACATGACGCTAAACTGTGGGAAAAAATCCCCAATGCGTCCAACATGACGTTAAATGGTGTACTCTTTTGTCCTCACTGCATGACATTAAACTGCACAGTCCCCCTTTCGTCCAACATGACGTTAAACTCTATTGTCCCCATCATCTTAACTACATGATGCTAAACTGTGTAGCACCTATAGTCCTAACTGCAAGACATTAAACTGCATAGTCCCTTTATATGTCCTACATGACATTAAACTATGCATCATTAAGGTTGTTGTTACCTCTTGTTTATCACACCGAGTATGACTCACATGAGCTTCGATCAAACCTCAACCATAACACTCTCTTTGGGCCGCTAACCATGTGTAAGTCCCAACAAAATTATTCTTTTTTAGCTCATTGTCCCCAAGAAAAACTTGATCATTAATTCATTATTTAATTAAACTACACGGACTTTGATCCTTGCCTTCTATGTAGAGACCCGTATCTTGACGTACATGGACATTACATTACATTTGCGGAATACTTAGTACATAACAAAAACACACACACAAGGACCGTAATAGTTTAGTGTCTTTGGAAACTCGGAATATAATCTTCTAATCGTGGTGAAAGATCTTCAACATCTCCCATAAAGATCTTCTTTTTTTTAATACCTAAAACCTTTCTTTATATCATGGGGAAAAGAAAACATAAAAGGGTGAGCTCAAATGCTCAGTAAGGGTAAACAAAAGAAATATCAATCACATCATATAAATAAGCACATAACTTTTGGAAATCTTAACCTGCAAAAGAGATCATAATTTCATAACATGGGGTAAATCATGGCAGTGAAATGTAATCACAATAATCATAACATAAAACATGAAACTTTGCGGAATTCACACATAATCATAGAGAATCATTTCTTGTTAGTCAAGACTCATTGCCAAGACTATCTTAGTGGACAAAGTCCCTTTCTGAATCGAGTAACCCTCGTTTCAGTCCTGTTTCACTGAACCGGTATAACCTACCATTGCAGCCATGTCTATCTCATGAGATATAAAATCATTACCAAATGCATTGGAGGGAGATATAGGTCCCACCCATCTCATAATTATACCATTCTTATGTGTGCCACAAAATCATAAATCATACATCATTTCATAACCCATGTAATAAAAATGGTAATCATAAACATCGTGACATCATAAAACAATTCATATAAGATAAAGGAATTCATAAGAAATATTTCCATCACAACATAATCAAATCCATGTAATAATAGGGATAAAAACAGAACCCTTTTATTATCTTAGATGGAAAATAATTTTGATAAAATACTTGAACTTCATTCTTGAGGAAAATATCCTTTCTACTTCAAAAACATTTTTCCTTTCTTAACATGTCATAAAACTTTAAACTAAAAGAAGTTGATTAAAAAAAACTTGAAAACTTGTAAAGTAAGATTCTTGGAAATAATGTTTTAAAAATCCATTCATTCCGTATACGTTAAAAAAACATTCTTCGTACTTTTGTCGGAAAAGTCAAAAAATCACCTCGTACGAAAAAGCGACAAAAGATTCCTTTCATATTCTTTACTAAAAACTCACCGAAGGGTAAAAATGGATTTAAACAATTGTAGGTGGATGGAAATAATATTACATATTGATGAAACATGGATGTGGATGATAAAATACACCCCAGTAAATACTTACGAATAAACAATCTCGGATAAAAATGAGATTGTGATATTTCCCTTACCTTAGGTCCGATTTGCTTCTTATGTGTCCGAACCTCCTGTATAATGATTTAAATAATGTCATTGACTTATTATAGAATCATATTCATTGTTATGATATCATATATGGTTCACTTATGACATTATATTACCCGTTCTTTTGTAAATTCCATGTTAAAGAAGCGTTTAGGGTAAAATCGTTTCATTTATCGTAGGTGTTTTGACTTGTTGTTCTTGACATTATTATTACTTATATCATGATTTACTTACTTCCAGAATATAAAATTTGATTTATATATAATATATATTCAGTATATATATATATATAATAGATAGATAAATAAAATGAAAAACACCGTTCATGGAGACGGTAGTCCGTACGTACGCATGAACGCTGTTTTCCATTCCTTATTGTCTTGAAATGGAAGTAAGTAGATGACATACATATATATATATATACATAATCCAGTAGCTTTATAATGTCATATATTTCATTATTATTTCTTATATATACTTTATAATCATTCTTAAATGGTTAACATGGAGAATGAATCTCATCGCGTCGTGGAGACGGTAGTCCGTACGTACGCACGAGCGATGATATCATTTTCATAAATATTGAATTGAATCAGAGTGGATTATACAATATATCAGAATCAATATGATGTTGTAATAACTATGTATAGTTATTCTTTACACCATTATACCCATCCATGTAAGGTGGTGGTGGAAAATAGATTACACCACGGCGTGGAGACGGTATTCCGTACGTACGCACGCGCAGTGATTTCTTTTTCCGTAGGATGGATAGATGGTGAAATAGGGTTGTTTCATACTTATAATAACATATCAGTATATGAGTGATACTGATGTTATTACTTCATAATGAAACAACCTAAGAAGAATAAGTGGAAGAAGAAATAAAGATGAAAGAATTGGTAACGGTAATTACCTCTTCTTTGAAGCGCCTCTTTGAGACCTCCTCTTAGGGCACTAAAATTGGTTTTTGAGGAAGACCAGAACCTCTAGGATGTTTCTAGGGAAGTGGAGAAGAGATTTTGGCAGGGGTTGGCCGAGCTTGAGTGCTCAAATTGGTGTGAGGAGGAGGGGGAGGAGGTGTCCTTTTATAAGGGAGGAGAGGGGCACCTTAGGAATATCTCAAAATATTATTTTATATTAAAGTCAAAATCGGTTTATAATGTTTCCAAAGGGTATTATTTCGAAGATAAAGCGGGGATGGGTCGAAATCCTATCAACCAATAGGATCTAGACAAGTTTAGGTTATTATTTTAACCTTATCAATTAGATTTAACTCTAAGTTAAATAATTTAACTTTTACCTTGTCTTTTTGTTTTCTTTCACTATATGGTTAATACACTTACTATAACATGCCAAACGAACCCCAAATTGTATATTATTAATAAATATATCCTTATCTAAGTCATTTGGCTGAACCTTATATTTTTAGGAATAAAATAACAATTAATAATATAATATTTGATTTAAAAACTATTTTGTGTCAATTTTGACACTATTTGATATATGATTTTTGTGAAAGTCATAACAGAATTATATGTTCGAACCAAGTTGATTAAATCAACACTAATATATCATAGTAAACCTAGAAAATTAGTTTAAGTCATAAAAAGTCTCAAATTACATTCATTTGAGCATTTATAACATCAATTATGTTAATATTTCCTTAAAATGGTAATTACTGCATCATCGTTGTGTCATAAATAAATTAATTTATTTAAAGTCTAAAAATTATAAATAAAATATCATTATGTAGGAAATCGTTTTAGCTATCTAATGAATATTTATAGTCTAATTTATCTTATGTATAACCCCATATAAAAAATGTTTTAGTTATTAAACTTTGATTTTAACTATTTTAACTATTCATTAAATAATATAATATTAAATGTCATAATCTAATCCAAGTGGACCTAAATGGTCATATTATATTCATAAGGTTGTTTTTGGTCGAATTACACTTATCCAATAGAATTAGAACATGTGTTAGGGTAATAGTAATATCATATTTACCCTCAGTTACCCTATTTACTATTAACCGTGGTAAAAAAAAGTAAAAAGTTACTATTCACCAAAAATTATTTTCATCTCATTGAACCACATTTTACTTACTGACATCAACCGTGTCTCTCGGATTTTTTAAATTCCATTCACAGAAGCGGTAAAATTAAGATTTATGAAGAAATTAATTTTTTTAACTACCACTTAGTAGTTTCACTATTCATCAAAAATTGATGTTTTTCAGAACAATGCCAAAATTTCATCCTAAGCTATATTTCATATTCCGAATTCAAAAATGAAGTCTATTTTACCAAATTCATATCATAGAATTTGCATTAATTAATTTTATAATTAAATCTCGCTGTTAAAACAAATAGCGTGTTTTTAAGAAACAATATCTATCAAAAGATTGACACTAGATTATGTCTGGTTTAAATGTGAAATTACATCCAATGACCAACATTGTATTAAATTGTATAAATATATTCTAAATATACTTAAAAACCACTCAAATTAATAATTTATCACTATTAATTATTTCGATTAAAAAAGTTGTTTTTAATTATAATTTAGTAATTTTCACTATTCATCAGAATATGAAAGTTATCCGAAAAGTACCAAAATTTCACCTTAGGCTAAATTCGATACTCCGAATCCAAAAATGAAGTTCATTTTGAAAAATAAGATTTACAGAGTTTTAAAAAGTGGTTATTACTATTCATAACGGCTAGTTTTAATAATATTTTAATAGCATATCGTTGTTTAGTGAAACTCGGTATTGCGTATTACACACGCTATCGAGGAAGGTCGTGATTGCGTGTAATGCAAGTCAAGTCAAGGATGCGTGTTGTGCAAGCTCCTTTTGGTGTAGCGTACAACACAAGACTTTAATAAAATTAAAAAGAATATTTTTTTATAAAATCTTGGGCTGTTACATTCTACCCCCCTTAAAATGAATTTCGCCCTCGAAATTCGTCGGGGTTATAAATGGTTTACTATTCGAAAGTTTCTTTAATAGAAACCCACATCGTAAAAAGGAATATCAAAACCAATCTTTAAAAACAAAAGTATAAAACGTAACGGTTACCCAAATAAACTAATCATTGGGTTTCCACATAAGTGAAAATATGGATATGGAAGAGAAATCTAACCATCATGTTCTGATGGAGAGTGGTAGAGAACATGGCTATGGAAAAGCCAGTAATCACAAATCCATAGATTTGTGATGATATAAGGTACCATCTGATTCATCAGGTATAAGATCACTAGGACAACATTTTTGGTTTTCAAGATCATTTCCCTAAAGTTGAAAATTTGAATTAGAATAAAAACTTACTTTATTTTGGTACAATCTCACTGTTGTCCGTGCCTTGAACAATTTCCACTTCATCTCTTAAATAAATGAAGTTGAATTTGTTATTCATGAAGTGTTAGCAGATCATGTGATAGAATGACGGGTCATTCCATCTATCTCAAACAAAAGGTTAGCAAAAATTATATGCATAAGTCAATCTATAGTGAGATTAATCATATATGGTTCCTAAAATGGACTTATACTTCATATATCATACTGCTTAATATAATAAAACTAGTTTCTACTAAACAGGGACTTCCTGTAGGCCAGTGGTAGGCGATAAAGGCCAGTCGCACTTCGGTTGTGGGTTCGATTCCCACAGCCTTGTCCGAAGCGATGGGTTGTCGCTCGTCCTGCAGGTTGTCCTTTTTCCAAAACTATATAACATCCCATCAATAATATCGAAAAAACAAACAATACTATCTTATGTCCAACATAATCCATTCCAATCTTTTAGGCTTATCCATAATACTGCAGTCGACTCTCATAATATAGTGAAAATGATTACCAGAGATTTAACACCATCATCGATCCCCATATATCATAAGATATGTTTTGTTGGTCACATTCCAAACATTCAAAGTCCTTAATCGTGTATTCTCTTGAATACCTTAGTGAAAACATGAATGCAGTTAAAAGTTAACACTTTTCACATACCAAAATCCTCAAAATTCTATATACTCAAACTTAGTCCTTATATCAATCATGAGCTCATGAATACTGTTAAACATTTCATTTTCTCGTTTTCCATTCATTATGCGCATAATATCTCAATCACTTTGAATACCACATTAGACCAATACATAAATATTCCAATATTCCAAGATACAACATTATTTTGGAATCCCATTACATAAACACTTAATCATTCCACCACATCGTTGTCATATTCAACATTGCCAATAGTGATCGCATGTGACTTCCCTTTGTCCTTTGCCTTAAGCGGTTGCTCATGTCGATCATCACTAACCCTTGGATTAGGGCATTTATTAGCATAATGTCCCATTTCCTTGCACTTGAAGCATTGAAGTGTTGGTTGTACGTTCTCTGCAGTGTTTGCTTTATTCACTTCATTAGAATCCCATTTTCCATTACTTCGACACTCAGCTGCTCGATGACCTTCTTTTCTACACTTAAAACATTTTCTAGTCCCTTTAAGACAATCTCCACCATGCTTCTTTCCACACTTTGTGCATAAGAAAACATTCATCTTCTTTTCACCATTATTCTGAGTTTTCTCCTTGAACTCCATCTTTCGTTTCTTGTGAAACCCATGAGATGGATATGTAACACCAACTTCCATTTCTACCTTGATAGCACAACGCACAATTTCTTCATAGCTACTGAAGTCTCTTATAGCTAATGCCCTTCGAAGACTTGGTTTTAAGCCACTGAAAAATCGATCAACTTTACTTTCAGGTTGGATGATAATACCAGAAGCGTACCTTGCAAGTCTTGTAAAATTCGCTTCATAGGTACCAACAGATTCATCATCCCTTTGCTTCAGTTCAAGAAACTCTTTCTCCATCTTTGTTTGGAGAATACGAGGGAAGTACTTATTGAAAAATAAGTTCTTGAACTCGTCCCATTCCATAGACTCAATTTCATCCCTTTGCCTCGTATTCTTAATAAGATTCCACCATTGATCAGCATCTCCTTCCAAACGATACACTGCTAGGATGACTTTATCATGT
This sequence comes from Viscum album, assembly GCA_963277665.1. Taxonomy (NCBI): domain Eukaryota; kingdom Viridiplantae; phylum Streptophyta; class Magnoliopsida; order Santalales; family Viscaceae; genus Viscum; species Viscum album. The sequence continues at coordinate 1,531,229,951 of OY728141.1, forward strand.
TCAGAACATTGAAGAATTGAAAATATCTTTTCAGTAGTACTAATCCATTTTTCATCAACTAATGGATCAGTAGACCCACTGAAAGAAGGTGGACGCTGCCTCATGAAGGATTCAACAGAATGTTGCTCCTTCCTTTGCTCGTTTGGAAGTCCTGCATGATTCATAGATTGAGAAAGTTGTGTGAGCATGGCTAAAAGATTTTGCATTCCGGCTCCCATATCGTTTGGTTTCTCAGGGGGACAATCATTGCATTTCCCATCACATTCCGCATTAACACGGTTCCTTCGGGTTCCAGCCATCGTCTAAAACCCCAAAAGAATAGTATGAGAGGCAAAAATCATGCTAGGGAAAACAACATAATAAAGGGGTAGTACCCTCAATATCTAACATCTTAGGTTAAATTCGAAGATCGTTAGCGCAATTCTAGGACTATAACCTATACGTATACTTAACCTCAGAGACATCCCTAGACATACCTTAGAAATATCTCTAGGGATCTCACTAACGTTTTCGCATCCTAGTTTCCAAAGGTTGACTAAACCTTTCCTCTGATACCAACTGTAGAGACCCGTATCTTGACGTACATGGACATTACATTACATTTGTGGAATACTTAGTACATAACAAAAACACACACACAAGGACCTTATAGTTTAGTGTCTTTGGAAACTCGGAATATAATCTTCTAATCGTGGTGAAAGATCTTCAACATCTCCCATAAAGATCTTTTTTTTAATACCTAAAACCTTTCTTTATATCCTGGGGAAAAGAAAACATAAAAGGGTGAGCTCAAATGCTCAGTAAGGGTAAACAAAAGAAATATCAATCACATCATATACATAAGCACATAACTTTTGGAAATCTTAACCTGCAAAAGAGATCATAATTTCATAACATGGGGTAAATCATGGAAGTGAAATGTAATCACAATAATCATAACATAAAACATGAAACTTTGTGGCATTCACACATAATCATAGAGAATCATTTCTTGTTAGTCAAGACTCATTTCCAAGACTATCTTAGTGGACAAAGTCCCTTTCTGAATCGAGTAACCCTCGTTTCAGTCCTGTTTCACTGAACCGGTATAACCTACCATTCCAGCCATGTCTATCTCATGAGATATAAAATCATTACCCAACGCATTGGAGGGAGATATAGGTCCCACCCATCTCATAATGATACCATTCTTATGTGTGCCACAAAATCATAAATCATACATCATTTCATAACCCATGTAATAAAAATGGTAATCTTAAACATCGTGACATCATAAAACAATTCATATAAGATAAAGGAATTCATAAGAAATATTTCCATCACAACATAATCAAATCCATGTAATAATAGGGATAAAAACAGAACCCTTTTATTATCTTATATGGAAAATAATTTTGATAAAATACTTGAACTTCATTCTTGAGGAAAATATCCTTTCTACTTCAAAAACATTTTTCCTTTCTTAACATGTCATAAAACTTTAAACTAAAAGAAGTTGATTAAAAATAAACTTGAAAACTTGTAAAGTAAGATTCTTGGAAATAAGGTTTTAAAAATCCATTCATTCCCTATACGTTAAAAAAAAATTCTTCGTACTTTTGTCGGAAAAGTCAAAAAAATCACCTCGTACGAAAAAGCGACAAAAGATTCCTTTCATATTCTTTACTAAAAACTCACCGAAGGGTAAAAATGGATTTAAACAATTGTAGGTGGATGGAAATAATATTACATATTGATGAAACGTGGATGTTGATGATAAAATACACCCCAGTAAATACTTACGAATAAACAATCTCGGATAAAAATGAGATTGTGATATTTCCCTTACCTTAGGTCCGATTTGCTTCGTATGTGTCCGAACCACCTGTATAATGATTTAAATAATGTAATTGACTTATTATAGAATCATATTCATTGTTATGATATCATATATGGTTCACTTATGACATTATATTACCCGTTCTTTTGTAAATTCCATGTTAAAGAAGCGTTTTGGGTAAAATCGTTTCATTTATCGTAGGTGTTTCGACTTGTTGTTCTTGACATTATTATTACTTATATCATGATTTACTTACTTCCAGAATATAAAATTTGATTTATATATCATATATATTCAGTATATATATATATATAGTAGATAGATAAATAAAATGAAAAACACCGTTCATGGAGACGGTAGTCCGTACGTACGCATGAACGCTGTTTTCCATTCCTTATTGTCTTGAAATGGAAGTAAGTAGATGAAATACATATATATATATATACATAATCCAGTAGCTTTATAATGTCATATATTTAATTATTATTTCTTATATATACTTTATAATCATTCTTAAATGGTTAACATGGAGAATGAATCTCATCGCGTCGTGGAGACAGTAGTCCATACGTACGCACGAGCGATGATATCATTTTCATAAATATTGAATTGAATCAGAGTGGATTATACAATATATCAGAATCAATATGATGTTGTAATAACTATGTATAGTCATTCTTTACACCATTATACCCATCCATGTAAGGTGGTGGTGGAAAATAGATTACACCACGGCGTGGAGACGGTATTCCGTACGTACGCACGCGCAGTGATTTCTTTTTCCGTAGGATGGATAGATGGTGAAATAGGGTTGTTTCATACTTATAATAACATATCAGTATATGAGTGATACTTATGTTATTACTTCATAATGAAACAACCTAAGAAGAAGAAGTGGAAGAAGAAATAAAGATGAAAGAATTGGTAACGGTAATTACCTATTCTTTGAAGCGCCTCTTTGAGACCTCCTCTTAGGGCAGTAAATTGGTCTTTGACGAAGACCGGAACCTCTAGGATGTTTCTAGGGAAGTGGAGAAGAGATTTTGGCAGGGGTTGGCCGAGCTTGAGTGCTCAAATTGGTGTGAGGAGGAGGGGGAGGAGGTGTCCTTTTATAAGGGAGGAGAGGGGCACCTTAGGAATATCTCAAAATATTATTTTATATTAAAGTCAAAATAGGTTTATAATGGTTCCAAAGGGTCTTATTTAGAAGATAAAGTGGGTATGGGTCGAAATCCTATCAACCAATAGGATTTAGACAAGTTTAGGTTATTATTTTAACCTTATCAATTAGATTTAACTCTAAGTTAAATAATTTAACTTTTACCGTGTCTTTTTGTTTTCTTTCACTATATGGTTAATACACTTACTATAACATGCCAAACGAACCCCAAATTGTATATTATTAATAAATATATCCTTATCTAAGTCATTTGGCCGAACCTTAGATTTTTAGGAAGAAAATAACAATTAATAATATAATATTTTATTTAAAAACTATTTTGTGTCAATTTTGACACTATTTGATATATGATTTTTGTGAAAGTCATAACAGAATTATATGTTCAAACCAAGTTGATTAAATCAACACTAATATATCATAGTAACCTAGAAAATTAGTTTAAGTCATAAAAAGTCTCAAATTACATTCATTTGAGCATTTATAACATCAATTATGTTAATATTTCCTTAAAAGGGTAATTACTGCATCATCGTTGTGTCATAAATAAATTAATTTATTTAAAGTCTAAAAATTATAAATAAAATATCATTATGTAGGAAATCTTTTTATCTTTCTAATGAATATTTATAGTCGAATTTATCTTATGTATAACCCCATATTAAAAATGTTTTAGTTATTAAACTTTGATTTTAACTATTTTAACTATTCATTAAATAATATAATATTAAATGACATAATCTAATCCAAGTGGACCTAAATGGTCATATTATATTCATAAGGTTGTTTTTGGTCGAATTACACTTATCCAATAGAATTAGGACATGTGTTAGGGTAATAGTAATATCATATTTACCCTTGGTTACCCTATTTACTATTAACTGTGGTAAAAAAAAGTAAAAAGTTACTATTCACCAAAAATTATTTTCATCTCATTGAACCACATTTTACATACTGACATCAACCGTGTCTCTCGGATTTTTGAAATTCCATTCACAGAAGCGGTAAAATTAAGATTTATGAAAAATTATTTTTTTTTAACTACCACTTAGTAGTTTCACTATTCATCAAAAATTGATGTTTTTCAGAACAATGCCAAAATTTCATCCTAAGCTATTTTTCATATTCCAAATTCAAAAATGAAGTCTATTTTACCAAATTCATATCATAGAATTTTCATTAATTAATTTTATAATTAAATCTCGCTGTTAAAACAAATAGCGTGTTTTTAAGAAACAATATCTATCAAAAGATTGACACTTGATTATGTCTGGTTTAAATGTGAAATTACATCCAATGACTAACATTGTATTAAATTGTAAAAATATATTCTAAATATACATAAAAACCACTCAAATTAATAATTTATCACTATTAATTATTTCGATTAAAAAAGTTGTTTTTAATTATAATTTAGTAATTTTCACTATTCATCAGAATATGAAAGTTATCCGAAAAGTACCAAAATTTCACCTTAGGCTAAATTCGATACTCCGAATCCAAAAATGAAGTTCATTTTGAAAAATAAGATTTACAGAGTTTTAAAAAGTGGTTATTACTATTCATAACGGCTAGTTTTAATAATATTTTAATAGCATATCGTTGTTTAGTGAAACTCGGTATTGCGTATTACACACGCTATCGAGGAAGGTCGTGATTGCGTGTAATGCAAGGCAAGTTAAGGATGCGTGTTGTGCAAGCTCCTTTTGGTGTAGCGTACAACACAAGACTTTAATAAAATTAAAAAGAATATTTTTTTATAAAATCTTGGGCTGTTACATTCTAGGTTGGGTATGTAGGCAACCTCCTAAATTTCAAGCCCAAAACCAATCTCTTCAAATCGGTTCACCTCCATCTCATACGATGTTGATTCGTGAAACCGCCCCTAGAATCAATATCTTTACATTGGTTCACTTTCGTCCTTGTTATACGACGTTAAACTGTACAACACTTTTGTCCAGTATGAAAATAAACTACAATATTCTTTGATACCCTCACCTGAGAGGGAACCATTATTTACATTGATTTTTCAATCATGGTTCATTTAAAAGACTATATGCATACATGGGAATTCTCAAACCTTTTATGTCACGAACCAGCCCAAGTCGACCCTGAACCGGTCACCCGAGCCGGTCCGCGGCAAGTCCCGAGGGGAATTCTCGATCCCCCCCCCCCTGGGATGGCAACAAGTGTCGGGCATTTAAAACTTCAATTGTTGGGAACGATTTCAGCCCAAACCAAAAAAAAATCAGGATCAAAAGGAAGAATATAAACTGAACAAACAGACAACACTAAAGACAAAAAAACAAAACTACACCACGATATACCTCCACGTGACCTCGCGGGTCACCACCCAACTACAGCCAACGTCGCTCTCTCACTCAGCGACTCAAGCCAGGAAAACCTGAACACAAGGAACCTGCAACTGAAATGGTAAAAGATAGGCGTGAGCACAAAAGTACTCAGTAGGTGAGCCCAACAACAAATCCCAAAACACTGCCAGTAAATATAGAATCTACATATTCCAGGTTTGAACTACAATGTTTAAAAGTAAGCTTTCATAATGTTTTACTTGAAAATAAAAACACAAGACTTTTCCCTTATTCTTTTTCGAAAGTTGGTTCCTTGCCATTAGTTTTAAACTCATTCTAAAAATCAAAGTGTTACATTTTAAAGTTTTACACAAAGAGAATAAAGTATTTTCATTTGAAAACCATTTTCCCAAAGTCTAACAGTATAGGCTGTGAAGGATGACTGAAATTAAATAAGCAGGGAAAACAAGAGCACGTAAAGGTAAATAAGCAAGGAAAACCAAGTGCTAGTAAAAATAAAATAAACTAGAAGTTATCAGCAATAACCATGGGTGATCCTAAACATCCCTAGAAAACCCCTGGACGTACTCAGGTTCAGACTACCTACCGGCGTGGTACTCCATAGTCAATAACCAACTGGCCGCCCTAATAGCCAACCAGTGGCACATCCCTCCCGGCCTGTCCACAACTCCAGGGGGTACTAACCCGTCTAATCAGGGTTAGCAAGCAACTGTCACTCGATAATCTACAAGACGTCTAAGAACCCATGGTGGTTTTAGTAACACTGTGTAAGTGGGAGACCCTTGCACGCGTGACTCATCTCACCGCACTTTCCAACCCCTTACACGGACATCGCTACACGACAACCCTCGAAGGGAAGTCCCCCTGTAGATATTCCCTCATAAGTACGTATATATATAGATATATGTGTATAATCACTTCACATTTAATAAAGTGCCAACCGGGCCATCATATCATTTACATTTTGACCATTTAATACTAAAGAATTTCTAAAGGGATATGACACACGCCATTTCATTGAAAACCATAAACACACTTTGAACTTTATTTAAGAAACCCAAATTAGCGTATTAAACCTGAAACACATTGGTTTCACAAGTAGAATCATTTTCCAATATCCAAACGCACCCCACTTTTATCAAGAGCCAAACGGGCCTTTAATCATTTTTTTGAAGAAACACCATTTCTCAAATGAAATCCAAACTTTTGTTCATGCGACAAAGGAAAACATTTCTCGTCAACCAAGAACCACACTTTAGGTTTCCAAAATCAAGCTTAAGGGTCATACAGTCATTTTCTCTAATCCAGGTTCTAAGAAACACCTCTTCCATTAACAATACATCTACTAATTTACACAGGCCCAAAAACACTTCAAAACCCAATTCAACATGTCTTTCATTATTCAGGAAGAACCATCTTGCAACACTACCATGGAAGCACACAATTAAATCCAAGAAAACGCTTTTAATGAAACGCTAGAATTAGAACTGCTTTAATCATCAGCAGATCACCACACTATAAATAACTACTTAATAATACTTTTAAATTTACTGAAACTTAATAAAAAGTCAAGGAATAAATAAATTCTAAATTTAAAGGCGAGTGCAATGGGAGACCTACCTCGAATCCGAATGAAGGACGACACGGCGCAAAACTCCTGTTGTGTAAAAGGGCGCACCGTACTGCGCCGTCAAACCGGTCCTAAAACAAAAGACCGTTAAACGGGTTCAACGATAATAATAATAACATGATTGTAATAAAAATAATAATAATAATGTAAAATAATAATAATAGTGATTGCCATAACAAAATAATAATAACATAATATAGTAATAATAATAATAATGTAGTAATAATAATAAGAACATCATAATAGTAATAATAATAATATTATTATTAACAATATATTAATAATAATAACATATTAATAATATAATAATATAATAATAATAATATAATCCCAATAATAATAATAATAATATAATAATAATAATAATAATATAATAATTATAATAATAATAATAATAATAATAATTTAGCATAATTATAATATAATAATATATTAATAATAACAATAGTAATATAATAATAATAATAATAATAATAATAATAATAGCATACCCATAAAAAAATAACAATAATAGCATAATAATAATAATAATAATAGAAAAATATTAACTTAATAATAATAATAATAATAATAATATAACAATAGTAATATTATAATCATAATATTATTGATATTAACATATTAATAATAAAAACGATAACATAACAATAAATCAAGTTTAATAATATAATAACAAAATAAAATATATATAAAAACACTAAAACTTACAGGGTGCGGTGGCTGGCCGGGACGTGGCTGAGCGGAGGGGAGGCCGGCGGTCGGGCTGGCGAAGGAGGGTGCGAGGCCGGTGGGGGTCGCCGGACAGAGTCGCGGCAGCCGGAAGGGGAGGAGCTTCGGAGGTCGGGACAGGGGAGGTGCCGGAGGCCGGGTTTAGCGAGGGTGAGGCCGGCGGTGCGGGCCGCCGGAGAGGAGCGCGCAGGAGGGGCCGGACGGCGGCGGTTCGGCATGAGGAAGGTGCGCCGGCAACGGGGTCAGAGGGAGGTGGCGGTTTGCCAGACCAAAACAGGAGTAACAGGGGGGGGGCCGTTCGCCGAACCAAAACCGAACGAGAGGGGGTAGGGGACGACGGTCGGAGCCGGGACGGCGGGAGGTGCGGGACGGCGCGCCGGACGGAGTCCGTCTGGGCAGGGGGGAAGGGTCGCTGCGGCGGTGCAAGGCAGGAGGAGGGTGCGCCGGCGACGGGGTCGGAAGGAGGCCGGGGAGGTTGGCAGGCGGAGCGCCGGACGTCAGGGCGGAGCGGGGCGGAGCCGAACCAGCAGGGGGGAAAGAAGAAGAAAACGAAAGAAAAAAAAGAAACGAGGGAGAGAGAGGGGGGGGAGAGGGGAGAGAGCGCCGCAAAGGGGGGGGGACGGGATTAGGGTTAGGATAATATATATATATATATATATATATATATAATAATAATAATAATAATAATAAAATACTAAATAAAAGAATAAAAACTAATCTTAATAATAATAAAAATTTATAACAATAATATTTATAAAACCTTATAATAATAATAATAAAACTTTATGATAATAATAATCGCTTTATAATAATAATAACAAACCTTCATAATAATATTAATATTACTTTATAATAATAATCATAACAATAAAATAATGAAAATAAATAAAAGTTAGTTAATTATAAAAATAATTATTATAATCAAAATACACACATATATATATACGCATACCTAAACATATATATATATATACCTATATATAAACATATACACATTGATACAATATATATATATATATAAACACAACGTATTAAAGTATATACATATGTATATATATACACATATATAGACATATATATATACTTATACACAAAAAATAACTACAATAATAATACACAACTTAAATAGTAAAAATAATAAAATGTCAACATAAAAATTTTAATATTTAAAACGCCGGGTGAACACATAGTCACCCGGACCGAACGCACGGTCACCGCTAGCGATGCAATGACCGCGCACCAGCGCGAAGACTGCCAACACAATTAAACCTCGAAAATTTTAAATCGGAACCAAGAATGAAGTAAAATAATGACATCTGCGGTCGGGGTGTGACATTTTATCATGTGTTAAACCATCACTGTACTAAATTCTCCTTTCATCCTTCACATGTACGAACCAAATTTGTACAAAGGATAATTCTAGAACTACGTGGGATTGATTCCCATCCTTTTAAGATACGTAGGAATGTTTGAGTGTCCCTCGAATCCAGCCCCAAGTCTTTGGGCCTATCCCCAAATTCCATTTTCTGTCCCTTGGCTGAAAAGTCCCCTTGAAAACACACAGTGTGTATTTCTTATAATGGTCCAAGATCTATGAACCTAAACTAAGATCTCTAATCCTTTTGTCCCCCACGACATTAAACTGTAGTTTAAGAACTATGTATGGCTTGATTCTCATCCTTATGGGATACGTAGTGAAGTCCAACATTTCAATTCAGGACCCAGCCACAACATGATTATGGTTAGCATTGATCTGTATATATCTGTATACATTGAACAATACCCATATTTGTGTGTCATAATCCTAACCTTAAATATTTTCAGATCCCCATAACCATTTTCATGAATTCTAGTCACAAAAATGTCAAACTTTTGAGAGTTCTTTTGCCTAACTATGGAGCACATGTCCATAGGAGGCCTTGCATAAACAGTCTACATAATAGACATGTTAGCAAAAAGATACTATTATTTGACTATGCAGCCAATGCCCTTAGGTGGCCCTACATAATTCAACCCCCAAACGGGTTTTTCGGATAGTGGTAACTTCATTCTTGGGAAGAATGCCTCTTTTGTCCTTATTTGTCTTAAATAACAGTAAGTAGGGATCCACAAAAACAGCCATCCTTAACATATTTGTCCCATATCCTTTTTCATGATCTGAAAGTATTCAAGTCTATGGTTTATATTCTCCTTCCCTACGTTTGGGTCAGACCTTCGTAGGAGTGATATTCAACCAGTTCTTCGATAATCTTTTTTGGAAATATCTTCTCTATATTCAAGTACCTCTTTCCATACATAAAACTCTATACTTTGGATGATTTGAATCTCCATAAACTTTCACTGGATTTTAGAACTAGGAATGTAAATTTCTGAGAGTTCTTTTGCCTGACTATGAAGCACGTGCCCATAGGCGGCCTTGCATAAACAGACTACATAATAGACTTGTTAGCCAAAAGATACTATTTTATTTAACTATACAGCCAATGCCCTTAGGTGGCCCTGCATAATTCAACCCCCTAACAGGTTTGTTAAATAATTGTAACTTCATTCTTGGAAACTACTTCTTCTAATGCCTTTTAGCTCTTTTTCATATCATTCCATAGATTCAAATATTCTTAAGTCATAGCTTACATATTTTCCCTCATACTTGAGTATGGTAATATGTTTTCAGACGAATTTTCAAGGAATTGAGTCAATTATAATCCATTTTGGTCAAATCTATTTCGACCTTAAACATTATCCTTTTTATGTCCGATGTGCATAACTTTAAACTTCCCACAAAAGACAAGGGAACTCTGAATAAAAGACAGGTTCCCAGCTCACTAAACATACATTTTGTTTGATTTAGGTAATATTGAGAAATTAAAAGGTTCAAGTTTGTAGTGTTATTTACATCAATCCTAGTTAAATTAAACTATGATTACTAGGCCCATTGGCTTAGGTAAAATATAAAGCATGTAGCAAAAGAGAATGCAGGTACAAGTGAGTAAAGGTGAAAGTGTTTTTCATTGATGCATAGGAGATAGAAGGACATCCACAGACTGGAGTCTCTTCTCTTTTTCAAGAATTACAAGAGGCTTTCAACATAACTCTTCATTTGATTTATGGCATCCCAAGATTCATCAGAAACCACCTGGAATTCATTCATTCAACTGGATACAATAAGAGATGCAGTGATACCAGCTCTTTTGGAACAATTGTAAAAGGATGTTCTTGGGTGCGGTCTGAGAAAATTTTCTGCTGATCAAACAGTGACTCTGTTTCTGTCCAAGAGACTTGGAAGATGGATACATGGATTTGAGAATGGAGCATTGGAAGTAAAAGCCATTTTGAGAGTGTACTCCTTTCAAATATTGCTCTAATACCATGTTTGTGTTCTCTCCACCAACCAGTAGTGGAAAACATTTCAGCCCATGGGTTTTCCATTTTCATATCTGCAAGGAAATGACATGGAGGAAGAATTTGAAAGTTCACACCATTGTTGTTGCTCTTAATGCACAACATAACTGAAATAGAGGAGTAGCAGTGCAGCTGCATTTCAGGCGTATAGTTCTTTACATCTAGAACATTGACTCCTTGAAGATGACCATGACTATATAGAGGCAGGTAGATGCTCTGTGGGAAATTAAGATGATATTTCTTCAAGTACATAGCCAAATCTGGGAGAGTGTTGTAGCAGATATCATAGTAATCATGGCCAATGATGTTCATCATGTCATCTATCTGCTTGCTAGCCAGTTCATCAGTCATTTTAATATCCTTGGGAGCCATCGAATCTACACAAAATTTGAATAAACTCACTCTTAAATGGGTTTATTTTTCATAAAATTTGTGAAAGAATTCGAAAAAAATGGCTAAGGCATTAAGGCACGCAAGTCTAAACTTGACACGCAAGTGCTCGTGTGCCGCGCTAGTTTTTGACGCGCAAGTATAAACCTCGCAAGTACAAATACCTATAGAGCAACACGACAGCAAAGAAACATCGGAAAACAGAGCAACCTGCACAGCTAAGGTGACCTGTGCGGCTAGAGCTCGACGGTTTGAAATCCAGAAATCCAGATGCTTTGTACGGAAGTGAGGCCCTCTAATTACAGAAGCAGCCAGAATCCTACGCGTCATACCCCTGCGTGCCAGGCCCTGCGTGACGCACACTTGCGCGCTGCCCTCTGCGTAATCAAGACTTGTGCGCCACCTTTCCTTTGGTTTTATTCTTTTCCTGAGAGTCAAATCCTCTATTCTATCCAGATCGAACTCTGAGGGGGGAATTTTGTTGACACTACTTTTTCATCAGAGAGTCCAAAGGAATGTAAAGGGAAATGACTTAGCACAAATTGATTCATCCTTTGAAAAAAATATAAAAAATCGACATAGGGATGAACAAGGAGAACATTGACCATAGGTCACACAAGTTCCCTCATAGTCATGCAATTCCATGTGCGCGACACATGATCATCGCACAAGTGAATTGCACGACCTAAGTGATAACCACCCGGGGTCTTCTCCTGCCTATAAATTGACCCTGTGGGCCCCCCATTCGAGGAGGATTTTTTTCCAGAAACTCAGATTTGATCTCCCGGCACCCTAGTCTATTCTCAAAGCTTCCGAAACACTTCTAAGGTAATTTCTTACCTAGAACGGAAGATCCAAAGAGGGGGAGGAAGGCCTAAGTGTTGAAACTCATCAACACTTGCACGCCTGAGTGGCCAGCCCTTAAGGGAAAAGGCCACATTTGCGCGCCGCCTTACTCCTTCAATAGAACATGCATGCCCCTCTTCTGGAAGAACCTCAAGAGGATTCTAAAGGATTTAATCAAGAGTCGCTCAAGTATTACCCTGCTGGTTAACCGTTGCGCAAGTACCCCATATGTCATGCAGGAATACCTGTGTGACCAGGACTTGTGCACCCACGCAGTACCTACGCGCCTTCTAGGACTTGCGCGCCGCTGCCTTTTTGGGTGCCCTTCTTTCCCATTTCACCCCTCTTAAGTCATTCCACCTTTCCTATACAAGATTCAGTCTTCAACACACTCTTCAAAGCCATTTATGGCATGATTTATTGATTTGACTTCCTTATCTGAAAGGAATTCTGTGGAATATCTCTCAAAACCTAGTGATTTACACATCTTTATGTCATTGAATATTGAGATTTCATTCATTCAGCCTCATCCTTTAAGATGAGAGAATCCTTAACCTGGGTCTCCTTTTCAAGAATAATCCCCAGTCATAAGTCCTCTAATTTGGGCATCCAATTTAGGATTAAGCCCCAAGTCCTCTAATTTGGGCATCCTCCTTATGAGTAAGCCCCAGATCCCCTAACCTGGGCCTCCTTTTCAAGAGTAATCCCCAGTCATAATTCCCCAAAATATGGGCATCCTCCTCAGGAGTAATCCCCAAACATTAATTCTTTTTAACCTGGGCCTCCTTTTCATGAGTAATCCCCAGTCACAAATATGGGAATCCTCTTCAAGAGTAAGCCCCAAGTCCCTTAAAATTTTCAAATCTCTTAACATGGGCATCCTTTTCAAGAGTAAGCCCCAGTCTTAATTTCTCTTAACCAGTCCTAATTTACCTTTGATCCGGGATTCCTTTTCTGGAGTAAAACCTAATCATAAGTCCTCTTTTAATTTGGGCCTCCTTTTCAAGAGTAATCCCCAAGTTAGAGTATTCAAAATCTTCATGAATCACATATACCTTTATGGACCCTGCTCTTGGATTTCTTCCCTAAAGTAAATCCTAACCTTCATTTATCTGGGCAGTCATACATACATAAGCCCCACATTATTTCTTATGATTGCATCTTTCATGGATCAATTGTCCAATTTTTACCAATACCTTATGTTTCTCACACCCAGCATGACTCACGTGAGTTGAGAGTGTAAAAGTAATTATGACATCCTTCTTTGATCCATAAATCATAAACATCATACTCCCTTACTCGAACTACGTGGGTTCTGATTCCTTTTTTTAAACAAAGGATACGTAGGTAGCCCATCTGTAGGTTCGATCCCAACTCTGAAATAATTCATGTCCTTCTGAATGACAATAAACATCAAGTTCCCCGCGAGTGGCTATAAAACCAGTATGGTCATCATAATGACCAAGATACTTCTATATAAATGTGTCGAAGGGTTCCATTGACCAAGAATCTCTAATAAATATAGATGATTCTCTATCAATGAAGAACCTCGAATACATATAAAAGATTTTCAAAATTTCCTACATATTTAATCACTAATTGTCAAATATGGAGGAAAGATCATTTTATACTTGGTAATGTAATAAGGATTCACGAACATAACTTAAATCTATAAAGAGAGTCCCGGAGTAGACAATAATTCCCCTCAAAAAGGTGTGATGAGTCCGACCTCCCATCCTCTCAACCAATGAAAATTCCTAAGCCTCATCAGTCCACAAACTAATGAGCGCCTACCTTTGGAAAGTAGGTCTAAATGGATGTGGAATCATTGGATGTTTCCGGTTCTACAAACAAACCCGTTAGAAACTGATCGGAATTTTTGAACCTCCCATCAAAGGAGATCATCCCCGAAATCTGAGGGAAACAGTATTTCATTCATGAAGTTTAGTAAAAATTCACCAATGGGTAAAATTTAATTTTTTTTTTTGAAGAATATAAATAGAATTACCTATTTAGGTAACATGTATGTGGATGATGTATATAGATCAACAAATAATTACGTATAAACAATCTCGGATAATAATGTTTTTGCAAAATTATCCCTTACCTTAGGTCTGATATGATACATATGTATTTGAACCTCCTGTATAATGATTTAAATAATTTTAATAACTTATTACAAAATCATAATCATTTTTATAATATCATATATGATTATATTATCATCTATTTTTTAGTGACATTTCATTGTCCCTCGTTATTTGCATATTAACTGTTTTATGTTTTTATGCAAGTTTGTTTAGATAAGCTCATGTTCCACTTCTTAAGATATAGTTATATCATTTACATAATGTTATTAATATAATATACATCATATTTATCCATTCCATTCATGTATATAATTTTATTTTAATAGATATCATTTTGAATGAATCACATGGCATTGTGGAGATGGAACTAGTGCATAAAACAGTTACCACATCGGTATTTTTTACGTCAGTTATAAATAACCAACGTGTAAAGATATAAAAGTTGATTTATCACATCGATTATAATATAACCGGCATAAAAATTATGATATTTTATTAATCACGTTGTTTATTTTATAACTGACATGATAAAGCCGATTTATCACATTGGTTATTATATAAATGACGTAAAAGATCAGCTTTATAATGTGGGTGCTAAAATAACTGATGTAAAAAGTTGTTTATCACGTCTGTTATTATATAACTGACATGATAGATGTAATAAAAAAAATAATGTATCACATTGTTTATTAAATAACCTATGTGATAAAAATTTTAAAAAATTTATAAGTCATTGTTTTTTTTCAGTCTGTATTTTTCGATTGGGTGACCTGTGACTCGTCTCTCTCGTGCGAAAAATATAGAAACATTTCTTCAAACTCATACCCTCTAAATTCATTTTGTTAGCATATTTCTTTATCTTTGATATCAACAGATCTATCATATCGACTCACAATATTCATGTAATCCTCACACAACTTGATTTCGTTTGTTATTTTTTGCAGATAACCTATATTTACATTTTTCAATTTCTTTTTTTAAAACATCATAATATCTTGGATTATTTCCTAATGTTATTGTTATTTTACACATTGTTTCTTATTTGCAATCTAAAATTATTGGTCATTAAGCTCTATGTTTGTTTGGTTATCTACTTCCATATTTAAATATGAAAAATCCATATAGATATCAATGAGACATTGGTTATATACAATATCACCCTTGTCATTTTATATGACACATTAAATTTTATGGTTATTCCGACATAGAAAACAAGAAGTTATATTTTAATAGGTGTTTTGTGATGAATATGTACTATGTATTCCTATAGGAGTTGGTTCATTTGTTTAATTATTTTCATATATGGTTAGTTTGTGTGTAGTATATATTTTATACTGACTTCTGATATATATTATAACATATTATGTTGATTCATGGTTTCTTATTTCTTTAGCACTACATTCATTAACTATTTATTATTAGCTAAGTATCCCCCAAAACAACCAACCAACATACATTGAATAGGATATTTTCACCACCTTCCCAAGACAATCTAGGTTCCTCTCAAGGCCTATACTCCAAGTCTAACATAAATCCATTTCAAAAAGTGTCACAGAACCTAACAATGTCAACTTACCACTCAAATCAATTTCGACCTTACACAATACCATTTTCCACAAAAACTTAATAAGAATGATAAAACTCATATATGTGACCATAAAAATAGCATGAAATAAAGAATATATTTTATTTCTCAAAAAAAGTATCTTTATAATTTTCAAATACGCATATATTTGTTTTACATTATATTTCAAAATTTTGTTACTTTAAAATTACATCATATTTCATATAAATTTAAAACTATTATATGAAACTATATTTTCTTTTTAAAATTATTTCCATGCTTATATTTTTCAAATATGTATATAATTATTTTATATTTCAAAAAAATTACATTCAAATTATGATACAGTTTATATAAATATAAAATTGGATTATCTTAGAAAGATGTATAATTTTGATATCTTTTATAGGTAATAATGAGTCATAGTTGGATTATGGAACATTGAATGAGTAATGATTATGAGGAAGGTGTTGATTCCTTTTTTAGAATTTTCTAAAAGAAATTTTCCAAGAAATGAAATTTTTTCCCATGCCTGAAATGTTGGAATATGAAGAAGCTGAAAAGTTAAGAGATCAAAGATCATATGATTTATCAATGATCTAATCCGAGTTGCAGCCCTTGGATTTTTCATGGTGAAACTAGACAGAATTTCATATCTACTAATGATAATGATTTGAAATATGTTAACTATGATGAAATTGAAGAAATGATTGATGATATTGCAACTGAATAAATTGAGATAGAACCGACAGTTGAGCATATGTATATTGATGCTGAAAACCCATTGTATCTTGGTTGTACGGATTTTATGGTTTTATTGGTGCGGTTAATATTGATTAACCTGTAAGAGGAACATGGATGGAGTGATAGTAGTTTTATAGAGCTGTTATAATTGTTGAAAGACATTCTTCCAAAAGACAACGATCTACGAGATACACATTATAAGGCCAATGAAATTTTATGCTTGATGGGATTAGGATACATGAAAATACATGCATGTTCAAATGAATATATAATATATTGGAAGGAATATGAATTTCTGCTAGGGTGACCATAATGAGGGATATTACGGAATAAGTTGAAAGAAAAATCACAGACTGATGTAGAGATTACAAAGATCCCTACCAATGTATTTTGGTATCTTCCTATAATTCTTCATTTGAAACATTTATTTTCTAATTCACATGATGAAAAAATGTTAAGATGGCATGATAATGAGTGGATATGTGATAGAAAAATGTTACATCTAGTTGATTGTCTATAATGGAAGAAAATTGATGTGAAGTATCCTGTATTTGGAAAAGAAATTAGAGATCTCAGACTTGGGTTATGCACAGATGGAATGAATTTATATCGATGCCTCAGTAGCACACATAGTTCATGGACAGTTTCATTGGTAATTTACAACCTATCTCTTGATGTATGTATGAAGTGCAAATATTTCATGTTGAGGACAACGATATCTGGTCAAAAGCAACCCAAAAATTATATTGATTTTTTCTTGTCACCATTGATTGATTATTTGAAACTTTTATAGGAGGATGGTATTAGGGTGTATGGTTCTTATAAAATGGAATATTTTCACAAGTGTGCAGTGATTATGTTCACTGTAAATTACTTCCTAGCATATGGAAATTTCTCTAGATACACTGTTAAGTGGCATAAAGCGTGTCTAATTTGCGAACAACATACTTCATATTTTTAATTGCATCATGGGAGGAAAATAGTATACATGGGTCATCTAAAGTTTTTTCTTATGGGTCTCTCTTATAGAAGAATAATAAATGCATTTTCTGGCTCACAAAAATTTTATGTTGCTCCAAAACCTTTATCCATTGATGAGTATTTTGAGAGGGTACAAAACATTGATGTGACATTGGGAAAGACACATAAATATGGTAATCATTGTCATATTTGAAAGAAAAGGTCAATATATTTTTGATCTACCAAATTGGAGATATCATGAAGTGAAACATAATATTGATGTCATGCATGTGGAAAAAAATATATGTAATAGTTTGATAGGAAAATTGTTAAATATTAAACGAAATACATAAGATGGGTTGAATTCAAGATTAGACATACTATCAATGGGAATATGTTTGGAGTTAGCTCCCACTCATGATGGAAGGTGAACATTTCTTCCTCCGGCTTGTCATACATTATCTAAGAGGGAGAAAATTAGCTTTTTTCAGTGTCTTCATGATATCAAAGTTCTACAAGGTTATTCTTCAAATGTAAAACAAATTATCTTTGAAGGACTTCATATTGATAGGTATGATATCTCATGATTGTCACATCATGATGCGACAACTTCTACCAGTTGCATTGCATGGAATATTGACCATCTGTGTTAGAAAGACTATCACAAAGGTGTGTTATTTTTTCAATTCAATTTGAAATAATGTGATTGATGTGGATGCTTTGAACATTTTGTAAAAGGATGTAATTTTTATAATTTTTCAATTGGAAATTTATTTTCCTCCATATTTTTTTGATATAATGGTTCATTTAAAGGTTCATATTTTTCGAGAAATAAAGCTTGGTGGACCTGTATATCTTTGTTTGATGTATCCTTATGAAAGTTGTATGAAAATATTGAAGGGTAATGTTAATAATCCATATCGACCTAAATCCTCAATTGTTTAAAAGTATATTTATATGTAGGTTGCGGAGTTTTGTACGAGGTACTTGTCTATGGTGGAGCATATAGTTTTGCCTCCATCTCGCCATGAACGAGTTAATAATGTGGGAAATGGGATTCATGGCTTGAAAGTCAAATCTTTTTCAGCTGAACAGATGAAGAAGGTAAATTTATACATCTTTAATAAAAAAAATTATGCTTAACCATATATAAAATTGCATATTAATGAGTTGAAACAATTTCATTCAAAGAAGAATGAAATGTGGATTTTGAATGAGCATAATAAAACATTTTTTCCAGGGGTTATAAAAACCATGCTTAGTAGATTAGATCTATTAGATACATTAAGATTGTTAGTGGGTGGTCCATGTTTAAATGTGATAACATGTTCCATGTATGACATTAATGGCTATACATTTCATATGAAAACTCAAGACTACAAAAGTGTAGATCAGAATAGTGGGGTATTAGTGTTTGCAGAAGCAATGTATTTTTCAAGTTATAAAGATAGAAAACCAATTTTTGCATCAAGTGAATATTATGGAGTCATTGAAGAAATATGAGAGGTTGATTACAATAAAATTAAAGTTCCTATTTTTAACTGAAAATGTTTTATCAGTAAAAAAGGTGTTAGAAATGATGAATTTAGAATGACATTTGTTAATCAAAATATATTGGAAGACACAACTGATTATTTTATATTGGAAACACATGGAAAATAGATTTTCTATGTTTTTAATCAATCATATTTGCAGTGGTCTAGTTTTTTACAAGTAAAAATGAATATGCTGGTGAGGATCAACTTGATGAAGATGCTGATTTATGTGAGATCCCTACTTATATGGAAATATTAGTATAAACTAATGATGAGCATGTTGTTGATATGGTTTGTTCCATAAGGAATGATCATGACGAAGTAATTTGGGAAAACAAACCATTTTTACATTCTTAATATTATAGGTAACATATGTTTATTTATCTTTTTCATTTATTAATTCCATAAAATGTTAGATTTATAATTTTTATCATTATTAAAATGTGTATTAAAACTAATAAGTATAAAACTTTGTTTATTTTAGTTTTTATTGTATAGTTTACCATTTTTAACATTACATAACTTATATATTTATTGATTTTATTGAATTCCAATTACTTTACCATTCTTACCATATTTACCATGTTTACCATGTTTACCATAGTTTACCATGTTTTCATTTATTTGAATTATATATTTATTTCTATTATTGAATGTCAATTACTTTACCATGTTTACCACATGCCATGTTTACCATTGACCATGCCTTACCATGATTACCATGTTTACCATGTTTACCATGTTTACTATCACTTAACTTAGTTCAGTTTTTCATTTTTTATACATTAGTATTGTAATATTTGAATTTGTATATTTGTGAACTAATTTTGGATTTTTTTTTATTTGAAGGATAATGACAGATCAATCAGTTGATCAACCACATAATTCTGGAGACGAGAATCCTGATCATACATCTAGGTAGGAACATTTACATGCTCTTCCTGATATTCCCCAATATTCTTAATGTGCTCCCAGAACTGAAAAGAAGAGTTCAAGAGTTGTTAAATGTGGTAGCATGTGTTTACAAAAACTATCACTTTCCTGTGGCCAGGACCAAAGGATAGTCATAGAGGATGATGAGAATGATATTACAAGACATCCAAATACAAAAAATAAGAGTTTTGTATCAACTCAAGTGAAAATAAAAGTAATAATTTTGTATAATGATTGGTAAAGTGTGGAAAAAGAGACGCTATCTCAGTTTTGGGTGACAATTTTTGTAATATATTTTTCTATTGTTTGACTAATCTTTAAATTTTTAGAGTATAATATGTTTTCCTTCTACTTTATCAGATGAAATTTGATATTCCTGACACCAGAGGAGTTAGGAAGAAATTTTGATCGATGGCTGCTAGGTGATGGAGGGATTTAAAATCAACCCTCACATCTGATTTCATTTTTTTATACAGAACATGACAATCCATGTCATATATATATATATATATATATATATATATATCATTTTGTAGATGAATACATATAGAAATAATTTGTTGAAAGTATAAAAAAAGAATCATTTTTTAGTAAGTTCAATGTAATCTTTTATAATTTTTATTATATTAATCATGTTATTATTGATGTCTTAACTATTTCTTATTCTTAATTTACAGAAAACAAGGAGATATCATTAGGAGATCCAATATAAAATGGTATACCCTCACAATTTATCTCGGGGAGGGTATACTTTATTAGAAGAACAGATGATAGTGGAAAAATTACAAAAACATATAGCTAAGTATTTAAGCTCTGGAGAGGTTTTACCTACATCCCCTCCATCTAGACATGAAAAATGGAAGAGTGATCAAATGGGAAAAAAGTGAAAATATCTTACAGAAGAATCGAGGATCAGAGCTGAAAATATTATAAGATATTTATTTTATTTATTTAATTTAATTCTCTTTTTTATATAATTTGAAATGTTACATAATTTTTCAATTAATTCCTATAGGGTTATCTTGAGGAATAGAGAACACAAGGGGTTTTTAAAGATACTGGGAGGAAAGATATTTTATATGCAGTATTGGGAAAGCTTGAAGACCTGGGTCATGTACAAGGATACGTAACGGGTGTAACGGTAAGTATAGTTTTTCCACGTTCTTCAACTTATTCCATTGAGGGTATTTATAAAGAACAATTGGAGGCTTAATTTCATAATATTAATGAGATGATGGAGGCAAACATAAGAGTGTCGGTACAGTCTATGTTTACAAACATGCAAAGACAATTTCAAACTACAGCTCACACTCTTCCACTTCTGCCTACAGACCCCATTTTTTATCCTACAACTTCACCAGCAGCTCCCACTCCCCCACCTCCAGAACCCATTATTTATCCTCCACCTCAGCCTACGGTCCCCATTTTATATTCTACTCCTACACCCCCTCCTCCAAAATATCCTAGTTATTGGGAGTTGTATATTGATGATACTCACCATCATATAGTTTATATAAGATGATATATTATATAGGAAATAAATTTCATCATCAATATATTAAGGTAGATAATTATAGGGTTTTTATATATGATATTATAGATATATTAGCCTGAGTATCATTACCTATAGATGAGGTGACGACAGTTGGACAAATTATCAGCCACTTTTTGTTTTGGCCATCTAGACTTCTGGGACACATTACCATAGAGGTATGTGGATGTTATATTTTTTATTTTATTTTTTTATTAATTATTTATTAACATTTGAAGGATAATATATTTATCTATTTATTAACAAGAATAATTTCAAGGTAAATAAATACTATATAGGTAACAAAAAAGACAAATGGATATGACATCAGATACAGATTCTAGTAGTCTTGATAGATTGTCAAGATATTTAAATTTATTTGCGGCTCATTATATGTTACAAATGGATGCACATTTTTTAGATGTGCAATAGATGTGGGGATTATGGAAAATGATATCATGGAGCTTATTACTAGAGATAAGTTCGGAATCAATGTGGTGCAAATTTTTTTAATATAAGTCTTAACATAATTCATTCCCTGCGTTAAATTTATTAAAAATGTATACTTATGTATATTTTATATTAGGTATTATTATAACATTTGTGAGAATAATGATAAAACAGATTTATATGGATTCATGGACCCGTAGTTGATTTCCCCTACAGCACATGCATTGGATGAGGAACTAAGAAAATTTTATATTACTGAATGACATAAATAGAATATAATCATGTATTATTTGTTGATTCCCTTTTATGAGATGTATAAAATATATATCTCATAAAGTTTTCATTCTATTTTAACATAAAACCACTAACCATACGTTTTCTTTTATATCTAAGACCATTGGATATTTTGTGTTTTCTATCTAAGGGAGAAAACACTTTATTGGATTTTCTGTCCCCATGGTGATGTGTAAGAAAATTTTAAGAATATATTGGAAAAGTAGGTTTCAATTACTTTATAGTTTTTTATATTATAATGAATTTTAAATTTATCTATTACATATTTTTTTATAAAAGGGGATGGGCCTACTTTCTAAAAACCACAATGAAAATGATTTCCAAGATCAAACATATAAAAGTAAAGGTAAATATCCATTTATAATTTCTATATTTTGGAGGTATTACATAAAAATGATAATTTGAATTGAAAATATAATTTAAACATAAATTTCATAAATATAAAGGCATCATCAAATGTGAAAATTATATGTTAAGATTTATGTATGAAATAATTACAACTGGAACAATTGGGATGTTTGAGGAGGATAGATTTTCAAATAAACTATTCCATAATATTTCATTTGATTTACTCATTGTACATGTTAAATACATTCCATTAAATTTGTAGCTATTTTATCACCCTCAACATGATAGTTCTAAAGCTTCCAAACACTTATAAGTGGAATGGTATAATTATTTTACAGGTTTGATTGGATTTTAGTTTGTTTCTAGTGTAAAATTAAAATTTGAATGTTGTAATTGTAAATGTGTATTTGTAGTTATTTAGTGGGATTTAGGTTTTTCAGTTGATATTATAAGTTTTAAATTTAGTAAATGTGAATGTAATTTTTCTTCTAGTTATTCTTGTTTCGGTCTAGTTCAATTTTTTTTGGTCTGGTTCTAGTCTGGTTCTACTGGTTTCAGGTCTGCTTCGATAGTGTAGAGGAATGGTTTCACTATTTTTCAAAAAAAAAGTTTTTACATCCGTTATTTTATAACCGACGTAAAAAAATGATTGGGAAAATGGTTTTCCACATTCATTATCTAAAAACTGATGTGATATAATGTCTTTTACACTGGTTATTAAATAACCAACGCAAAAAATGCTTCAGAAGCGTGATTTTTTACATTAGTTATTAAATAACCGACGTGGTATACTTTTTTTACGTCAATTATTTAATAACCTATGTAAAAAATAATTCTTAATCAAGATTTATTATTTCATTTATTTAATAATCTATATGGTATTTAGTTTATTACATCATTTATTTAATAATCTTGGTAAAAAAGATTTATCTTGAACAGTTTTTTAACGTCGGATATTTAATAACTGACATAATAAACTATATACCACGTTGATTATTAAATAACCGATGTATAAAAATTGGTTTTGTTATATATTCACAGTGTTATTATTTTTATAACCAGATAAAAAACAATATTTATAACATCTCCTTTAATAAAGTCGTTTAAAAATGACGTAAAAATAGGAAAAAAAACCCGACGTTAAAAATGTTTTCTGCAGTAGTGCAGGTGACAGTACGTACACACGAGCGACAATATCATTCACGTAACGGTTGAAAGGTATGGAATTTGAAGTTATATTAATTATAAAGAATAATTATAATGTTATTTTAATTATTTACATCAATTATAATTATCATTATAGCCATAGAAATTAAGTATTGTTGAATAACAAATTACACGACACTTTGGATATGGTAAGTCATACATATGCATAAATGGTGATATTATTATTCATAGGATGGATAAAAGGTTGTATAAGGTTATACCACAATTAAAATAATATCTAAGAATGTAGAATATACTAGATTTATTACTTTATTATAGAAACAATATAAGAAGATGAAGTAGAAGAAGAAATGAATTTTGAAAGATGTGATGAAACAATTATTTCTTTTTTGAGTATCTTCTTTTGATTCTCACAAAAGGTATCCTTAGGCTGGTTTTCTACCCAAATTTTTGTCTTTATGATGAATTTAGGTATGTTTGGAGCTTATTTTAGTATAATTTGGATGAGACAAGGGGCTTGAGAGGTGTGAGTAACTGGGTATATGTGGTTGTTTTTTATAAGAGGGAGGAGGTGCATTTTAGGATAGTCTTCAAATATTATTTTGTTATAAATTTATTTTCAAATTATAATAGCTAAAAAGTGATATATTTCTAGGATAATATGAGGATGGTTCAAAATAATAACATTAAATAATTTTTATACCTATATTTATTTTATTTTAAAACTTATCTTTTGAGTTTACCCTTAATTACTGTCTTTTATTTTTAATTGAGGAAGAAATATTTTAATTATTAAGAGGATATTATGTTTACTTATATGGGATAAATTTATTATAATTAGAAAATTAATAAATTTTTATACATTATCAATTACACTTTTTAATTTTAAAATATTTTTATGATTCTTAAATAATTTAATAAAATATTATTTAAATAAAATATCAATAGTGTCAATTTTTACATTATTAATTGCATTGAATTTAAATAAAATCCAAACCCAGATATAACTTCAAACAGAAGTTTTTAATAGTACTATAACATTTCATATTCACCTATAAAAATTTTGGAAGCCATAAATTACTTAAAATATTATTTATTTTACTATTTATAATATCATTTATTTGATATTTCCCTTAATAAAATAATTATTGTATCGTTGTTGTGTCAATATTTATGTTAATTATTTAATATCTATAAATTATAAGTAAATTCACATGATATAGATAACATCGTTATCTTTCTGAACACTATTTATTTTTTTAGTTTTATTATGTTTATCACAACATTAAAATTATTACACTTATAAGAGATAAGAGAGTGACATGTTGTCACTTTATTTTGTTTTAATTATAATTACATTACTTTCATAGAAAAAAGCCCATTAAATTAATCAATTTAGACCCTTAGGTGATATTGGTAGACTTTAATTCACACAATAAGATATTTTAAGTTTTTAGGGTAATTTTATTATCTTTATCATATTTTTTTCCCTAATTTACCTAATTTACCCTTAACTATCATATATATAAATTACCATAATATCTATTCCTAATATCCAAAAAATAATAATAATGTCCTATTATAATAATTTGGACCCACTTATTCCTAATATAGATTCCATTTTTCAAGATTCAAAACACAAAAGTTTTAGTAATTGATTTATTATCAATTCATCCTATCAAAGCGAGAAAACGTGTTTCTTAAATGTAAAACACATGAAAAGATTGATGTATGTTTATATCTAATTTTAAAATCAAATTACTTCAAATGACAAAAATTTGATTAAAATATAAAAACCTAATCTGTTATAATCTAAAACCAATTAAAATTATAACCTTTCTGTATAAATAAATCAGATGACAATGCATTTTTAAATTAAAATGCAGTATTTTTTACTATTCATTAAAAATGAATATCATAAAAAAAATACAAAAAATTACGAAAAAGTAAATTATTATTTCCTTCATCAAAATAAAAATTTTATTTTGTCAAAAAAGAACTTATTAAGTGTAAAAACTGTATTTAAAATTGGTTCGCCATTAAAAGGCAGTAAAATGGCATTTTTAGAAAATTTCTCATTTTATCAGTAAAATAGAATTTTTTCTTATATCATGTCAAAAAACATAAATGATAAATTTTATACATTAAATTTAATATATTACATATTTATTTCACTAATAAAATCTATATATAGTGATTTTATTATTTTATAGACTAACTTATTTTCATTTACATAGTTCTTTTAGGAGGAAGTTAATAATATTCATACCCACCATTCTAATGACTAGGTTATAATATTCAGTTATCTCTAATACATGGTCTTGTGTGAAATGAATTCCATAAAATGAACTTGAAATTGTGTGTAACACAAACCAAGAATAGTGTTGTGTATACTGCAAGCTAATACGGTGTTGAGTATAGCACAAGCTAATCATGGTGTAGCGTACAACACAAGAAATCAAATATATTAAAATGAATATATATCATAAAATCATAGGGTGTTATAGGGTAGACCATAGTTATCAGAGAACTAGATCAAGATAGTCTATACAATCTTCAACCAGCTCGAGACACACACAAGTCAAAGGATGAAGTTGGTGACATGCATTATTATAGGAGTGTTAAAGTGCTAGTGGAACATACAGGTTTAGGTAGACAGACATGAGTGAGTGGATTGGAATGATTCAAAATCTAGGTTGTTCAATCACTTCTAATAAGATAGGGAAATGTTGGATAGAGCCCATGAGTTCATGAATATCTGGTAGGGGGATACATCTTTCGTAGATTATGAATACAATTTCATATGAAAGTCACAATATACACTTACTATGATGATCAGTAACATCTCCAAGGTGCAGTGTTTTGAGGATGGTCTGTGTCATTCCATCAAGAATTAGTTGAACATGATTAGGATAAAATCCTTCACAGAATATGTAAATCAAGAACTGATAGCCAAGGGAATCTTGAAATACAACTCTTATTAAAGTCTGGTGATGGTGTGATTGAGATTAGAAATAATGCTTCTGGTAGCATGAATCTAGATCATAAAGAGTATTAGTAGGGAAATTTTTCTATAGATTCAGGCATACCATCATGGAGTGGGTCTTTAGTAGTTCTCTTTCAGTGTAGGAAACCAAGACATGTTCAAGCCCAATGTGATTGGGTTCTAAATGAGTATCGGGTGTACATCCAAATGGGTCATCTTTAGAGGTTCTCTATGAATCCTTCTCTGATAGCTGGGAACTGGATACTGGGAATGACTGAGGGATTTGAGGTCATACCAGAAGTGGTAACAAGATCTAGTAGTCCAGAATCATCTTCACGTGGATGTTTTGCAATGATAATAGGACCCAGTGGTGGGGTCAATGGCCAGTATCTACTGTATCTATGCAAGGAGGCTAGGCCTTGGGTAGTCGGTCTTCAAGACAAGTCCATGATGTTGATCTTCCAAGTGCATATTAGGTTGAGGAGAAGATTATAGTTAGAGTTATTCCTTGGTCATGATTATAATTATATTTGCTTTTTTATTTGATTAATTTTGGTGCACTTAGTAGAAAAGTAATGTTTTTGGACAAAACAATCATTTTTTAGTAGGATGGCATCAGTTATGATTCATGATATATATATATATATATATATGCATGAGGTGTGTAGTTATTTAGAAATCGATGTGATGTGGATTATATATGAGGTGAGAATTCATAGGGACTATGATGGTCATGCATATATATATATGATCGTTTATTATTTTTGATCATATGTTGAGGTGTCAGACTTAGGGGAATTTGATGAGATGTGCATTATTATGGGGGTTGTGTATGTCATAGTTACTTATGGATATCTAATGAGATCTATGATTTGATAGGTTCCAAATATTAAACAGACAAGATTTCATCACCTGATGAGGTGTAGGAATGATAATACATCATGGTAGGACTTCTTGATTTTTTGGATGGTTAGTGGAACCATCGGGATTTATGAATTTTGGGTCGGGAATAGATCAGGTAGGTAACTCATAAGGTGGGGAGTTCCTTGATTGGAATTGACAATGACTGTATAATCAGGGTAGATAGTGATTAAATAGATGACATGTTATGTTCGATATCATCATTGGGTAAATCATGATAGTTTGGGAATGATCTGTGTTAAGGTGGGGAGACTGTAAAATCTCATGTTTTTGAGAGATTTGAAAATCCGCAACCTTTTTTAATTATTGAGTTCAGTGAGAATGCCAACTCTTCACTTGATCTTAAAAACCTAATTTTTTTTAATTGAAACATTTGTAGGACCCCAGGACACCTTGAGAGGGGAGGGTTGAATCATGGTGACAACCTTTTCTTTTTAAAAACAAGGATCTTGTTCCCACATTGGTAGGAACTGGTTAAACCTATATAATGGATATGATCAGAAATGAAACATACACATGGAAAGAGATGACACAACAATTTTTACATGGTTCACCGCTAAGGGATACATCCAGGGAGAATATGCCAACATGTTTCCAGTCATACCAACTTCCACTATTCTTCACTACTTGTGGATTACAATGGTTTGGGAATAGTCACTCTGTCTTAGGATAACTGCCTTTACAAAAGTTCAGGGATAGCTCACTGCATCCCTCGGGTCACTTCCATTGACTCCCCCTGGTTCACTGCCTTTGGTGAAGTCTCACTCAGTTTATAGACAAGAAGGTCTCTTCATCATTCCTAAATAATACATCCTCTATTGCATGTAGATGCTCTGTTGAAGTCCAACTCTCACCTGTAGACTAATCTCACTTCCCAGCGAGGGTACTGGGCAATCTCCCAACATTCACGTAGCTCAAAAACCACTGGTGCACTTCATTACTACCTGGAGTGCAAGTCACTTGCATGACACAAATTTGGCGCGCAAGTGTCACCAACCCACTTGCACGACACCTCCTTTTTTAACACCAAACTTGCGCGACTCACCGTCTTTTAGGCCCAAACCACCTTAAACACGCATCCAACAACTGGCGTGCAATTTTTACTTGCGCGACCAAACAACCACTTGCGCGATGGGAGCTCTGAAAATCACTAAGTATTAATCTTCGTCACAAAACAGGAGGGGCGGTCCTATATTTATTGGCAAATAGGACACCCTACATAGTGGCGTGCAAGCCTCGTCTAAGTATGCAAGTTCCAGCATGAAACTCCATCTGCCCTAGCCTCTGTCGCGCTGCTCACTTGCGCGACAAACCAATACTTATGTGACCCTCTTTCCTTTTCCATATTTTGAAGATCTGATAACTAAAAACATCTGGCGTGCAACTTTACAATCCTCCAAGGTATCGACGCGCAAGTCCTTTCATGATGCGCAAGTCACTTGCGCGACCAAACCAATACATGCGCGACCCTCTTTTCTATTCCATATTTTGAAGTTATGTTCTTGAAAATCAATAGGGGCACAAGTTCTGAAGCCTCCAAGTAATCGGTGCGCAAGTCCCTTTGCCAAGAAACACTATTTTCCCCTACAGTCAATTTTAAGGTCCAGAAATTTGGTAAACACTTGAAAATGGTGCCGCGTTAAATACTTTTATCTGATTGACATGTATGAGCACTTTTTTGGCACACATTCTAAAAATCCTCTGGGGATTGACAAAAAACACAAACCATACTCCAATTCATGAATATATGACCACGGTTCCAACAATCTCCCCATTTGGGTTTGTTAGAAATCAGTAAATAGATTTAATAGATCACCACCATCCACATGAAAACCAAAAACACAAGAATCAACTCATCCAACACTCTAAGTTTACGTGAGCAATGCTCAGAGTAGAAAACAAGAGAGAAATCTTGAATTGGGTTCCCATCCAATTTATTCCTTCCCATCCTATCACTGACACTGAATTCTCATTGTGTCACAAAAGCATTACATGCCTGAATTTATTACTTTCTCCCCCATTGACAATAAACCCAAAGGTTGGTAATTTTTCATTGTTCAGCTCAGACCACACTCCCCCAGGATAGTATCTCCCCCACAAACCTGCATCGCATCCATAAACAGATTAAAAGCAATTAACAATCTGGGGATAGGGGGTTTTCGTAACCTCCGTATGCACTGGGAGGTGTCTGAACACCGAGGTTCAACCGATGCATCTCAAACACATCCATTGACAGTGGCTTGGATGGGATATCAGCCACTTTCTCATCAGTTCCCACATGATCCATTCTAATCACGCCTTGTTTAAATTTCTCGTTGATAAGGTGATACCTAATTTAAATATTTTTTTATGATAATGATGAACTGGATTCTTCGTAAGATCAATTGTGCTCTTGTTATCACAGTAAATCATGATTGGTTGCTTCACGTCATCACCAATATCTGTTAATTGTTGCTTTATCCATAGTAGTTGACTGCATGCCTTTGAGGAGGAGATATACTCAGCTTCAGTAGTACTAAGATAAGTACATTCTTGTTTCCTGCTCAACCGGCCAACACATTTATTTCCAATATAGAATGCTCCACCATTGGTGGAATTTCTGTTCACAACATCGCCAGCCCAATCAGCATCAGAAAATGTTGATAATTCATTGTTCCTTCCTGCAGTAAAGTATAATCCACAATTGTGAGTACCTTGATTATAACTCATGATTCTTTTTACTGATGCCATATGTTCCTCCTTTGGATTACTCTGAAAGCGGGCCGCTAGACAGGTTGTAAAGACAATATCTGGTCATGTCGCTGTAAGGTACAGTAGGCTCCCAATTATCCTCCTGTATATAGTGGGATCTGTAGAGGTCCCATCCTCATGCGTTCTAAGTTTAGTTCCAACTGCAATCATAGTTGACATTGGTTTGGAGTCTTGCATATTAAACCTCTTCAGTAGCTCTATTGCATACTTTTCCTAAGAAATGAAAGTGTAATCCTTCTTTTGAATCACCTACAGCCCCATGAAATATGTGAGCTCCCCAATCATAGACATTTCGAATTCTGACTTCATGTGATTGGAAAATTCATCTACTGGTTTCTGCCTGCTTCCACCAAATATGATATCATCAACGTAGACTAGAACCAGGAATTTATCTTTGGGAGAATTCTTCACATATAGATTCTGATCTACACCTCCTCTTTTGAAGTCCATCTTCTTGAGACAAGAGTCTAGTCAGGAGTACCATACCTGTGGTGCCTGTTTCAAGCCATAAAGTTCTTTCTTTAGTTTTCAGACCTACGTTTCATCAGTACCAAGAATAAACCCCACTGGTTGTTCAATGTAGACTTTTTCTTCGAGTATACTATTTAAGAAAGTTGTCTTGACATCCATTTAATATACTTTATATCCTCTTTGGAGAGACATGGCCAGGAATAGCCTGATTGGCTCCAATCTAGCCACTGGAGAAAAAGTTTCTTCAACATCAACACCTTCAATTTGGGAATATCACATACATACCAGTCGAGCCTTGTTTCTAATAACACTTACATGCTCATCAAACTTGTTATTGAAGATCCATTTTGACCAATCACATTGTGACCTTCGGGTCTCTTGACAAGATCCCATGTTTGATTCATGTGAATCTTATCTAACTCTTCATTCATGGATTTCACCCAAGATTCATCCTTTGCAGCTTCTTTGAATGAGGATGGCTCCCCAACTGACAGAAATGAAAATTTCATGTTATTCCTCATCCACCTTGTTTGAGTGGGTGAACTCCTATCCTCAATTATGTTAGATGGATCAATCCGAGCTCTGTGATTTCTCCTATGCGGTTCAGTTTCATTCTCTCCACCCAAAGTTTCTTCTTCAGATTATTCTTCTTAGTCAACATCATGATGTGACTGCTGAGTGTTTTGTACATCTTCCTCTATTTCTGTATTTTTATTTTCTCCACGTTCACTTTCTTCCTCACTTTCTATCACATCATCATATGATGTCCTTAAAGTGTTTTTGTTTTTCTCTTCAATTATATTAACATCAATTCTTACCACAATCCTTCTTAATCTCTTGATGAAACAATTGTAGGCTTTGGTGTTCATTGTATACCCAAGAAGCATTCCTTCATTAGCATTGTCACCAAACTTCCCTTGATTTCATTCCTTGTTCCGAATGAAACATTTTATTCCAAAAACATGAATGTATTTCAACGGAGGCTTCCTTCCATGCCATAATTCATATGGTCTCTTCTTTTCTCCCATATAAATCCGTATTCGATTCTGAATGTACACTGTAGCTTCAATAGCTTCCTTCCAATAATGGCGAGAGATTCCACTCTCAATCAGTATAGTCATGGCCATATTGTTAACCTATCAATTTTTGTGCTCAAAAACTCCATTTTGTTGTGGATTTGTCACGGAAGCTACCTCATGTTGTATCCCATGCTTCTCTAGGTAGTTTTCAAATTAAATGGATGTGTATTCCCCTCCATTGTCTGATCGCAACACTTTGATTGTTTGTCCAGTATCATTCTCAGTGATTCGACGATAAATTTTCATGCAATCAATTACTTGTCGCTTCCTGTGAATCACCATTGCACAAGCCATTATACTATAATCATCAATGAAAATGACGAAATACCTTTCTCCATGAGTTTTAGCAACATTTATCAGCCTGCATACATCTGTATGAATTAGAAAAGAAAATGGTATTTCGTCTTCTTCTTTGGCTGATATGAACTACAGACCAGCTTCCCACGAATGAAAGCATCACAAGACTTCTCACGCTCATGCTTCAGGTTGGGAATGTCCATGACAATCCCCAATTTTAATATTTTCTCCATGTATTGTTGATTGATGTGTCCCAGTATCTGATGCCACAAATTGGTTTCTTCTTCAGAAGTTATGTAACAAACAGTTTCTTTACTATCAACCTGATGCAAGTTGACTTCTGTTCTATATCCCTTTATAAGTGAATGTCATGTATTTACCTTGATAGTGTATCCTTTTTGATTAAAGGTAACTATAAGTCCCGAGTCACAGACTTGACTCACACTGAGTAGATTATGACGTAGGCCATCAACATAAAGGACTTCAGTCTTCTTTAGCTCTCTATTATATAATTTAGTACTTCCACTGCCTTTGATTTTGAAATCTCTTCCATTACTAAACCGCACTATACCATCAACCTTCCTTTTGATATCCGTTAATAGGCTAGCATTTCCTGTCATATTAGATGAAAAACTTCTATCCAAAATCCAGGTACTGTTGCTTTTTGTAGCTTTGAGGGCCACCTCTACAAGGTCGAATTTCTAAATTTTCTTCCTTTGTTTTCAAGAGACATTGAATTGAGTATAGAGAACTGATGTCCTTTCAATTATCTCAACTGTGTACATTGGTTCTTCATAGTCGAGATCTTCTTCAAGAGGAGAAAACCTGTTTGAAAGAGAAACACTATCTTGTTGAAGAGATTTGACTTGTCTTGAACTCTGGTATGAGGTGTCGATGTCCCTTCTCTGCTTGCAATTAACAGCCTTATGACCAAAGTTAGATCAACGAAAAAAATATCCATAGAAGTTGTTTCATCTAAAATAATTAGGATATGAATTTTTTCTCCTTCATTGAACTTCAAGATCTTCCCTATTCAAGTAGCTCCTTGCTTCTTCACAATATTACATGGTATGGCCCAAATAGCCACCGAACTGACACTTCATGAGAGGAAATGTCTTCACACTTGAATTTCTCCTCATACCTTCTTCCTCAGAAGAATAGTTCGATTGCCTATCATTTCTGAATGTTTGAGGATAATTTTCATTTCTTCTTTTATTTTGGACTGAGGGTTCCTTTTTTAGCACTTTAGGAAACGTTTCAACATTTCGAACTTTCACCTTGTCTTTCTTTTGGCTATTTTCACTTCCAGAAGTTGATGTCTCAGTTTCACAGCCAATTCCACTCTTTCCCATGCAAGCGGGTCTTTGATCACTCATGATTTTTCCAACCCCATATGAACCACACTTGGATCTTGCCAGTAATTCTGCATATGAGAATCTTCCAAAATTAATTTTCATCTTACCATCATTTACGGTTGATTGACATTCAATTTTACTCATAAGAGTAATAACTGCTTCATTAAGACACTCAATAGTCTTGGAATTTTCTTCTAGTCTGGATGAAAGGTCATTTATAACCTTTGCTTGTTCTTCAATTCTAAGATTTAGTTCCACAACATCATTTGTGCTTTCAAGGATTGAAGATCGAACATTCACTAATTCTTCTAGTCATTCAATTTCTACTTCAAGTTCATCGACATATTCTGATGATTCTTCCACCATTTCCTTCCACTTATTGCATCTCTTGAATTTATTCCCAATATTTGAAAGTGCATCCATAATTATAATATTTCTATCATCATTAGTAGTAATCTGATTATCTCTTCTTTTGTTGATTGAGGGTTCTGACTTCTCAACGGTAGCCATCATGGAAGCATGGTCTTCGATTTTAAATTATGGTTCTTCTTTTTCACAAAATTCAATATCATCATCTTCCTCTTCACAGAAAAAGATCTTCTTTGGTACTTTCTTTCATGATTTGAAGTATCCCTTTTTGAGAAACCTTTTCTGAGGCTTCTCAATGTTTTCAGAATTTCTATTCTCATCATCGAACTTTCTTAAGCACTGAGAGGCAATGTGACAAACTTTGCCACAACGAAAGCAAGATAGGGGTGACTTCCCTTTGAATTTCCATTTTCCCTTATGGAACTTCTTCTCAATGAGAGAAATAATTTATTTTTCCTCATCATCTTCACCACTACTATCTTTTGTGATTTTTAGTATCTGAATGGATTTGAACACCATTTCCTTACTCACTCGATTCGTTGCATCTTTTGGTTTGACTCTCATTTCATATTCCCCCAGGCTCCTCAGTAGATCATCCAGTGAAAGTTTGGAAATATCTCTTTCCTCAAGAGATGACACCTTTTCATTGAACAGGGGTGGAAGTATTCTCAGAATTTTCTTCACAATGTCAATGTCTTTGAATTCTTATCCTAGGCCCTGATTTTCTCCAACCACTTCAGTAATTCGATTGAAGAAGGAGTCTGTATTCTCATCAGGATGTATCTTTAGATCATCGAACCTATTGTGCATCACTTATAGTTTCACCTCCTTCACTTTTTTATCTCCTTCATAAATATTTTCAAGTTTTTCCCACATGGACTTTGCTGAGGTGAAACTCATCACTTTTAGATAGATCTGATCAGAAAGGGATGCGGTGAGAGCATTATGTGCTTTAGCATCCGTATTGTGAATTTTCCTATCTGTATCAATCATAGTCAGTCCTGTTGGATCAAGAACGTTAATACCTTGAACTGTGGAAAACAGAACTTCCATTCCAAGGGATCTTAGATGAGATCTCATTTTGTTATTCTAAATCTGAAAATTACTTCCATCAATGAGGGAAAATCCCCTAACAATCGATGAATTCGCCATGATGGCAAAGTACATATATTACACCAGTAACCTTTACCCTCTGATACCACTTTTAGGACCCAAATACACCTTGAGAGGGGAGGGTGAATCAGGGTGACAACTTTTTATTTTTAAAAACAAGGATATTGTTCCCACGTTGGTAGGAACTAGTTAAACCTCTATGATGGATATGATCTGCAATGAAACATACATATGCAAAGAGATGGCACATAAATTTTTACTTGGTTCACCGCTAAGGGCTACGTCCATGGAGCATACACCGATAAGTTGTCGTTCGTACCAAATAACACTATTCTTCACTAGTTGTGTATTACAATGGTTTGGGAACAGTCACTCTATCCCAGTCTCACTGCCTTTACAAAAGTTCAGGGATAGCTCACTGCGTCCCTCGGGTCACTCCCGTTGACTCCTCCTGGCTCACTTCCTTTGGTGAAGTCCCACTCAGTTTATAGAGGTGAAGGTCTCTTCATCATCGCTAAAGAATAAATCCTCTATTGCATGTAGATGCTCTGTTGAAGTCCAACTCTCGCATGTAGACTAATCTCCCTTCCCACTAAGGGTACCGGGAAATCTCCCAACTTTCATGCAGCTCAAAAACCACTAGCGTGCTTCTTTACTGCCTGGCACACAAGTCACATGCAAGTCACAAATTCGGCGTGGAAATGTCACCAACCCACTTGCGTGACACCTCCTTCTTCAACACCAAACTTGTGCGACTCACTGACTTTTAGGCCCAAACCACCTTGGACCCGCAGCCAACAACTGGCGTGCAAGTTTTATTTGCGTGACCAAACAACCACTTGCGGGACTCCAACACTTCCATGATGGGAGATCTGAAAATATACAAGTCTTAAACTTCATTGAAAAAGAGGAGGGGTACAAGCCTCCTCTAGGTGCGCAAGTTCTGGAATGCAACTCCATCTGCCCTAGCCTCTGTCGCGCTGCTCACTTGAACGACCAAACCAATACTTGCGTGACCCTCTTTCCTTTTCCATATTTTGAAGATCGATCATGAAAAACATCGTGAGAACAACTTTACAATCCTCCTAGGTACTGGCGCGCAATTTCATTCATGTCACGCAAGTCACTTGCGTGACCAAACCAATACTTGCATGACCCTATTTACTTTTTCATATTTTGAAGTTCAGTTCTTGAAAATCAACAGGCGTGAAAGTTCCCAATCCTCCACGTAACCGGCGTGCAAGTCCCTTTTCCAAAAAACATTCTTTTCCCTTGCTGATAATTTTGAGGTCCATAAATTTTGTAAACACTGGAAAATGGTTCCACCTTCAATATTGTTATCTTCTTGACCTTTATGAGACCTTTTCTGGTTGACATTCTGAACTTACTCTGAGGATTGACAACAAACACAATCCATACTCCAGTTAATGCATAGATGACCATGGTTCCAACAACAGGGACTTGTTTTTAGATGAATTTTATGTCTTAGTAAGTTACTTGGGTTTTCAGATGAGTTTCATGTGTGTCAGACCCACAAAAACTTAGTTTTGATCATGCACATATAGAGGTGTACTATTTCATCAAATTGTACAGCTTCCTATGAGTAATAGTGAAACCCACCTATAGCACTAACATGATTTAAAAAACCATGCGTGTCGAGAAGTATGGTCAGGGAAGACCTTTATAGATTTTAATACAGGGGAATCACATGGTCTATGTAGGGTTTGGAAAATTGTGTGAGTGTGGTTCTTAGATAGTGGGAACCACATGGTTGGCACGTGATTAGCCAGACTGTGAATCCAAACCATACAGGTCATTTATTTGGGATAAATGACCAAAATACCCCTCCATATATTTGTCTTCATTCTTCCTCTTTTCTTCTCCACCCACATGAAAAGTAGAGGGATATCCCTCATCTTTCCCTCAATGAATAATTTGAGCCAGTTCTGTTATCGGAGCACGGATCTGAGCTTTATTTGTCTCATTGGAAGAGAATTGGTAAGGCCTTTAATCCAATTACATTCCTTCCTTATTTAACTCGCCAAATGGAATGATAAATCCATGAAATATCTTTTTTTATATTTTTAGGGTGTTTGTCTAAAACACTATATTCTCTAGATTCAGCTTGAGTTGGAGGCCAATATCAGATGAATGAGTGCCTATGAGTATATGGTAGGTGGTGTCTAGATTTCTCCTCAATTTTATGCATGTTTTGTGGGTGTGTTTTATATACATCATATGGTAAGTCCAAGAGAGACCCCTAATTATATAAATACCTGATTTTAAATAGTTCAGTTGATGATATGAGATGCTTATGTTCATTCTATTGCATTAATATAAGTGGTTAACTTAGGTAAGGGGCTTGGAAAAACCTGGGAATTTTAGGTCGGGTGTGTAATTTAAATTAGTTAAATCATTTTTATAGAATTTTTTGGTTCTATGGGAACATAATGGGCTAGGCATGAGGATTGAGGTGATGATTATCACCTGGACTAAGGCAACATGGTTCATCAAGTTGGGTGTGCCCCAAGACATGTGGGCTAATGATAATCACCAAGTTGAGGTGACATGGTTGATGGGTTGATATTATGAGATAGTTAGGATGAGGGTCGGGCTCTCAGTACTTGAGGTGGTGGTGACCATTAAGATTTTATGAAATGGTCATAGGGGTTGAGGTTTCAGAGGATGTGTCTTATGTTGTTTAGTGATTTCTCTCCACCATTGTTGGTCAAAACACCGTTGGATTTTTGTGCACACATATAGGACCTAGATGAGGTGGTTTTGACCACTCGTTGTGGGTAGAGGCCCCCATAGACTATATTTCTTAGGGGATGGTTTTGATATTTGGATAAGTTGGGTGTGCTACCCATAGAAAGCTATGTGGATAGTGATGGACCATCGGTTGATGGTTTTGTTACCATCGGTCAGAGGCTAAGGCTCACGGTGATACTTCTGTCCAATGCGCTGATTTTATGGGAGCATAGATATCACTGAGCCTTAGTGAATCGATTCTTTAGCCAGTGGTGATTATTATTATTAGAGCACAGATATCACTGCACCACATGACATTAGGTTGTTAAGCTGATAGGGACTTTGGAGTGGAGGTTTTAGGAAATAGGTACTTATTGATTGGTCATTCCATAAGCACACTGGATGTGTGATTTATGGATTGAGGTTTTGGGTGACATATAGTTAGGTAGAACCTCATGGTTCACCAATTATGACTTTTCTACTAGGCATGATTTGGGCCTTAAGACATGGATCCACACCCCTACAAATATATATGAAGACACATTTTAATGCCATATATATATCTAGGGATACATATTTAGAATTATATAGGTGATGTTCAAGGTAGGTAGAAAGTTATTTGTGGCTATTGAGCATAAGGGAAGTGGTCTAATTAATAAATTGTTTTTCTGTTGCCTTTTATTTATATTCTGTATACACCTACACGATTATGTATATAAGACAATAAAATGTTAGTGGTGGAAAATGAGATTTATTCTCACACCCTACAGGGGCCCCTAAGTATTTATATATACTGTACATCATTTAGATCTGGTAAGGGATCAGTCTTCGATGTTGGAACATAGTGATCAAATTGGTCCTTTTTCATGGGAAGGATGGAAAGGGACCATGTTAGTTCTCGCATCATATAGAGTTTTGTTTTGAGTTTTCAGCATGATTTATATATGTATATATTCATATGGTTGTCCATGGGTGGCCCTACTTTTTTATTTTTTATGTACGCGTTTCTATGGCATTTTTTTCTACAAATTTCATGACTTTGGTCTTGTTTACTTATTACTATTAATCCTTCATTATGATTCTTATGAGATTCTTATATTTATTTTTTTTGTTTTTTTCCCTTCTTATAATAATATATTTATATATGCTCCCTTATTCTTATCACCACCTAAGGGTATAGTATCCCCACTCTCACCTCCCAAACCCTCACAGTTAGTCAGCAGCCTTTAGCATATGGGGAGTAACTTCTAGGGCCTAGTTTCCAACCATCCTGGAACATTGTTTGGGTAGAAAACATGATTAGGTTGTAAGAAATGATTATGCATTAAATATCAATTGAATGTATGAAGGATTCAACCTACCATGAAAATAAAATAAGTTTCTTCAGAAGTAAATAAGTGACCCTCATAATAAAAGAAGATACCGTGAGATGTAAAGAAGTGATGTGAGATGAAACGAAGTGACCCTGAGAACAAACCAAGTGACCTCATAAAGAAATTAAGTTTCCACATCAAGAAAACAAGTTTCCATGCAAAGTTACCATTCCAATTTTTTTGTGGAAAGTTACCATACCAAGTGATCATAGTATGGGATTGTGGAAAGTAACCATGTTATGTAACTGTAAGGCAAAGTAACTATGCTTATGTGTAGACTAAGTGATTGTTTCTATCTTAAGTATTGATGTATATTCAAATCTATAACTACTTTATTTTTGGATAATTTATTACAAAGTCATTGAATTTAAGGTTCTAGATCAGATGAATAAGAATTGGTATTTAATTATGAATATCCTCTAATTGATAATTAGAGAAGGTTCTCTTCTTAATAAGTTGATCCACTCTTGGATTGAGAAAAGTGTAATACCCATACACTAGAGAGACATGGTGATACAATAAGGTACTATTCTGAAATTCCATGATACTATTTTTTCTAACCTCTCAATAAAATAATTAGTTGAATCTATTCAAGGATATATTTAAAGAAAATTGATCAACATAAGCACATTAGATTATGTTGCATCAGACATTCAATATTCTAATATATTTATCTCTTGGTTCTAGCCTAAATTTTGAGTTGTGATTGCATTAACCTAATTATTCTTTAACATGAGATCTTAATTTTTGTTAAAGAGTACTAGATGTTGTTTCTTTAATTATTTTACACCTTTTATCCCTTGTAGAACTATAAAAGAGTTTGTGTGTAGCATGTACTACCTATGGGAATTTGTTACATGTATAACATGATCTAGAATGTGGATCAATTTATAATTTAATAAAATGTTTGGCAGTGGGTGATTGAAAAGAAGAGAGGAGTAGGTCTAATCTTGTAATTAGACCTCTTGTTTTATTCCAATTCATGTTTCCTTGTTTTGGTTACTCTTTTTATAAAACCATCCTATTTCAGTTTTCATAAAAAATTAGCAAAACATTACTTTGATATTTATCTTCAATAAGTGTTTTATATACTATATTTAATGTAATTAGATATATTTAAATTTTTATATTAATTTTCAAAATGTTTTAACTGAGCGGTGATTGATATTTTGAGAAATAATTCAAAAATAATAATTATATACTTATAATTTTTATTTAACTGTCCTATTTTCTAAAATGGGGGATTTAATATTAAAAACAATTTATAGGATTTTTAATTGGAAACTCAATTCAATCCTCTCTTCAGTTTTCCACTCTGAAAAATAGTGTTGATACTTTATTTGGTTGGGTGAATATAATTGTGGAGGAAATGTGTGATCTTGATGAAACCCTTAATGGTGAAAATATCATAATGTATATCGTGAGAATATTTACACCTCGGTTCATTTAAAAATTCTCTATTCTTAATGATAAATATCTAAAGTATGTTAAGTTGGATAATATTAATAGTACTCTAGTAACATAAAATATAATTAATAGTGATAACAATGTTTTGGAAAAGGGGAATTAAAAGGATGTGGAATTCAAATCTTTGAACAAGCTTACCATGAGGATAATTAGAAAGTAAGAAGTGGTGGGTTAAATCATTTCATTCCTATATTCAAATATAAAAAGTGGGAAGGTAATTTTTAAAGGTAAAATTAAAATTTTGTTCTTTCTATGTGAAACTATTTTTAATTATAGAAAACCAAGACTTTTACACATACTTTTACATGAATTTTAAAATAAATATCTCTTAAATATATCCAAAGGATCATAAGGAAAAGTGCATTTGGAAGACTACGTACATTAAACAATAACAATAAACGAAAATAGAGCTTATTTTTTAACTTACATGATGAGATATTAAATAACTTTGATATCCTAAAACTACCTAGGATAACCTGGGGAATACATAAAATAAAGGAGTTAGGAATAATGCTCAGTAAGGGAATAAACATGATAATGAATCATAACATGTGAGTCAAAGGACTAACAAGATTTTATAAAAGAGAATGTGAATGATTAATCACATGGGGTCATAACATAAATAACATGGTATCATAAGATCCTGGAAATATACTAAATGTGGAAGCATCACAAAATATGATATAATAATAAGTCAATGATAAATTCTAAGATGACATCATATGGTGGACAAATTCCCATCATGTATTAGGAATATTCCCTAATTCCATAAATTACATCTCATGAGACAAAAAAATAACCCAATAAATTGTATTTTTATCTAGGAACACCCATAATGAAATTTTCATGATTATGTGTTTCATAAAATGAAATAAATCATAAGTCATAATTATAAGAATTTGCCATTGAAAGAAATGAGTATCATAATCTTTCATCATATCATATTCAAAGGAAATTTCATTAAGATTCCAATGAGAATAAGGAATTAAATATTATCGATGTTAATATATTGTTAAATTATAATATACCTCAAAATAATTTCTTTATTTTGGAATAAAAACTTTAAACAAGTGTTAAATAAAAATATTAAAGAATAGAAATGTTCTCCTTAATCGGGTTTGATTTTAAAGAATATATTTGAGAAATGAATTTATGGAATGTATGTCCCCATAAAAAGAAGGGAGAATGGGATAGTTATATATGATATATAAATATATATAGAATTTGGAATCCAACCATAACATAAAATGGATATATAAAGTGAATTATAGAGATAATGGTCATAACCCAAAGAAAGGGGTGGTTCAAAGAGATCTCTTACCTTAAGTCATGTCTTTCTTCATATGCATTAGTAGATCCTATATAATAAATATAGCTTTATTATAAATGTATTACATAAAAATAATCATATAAATTAAAACATATATTATTTTATTATAACATCTTACCGCCTATTTATTAACAATTCTTTATTAAAATGATTGTTTTAGGTGATAATTACTTCATTTTTCATGCTTGTCTTGGTTCGGTAGTCTTGGCCTTTATGCCTTGATCAGGATTGAATAATATACAGAATTCTAAACATGGTAATAATATTACATATATTAGTTATATATATATATATTATGTCTCATCCATAAAATATATAGATGGAAACTTAAATTATACTATTCATAAATACGATAGGTCGTACGTACTCATGAATGTTGTTTCCAAGATGAAATGAAAAAAATTTAAATAATAATTCACTTTAAAAAATCATAATAATATCATAAATAACAAATATATTTAATAAAACCATAATTTTAACCATCCTTGATATGTTGTGTTAGAAAATGAATTATATCAATTTACAAAGTGGTATTTCACTGTACTCATGAAAAAAGATTGTTTTTCTCACTTGATAGAAGAAAAGATGGATGTGGGTGAAGAAATTAACATAATAACATTTAATTATATTTATGATACATTTTTTATTATTTAAGATTTTTTAATATGATTTTAAGGAGTTATAATATGAAATAAAACTAAAACATTCCGTTAAAAACTATACCTCTCCTTGAGACAACATCCTTTTATTTACACCTCAAACACTCTAAGGTTCGTTTCGTTCCCATAAAAAGACCTATATAATGTGGTAATGGATGTTATGAAGGGACTTGGGTAGTTATTTTATTAACTAAAAGTCTTTTGAATTGTGAAGAAAATAGGAGTGGAAGTTCCCTTTTATAAGTGAGGGGAGGGGCACTCTTGTAATGACATAAAATATTAAACCAATATAAATTAATTTTCTTGGAATAAAATCCATACTAATATAAATTAATTATAGGATGTGTATGGATAGAAATAATACGAAACAATAAAATTTTTATAGTGCTGTTTTTTTTCTACCCTTATCTCTATGTTTCAACCTACGTCAAGCATTTTTGACAATTATCGCAATAATGAAGTTTATACTCTCTATGGGTTAACATAGTCACACTAAAAGTAAAATTGGTCTATAAATAGTCTATAATTGATGTTTTTAAACATATACATATAAATTATCCCAATATATTATTTTTATAAATTTTAAATTATTTAATAAAATATTATTTATTATAAAATAACATTAATTTCATTTTTCAAACTATTAATTCAAATT
Source organism: Viscum album (assembly GCA_963277665.1). Lineage (NCBI taxonomy): Eukaryota > Viridiplantae > Streptophyta > Magnoliopsida > Santalales > Viscaceae > Viscum > Viscum album. The sequence continues at coordinate 1,531,273,467 of OY728141.1, forward strand.
GAATTTGAAACCAATATGACAATAGTGGAATTTGAATCTAATCCATTAAAACCAATATAATATTTAATTTTTATATAAAAAATTTTGGGACACAATAATTCATTCAAACTATTTTACTATTAACATTTTATAAATAAATTATTTTATTTTTTCAAATAATTGATTAGATGTTTTATAAGCATTGTGTAAGAATTTGAGGTAACTATTTCATTCCAAAAAATAAAAAATAAATTAAAATAATTAAATTTTCTTTTATATTTTAAATAATCCTTTTATATATGAAATAACCAATGTTTATCTCTATGTAATAAAATTTGAGGTAATAAAACCAAGAGAATGACATATTTTACTTTTATTTACATAAAATAATATTAAGTTAAAAAAAAGAAATATGGATCAAATTTTCCATATTTTCAAAACATGGATAGACATGGTATAACTCCACTAATAAAATGTGGTAAAATAAAATTTTAGTCTCCTTTTTTTGTCCTTATCAAATTATTTTTAACCTTAATTACCCGATTTACCCTTAACATGGTAACAACAATTTACTAAAAATACGATTCATAAGGATAAAAAATAAAATGGAAATATTTAACAAATTTACTTCTCTTAATTTCTAATATTTAAAATATTTTGAAATATTCAATTTATATAACTATAATAAATTACTTTAATATTAAAAAACCAAACAAAATAATAAATAGTTTTTCATAAAAATGCATTTTAAGTATAAAAATATTTTTATAAAAAAATCATCAATATAATTTATTCCAACGAACATTATTAGATTATTAATAATATCAATGAACTAATTTTAGTTTTAAAACATTTTAAAAAAAATTAACTTCTATAATTATTAATATAAAAATACAGTTTTCAATTAAAATAAGTATTTTCACTCTTCACTAGAAAATAAATATTTTCATAAAAATCCCCAAAAAATCACACTGAGATAATTTTTGACATGTTTATTTCAAAAATTATATACCTTTTATAAAATAAATTTTCTCAAATTTAAAAAAAACATAATATTCCCTGACAAAAATAAATAAAAACTATTTTTGAGGAAAACGAATTTTTGAAGAATAAAATGACTTTAATAAAAAAATAGTATTTATTTCTTAATCATTAATCAATAAATTATTATAGAGTATGAAATTTATATATATTTCATAATTCATTTAATATTATGTATACCCACCAAATAACCCACTAGGTTAAAATGGGAACATTTAAATAATAATATCTTTATATTATATCCCAATTATCATAAAGATTGGTATTACGTTTTATGAAAGATATCAAGTATAGTATTATTTTAAAAACGTATAGTATTACATTATACACCATTAATAAATTCCACCCTTAAAATTTCATATTACATAATAAGGTAAAAACATGTGAGGGTACTTCTCCTTTAAGGCTTCCTCTAGTTCCCATGTTTCCTGCTTGTAATTGTGGTTCAACCATAATACTTTGAATTGTTTTGTTTTCATATTGTGTAGATATTTATCTCTATGGTCCAATATCTTCACAAACTACTCCTCATAAGAGATTTCATTTTTCTAATTTTTCTTCCTTTGAATTCAATAGATGTGAGGGGTTTGATATGTACTTCCACAATAGGGATACATGGAATACAACATATCCTTGAGATATGTTTGGGGGGAGTGTTTGTTGATAGGCCACGACTCTTGTGTTATAAATAACCTAGAAGGGTTAATATACCTAGGGCTTATCTTACCCTTCTTCTCAGATATCATGACTCTCTTCAATATAGAAATACAGAGAAGCTCTTTATCTATGACCTCAAAATTCGGATCTCTTTGATGATTATTTGCATAGATATTTTATCAACTCTAAATAGTCCTAATGTCTTGATGAATTGTCTTGACATTTTTACCATTTCATAAATAATTTTATGTCACAACATCTTTCATTCACCAATATCATCACAACACCTTGGTTTTTTAAGTATCTTCCCATAAATGGCTACATAATGATCAATTTGGATGCTTGAGTGGAAGCTATTGTTGATTGAGTACTCAAAAAAAGGAATATGTTGATCTTATCCTCCTTTTAAGTCCATCTAATAAGGTATCTACATTTCTTTGAGTGACTTGATATTCTTCTCTATTATCCATCGGTGTTGGTGTGATAATCCATATTGAATTAAAACTCAATATTTAAGGCATGTTGTATACACTTCTTAGAAATGGATGTAAATATCATAATCTGATCAGATACAACCGATAGTGGTGTTATGTGCTGTCACACTACCTCTCTGATGTATATTCTTGTAATTTGATCAAGTTAGAAGACCTCTTGAACTGAAATAAAGTGGGAAGCTTTTATAATATGATCCCCCATAACCCATATATCATTGTTTCTTTTGTATGTATTTATAATACTGGCGACAGAGTCCATAGTGATGTTTTCCATTTTCATATAGGTATAGGAAATTGTTTCAACATGCTCGTAGAACATTTCATTTCATTATTCAATTAATAACATACCAAATAATGATATATATATATATTATGTGATCTTATTCTTCATATACCCCCCATATTGGTCTCAGAGATCTCAATACATTTACATGCTCCTTAGTGGATGGAGAAGGTTGATTTATGTTCACCATTAAACTAATACGTATTTATCATTGGATTTGACAATACACATAGTTGTGACCCAAATCTTACAACTCCTTCTTCATCAGTTTTTAACTTTGAGGATTTACATTTTCTTATAGCTTCCATATTCTTCTGAATTTCCACATTATCTCTTTGAGAACCCTTTATCTTTTCTATAATGTGTGTTTGAATAATCATTTATGAAAGGAACGAACTTTTTTTTATGATTAGCATGTACGTACTCTTCAATTCTAAGATGTTTGGATCATTCTCAATTCTTATCATTGATAAATTTGTTGGATAATTTTAACATAGGGCATCTACCACTTTGTTTACATTCCCAGTATGGTAATAGATTGAGTACTCATGGTCATTGATCATCTCTATCCATATTTGATGGTTTGTATTAACATTACTCTATTTTATTATATATTTGAGGATCCAATAATCCATATATATATTTCACACTTATCCCCGTAGAGATAATTCCACTAAATTTTCAACATAAATATCACTATAGACAAGTCCGGTTCATGTGTTAGATAGTTCTTCGAACAAGCATCAAACTGTTTGAAGGAATATTCTATCAATTTTTTATTTTTCATTTGTACACATCACAAATAATTTTTTGAAGAATCATTATATACCCTGAAAAGTTCCCCACCTAAGGGAAGTGTGAGGACTAGCTTAATAGTAAGCATCTTTTTTAATTCCTTAAAGATATCTTCACAGTCACTTGTACATACAAACATCACTCCATTTTGAGTTATCTTGGATATAAATTTTCAAAATAACTATAAGTTTCCCAAACAAAATTTTAATACCCATCTAGTCTATAGAAACTATATATATCTATTATATATGTCGATCTAGGTTATTCCTCAATTTCCTTTATTTTACAAGGGTATACATATAACCCTTTTTTGGTGATAACATTCCCCAAGAATAATACTTCTATTATCCAAGAATCACATTTACTGTACTTTATATATATTTTCTCCTTTATCAAAGTATTTATCATATTATTAAAATTCCTATCATGATCCTCATAGATTTTGGATTATATCACAAAATCATCTATAAATAATACCACAAATATGTTGAGGAAATCTCTAAATACTCTAATCATTATGTCCATAAATAGTTTTAGATAATTTTTGAGTATGAATGGAATCACTATGAACTCATAGTTCACATAACTTATTTTAAAGGTAGTTTGGGGAATATCATCCTTATTCCCCTTTAATTAGTGATATATTGACCGAAGGTTATCCTTAGAGAAATATTGTGGTCTCCATAGCTGATCAAACAAGACCTATATCTATGGAAAAGGATACTTTTTATTTATTGACATTTTCTGAGTTTAGGATAATCAATATAGAGGTGAATTGACCAATACTTATTCTATATGAAGAGGACCATCACACCCCATGGTGATAATCCTAGGTTTATAAACCCTTTTATAGATTACCTTGTAACTTTTTTTTAGTTATTAAAACTCAATGGTGTAAATTCTATAAGAATACATATATATGTGAATAGATCTAGGAATAATTTTGATTCATAACTCAACCTCTCATACCAGAGGAATACTATGAAACTCTTTTGATAATAAATCAGTATAATCCATCATAATTAGAATAGCCTTAAGCATGATTCTCTCATTTTCCTCAATCATTTGAGATATATATTCTTGATCATAAGGAAATAATATCCATGATTGAGGAGAATATTCAAAGTTAGATTCATCCTTCTTATTAAACTTATGTGTAATTGGAGGATGACTTGAGATGTGATGAGTGATCACCCCCTCTAGACTATTTATATTGGCTTTATATAAGGATATCCAATTAATGCGGAATATAGAATAAAACTCTATTAAATAAGTAAAAATATATTTTTTAGGAAATTTATTCCACAAACATTGACTGGGGATGAGTTATATACTTGAAATGCAATAATTTCTTCATTTTTTCTAAATAATAGCTCAACCCCCATGTTTTGAGGCGGTGTTTCAATAATTCTGCTAAGCATGCGATATATGAAATAATACACAGATCTAGAATCAAAAGTAAATTAGTAATTCTTGAATTTATAACTACTGTAAATGTCACCACATCATTTTCAAGATCCACCCCACTGATAGAGATAGTATATTACCTTCCTTGAACTCTATAACTTAGAGGTTGTTGTAGGTGGTTTTCTCTAATAGCCCTTGGATTAGGGAATTTATCTACATAATTCAAATGTTCCTTAAAGTTGAAACATTTTTCCATAAGATAATTATTAATCCAAACCTTATTTTACTCTATTTCATTAGCGGGTTACTATATATCCCTTCATTAATAATTTTTCAAATTCCCTTCTTTTCCAAAATTCAATCATCTCCCATTTCCCTTCAAATAGTTTTTGAGGTGCTTCTCATCAAACTTTTAACACATGGGATGTTGCGTTTTCTTTACCTTATGACATTTACCTACTGATCCTCCTAAAGAAAACTCTATTTTACACTTTTTATCACAAGGACCATCAGACTATTTAGAGTCTCCAATCTCCATCTCGACATTAAGGGAACAATGATCAATCCCTTCAAAGATTTCAATGTTTCAAATCACAAATCATTTTTTAGACATGGATTTAATTCACTAAAGAATCTTTCCATCTTAATTTCTATGTTGATGATGAATCTGAAGCCATACCATGAATTCCTGGTTAATTTTTCTTCATACACACTAATATAATCATATTAATTTTTCTTTAATCTATATAATTTCCTCTATATTTTAATATTGAGATATATTGGAAAATATTTATTGAAAAATATTTTCTTGAATTTTTTCCATTACGTGGAATGAATATCCTATTTGGACTTCATGCTCTTGATCAGTATCAACAACTGATCAGCTTCCCCCTTGATGTGATAAATTTCCGACACAATAGTCTCTTATTTTAAGAATTGGAAGATAGGTAATATCTTCTTAATGGAGTTAAAAATATGTTCTGTGATGAGGATATAATAATATCCAATAAAGGAAGGAGTTCTTTGTACCATAAAATACTTGACCTTGGCTTTCACTTTCTTTGGATGAGAATAGTGTTATGTATGATTCAAGTAACAATTTGATCCATGTGACTTCTTATCCAGTAATTTCATGAATTTCCTAAATACTAGTCCTATAACATTAGGCATATCAATAGATAAATCCTTATATTCTGTCTAACATTGGTTTTTTCATGGTTTCTTCTATTTCCCACCATTAACTAAAAAACACAATATGATAAAATGTTAAATAATAAACATACAAAATGGAATCTTATGAAGTAAGAAGGAATGGATTATAAATTATAACATTATCCTAACTTATGAGTCTCTATATTTCAATATATGTAATCCGTAGTAATTTTTTAATTATGTTTTATAGTGTAACAACCTATTCAATCCCATCATAGTTGTTCAATTTTTTTTTGAATTTTTCTAAACATATACCTTAGTAGTCTCAAATTACGTGTGACGTAAGGCCTCCTTATCATGAACCAAGGGAAAATCATGTCAACACCCAATAAACCCTTTTTAGATTTATTACCACTAGGTACAACTCTTTCATAGATACATCCACTTGTACTATCCAAACAGACATGTAATTTCCTGGAAACGACTCTCTCTATACTTCCCCATAATTCTTGGATATTTTCTTATACTTAAACATAACCCTAGTTTTCTCACTAAATTATTATGGTCCTAATCCTGAAAAATAAAAAAAAACATCCTCTAATACTAACTATTGCGACCCTTGCCTTTACAAATATTATTACATGATTGTTAATTAAAATATTCATTAAAAACAACCAATGTATCATAAGGCCTAGTGTATTTGGAAGACTATTTATATGAAAAAAAATATAAAAAAAAATAATAAATCTTTATTTTAATCTCTATAACAAGCACTTAAATCCCTTTGCACACCTAAAACTTTATAGGATAACCTGAGGAATACATAAAAGAAAGGGGTGAGATATCAATTGATGTAAAGGAATAAACTGATATAGAAGCATATTATGTGAGTCAAATTTATAACATGATATCATAAAATTTAAGGTTCATGATTAATCACTTGGGAGAATAACATAAATAACTTAGTATCATAAGATCAGGGATGTAGCAACCTAACCTCAAATGGCTTGGAGATAGGGTCTACTACTATTATATTTCCATGATTGCAAGGAATCAAATCTTAATGGACTGAAGAGTTTAGTAGTCTTGGTAAACCAAATATGTACATGTTAATTTTATTAAAAAATAATACACTAATAAAAACATAATTTTTCCTTATTTCTAAATAAATTCAATAATAACTTTTTACCATATAGTATATTACTCCATATCTTTAATAGTATGATTCTTAGATTCCTATGTAAAGAAACATAATAAGGTTATTCCCAAATGCTCAGTATGGGAAATTATTGTGTAAGAAATAATGAATAAATGAGAATACTAATTACGACATGGTAAATAATTGAACACACATGCCATATAATCAAAAAACATAGAAGGAAGTGCATAAAGAATATATAAATGTAATAAATGTAAAATAATTCCATTAAAATAACAAGATAAAAAAATAAATATAGAAAAGTAAGAAACTGAAAACACATACAATTTAATCAATAAAATGAGAATTAAATGCATCCATAGATTTTATCATTTGAAAATATCATGGATAATAAATAATCTATCAAAATGTATTCAATGTTTAATTATTTGAAGTCATGTCTCAAGCACATGAAAACCTCTACTATAAAGATTCATCATCCAGATAGTTTAAAACTACATATAGAAAATCATTTAATTTTCATAACATATTTGTCTCATGAGAAACTATTGATTCATCAAGGAGATATATAAATTTGGGGCTCTACCCATCATTTAATTTTTAGAGCATTCTTCATATAGAGTAATCGATTTAATTAATAAATAATATGACTTATCAAACATCCATATTGAATAAAAGATATAGATTTATCAATCATTACTTGGTTAATCAAATAACTATCAGTTTAGGCACCATATATAAAATGGTATACTATTTATAAAGTAGTAATATCCAAAATAAATGAAATCTATAATTTAGGGGAAAGTCAATGTCAAATATTCATAGGCAATTGAATATTTCAAGGGAATTAAAAGGAAACAAGGATGTGAATGTGTATACTATCCTTTGTAAAATAAAATATAAAACATACTAGAGAAGAATAAAGATGGTATCAATACATGATATCCCAATTGAAGTAAAAAATAAAGGTGTCTTATTTGATGGATAGAAATATCATAAAAATATATTTTAAAAACATTATTGAGGAAAATATCCTTTTGTTTTAAAAATCCTTTTGAAAACCCATTTTTTTAAAATAAATTTTAAAAATAGTTTCTTTAAAAATTAACCATTTAATCATGTGAAGGTTTCTTCATGGTAATGATAGGGGTAAATTTTTACTTCCCTTAAAAGAACATTCCTTTTACATATTAGAAATATTAAAAAATTTCGATGTTCAGAAAGTAAAAAAGAATATTCCATTGAAAAAATTAGTAAAAGAAAAAATTGTAATAATTTATTTACTAAATAAATTTAAAAAAATCAAAAAAATTTATTAAAACTTGGTTTTTAGAAGAAAATAGGTTCTCCGACTAAATATAGAAATGAAGTTGGGTTTTCTTAAAAACATTTTCTAAAACACCTTGAGTACCAAAGAGTGGAAAATGGTGGTAATACTTGAAATAGGTCATTAATAACCATATTATAGGAAAATGAACTATTTTATTGGAAAATTTATGTATAATTTCCTCAAACATAAATACCATGGAAATATCATTAATGTTATTATTGAGGAAAATAATCTTTAAACATTCCAAAGTGTCACATACCACTTTGAATTGTTTTAAATCGTAAACATCATGAAAGAATAATATTAAATAAAAATGTTCAATACCATAAAGATAAATTAATTCATGATATAATATATGAAAATGGTCAGTTGATACCCCTTCCAAAATTAGTAAGTGGTCAACATAAAATTTATCTCACAGAAGTAAAAAAGAGACATGAGAATCCTTTACCATGCATCTAATTTGTCTCTTGTGTCTTTATATTGATAAATAAAAAACTTATGTTATTTATTTACATGATTTTTATCATTACTTTTATTTCCCTTTTTACTATTTTTTATACAACTACTTAAATAATTATGTTTACATCGGTTATTTTGACCAAATTCAGATTATGTGTCAAAAATAACTTTTGTTGGTCAACTATAGTCAAAGGGGTCCTTATATAAAATATATTGAATAAAAATAATTAAATAATTGTTATAATTAAACATAAATTACACTTTTAAAACCAATAATTAAATATGGTTATGAAAAATGAACTAACATTAATATTAGGGAGACGGTAGGTCGTATGTACTCATTAGTAACGTTCCCATTTTTCAATGATCATTTTAGAAAGAAAGTAAGTAACATTAATATTTATATAATTATTATTATATAATAAATACCCTATTATTTAATCATATATATTTATATGTATTATTATTGTGATGTAAAATGAATCACACTATTTCGAGGAGGCGGTAATGCATACGCCCACAATCAATGTTGTCACTTTGTGTGTGAAAGGGTAACAAATAAAATGATATATATATATATATATATATATATATATATTAAATTTCTAGAAATATAATTATGTCATTAATATAAAATATATTTTGTGTATTTCTCACATGTTTAAATAAAATATTTTATAAATTCCATGTATCATGTGAACAAATCACATCGCTTTGAGGGGACGGTATCCCACACTTCCTTAAATGATGATATCTTATTAACACACAATGGAATGTATTAAAGGTATGAATTATAAAATGATTAAATAATTATAAAGATATAATATATATTATATATATCATATATAAAGATATTTTTCATAACAATGGCCACCATGAGAGGTGGTAAAGGAAAACATTAACAATCACTGTTTCGTGAGGTTGTAGTTTACCGTACACAGAAATAGTATGTTTCTTACCCATTATATTTAATTTTTTGAAAGTGTAGATATAACCCTTAATATAACAATATATAAGTAACTTGGGATATTATATGAACATTGTAGAAGAAAATTTGAGGTGTTGGGAATTTAAATGAAAGAAAATAGAACGTTGGAAAGTGTTACCTTAAAAACAGGGTAACTCCTATTGGTTTTTACCAAAGGGATTCATTCGATGTATTTATACCCAAATTTAGGCTTCAAGGTAATGGGTGTGATATTGGTAATATATTTTGGGAGATCATGGAAAATCCTACGTGTTTTTTGATATGTGAGTAATGGGGAGAAGTGGTAGCTTTTTATAGTGGGGGAAGAGTGGCACTCTTTTAATATTTTGACAATGGAATTCCTACCACATTTTTCATGTTTAAATTGGATCCCATAATAATAAAATTTAGCTATAATATATTATAGGGTCTAAATATGGCCATAAAATATCTCTTTTAATAGTTTATAGGTCTTTTGGGCTTTAAGGTTAAAGTTTAGTCCCTTAATAATCACAATTTAACCATAATCGTTGTAATAAATTCTAATCACTATGACTAAAATTTTTGGTGAAAAAATTGGTATTATTAGAAATTATAAATTATGATTATTCAAAATATAAAATCCATTTTTTAAATTAAAATCATATCTATAGCAGAAATTTATTTAAATTTAATCTCCCCGGCGGGACGATAATGTGAATTTTTAAATAAAAAAGAACTGAATGTTTGCTATTATTTTATAGTAAAATTCATATAAAAATTGATTCCAATTACCTAAATAGGTTTAATTGAAAAAAAAAATTAATCTAATTAAACTTTAAAACCAATTTAAACTATTATTTAACCTTATAAATAAATTATATGAAAAAGATGTTTTGAAATAAAATTCAGTATTGTTAACTATTCATTAGAAAATGATATGTTTCCCAAAAAATATAAAAAAAATCACCCTAACATAATTTTTATATTTATATTTCAAAGATGAGTCCTTTTTTACATATTAAATTAATTAAAGTCTATAAATTGATATTTAAAATGGGTTATTTATTAAAAGTTGGTAAAACTGCCTTTATAAAATATTGGTTTTTATGTGTCAAACAGGGTTTGTTCTTATATTATGACTATAAAACTAAAAGGATAAATATTAAAAATATTTTATTGAATAAATGAAATATATATTTCATTAAAATAAATATGTAATTGGAATTAATTATGTTTATTAAGAAAAAACTCCTTTAAAAGAAAAAAAATAATAATATTTCTTTTTATATACAATTGGTTATTATTTTTATTTCACATTAATTAGTAGCCAATGATTTGATTTTATATTTATATAAACCATAAATTTTTATAATTTAGTTAATAATATTCTTAACCACTTACATAACGTCTCGTTTATATCATATTATATTAAATAATAATATTTTAATAATACATTGTTATTTAGTGAAACTTAGTGTTGCATGAATTACAAGCTATATAATATAATATATTTATTTAAGATTGTAATGTATAGGGTTAATATATTCCCTTTTTATACTTGGTGTTTCATGTCATAAACTCTATTGAATACATAGATTTAATTTATAATTTTGAGGTGTTACATTCTCCCCACCATAATTAAATTCCATCCTCACAATTTAAACACAGTATTAGTAATATATTGTTTGATATTTCATACATTTAAATCCCAAATTGTGATAATTGATTGTTAAAAAATCCTCTAGAAAATAGATAAAGTTATGTACAAAGACAGCATTTACATCCATGTAACTAGGTCTCTAAGTAGGATAACATTAGTGGAAATTGAAAATACTTACTTGGAAGAAAAGCATGAATATTTATAGGGAGTGGATGAGGTCATCCATCATAGACAAGTGAGTGATAAATTAAATTTTGAGGGACACAAAGCTATAAATCTTTGATGATTTAGTAGACCATCATTTCAACAAAATTTAATTTATTAGGAAAACATTTTATTTCGAAGTCATTTTCCTAATGTTGGGTAGTTATTTTACTGACTAATAGTATAAGAAAATATTCTTACCTGAATGGTTTCAATTTATTAAGAACAATCTTAAATTTTTGTTGTGATTTGATAAAATTATAATTCATCCCTTTACTCACAAAAACTAATTACCAATAATTATTTTTTTATGATTGAATCACTAAAAGAATCTTTTAATGGATTGTAAGTCCTATAAAAGAGTGACAAGTTTAATTATTTATCTCTAACTATCATTTAAAACCCAAATGGTTAATAGATTAATCTCTAGTCCTCAAAATTGATATTACAGGTTCATCATTATCATTTATTCATCAAATTGTTTAAATAAACATATTGAAAACTTAAAAAGGATATTGCATAGGTATGTGGTTGGCCTGGAACCATTATTTCCCTTCAGTCCTGGGTTCAAGACATGTGGCCTTGTCTGACTTGATATGTTTTCAGGGGACATATAGGTTGTCCTTTTCTAAAACCATATTAATATAATTTCTAAAATAAATCTAATGGATATCCTTGAAATTTAATTATTAAATAGACTCTTAACTAAGGTTTTCAATACAACCATTTTTTATAAAGTATCGTAATCTTATTTAACAATTAGTATGATGTCATTACTAATAATATTAAACCTAAAGGTTACCAGCAATTTAAAATTATGTCTATATAAATTTAATGGAATTATTACTAAAATAAAAATTTCCTCTAAAACATATTCTTCTAAAATCAAAAATATTCCTTAGACGTTTCATGATTCTTATATACAAAATACAATAAGTAAAATAATTCTACAATTTAATTATTTAATACCAAAAATACTTCATAAATATTAGTCCTTCCTTAGTCTGAGGTTTAATCATAATTTTATTTTTTTTATTTCTAAATCATGAAAACTTATTTTTAAATCTAAAACACCTTATGTTTAACCAATGAAATTCATTTTCGTTATCTATTCAAATCCTTCATAATGGTTTGTAATGAAAATGTGGATTATCCTAAGCATATCTCCCAGGAGTTTCAAACTAAGTACACATAAAGGCTCGTTTTCAAGTACCAATTTACCCCGATTCAGGCTCAAAACACATTTTTGAAGCTATTACTCCTACGTACATCTATTAGAGAACCACATCCACTTGTAGTATCCATATAGAGAGGTATTTCTTGGAATACCCAAATAATATCTACCTTATCAAAATTCTATGATGTTATTCTATACTTATCCTTAAATTATTCTTTATGGATTTTTTTATCTATTCTATGTTTTATTCAATATTGTTCCCAGGATTTCTAATAAACTTACTTTGATACCAACTATAGAGACTAGACCATAGAAATCCCGAAGCTGGTGTCTGATATCAATTACATTGGAATGATTATAAATAATCAAATCCATAAGGACCTAAGAGTTAATTATTCTTTGTAAACCAGATAAAAACATGAAATTTTTATTACAAAAGAATACACTAATTAAAAAAATTTCTAAATGAATAAATAAAATTGATAATAACATTACTACATCTAATATATTTCCTCATATATTTCATAGTATACTTTTTTGGATCCATGAGGAAAGAAACATAATAAGGGTAAGATCAAATTCTTAATAAGGGTAAAGTATAATAGAAGAAATAATGAATCAATGAGAATAATAATTATGTCATGTTAAATAATAGAACACACATACCATATAATCAAAAAACTGAGAAGGAAGTTCATAGACAATATGTAAATGTAATAAATGAAAACTAGTTCCTTTAAAATAACTAGATAAAGAAAAATAAATATAGAAAGGTAAGAAACTAAAAACACATTCTATTTTTCAATAAATTGAAAATGAAATGCATCCATATATTTTATCATTTGTATGTATCATAGATAATAAATAATGAATAAAAATGAAGGCAATACATAATTATTGAAATTCATGTCTCAAGAACATGGAAACATCTACTATCATGATCCATCCTCCTAATAGTTTAAAAATTTGGATAGAAACCCATTTAATTTTCACAAATTATTTTTCTAGTGATATATTTTTAATGCATCTAGGAGCTATATAAAGTCTAGTCTCCACCCATAATTTCATGTCCAAATCCTTCTTGATATTGATTAATTGATTTAATTAATAAAAAATATTCCTTATCAAATATATGTATTGAATAAAATATATAGATTTATTAATAATTATTAATTTAATTAAATAACAATCAATGCAGTCACTCTGTGTAAAATGGTATATGGTTTAGGAAATAGTAATAACCATGATAAATGAAGTGGATAATTTATGTTAAATTCAATGTTGAATGATCATAGGAAATTGAATATTTGAATGGAATTAAAATGAATCAACGAAGTGAATGTGAATAATATATTTAATTAAATCAATTATAAACCATCCAGGAGAAGAATAAGAATGGTATTAATACAAAATATCCCATGTGCTGTAAAATTAAAGTGTAGTTGTTGTTGATTAATATAAATACTATAAAAACATTAGTTAAAAACATTTTTGTGGAAAATATCCTTTTGTTTTAAAAAAAATTAAAAAAATTGTTGAAATTAAATTATAAAAATATTTCTTTAAAAATAATCTTTCTAAAAATATGGAGGATTATTTGTAGTAATGATGGTGATTAAATATATACTTGTCATAAAATAAAATTCCTTTTATACAGTAAAAAGGTTATAAGTAATTCCATTTTCATAAAGTGATAATAATATTCCATTAAAAACAATGGTAAAAGACAAGAAGTATAAAAAATTATTAAAAATAATTTTGAAACCGTTTTCTGGAAAAAATTTATTAAAATGTGGTTTTTAGAAGAATATAGGTTCTTTGACTAATGAGAGAAATAAAGTTGGGATTTCTTAAAAACATTTTCCAAAACACATTGAGTACCAAATTGTGTAAATGGTAATAATACATGAAAGAGGTCATGAATACGCATATGAGATTAAAATTAAAGGTTTTATTGAACAATGGTTATATAATTTTCCCTAATTTAAATACAATTGAAATATCATTAAATTAATTATTGAGGAAAATATTCTTTAAACACTCCAATGTTTATTATACCACTTTGAAACATTTTAAATCATTAACCTCCTAAAGTAATAATATTAAATGAAATATTTAAATACCATGAATATAAATTAATTAATGATATAATATATAAAAATGGGTTTTATATTTACTACACAAAAGAAGTAAGTGGTGAACATGACAATTATCTCACAAAAGTAAAAAAGTGAGATGAAAATCCCTTACATTACGTCTGATTTGTATCTTGTGTCTTTATATTCCTAAATTAAAAAATTATACTAATTATTTAATTACTTGAGAACACATTTTCACATTTATAATTACTTTTATTTCATTTTTACTATGTTTTATACATATACATAAGCAATTATGTTTACATCTATTTTTTTGAGAAAACTTAGATTATGTGTCAAAAACAACTTTGGATGGTCATCTATGGTCAAATGGGTCATTATATAACATATAAAAAATAATAATAATGACATAATTATTATATTTATACATCAATTATACTTTTAAAACTGATATTTAAACATGGTTATGAAGAAATAACCAACGTTACAATCATGGAGATAGTAGGTCATGTGTACGCATGAGTAACGTCCCTATTTTTCAATGTTCGTTATGGAAAGAAGGTAAGTAACGTAAATATTTCTAGAATTATAACTATATAATAAATACCATATTATTTAATCATATATACTTATATATAAAATTATTTTGATGTAAAAGTTTTCACGTCCCGTCAAGGAGGCGGTAATACACACGTCTACGAATGATGTAATCACTTTGTGTGTGGAAGGGTAATAATGAAAATGATATATATATATATATATATATTTCTAGAAAGTTAATTATTTCATTAATATAAAATATATTTTTTTATGTCTCATCTGTTCAATTAAAACCATCTTTTATAAGTTTCATGTATCGTGTGAATGAATTATATCCCCTTTAGGGGGTGGTATCCCACACTGCCTCAAACGATGATATCGTGTTGACATAAAAAGGAATGTATTAAATTTATTTGTTATAAAATGATTAAATAATTATAAATATATCATATATTTCATATATAAATAGAGTGGTCATCATAATGGCCACCATGAGATGTGGTAATGGAAAAATGAACAATCATCATTTTGTGAGGTTGTAGTTCGTCATACACAGAAATAGTAGGTTTGTTACCTATTATATTAAAGTGTGTGTAAGTGTAGATATAAAAATTAATATAAAAATATCTCAGTATATTGATAATAATTGGGTATTTATATGAACAAGTAAGAATAATATTTTAGGTGGTGGGAATGTAAATGAAATAAAATAAATCATTGGAAAGTGTTACATTAGAAATAAGGTAACTCCTTTTGGTTTATACAAATGGGATTACTTGGAAGGAGTTATGAAAATTTTAGGATTATAGTTAAAGGGGGTGGTTTTTGGATGCTATTTTGTGTGAACATGGTCGATCCTAAGTGGTTTGAGAGGTCTGAGTAATGGGGAGAAGTTGTGGTATTTTATAGTGGATGAGGTGTGGCACTCTTTTAATATTTTGACAATGGAATTCATAAAAAGTTTTTCATGTTTCAAGTGGATCCAATAATAGCCCAATTTAGATAAAATATAGTATAGGGTCAAAATATGGCCATGATATATCTCTTGGAAAATTTTATAGGTCATTTTGGGCTTTAAAGTTAAAATTTAGTCTCTTATTAATCTCAATTTAACCTTAATCATTGTAATATATTTTAATCACATTCACTAATCTTTTTTTTGAATAAAAAATTTTATATTATTAGACATTATAAATTATTATGATTCAAAATATATAATCCATTTTTCCAAATTCCAATCATATAAGTGGTATAAATTGATTTAAATTTAATCCTACTTGTGGGACAATAATTCTAGTTTTTAAAGTAAAATGGTTTGAATGCTTTCTATATATTTATGGTCAATTTCAAAGGGAAATTGATTATAATGAACTAAATTCTATTAATTGATAAAAATATTATCTAATTAAACATAAAAACCAATTTATAATATGATTTAACCTTATAAATAAATTATATTAAAAAGTAGTTTTGAAATAAAATTTTTTATTTTTAATTATTCATTAAAAAAATGCTATGTTTCTAAAAAATACAAAAAAATTCAACCTAACATAATTTTTATGTTTCTATTTAAAATATGAATTTTATTTGAGAAAATAAATAAATTAAAGTGTATAAATTAAGATTTAAATCGGGTTCTCTATTAAATGGTGTTAAAACTGCCTTTATAAAAATATAGGTTTTTATGTGTCAAACTGGGTTTGTTCTTATCTTATGCCTATAAAACCTAATGGATGAATATAAAAAATACTTTATTGAATAAATAAAATATATATTTCATTAAAATAATTTAGTAATTTTAATTAATTATGTTTATTAAGACAATACTTCTTCGGAAGCATAAAAATAATAATATTTCATTTTTATATACAATTGGTTCTTATTTTTGTTTCACATTAATCGGTAACCAGTTAATTAATTTTATGTTTATGTAAATAATAAATTTTAATAATTTACATAATAATTTTCATAACCTCTAAAAATATTTCTAGTTTATATCGTATTATATTAAATAATAATATTTTAATAATACATTTTTATTTGTTGAAACTCAGTGTTGTGTGAATTACATTCTATAGAATATATTATATTTATTAAATATTTTAATGTATAGGGTAAATATATTCCCATTTTAAACTTTTTGTTTCATTTCATAAACTCTATTGAATACAAATTAGTACTTCAGAATTTTGGGCTGTGATATTCTCCCCACCTTAATTAAATTACGTCCTCAAATTTAAACCTGATCTTGGTAATAGATTGTTTGATATTTCTTACATTTAAATCCCAAATTGTGAGAATGGATCATAAAAAACCTATAGAAAATAAATAATGGTAAGTACAAAGGTCACATGTACTACCATGTAACTAGGTCTCTAAGTAAGAGAACATTAATGGAATGTGGAAATACATACTTAGAGAAAAATCATAAATATTTATAGAGTGTGAATGAGGTCATCAATCACAAAAAACTTAATGATAAATATAATGTTTAGGGACTCAAAGATATAAATCTATAATGATTTAATAGAACATCGGTTCTACAAAAATTAAGGTATTAGGACAACATTTTATTTCTATGTCATTTTCCTAATGTTGCATAATTCTTCTACTAACCAAGAATAAAAGGAACTATTCTTACTTGATTGGTTTCAATTTCTTATCAACAATACTAACATTTGGGTTTTGATTTGATCAAATTACAATTCATCCATTTAATCATAGAAATTAATTACCAATAATGTATTTTTTATTCCTGAAGCACTAAAACAAACTTTTAACAGATTGTAAGGCCTGTAAAATAGTGACAAGTTTAACTATTTGTCTCTAGAAAAATTTGAAAACCAATATGGTTAATAGATTAGACTATAATATTAAAAAGTGATATTAATGGTTCATCATTAATATTTATTCATCAAATATTTTAACTAAAAACAGTGAAAATTTTACTAGTACATTGCGTAGGTAAGTAGTTGGCATGAAACCCTTATCGTCCTTCAGTCATGGGTTCAAGACCTACGGTCTTGCCTGACTTGATTGGTTTTCAACATGTATATAGGTTGTCCTTTTCTAAAACTATATTAATATAATTTCTTAAACAAATCTGATATATGTCCTTAAAATTTAATCCTTAAATAGACTCTTAACTAATGTTTTCAGTACAACCATTTTTTATGAAGTAGCATAATCTTATTTGACTATATGTACGACATCATTACTTATTATATAAACCCTAATAATTATCAATGCCTTTAAAATTATGTCTGTATAAATTTAAGGAAATTATTCCTCAAATGACCTTTTCCTCTAAAACATATCCTTCTAAAATCAATCATATTTCTTTGACGTTTCAACATTCTTATAACCAAAATAAAACTGGTAAAATAATTCTATAATATATTTATTTGATCCCAAAAAAACTTCATCAAAATTGGTCCTTCCTTAGTCTAAGGATTAACTATAATTTCATTTGTTGGATTTCTAAATCATGACACCTTATTCTTAAATCTAAAACACCTTAGGTTTAACCTAGTATATTCATTTTCATTATCTATTCAAATCCTTCATAAGGTATTGTAAATAAAATGTGGATTATCCTAAGAATATCACCCTGGAGTGTCAAACTAGGTGCATAGTAAGGACCTTTTTTGTGTACCATGTTACCCGAGTAAGGCTACAAACACCATTTTGGAGCTATTACTCCAAGGTACACTTGTTCCAAAACCACTTTTACTTGTAGTATCCAAACATGGATGTATTGCTAGAAAGACCCCCATAATCTATACCTTAACAAAATTATTTTATGTTATTCTATACTTATCCTCAAATTATACCATAGGGATATGTTCTATAATTTATGATTTCCAAAATTTAGTTCCCAAGAATGATAATAAACTTCTTGTGATACCAACTGTAGTGACCCAGTAGTAAAAATCCCAAAGTTGGTGTCTACTATCAAATCAACTTTCATGATTATAAGGAATCAAATCCTAAAGGACCAAATAGTTTAGTAGTATTTCTAAACTAGATACATACAGGAGACTTTTATTACAAAAGAATACAATAATTACAACATAATTGTTTTATAAATGAATAAGTAACTTCCAGAATAATTTTATTCCATCTAGTAAATTTTTTATTATATTTAATAGTACGCTTCTTAGATCCCTAGGGAAAGAAAAATAAACTGGGAGATCTCAAATGATCAGAAAGGGTAAATTATAGAGTAATATATAATTAATCAATGAGAATAATAATTATGGAATAGTAAAAAAAATAGAACATACATACCATTTAATCAACAAAATGATATGGGAGATCATAAATAATATGTCAAGGTAATAAATGGAAACTCATTCCATTAAAATAACTAGATAAGGAAAAATAAATATGGATATATAGGAAACTAAAAACAAATTCTATTTAATCAATAAAATGAGAATGAAATTCATCCATATATTTCATCATGTGAAAATCTCATGGATAATAAATAGTGAATCAAAATGAAGGAAATGCTTAATTATTGGATCTCATGTCTCAGGCACATGAAAACCTCTACTGTTAAGATTCATCCTCCTAATAGTTTAAACTATGTAAATAAACACATTTGATTTTCACATCTTTTTTGTATCATGATAACTTTTCGATGCATCAACAAGATAAATAAATTCTGGGCTCCACCCATTATTGCAAGTCCAAATCATTCTTCATATCATGTAATCGATTTAATTAGTAAAAAATGTGGTTTATCAAATATATGTATTCAATAAAAGATATAGATTTATCAGGAATTCCTAATTTAATCAAATAATAGTCAATATAGATACTATATGTAAAATGTTATATAGTTTAGGAAATAGTAATATCTATGATAAATTAAATGGATAATTTATGGGAAATTCAATGTCAAATAATCATAGGAAACTGTATATTTTAAGGGAATTAAAAGGATTCAAGGAAGATACTTTAAACACAATCATTAGTTAAATCAATCATAAACAATCCAATAGAATAATAAGGATGGTATAAATACAACATATCCCAAGGGGAGTAAAAATAAAGGGTTGTTTTCATTGAGGAATATAAATACTATAAAAACATATTTTGAGAAAAATTTTGTCGAAAATATTCTTTTTTTTGAAAAAACTTTTCCTTGAAAAAAAAAATTTAAAAATATTTTCTATAAAAATTAACCTTTTAAACAAGTGAAGAGTTCATCATGTAACACCCCGACCCTAGTTTCCCAGATTTGGTGCATTATTACATAACATTGGCATGATCATAAGAAAGATCAAATCTCGAAAGACCGATTAGTTTAGTAGCCTTGGAAACACTAGATACATTCATAAGTCTTACATTACATCATAAAATGAAAAACTACAACAACAACATATTGTCTCCATGATCCACACTCATATCCCCACATAATATCCCTGCAGGTCATTCATAATTTACTTCTTCACTTCCTGGGAAAAATAAAACATAGAAAAGGGGTGAGCTCAAATGCCCAGTAAGGATAACAATATAGCGGAAACTTTCATAATAAGCATAAACATTTAAGGCAATGCATTACTAAAAAAACCTTTCAATATTGAACTTTTAACATAGTATGGCATAAATAAAATGAAATAATGCCATTTACTTATTCACATGGATATTCTACTAATCAAATAATCACATGCAAAATTAATAACCACTTTCATAATGATGGAATGCATAATGCCAGACTATGATAACCACATAGCCAAGGCCTCGTGCCAAGACTACAAATAAGATTTTGTCAAGACCTTGTGCCAAGACACTAGTTTGTCTCATGAGACCTACCGATGCATCGAGGAGCTATAGCTGGCTCCACCCGTCACATATTAAGTCTAATGCATTCCCATATGAAAAGGTTTAAACATAACAAAAAAATTCGTGTTAAAACTAGCATACGAAATGTCAATACTTTCATCATAAACTATGAATGGTATAAAAATATCACATCCATAGTCAAACATATCACAAACCCTTAAATACAATATATAAGTTTTGTATCTTAATAAATCAACTACAAATAAGCATAAAATCCCTCAAAGGATGTTGACATAGATGAAATCAAAACTCTTTTTAGAGAAATATCTCTTTCTATTTTTGAAATCATTTAAGAGTCATATATTTATAAAATAAAACATTTTCTTTGAAAATATTCTTATAAGCTTGTAAGGGAAGCTTCGACTATTTTATAACGGTGGAAAATAGTCACACTCGCCGTATAAGTTAAAAAAACATTCTTACCTTAATTTTGATGAAAAGGTTAAAAAGCACCTTGTTTGGAAAACGATGGAAAAATTACTTTATAAACCTCTTATAAAAAGTCAAACAAGGGTATAAATGACTTTAACACATATTCATGTAAATAGTAAATTTTTTTTGAAATACATTTATAAGAAACATGGATGTTGTTGATAAAGAGATCCCAGTAGATTATTACGTATAAACAACCTCAGATAATGAAGAGATTGTGAAATAAACATTACCTTGTACTTTTCATTGGTTGGGGTAGGTTAACCTCCTATATAATTTTGAAATAATTGTTATTAAATTATACAATAATCATATATATTAATATGATATCATATATGATCTTTTAACATTGATTTGTTAATAATATCTTAGAATTATCGTCGTTTCGGGTGTTAACTTACTCATTTTCTTTTATATGTTTTGTTACATAAGCCATGTTTGTTGTATCTTATTCATATCCAGAATGATATCAAGTCCTTAAACATCATTTCTAAATCATCAAATGATAATTATACTTTAATGGATACGATGGAGAATGAATCTCATCGCGTTCGTGGAGACGGTATTCCGTACGTACGCACGAACAACAATATCATTCTTTTGATATTAAAATAATATATAAATGGATGGTATATCATATATACAGAATCATTAACATGTTATATTTATTATTTACATGAGTTACACATCATTATTATACCCATCCAAATAATAATATATTGAATAACAATTACACCACGACGTGGAGACGGTAAGTCGTACGTACGCACGTATGGTGACATGTCATTCAAAGGGTGGATAGAATACTAAATATGGTTGTACCATATTTATAATAACATCACAGTATATATAAGATACTGGAGTTATTATTTTAGAATGGTAATAACAAAGAAAGAAGAAGTGGAAGAAGAAAGGAACTTGAAAAGGGGTGGTGAAAACATTACCTCTTCTTTGGGTTCTTCCTTTTGATTTGATCAAAAGGGCTTCTTAGGATGGCTTTCTGATCACACTAAGGCCTCTAGGTTGTAGTGAGGGAAGTTGGGAGAGTATTTGGGCAGAGTTTGGCCGAACCAAAATTCTTTGAAGGTGTGAAGAAATGAGAAGGAGGAGTGCCATTTTATAAGAGGGGTGAGGGGCACCTTTGGAAAAGCTAGAAATATTAGTTTATAATAAATTCATATTCAGTTTCTAATGGCTCCAAAGTTGATTTTTTAAATTTTAAGGTGGGGATGGGTCGAAAAAAACTCATCAAATATAATTTATACAGGTTTGGGTACTTATATTAACCTTATCTTTAACTATTAACTCTAAGTTAATTAGTTTCACTTTTACAATGTCTCTTTGTATTTTTATATAATATGGTTAAAAAACTTACTATATATATCCAAGAGACCCCCAAGTGGTCCATTAATGATGAAACTATCATGATATAAGTCTCTTGGCTGATCCTTATATTTTTAGGAATTTAATATCAATTAATAATATAATATTTTTTTAAGAACACTTTTATGTCAATTTTGACACTATTCAATAGTTGATTTTAGTGAAACTCATAACAGATTGATTACTTAGAAAAAAGTCAATAAAATAAATCATAATATATCATATTATCCTAGAAAATTAGTTTAATTCATTAAAAGTTTCATATTATATTTATTTGGGTATTTATAATATCAATTATTTTAATTTTTCACTATTATAGTAATTAATTCATCATCATTGTGTCATAAATAAATTAAATTATTTAATGTCTAAAAATTATAAATAAAATATAATTATATATTAAATATTTTTATCTTTATAATGAATATTTATAATCTAAAATTCAACATATATAACCTTATGTAAATATTGTTTTTCTAAAAGATATATGCTTGTGTCATTTTTGTATTCATTTTAACTTAATTAAAATAAAGTGTCCTTATCACCTACAAGTGGCACCATGGGGTCCCAAAATCGACCCAAAGATGCCTATGGTCGAACATGTATCAACCAATAATTCTAGGACACGTTTTAGGGTAATTTAGTATTATTATAATATTATTTTTTAACCCTTATTTACCGGATTTACCCTTAACCATGGTAAATAAAATATTTACCGCAGTAATTATTCAAAATGTCTAAAAATAAAAGTTACCTATTTACACAATTTGAACATCCTGATTCCAAATATGGAATCCATTTTTATAAATTCAAAACACAGAAGTTGCAGAAATTAATTTAAAATTAATTCCTGCTGTCAAAACAAAAAGCGTGTTTTTAAGAGATAATAAATATCAAAAGATTGACACTTGTTTATGTTCGGTTTAATTGTAAAATTATGTCCAATGACCAAAATTATATTAAATGGTAAAAATATATTCTAAATATACTTTAAAACCACTCAAATTCATAATTTATCACTATTAATTATTTTGATTAAAAAAGTTGTTTTTAATTAAAATTTAGTAATTTTCACTATTCATCAAAATATGAATGTTATCCGAAATGTACCAAAATTTCACCTTAGGCTAAATTCGATATTCTGAATCCAAAAATGAAGTCCATTTTGAAATATAAAATATATATAATTTCAAAACGAAGGTATTACTATTCATAACGGCTAGTTTGATTGGTTATGGTGTGTTAGAACTCGGTGTTGCGTACAACACACGCTATCACATTATTCAAAGAGAAGCGTACCGTAGAAGCTTGGGGTGTTACATTCTCCCCTCCTTCAAATAATTTCATCCTCGAAATTTCTAGAATACTTATCACATGAAAAGACTTGGGTGGTTCTTCATCATAAGTTCCTCGGGTTCCCACGTTGCCTCTTCCATCTTATGGTTTCTCCACAAAACTTTTACCAGACGCGTCGTCCGGTTTCTCAGTACTTGTTCTCTCGTATCAAGAATCATGACGGGCTCTTCGCAATAAGACAGATCGGGTTCCAGTTCTAATTCCTCATAGGTGATTACATGTGTTGGGTCAGACATGTATTTCCTCAACAGAGATACGTGGAACACATCGTGAACTTTAGAGAGACTTGGCGGCATTGCCAATCGGTAAGCTACAACCCCAATTCGTTCTAGAATTTCGAAGGGTCCGATGTACCTGGGACTCAATTTACCTTTCTTACCAAAACGTATGACTCCCTTCCATGGCGATACCTTCAGGAAAACATGATCAACGACTTGAAATTCCAAATCCTTCCTTCGATTATCGGCATAGCTCTTCTACCTACTTTGAGCTGCTCTGATGTGATTTTGGATTACCTTCACCTTTTCCATCGTTTCTCCACTAGTTCTGGACCTACAAGTTTTCTTTCACCGACGTCATCCCAACAGGTTGGTGTACGACATCTCTTTCCGTATAATGCTTCATATGGTGCCATCTGAATACTCGAATGGAAGCTATTGTTATAGGAAAATTCTACCAGAGGTAAATATTGATCCCACATACCCTGAAAGTCAAGTGATCAAGATCTCAACATGTCTTCTATGGTTTGAATAGTCCGTTCTGATTTTTCGTCTGTCTGAGGGTGGTAAGCAGTGCTCAAATGAAGTTCAGTATCCAGGGATTTCTGAAGACTTTTCCAGAATCTTGAAGTAAAACGGGGATCACGATCAGAAACAATCGATAGGGGTACTCCATGAAGTCTCACAACTTCATTAATATATAGTCTTGCTAGACATTCCAGGGGTAGATCTTCTCTTATAGCAAGAAAATGTGCTGACTTGGTAAGACGATCAACAATAACCCATATTTCATCGTTCCTTCTAGGAGTCTTTGGTAGCCCCATGACAAAGTCCATCGTAATATTGTCCCATTTCCACTCCGGTATGGGAAGAGGTTGCATGACTCCTCCAGGCTGTTGCCTTCCAGCTTTCACTTTTTGACAAACCATACATCTTGACACAAAATCAGCAATCTTTTTCTTCATGTTGTCCCACCAAAAATGTTCTTTCAAATCTCTATACATTTTGGTGCTCCCAGGGTGTATAGAGAAATTGGAACTATGAGAATCATCCAGCAATTCCCTTTTTAGATCAGGTATATCGGGAACACAAAGTCTCTTCCCAAATTTCAAAATTCCATCTTCATACACAAAGTCTCTCAATCTCCCATCATTCACAGCTTTAATCTTCTTTTGAAATTCTTCATCATCGGTCTGAGTACTCTTAATCCTTTCTATTAAAGATGGTTTGGCAACCATTTGAAAAAGAAATGATGTTTCGCCTTCCCTAGTTATTCCCATGTCCATCTTCACTAGATCCATGAAAATTGGATCCCTTTCAATTCTCATATTGTTCAAAACTCCATGGTCTTTTCTACTCAAAGCATCTGCCACCTTGTTTGCTTTCCCCGGGTGGTAGTGTATCGTGCAATCATAATCCTTGAGTAATTCAAGCCATCTCCTTTGCCTCATGTTGAGTTCTTTTTGTGAGAAAATATACTTAAAACTCTTGTGATCAGTATAAATCTCACATTTTTCACCATAGAGGTAGTGCCTCCATATCTTCAAAGCAATGATCACAACTGCTAACTCGAGATCATGAGTAGGATAGTTTTGTTCATGAATTTTCAACTGTCGTGATGCATAGGAAATAACTCTATCATTCTGCATAAGGACACAACCAAGTCCTTTATTCGATGCATCACTATAAATAACGAACCCATCATTACCCGATGGTAGAGTCAATATAGGAGCATTGACTAATCTTTTCTTCAGTTCTTCGAAACATTCTTCACACTCTTTTTTCCAAACAAATTTAACCACTTTACGTGTGAGCTTCGTTAATGGGTTAGGCAATCGGGCAAAATTCTGGACGAAACGTCGATAATAACCTGCCAAACCAATAAAACTGCGTACCTCAGTTATACTCGTAGGTGCTGGCCATTCTTGGATTGCCTTGGTCTTAGAAGGATCAACAGAGATTCCATCTTTAGAGACAATATGGCCAAGAAAAGAAATCTCCTGAAGCCAGAATTCACACTTGCTAAACATCCCATATCATTCATGCCTCCTCAGAGTCTTCAAGATAATGCGCAAGTTATTTTCATGATCTTTGTAGGTTTTTGAGTATACCAAGATATCATCAATAAATACCACCAAAAATTCATCGAGATACTCCTTGAAAACTCTATTCATCAGATCCATGAATACAGAGGGTGCATTAGTCAATCCAAAAGGCATTACAGTAAACTCGTAATGACCGTACCTGGTTCGAAATGCTGTCTTTGGAATGTCTTCCTTCTTTACACACAACTGATGGTATCCCGATCGAAGGTAAATCTTTGAAAAGTATTGAGCTCCATGTAGTTGGTCAAATAAATTATCAATACGAGGTAGGGGATACTTGTTCTTTATCGTTATAGCATTGATCTCCCTGTAGTCGATACATAACCTCATAGATCCATCTTTCTTTTTAACAAAAAGAACAGGGGCTCCCCATGGAGAAACACTAGGGCGAATAAATCCTTTATTACTCAATTCCTCTAGTTGTTTCTTTAGTTCGACTAACTCAACAGTGGCCATTCTATAAGGGGTCTTCGATATAGGCCTTGATCCAGGAATAAAATCAATGGAAAACTCAACTTCTCGTTCTGGAGGATGTCTAGGTAAATCTTCCGGAAATACATCTACAAATTCTTTCACAACAGGTACATCCTCTATTTGAACATTCCTTTCCTCACCCGCAGTTATTTCATTCTCTTCCTCCCCAATAATTGAATTTAGTTAAGCTATTGAGGGTGGATCTAAATAAGAATTAGGTGGTGACGATTTTGCTCTAAAGATAAGGTGTTCCTTATCATTATCATCATGAATCCTAACCTCTTTCTTCTTATAATAAATCTTCGCATCATAGTCCGAAAGCCAGTCCATTCCGAGGATTATATCAAACTCAATCATAGGTATGACGATGAGATCAGCAGATAACGAACATTTATGTGCTCTAACGGGGACTGATTCACAAAACCCTGTTGCAATGATACTTCCCTTAGGAGTTTTAACTGACAACTCCCTTATTAAATCAAATTGGAAATATCTAATTTTCTTAGCAAACTGGGAAGATATGAAACAATGTGATGATCCAGAATCAAATAATGCATTTGATAAACTTGAGGAAACCATTAAATTACCTGCCACCACGTCTTTCGTAGCTTCTACCTCAACAGTAGTGATAGCTTAAGCCTGGCCTTGATCTCTTGGCCTTTTCTGAGGTAAGTTCTCCTGATGCTTAGGACATGCATTTGCATAATTCCCCGTATCCCTGCAATTACAGCACTAAACATTGGTAGCTTCCTTCTTCCCCTTGCAATCACGAGCTTGGTGGCCTTTTTCACCACACTTGTAACAGACTCCCATTCCCTTCAAGCAAGTACCAGGGTGTTTCTTCCCGCATTTACCACAGGATGGATATTCAACCTTTCCCTTCTTCCCTTTATTTCCATTCCCAGATTGATCAGCAGGTCTCTTCTTCTCTTGCTTTTCTTTAAAGTCATATAACTTAGAGAATTCCTTTTCGGTCTTGATAGCACATGAGACAATGTCTTCGTACGACGAAAAGGATTGTGAGACTAATGCTCGACGGAGAAATGGTTTTAACCCATCAAAGAAATGATAAATCTTACTTCTTTGGTTACGTATATAATCACCAGCGTACCTTGCTAACCTTGTAAAGTTAGCCTCATACTTTGTGACATTCTCATCCTCCTTCTGTCTCAAACTTAGAAATTTCCTTTCCATATCTGCTCGATGGTCGCGAGGAAAGTATTTTTCTAAAAATAGATCTTTGAACTCCCTCCATTCCATATTTGATACTTCATCATCTTCCTTTTTATTTTGAATCAATGACCACCATTGATCAGCATCTCCAGTGAGACGGTAAACTTCCATGATAACTTTTTCCCTTTCACTGCTCCCCAAAGCCTGAAATATTTTCTCTAGGGAAAATATCCATTGCTTAGCTACTAAGGGATTTGTACTCCCATTTAACATTGGTGGTTGTTGCCTCATGAATCAATCTAACATTGATCCTCCACGCTACGGATCAGGGTGCTCCATACGGGTAAGGTTATGATTCATAACCTAAGTAAGTTGTCCTAGTATGGTGATTAGCTGATCGGCACCAGTTGCATCACCAGCTCCACTATAATTATCTTGAGCAAGAGAGAAATCCCTACATGGAGTGTGTGCATTGATACAGTTTCCATTTCTTCCACTAGGCGCCATTTCTAAGCAATGGCATAAACTATATTAGTTTATGAATCAAAATATATAATCCCATACTTATAAAACACTTAACATAAATTGAACTATTTATGGATATAATCCATAACCATAAGAATGTTTTCTTTGAGGAAGTATATACTCATAATCCCTTAAAAATGATTTGTAAAGAAAATGAGAGTTATCCTAAGCATATTACCCGGGAGTGTCGTAACCAAGAGTGCAGCAAGGCCCGTTGTCGTGCACCAGTTCCCGTTCGAGTCTAGCTCAAAGCGGTGTTTTCGGGTTTTACCCCTAGGTACATCTGTGCCAGAGCCGCCTCTACCAGCTCGTATCCAGACAGGGATGTATTGCTCGGAAAACTCACAAAATCTCTACAATACCAAAATTCTAGGAAGTTCTTCTATACTAATCCTCAAAGTTCATCTTAGGTCTACGTGCTCTAACCAGAGTTTATCTAAATCTAGCTTCCAAGGTTTGTACTAAACTTCCTCTGATACCAACTGTAACACCCCGACCCTAGTTGCCCAGAGTCGGTGCATTATTACATAACATTGGCATGATCACAAGAAAGATCAAATCTCGAAAGACCGATTAGTTTAGTAGCCTTGGAAACACTAGATATATTCATAAGTCTTACATTACATCATAAAATGAAAAACTACTACAACAACATATTGTCTCCAGGATCCACACTCATATCCCCGCATAATATCCCTGCAGGTCATTCATAATTTACTTCTTCACTTCCTGGGAAAAATAAAACATAGAAAAGGGGTGAGCTCAAATGCCCAGCAAGGATAACAATATAGCGGAAACTTTCATAATAAGCATAAACATTTAAGGCAATGCATTACTAAAACAAAAACCTTTCAATCTTGAACTTTTAACATAGTATGGCATAAATAAAATGAAATAATGCCATTTACTTATTCACATGGATATTCTACTAATCGAATAATCACATGAAAAATTAATAACCACTTTCATAATGATGGAATGCATAATGCCAGACTATCATAACCACATAGCCAAGGCCTCGTGCCAAGACTACAAATAAGATTTTGTCAAGGCCTTGTGCCAAGACACTAGTTTGTCTCATGAGACCTACCAATGCATCGAGGAGCTATAGCGGGCTCCACCCGTCACATATTAAGTCTAATTCATTCCCATATGAAAAGTTTTAAACATAACAAAAACATTCGTGTTAAAACTAGCATACGAAATGTCAATACTTTCATCATAAACTATGAATGGTATAAAAATAGCACATCCACAGTCAAACATATCACAAACCCTTCAATAAAATATATAAGTTTTGTATCTTAATAAATCAACTACAAATAAGCATAAAATCCCTCAAAGGATGTTGACATAGATGAAATCAAAACTCTTTTTAGAGAAATATCTCTTTCTATTTTTGAAATCATTTAAGAGTCATATATTTATAAAATAAAACATTTTCTTTGAAAATATTCTTATAAGCTTGTAAGGGAAGCTTCGACTATTTTATAACGGTGGAAAATAGCCACACCCGCCGTATAAGTTAAAAAAATTCTTACCTTAATTTTTTCGAAAAGGTTAAAAAGCACCTTGTTTGGAAAACGAAGGAAAAATTACTTTATAAACCTCTTATAAAAAGTCAAACAAGGGTATAAATAACTTTAACACATATTCATGTAAATAGTAAAAATGTTTTGAAATACATTTATAAGAAACATGGATGTGGTTGATAAAGAGATCCCAGTAGATTATTACGTATAAACAACCTCAGATAATGAAGAGATTGTGAAATAAACCTTACCTTGTACTTTTCCATGGTTGGGGTAGGTTAACCTCCGGTATAATGGTGAAATAATTGTTATTAAATTATACAAGAATCATATATATTAATATGATATCATATATGATCTTTTAACATTGATTTGTTAATAATATCTTAGAATTATCGTCATTTCGGGTGTTAACTTACTCATTTTCTTTTATATGTTTTGTTACATAAGCCATGTTTGTTGTATCTTATTCATATCCAGAATGATATCAAGTCCTTAAACATCATTTCTAAATCATCAAATGATAATTATACTTTAATGGATACGATGGAGAATGAATCTCATCGCGTTCGTGGAGACGGTAGTCCGTACGTACGCACGAGCGACAATATCATTCTTTTGATATTAAAATAATATATAAATGGATGTTATATCATATATAAAGAATCATTAACATGTTATATTTATTATTTACATGATTTACACATCATTATTATACCCATCCAAATAATAATATATTGAATAACAATTACACCACGACGTGGAGACGATAAGTCGTACGTACGCACGTATGGTGACATGTTATTCAAAGGGTGGATAGAATACTAAATATGGTTGTACCATATTTATAATAACATCACAGTATATATAAGATACTGGAGTTATTATTTTATAATGGTAATAACAAAGAAAGAAGAATTGGAAGAATAAAGGAACTTGAAAAGGGGTGGTCAAAACATTACCTCTTCTTCGGGTTCTTCCTTTTGATTTGATCAAAAGGGATCCTTAGGTTGGCTTTCTGATCACACTAAGGCCTCTAGGTTGTAGTGAGGGATGTTGGGAGAGTATTTGGGCAGAGTTTGGCCGAACCAAAAGGCTTTGAAGGTGTGAAGAAATGAGAAGGAGGAGTGCCCTTTTATAAGAGGGGTGAGGGGCACCTTTGGAAAAGCTAGAAATATTAGTTTATAATAAATTCATATTCAGTTTCTAATGGCTTCAAAGTTGATTTTTTAAAATTTAAGGTAGGGATGGGTCGAAAACAACTCAACCAATATAATTTAGACAGGTTTGGGTACTTATATTAACCTTATCATTAAGTATTAACTCTAAGTTAATTAGTTTCACTTTTACAATGTCTCTTTGTATTTTTATATAATATGGTTAAAACACTTACTATATATATCCAAGCGACCCCCAAGTGGTCAATTAATAATGAACCTATCATGATATAAGTCTCTTGGCCGAACCTTAGATTTTTAGGAATTTAATATCAATTAATAATATAATATTTGTTTTAACAACACTTTTATGTCAATTTTGACACTATTCAATAGTTGATTTTTGTGAAACTCATAACAGATTGATTACTTAAAACAATGTCAATAAAATCAATCCTAATATATCATATTATCCTATGAAATTAGTTTAATTCATTAAAAGTTTCATATTATATTTATTTGGGTATTTATAATATCAATTATTTCAATTTTTCACTATTATAGTAATTAATTCATCATCATTGTGTCATACATAAATTAAATTATTTAATTTCTAAAAATTATAAATAAAATATAATTATGTAGGAAATCTTTTTATCTTTCTAATTAATATTTATAATCTAAAATCCAACATATATAACCTTATGTAAATATTGTTTTTCTAAAAGATATATGCTTGTGTCATTTTTGTATTCATTTTAACTTAATTAAAATAAAGTGTCCTTATCACCTACAAGTGGCACCATGGGGTCCCAAAATCGACCCAAAGATGACTATGGTCGAACATTTATCAACCAATAAGGCTAGGACACGTTTTAGGGTAATTTAGTATTATTATAATATTATTTTTTAACCCTTATTTACCGGATTTACCCTTAACCATGATAAATAAAATATTTACCGCAGTAATTATTCAAAATGTCTAAAAATAAAAGTTACATATTTACACAATTTGAACATCCTGATTCCAAATATGGAATCCATTTTTCTAAATTCAAAACACAGAAGTGGCAGAAATTAATTTAAAATTAATTCCCGCTGTCAAAACAAAAAGCGTGTTTTTAAGAGATAATAACTATCAAAAGATTGACAGTTGTTTATGTTCGGTTTAATTGTAAAATTATGTCCAATGACCAAAATTATATTAAATGGTAAAAATATATTCTAAATATACTTTAAAACCACTCAAATTCATAATTTATCACTATTAATTATTTTGATTAAAAAAGTTGTTTTTAATTAAAATTTAGTAATTTTCACTATTCATCAAAATATGAAAGTTATCCGAAATGTACCAAAATTTCACCTTAGGATAAATTCGATATTCCGAATCCAAAAATGAAGTCAATTTTGAAATATAAAATATATATAATTTCAAAAATTAGGTATTACTATTTATAACGGCTAGTTTGATTGGTTATGGTGTGTTAGAACTCGGTGTTGCGTACAACACACGCTATCACATTATTCAAAGAGAAGCGTATCGTAGAAGCTTGGGGTGTTACACTTCATATGAATGATGGTGGTTAAATCTGTTCATGTTGTAAAATAACATTCCTTCAGCATAGAAAAAAGGTTAAAAAATGCATTATTCAGAAAGTAACAAGAATATTCCATTGAAAACAATGGTAAAATAAAAAATGGTAAGAATTTATTTACAAAACATTTTTAAAATTTTCTCTGGAAACATTTTATTAAAACATGGGTTTTAGAAGAAAATTGGTTCTCTGAATAAATAGTGAAATGAAGTCGAGCTTTCTTATAAACATTTTCTAAAACACCTTGAGTACCAAAGAGTAGAAATTGAACTAATACTTGAAAGAGGTCCTTAATAACCATTGGAGAGTAAAATGAAAGGTTTTTTTGAAAAATGTTTATATAATTTCCACTAACTAAAAAACCATTGAAATATCATTAATGTTGTTTTTGAGGAAAATATTCTTTTAACATTCTAATTTGTCATATACTGCTTTGGACCATTATAAATCATAAACCTTATGAAGGTATAATATTATATGGAAGTTTTAAATGCCATAAATATAAAATAATTCTTGATATAATATATATAAATGGGCAGTAGATAAACCACACAAAATAATTAAGTAGTGAACATGACATTTATCTCAGAGATGTTAAACGTGAGATGAAAATCTCTTACCTTGCATCTGATTTTTCTCTTGTGTATTTATATTCTTGAAAAACAAAACATATGTTAATTATTTACTTATATGAGAACCATTTTCATTTTTATCATTACTTTTATTTCAGTTTTTACTATGTTTTATACAACAAATTAAACAATTATGTTTATGTCATTTGTTTTGACTAAATTCAAATTATGTGTCGATAATAACTTTGGTTGGTCAACTATGGTCAAATGCGTCGTTATATAAAATCTCAAGAAAAATAATCATGAAATAATTGTTATATTTATACATAAATTAAAATTTTAAAACTAATAATTAAATATGGTTATGAAAAATGAACTAATGTTACAATCATGGTGACAGTATGTCGTACATACGCATGGGTAACGTTCCCATTTTTCAATGTTCATTATAGAACGAAGGTAAGTAAAATAAATCTTTCCCAAATGATAATTGTATAATAAATACCATATTATTTAATTATATATAATAATATATAAATTATTTTCATTTAAAATGAATGACATCTTGTCGAAGAGGCATTAATCCACGCGTCTACAAACGATGTTATGACTTTATGGGTTAAAGGGTAGTAATGAAAATTATACATACATACTTATATATATATATATATATTATTTATAGAAATATAATTATTAAATGAATATAAAATATATTTTTTGTATGTATCTTATGTTTAATTAAAACCATTCTTTATAAATTCCATGTATCTTGTGAATGAATCACATCGCTTTGATGGGCAGTAGTCCCCACTTCCTCAAACGATGTTATCATAATTACACAGAATGAAAAGTATTAAATTTATTTGTTATAAAATTATTAATAAATTAAAAAGATATAATTTAATTTATATATAGTCATATATAGTCATATATTTCATCATAATGGCCACCATGAGAGGTGGTAAAGGAAAAAATGGACAATCATCGTTTTGTGAGGCAGTTGTTCGTCCTACATAGAAACTGCATGTTCGTTACCCATTATATGGAAGTGTGTGTAAATGTAGTTATAAAAATTAATATAACAACATGTAATTATATTTATGGTTAATTTTTTATATTATCATGGAATATGAATATTTGAGTTCATGTAAAAGTAAATGGAAGAAAATAGATTTTTGGAAAGCGTTACCATAAAATCGGGTAACTCCTTTTGGTTTATACCAAAGGTCTTCCTTGGAAGGATTTCTTCCCAAAGTGAGACTTCAAGTTAAAGGGTTGAAATTTTGGGAAGCAATTTGGTAAGATATTTTTTTATCCTATGTGGGTTTATAGGGGTGAGTAATGGGGACAATTGGTGTCCTTTTCTAGTGGA
The DNA here is from genome assembly GCA_963277665.1 of Viscum album. NCBI lineage: Eukaryota > Viridiplantae > Streptophyta > Magnoliopsida > Santalales > Viscaceae > Viscum > Viscum album. Next base: position 1,531,308,605 of record OY728141.1, read on the forward strand.
GGTGGAGTGGCACTCTTGTAATATTTCGAAAAAGGAATTCCTACCACATTTTTCATGTTTCAAGTAGATCCAATAATGGTCTAATTTAGATAATATATATATTATATTGTCTAAAGATCTCAATAAAATTTCTCTTTTACAAGTTTATAGGTTGTTATTGGCCTTAAGTGTAAGGTTTAGTCCATTATTAATCTTAATTTAACCTTAACTATTATCATTAATTTTTGTCATTTTCAATAATATTTTTGGTCAAAAAAATTTGGTCTTATTAGAAATTATAAATAATTATGAATTATACTAAGGAATCAATTATTAAAACTTCCAATCATATAAGTGGAAGAAATTAATTTAAATTTAATCTCATAGGCGGGATGACAATGCGGGTTTCTAATGTAAAAAGGTTTGAATGTTTTATATGTTTTTATAGTAAATTTCAAAGTGAAATTGATTATAATGACCAAAATTGTATTAATTGATAAAAATATGATATAATTAAACTTTAAAAAAATTAAATATGATTTATCTTAAACAATAAATTATATTAAGAAGAAGTTTTTAACTAAAATTTGGTATTTTTAACTATTCATTAAAAAATTATATGTTTCTGAAAAATATAAAAAATTAACCCTAAACCAATTTTTATATTTCTCTTACAGATATAAATTTTATTCTAACATATTAAATTAATTAAAGTGTCAAAATTCATATTTAACATTGGTTCTTCATTAAAAGGTGGTATATTGCCTTTATAAAAATATAGGGTTTTATGTGTGAAATTGGGTTTGTTCCTATATTATTCCTACCAAACCTAATCGATTAATATAAAAAATATTTTATTTAATATATAACATATATATTTCCTTAAAATAATTAACAAATTTCAATTAATTATGTTTATTAATACAAAACTCTTTTGGAAGCATAAAAATAATATTATTACTTTTTATATTCAATTGGTTCTTATTTTCATTTTTATTTAATTGGTAAACAATTAATTAATTATATATTTATATAAACCATAAATTTTCATAATTTATTTAATACTATTCAAAACCGGTAACATAACGTCTTGTTTATAACATATTATATTAAATAATAACATTTTAATAATATATTGTTATTTAGTGAAACTCGGTCTTGTGTGTAACGCAAGCTGTCGATGAAGGTCTATATTCCATGTAACATAAGATAACTCAGTGATTCATGAATTAAAATCTATAGAATAAATTAAATTTATATAATATTGTAATGTATTGGTTTAATATATTCCCTTTTTACACTTGGTGTTGCATGTCATAAACACTATTGAATACAATGTTGTACTTTAGAAATTCAGGGTGTTGTAATGGAAACATAAGAAATGTTGTAGAAACATAAAGTTAAACATAATATTAATTCATGGATAACTACCAAGATAGCATCACATGGTGGAAAGAGTCCCATCATGGATTTAGTTTACTCCCTAAAACCATACAAAATATCACATGCGACAAAAAATTACTAAACGAATTAAGGAACTATCCGGGCACACCCATTATAACATGTTCAAGATTATGTGTTACAAAAAAGGAAATCAATCATAAGGAATAATCATAAGAATTTCCCATGGAAAGAATTATGTTTTATAATCTTTCCGCATATCATAATCAAGGTAATTTTCATTAAAATTCCAAAGAGAAGAAGGAATTAAATATTATGGATGTTGACATCAGAGTGCATAATCATGGGTCTAAAAATAATGTGTTAATTTGGAAATAAAAATTCTAAATTAGTGATACATATAATGATTAATGAATTGAAATGTTCCCATTAACCAGGTTTGATTTTAAATAAGAAATTCAAAAAAAGGAATTCATGGCATTTATTAACCCATAAAAGGAATGGGTAATGAGATCGGTATATATTTAAGAGACATATATACAAAATTTATAAGAAATAAATATCATTAAATGGAGAGATAAAGTTAATTAGAGATATAATGGTCATAACCTGTTCCAAAGGGTGGTTCAGAGAGATCCCTTACCTTAAGATTTGTCTTTCTTCAAATATGATATTAAATATTTAATAATAAATATAGATTTATTATACATGTATTATAGACTTATAATCTTATAAATCATAAAATATATGATTTTATTATAACATATTACCACCCATTTATTAAAAATTCTTTATTAAAATAAATGTTTAATATGATAATTACTTTGTTTTCCATCCGTGTCTTGGTTCGATAGTCGTTATACATATATATTGGTCATGGTTCCATTATCTACAAAACTTTTAACATGATATTATTTTCATATATATTCATTATATATATATATATATATATTTATTTATTTATTTTTATCTATAAAATAAAGATATAAAAAAATGAATTAAATTGATAATGAAGATGATAGGCCATACATACACATAAACAATGTTTCAATTTTCAATTGATGGAAAAAAATAAAGGTATATAATAATTAAAATTTAATTAATCATTATAATATCATAAATAACATCTATATTTACTAAATTCATCATTATAACAATAAATGAGAGGTGGTGATGGAAAATGAAGTACATCGATTCATGAGGCGGTTGTTTTTCGTACGCACGAATGATGATTCTATTTCCCATTTGAAGGAATAGGAGATGGATATGGGTGATGATATTAATATAATAACATATAAATATATGGAATATACAGGTTTTATTATTTTACCAAGTTTTAATAATATTTTAAAGATGTAGAAGAAAAATAAAACTAAAAAAATTGGTTAAAGACAATACCTCTTCTTTGGAAAACATAATTTACTTTACACATTAAACCCTATATGGTTGGTATTATTCCTAAAAAATACCTATATAACATTTTGATGGATATTATTAAGGTTTTTTAGGTATATGACGAAATAAAAGTATTTTTGAGTGTGAATAAAAGTGGAGAAGAGGTTCCCTTTTATAAGTGAGAGGAGGGGCACTCTTATAATTAATAAAAATATTAAATTAATATAAGTTAATTTTCCTGAAAAAATGGAACCAAACTGATATAATTATTATATATTATTATTATTTGTTGATGTTTTATAATCCAATAAAATTTTTACACGTTTATATTATACTTTTTCCCTTATCTCTTGGTTTAAACTCGAATTAACCCTTTTTTGACAATTACCATGATAACGATGTTTTTACAATATATGGGTCAAAATGGTTACTATAAAATTGGTCCAAAAAATGATTGATAAATAATATTTTTAAACATATAACAATCCCTTATCCAAATATTTATTTTTAAGAATTTTAAATTATTAGATATATTATTATTTGTTATAAAAATCAATAATGTCATTTTTGGAACTATTAATTGAATTTGACATTGAAAACAAAATGAAAAAATGGGATTCAAATATAATACCCTCAAACCTATATCATTTGTTATTATTATATAAAAATATATTGTTTCATAATAATTTCTTCAAATTATATTACTTTAACAATTTTATTGTGATTTATTTTTATATTTTTAATAATTTAATAAATGTCATATTGGTGTGGCGTAAGAATTTAAGGTAATTATTTCATTCCAAAAATAATTTAATAGGATAAAAAATAATTTTTCATTCAAAAAGATCTTTTATAATAAAAAATATCTCCAATTTATCTTTATGTCAAAAATTTAGAGATAATAAAATAAAGAGAATGACATTTTTTACTTATCTTTACATAAAATAATATAAAGGTCAAAATCAAAGAAATATGGAACAAAGTTTACATATTATAAAATCTTGGATTGAAATTGATGAATTTAAATGATAAAATATGATAAGTTAATGTGTTAGTATCATTTTTTAGTTCTTATCATAATATTTTTAACCTTAACTACCCAATTTTCCCACACTATGGTGATGAAAATTTACTAATGTTGCTATTTATTATGACAAAAACTAAAAGGGACCTATTTACCAAATTTGGAAATCCTTAATCTAAATATATAATTAAATTTTAAATATTAATTTTTAATAATTGAAAAAAATAATTTTAGATTATAATGAAAAAGTAAGTGAGAAAAAAATTCAAAAAAAATCCATTTTAAGTAAAACAAAATTATACAAAATTCAACCATAAAATTAATTATAATGACCATAGTTTTATTATTAATAATATAAGAGGGCTAATTTTACTTTTAAACCATTTTAAAAAAAAATTAACTTTATTAATGCATGAAGCAAAATAAAATTCCATAAAAATCTTTCTTTGTCACTATTCACTAGAAAATCAATCTTTTCAGAAAAATTTCAAAAATTCACTCTCTCTTAATTTTGAAATTATTATTTCAAGAATTATATAATTTTCTAAAATTTAATTTCTGAAATATTTAAAAATTAGTTATAATATTTTCTCATAAAAACATAAAAACCATTTTTGAATAAAATATATTTTTGAAGAAAAAAATAACATTACTAAAACATTAATAACTTATTTTATAGTGATTAATAAACAAATATTTATATATTATAAACTATATGTATATATATTTCATAACGTAGTAGATCATATTCAGACTCACTAATTCAACATTCAGATTTTAATGGTCACATTTAAATAATAATATTTTTATAGAATATCCCAATTTACATAAATATTGGTGTTACATGTTAAGAAAGATATCAAGCATTGTATTATTTTAAAAACATGGGGTCTTAAAGTCACATTGCAACAAAGTTTCCAAATAAGTTTCAATATGACAATGGGAATGAGGAAGTTCCCATAAAGAAATATTCAACCATTATGAAAGTCAGGAGATGTTTGAGGCACAATTTTATTTAAGAAAAAGAAAATAATTTCACATGAGGATAATAAATCAATATAAATAGAGTTAATGTAAATGAAGGATTTAAAAGATCATATATAATATTCTCTCATTGTTATTATATGGAATTCTCTGATAATGGAATATTTAAATGATGATGATGATGAGTAATTTTAAGGAATAGACAATATCGTTGTAGAATTTTAATCCTTTCTTAATGAAATTGACGTTTGGAGCACTAAAACAAAGAAATAAAATTGAGTGGTCGATAATTCAAGACTCTATATGTAGAAAAAATAAGAGGATAAGTCTATGTTGAGATAAAATTTTGAAAAGATAAAATATGAAAAACTATAAGGCTCATTGAAGTTTTTTGAGATTAAGATCAAGATTGAAGAATAGGGTAACGTAACCCATGGTTTTACTAAAAATTGAAACATTTTGTTAAACATATTAAATATCTTGAGAAAAAAAATTTCATACAATAATATAAAGTAACATATTATTAAAGGCTCACAAATCTTAGTATTTCATTGAGAAACTAAATCGAATAGGTTATGGAAAAGGGAAAAGATAAGTTTGAAGGTCTCAAAATATAGTAAGAGGATTTTCGGTTAATGAATAAAGAATCATTAGGCTAATAAGGATGATACAAGGATTAAGTATAATCAGAATGTAATGTTGAATAATTTCAACCCATAACCTCTCACTCTAACATTGATGATTTATTTAGGTATGAATCATATTCGATATAATCTGATAAGGAAAGAGATAATAAGTATTAGAGAAAATGAAAACAAGAATACACCTCATATCGTGTGTTATTGTTGTGGAAAGTTGGAAAATTCTCAAAATTATTTTTCTATTGCCAAAAGTGAATGTGGGAATAAGATTATAAAAGTAATACAATCATAATTGAATATTTCAGACATGTTTTTTATGTTCACTATTTTTGGGGTGGAGGATTTAGAGATATGGCTAGATATTGTTCATAAGTAATAAATATGAATGTTTTGTTAAATACCCAAATCACTAATGCCTAACAACTAATTGAATAATCAATATGGATAACAATTAAAAATTCATTTTCTGCTTTATGTGATGAAGTTGATCCATCGTATTCATAAGAGGATCAAAATTTCAAAATATCACAGAGTATGAAGCCCCAAATATCGATCAAAATGAAAATAACTGATATGGAAGTAGTTGTAGATATTTTCCTAAAAGCATCAGATCATGTTGTTGTATGAATATTTAATAGGGAATACACTTTTCATATGATAGGAAATAAGGATCTTATCAAATTAATTAGGTAATATAAGTATGGTGACTTTATATATAGAGATAATGAATACGTAAATATTATTGGTTTAGAAAAATACATGTTTTGGGGAAAAGATAAGAGGCGTGTAGATGTATTGGTTATTGAAGGTATCAATCACAACTTTCTAAGTTTCAATAGAATGTGTGACTCAGGTAATACAATAAAATTTACCAAGAAGTATATTATTGTTAAAGGAACGGATAGTATGGTTGTGATGTAAGGGAATCACATTAAGGAGAATCATTACCTTGTTAGTGGAGAATAAGACCTTTCATTTATTTCTAATGAAGAAGAAAATATATTGTGTCATAAATTTCTTATACATTTGATTCAAAAGTCCATATAAAATCTGGTAAAAAATAATAGAACTCAGTATCTCCCCAAACTATGATATAATAATTCACACATGTGTCAAGTGAGTCAAAATGGAAATTTTATTAAAAATATATAAAAATATAAATAATAAAAAACAATAGGGTGTTTTAATTGGTGTATGTTGATGTGTGAAAGCCAATATCATCAATGTTCATTGATGTGAAGACATATTTTCTGTTATTCATTGATGATTATAGCATGATGTCAGGGTTGATGGTCATCACCCAAATGTATTAGATTTTTAGTTGCATTAAACAGTATTGGAGAAAGGATAAAAATATACATAAATAAAAAATTATGAATTTATGAATTGATAGTGGTATAGATTTTACAAAACACTAGGTGGAGGATTATCTTGGAAAATATGAGACCAGAAACCAAGTCTCATCAATGAGAACTCCTCACTAAAATGGTGTAGTTAAGGGAAGAATCATGACCATAAACAGCATGTCTAGAATAATTCTTACTGAGCAATTCCTAAAATAAATGTCTAGGAAGTAATCAATCAAGAAATTATTTTGTATAGTCAATAGATCATTATTTTGTATGGGTGAAAGAAAATACTCCATATGACATGTGGTATGGAATGAAGATGATAGTAAAGTACTTCATAATATTTTAAATTAATAGTTTCATTATCAATATGAAAAAAATATAGAATATTTTAATCTCAGGGACAAGAATATATTTTCCTTAGACACTCAAGAAATATAAAACATATAAATTATTAAATAAGTGTCTATGAAAGTTTTTCAAAATCAATGATGTCACTATCATCATAAATGAGAAGAATATTTAGAAACATATTGAGTATATTCAAGATTACGGTGATAAAGAGTTGAGCAACTCAGGGAGATCACAATGGGAAAATGATGGTTTAAAATAATACATTGATAATGAGTATAACAATTTTCAACCTATAAATCCAAATATACTAAAGATAGAAGACAAAATTGGTAGGAAAAATATCATATATGGTCATATTGAACCACTATAGACAAGTAGAATAAATTGTATATAGAAAAGATATTTTTAATATTAGGTAGAGACAAAGTGGTTTAAATATGCTATTAATGTTGAGAATTTTGTTTGGGAAATGAATGAATATATAGAATATATCTAAAAGAAATAAAATTAGGAAATTATTTTGATTTTGGTAGAAAACAACATCATCGGGACCATCTGGGTTTCACATAATAAACTAAATAAATATATATTACTGATTCAAATCTAATCATGACTAGTGTGAAGGGGATACTCCCATGTATATTGAATCAATGTAGATGAAACATCTTCACTCATAGAAAGGCTGGTGACAATTTCACTATTCTTAGCCATTGATTGTAAAAAGAAAATTCAATGTATTATAGATGGATATTGAGTCAGTATTTGTTGATGGAGTTATGAAATAATAGGTGTCCCTTAAATAGATTTATGGTTTTATTATTCCTGAAGAAGAGAACAAAGTTAACATGTTGAAGAAGACACTTTTGGGGATAAAGTAGGCACCAAAATCATGGTATTCAAGACTAGATCAATACTTGAAAAAATTTCAGATTCCAGTGTGGTACAGTTGATTACAATCTATATGTCAATAATGAGAGTGATCAAAGTATGATGGTACTAGTATATATTGAATACATAATATAGGGTGCATCAAACGAAACCTAATGAATTTTTTTTTGAGTTCATTATGTGAGATTTAAAATGTCAATGATTGCAAAATTGATGTTTTTATTTGGTCTAAAATTGACACAAGGATTGTATTATACACTCATATATCAATTTAAATATTCCAAGTATGTTCTAATAAAATTTATAATAGAGTATTTCAAGGAGGTGACAAAATCAGATGTTACCCAGATAAAGTTATCAATGAATGATGTTGAAAAGCGTTCATTATCACATAATACCAAAAGATCATTAATAGGTTTTTTAAATTAATAGATAGACATCCTAATATTATGTTTTCCACTATTCAACCTATAATATATCAATGTAATCCCAAATAAATTAACTTTTTATCAGTGAAAATAACAATATCCTATATCAACAGCATAGTGGACTTTTGTTTTCTTTGCAATGAAATATTATAATAGGCGCTATTGGGATATATAGACACTGACTGGTCTAGTTCAATAGATAACATAAATTCTACATTAGGAATTGCATTATTCCATCTAGGATTATGTATTTATTAGATTAGAAAGAAACAAGGATGCATTTCATTACGCACTACATAAGTAATGTATATTGAAGAAACTTAAGAGTTAATGAAACTACTGTGCATAAAGTAGGATCTTGAATACATGGGAGTTAAAGTGAAGTCTCTGATCAGAATCAATTTTTATAATTTAGGTTTTTTTAATCATAGAAAAAATTTATTTCATAACTCAAGGACTAAGAATGTTGAAATAAAGTATCACTTTATAAAGGAGAAATTGGAGCATAGGTTGGTGAAATTATAGTATGTTCCTACCAAACATCAATTCAAAGACATCATGATAAAGGATTTACCCAAAGAATCATTTTAAAGGCATCAACTAGATCTTGGATTCTAATAAACCCGCATAATTAAATAGTATGGATGTGGAACCCCGACTCCCTTAGGTGAGTTTCACATTTCCCTACGTGTAAATAATTATTCTTTTCCCTATTTTAGATCATGAAGGAGTGTCATTTATATTCATTGAATAAATAAGAAAAATATTTTTCAGGAAATGGGGGTAATGTTCCTCAAACCCTCTATGGAGTGATTATTGATAATTTAGGGGTATATTTATTCTATATTGAATCTAGGGGTATATATAGGGGTTTTTAACATAATGATGTTGGGAATTTTTATAATTTTTTATATATAATAAAAATTATGACCATTGGGTTTATGATGAAATAATTTACCAAGTGTTGGTTAATAGTTGGTCTCAAATGATTTATGATTAGTCAAATGACTGGTACTAATCATGGTATCATTAAACAAGTGGTATTGAGTAATAATTGATTTACTAATGAGATTTTCATGTCACTTTTAATTATCATGTTTAAATTTTCTCATGGTGTCTTATAGTATGTGTTGAGGGATTCTATGATCACTATTTAGAGTTATATTGTTAAAAAAGTGGGTGATGCTGAAAGGGGACAAGATTATCAACAAGTTGGTAAAGTAGTTTTATGTATTTTCAATAAAGCCAAAGGGGTATTATTGAAAAAGATCCATCAATATGTTGTTTCATGGTTTTTGGGTTTTTTTTCTTTTTTAAAAAGGGTATTGAAAAAATTACAATGTGTTTGATGATAAGAGTATTGAAAATTTGTTTTAGGAAACATTTAGAGGAGATAGAAAATTTCATATAGAATTTTAAAATTAATTATTTTCACATAGAATGTATGTGACCATATTGTAATTCACATAATCTAAGATTTCATAGAGAGTAGAAATCTACAAAGGTGTAATGTTGAAGATAAATTCATGTAGGAAATTAATAAAGGAGGTTTGAAAAAAGAATTATGTAGTAGGTTCATCACATAGGAAGTTCATGAAGCTGCAATAAAAATACCAGTGAATGAATTTTGGAAAAGGCAATGTGTTCTTGTAGGGTGTGCGCATGACCGCAAAGGAAAATAATGGAGGATTCTTTGTTTTTTTCTATAGGTAGTAATCAAATGCTAATCTTTAAGGGAGAATTCACAGTATGTGATGCTATAAAGGATATTCATAAAAAAGGGATTTTTAATAAGGTCTTGATCATAATTTTATTATTTTCATGTTTTTTAGTTTTCTTTATATGTATAAAGAACCCTTAATCACAAAATTAAATAGATAAAAATTATCGTGGAATATATTTACTAGAGTGTTATGAGTATTTGTAAGGGAGTTCACAAAGCATTTATCATGAATAAAATTATGAAGTATATTTATGAAGCATTACCATAAATCATAAATCTTGAATGAGGTTCACAATAAAATTTCCACAAAGTGTGAAGAAGTATCTAATAGAAAAATATAACGAGATATCATCTAGAGGTATTCCACATGGTGATAATTTTATGTGGGTCTTAATCACATGGGAATTGCATGAAGGAACTTTGCAACACATAGGATGTCTAAAAAGTGTGAAGGTAGTCTATGATGAACCATATTCTTAAAAGGAACTGTGTGGTGAATAATATTTCATGAATATATTATGTGGATTGGTTTTTTGTTAAGTAAACAATTCATGAAGGAAATTTTTTTAAAGAAAATTATCCATGGTAAAGTGTATCAATCTCATTAATGAAAAAAACATTATGTCCCTATCATGTTTGTTTAAACCAAGTCATGGATGATATAGGATATCAAAATAATTTTTTGTAATAGGATCATGTTCACTTCAGAATATAGAGTAATGAATTCTCAACTGTGAATGATTTTAAGCTAGGAGGGATAGTGAGTCTGCTCCAAAAATTATAGTATTAATTCAATTTAGTTATTCAAGTTAATTGGAACATTGCATTTTTATACTCCTTAAATTAGTATGGTTTTAGTGATCCAAATAAAAAGAATTTGTTTATCTTGCATGATTTCATTTATTTTTATATATTTTTATGAGAATAATAGAGAATAGATTTTTGTTTAATGGTGAATTATGATCAAAAGGGTAAAGTATTTTAATTCATTATACCCTAATTAAACCCAGGGTATTTTACTTAGTGGTCCCAATAGCTAAAATAGAAACATGACACAAAATACTCATCATGGGACATAATCATATCAACCAATGATACAGTACTTATGCATGTCAGGGTGGAACCAAATTTTGGCCTTTGGTTTATCCCTATAATACATGACCACATAAATGACACTCAACTAACCTCATTAGGGGAAATCCGCATAGCTAGTGGGAAATATCAACTAGTGGTCACTAGCTAGTGTGTACTCCCAACTAGTTTAGCATATATCTTTCTATTTCTTGATATGTTATGAAATTTTTTCTAATGATGTTTCTAAATGAGGTGTGATATAAAATCATAATATCACATTATAATATCAAATAATCTTACCAAATAAATCACGAAACCCACCACCATACACCCTTCATAAAATTTCTCATTTTATCAATGATATTCAATAATAACCCACTGATATAGAATGATTTACACAATCAGAAAAGTCAAAACCTATAAAAAACAACACTTAGCGTATTACTTCACATATCAAAAACTTTATGTTTACTTTAAAAATAAGTTATTTTTTTAATAAAGTGATTTTAATTTAGAAAAAAACACTTAAAGATAAAACTATAAATGTAACATCATTGAAAAAAAATTAAAGACAATAAAAAAAAATTTGGACACATATATGAAATCAAATAATAATCTCAAGAAATAATTAAATTCAATAATATGTTTCCATGAACTAAAAACACCCTTTATCAAATATGGGAGATTTATAAACCATGGAACACCCCACTTTACAAATCATGTTCGGTTCAAGACATCGTGTATAAATAATTTCTCTTAGAGAATCCTATTATTGGAATAATATAAAATATATATCACGAATAGAAATACATTTAAAATTAAAATTCATTGTAATTATAAATTTTATCCATTGTTCCATAAGGAAAAAAATTAATATCATTCCTTGATAAATAAATAAAAGTATCTTATACTATTTTTTCTATCTTATAAAATAGGTTCCAAAATCCAAGAACCAAACTTAGTCCTAAGTAAAATAAAATCTCCAGATACATCAACTTAAACCATTGAAATAATAGATCCTTTACCAAATAATATATTATTAGGTCATGAGGAGGTGTAGAATACTATAAGATAAAAGCCACAATTTTAGATTACCATAAATAGGTTTGGCCACTATGGACACTAGGGTTATAGAAAAGTGGAGAAAAATGAAAGGAAATTTTGAGAATAGTAAAATAGAAAAAGGAAAAGACCCTATCATTTTGATTCAGATGAAAATCCAAAAATAAATTACCAATAAATAAGAGGATTGGGAGATTTTAGATTGGTTAAGGGAACTCGGATTTCCCACTCAATGTGGCGAAGAAAGTGGAAGAATTACACATTAAAAAAAACAACCCAAAAGATAAAAATACCCATTTTTTTGAAACACGTGTGGCTTTGTAACATGATATATCTAATTGGATGGAAATTTTCTATGTTCTACTGGATTTGAACTACAATAGGTGACACACTTTACCAATATGGTTTCTAAAAATATGTGGAAACCGTGTGGCCTTGAAATTTTTCAAATATATATATATATATACATATATATATTTCATCCCAAACCCCTTAAAATTAAATAGAATAAGAAAGGTAATAAATATATACACATAAAATCATGTTTTTACACATTATTATATTTCATATGACATGAATGAGTCATACTTTATGATTCATGTATTTATGGAATACCTTTATCAATATCCCACTTACAAAAAAGGCTTATAGACTTATGTGAAATTTCACCTTATGTATCATTGTATATGAAAAAAATATGAAATCATATCCAAAACACCTTTTATATAACCAAAAATAATAATTTTAGATAATTAATTACACACTTTTAACCCGTGTTACATAATAGGTAACAACTTATATAAATCCATCTAAAACTATTCTTAGTTATCCTTCAAAACACTTTCGATGTAGCTTGATATGTTTTTTAATATTAATTCTCATCCATAAAAACACTTAATGTGAACCCGAGAGCTGTTGTTGAATTGATTTTATTTATGAATTTTCTAATCCATAGTTTCAACCAAGAATGTCCATTAAAAAACATTAGTACTACTTAAGCTATAAAGGTATTTGACATGATCTTTATTAAACACATGTGTCTTCATACCTGATTTGACTTGTTGTATCATATATAATCATATAATCGATTTTTCTAATATAATAAGTGATCAAGAGAAAAATAGTATATCAATCATCTATATCCCACCCATATGTCCTCAATTATATATTTATTGACTAGACAAATGGACAAAAACAATACATTTTATTCACCTAAATGAATGAGCACATCATATAATCCTCATTCAAATTGGTAGTCTAATCCCTTTTCACTTATATAGGTATGTATATAATCTTAATAAATATATATTAATCAAGGGATCATATGTTATGATAATTATATGATAGGATATATCATATTTAGTCAAAATATATATATTTTATAGTGAGAAACATACTCAACTACACCTAATTATCTCCACCTCAGTGATAGAGTAATTATGATATCAAAGTATGAAGATTTCCATGTTTGGTATCTTGTAAACCTCATGTAATAGGGATATTTATATAATTTGTGAGTAATTTTTCCTAAATACGGGTGCTATCGTATAGTATTATCAGGTTCATCATGGAATAAAACATTCATATGGAAAAATTATTATATTTAAGCCTTTATGGAATATCATATTTTACGATATAAGATATATCAAATAAGCTTCCTTGGCTAGTCATATTTTATGACATGGAGGAATTATAAGGTCATGAATCATATGGTACAATACATTTTGAACATATATTATAATTATAATGAAGTGGGGTGTTAAAGTGTGAACATTTGAATATCCTATACATAGTTTATCTTTTATCTATAACATATAATGAAATGGTGGGAGTTGGCATGGATGAGGGTTACATCTGATGCATGAATTTACTTTTAATGTATGATTTAATGCATGTTCAACCAATGAGTGTCCTCAAGCAATATATAATGGATAACTCACCATGATTATGTAATCATGAAACATTTCTTAGCCTTAGATAAATCTCTCCTTCTCATAGCTCTCTTTTTCCAACTCGTTTACACCAAAAGGCACTAGAAATCCATGGTTGGTGGAAGAATCATATACATATTTTGAGTAATTTATTAATGATCATGGATAAGTCAAGGAGAGGGGAGTATGATTTTTTTACTTTAGTGATCTTTATAACACACATTTAGTTGAAGATCACGGCTGTAGTTTTATAGTGTAATGTACACATTCATAGGTTTCTTCACTATATAGTATGTCTGATTTTAGTTTATTCCATGGTCAATATTGACTTTTTGTTTCTAAATTTCTTATGTTGTGTTTAATGTGCGTCGTTAGATCCTTTAAAACCCAACTATAATATCGGATCCTTACCATGATTTTGATTCAAGAAATCATGCTAAAAATTTAGGTTTTTTAAATCTTAATTTATATCATATTCTCTATCATTAAACATGATTGAGAATTTTGTTCTGCCTGATTGATTTGAAGATTATGATATAGGATATCATATTTAGTGATTTAGTATAAATCTATAGGTTTTACGTTAATCATATATTATGATATTAGAAAATCATATCCAATGATAACACTATGTCATGAGTTCAATATAGTACATTGTATCACATTATCAATTTTTATGGGAATTGTGAAATAATGTTGATATGTAAGGACTTTTCCTTCATAAATTAGTGTTTTAACCTAATATGTATGAATCTTTCCTTTATCACAGAAGTTAAAAGCCTTTCACACACTACTTATCCAAATACGTGATGGGACTATTAGTTATTAAATATGTCTAATAGTTCATAATTAGTTTAAGCATTGCAGTTTATCTATAATATAATATAATTCCAACTATATCATTAAATACAGTTTGAGGAGGAAAAAAATTTTCCTTAAAATATAAATTATGATTTCAATTAAATAATTTTAAAATAGTTTATAAATTATAATAAAATGTATTTGTGATAATTACTTATTTATAAAAGTGTTTATAAATTAATTAATTACTTACATGTTTATAAAACTATAATTAATAAAAATTCAATAATATTAAATGATAATATCAAAATACCTTTTAAATTATATGTCATTAATTATAATTTATATAAAAATTGTTTGTATAGAAATTATAAGGGTGATTTACAAAGTATTTATAAATTATAATAAGAAGAAAAAAATACAAAAGAGTTCAAAGTTATATTTATATTATTAATTACTCATAATATATAATTTTAATAGTTTAAGTTAGGGCCATATTTGAGAAATTATTTCTATTATATCAAAAGTATTTTTGTTGACTGATTTAATGAAGGACTTAATAATATTAAATATTTTATATTTTTATTATGTAAACTATAACATAATAGAAATTGTAATCTAAAATTATTATATTTCAAATAATATATTTTATTTAATGAAAATTCAATATGATGAATAATATAAAATATCTAATATTATTACAAGAATATAACCTTTCTATATTCATGATTATGGAATATCCATAATAAATAGATAAATTATTAAGTGTTTATAATAATAATTTTTTTATGAATTCTGCATAAATGTTTATCTCATGTTTAAATATGTGAATTATTCATTTATTTAAAATTTATTCCATTCGTTATTCATGAATATAAATGTTATAATATAAATAGTTTTATACTTATGTTTAAATGTTAAACTGCTTCTAGAGGTTAGCATACATGTATTTGAAGAGTTACAAGATAGGTATGATAATGGATTTGGTTTTATTCAACCTTTACTTTGGATTGTATTGAGTTGTGAGCATAAATTTAGTTGTTGATTATGATTTTTTTCAAATTAATTGTTATAATTACAATTGATTTTTTATCTATCTTGAGTAATGTATTCATATGTATAGGGAATTTATGTCATACTTCCCACTGACCTGAAGGTGTGTGATTTGTTTTATAAAATTGAGGGTTTATTATTTGTGGATATAGGATTACTCATGTGGATATTGTTGATTTCATGTGATTATAAACCTTTACATGAAATTTTTTTATATACCTTATACATATGATGAATTTTGATATGTATAGATATATCTTTATTTTGATTTGAGTTAGTACACATTTTATGAGTTCTGTGGATTTACACATCAGTATGGTTTGAACATATTGATTTGGTAGAAGGAATAAGTTTACAAAACTAAAATATTTTAATTGTCAAAACATAAATGTAATAACATGATATAATATAGTGGTATTAAATACTCTTCCAAATACTAAGTGTTATATTCCATCCAAATTATAGATTTTCAAGACCTCTATCATTCAGTATGGGTAACCCTGATCATTTAGTTCCCATATATTATATTTTATAAGGCAAGTAATGAGGTGACCCTATCCATTAAGTTCCTTATTCATAGAAGTTTCCTTGGGTTTCCCTTAGCTGGGAAACAATAACCATTATGATTCCATAGAAATCAAGTTCAGTGAATCCATATGATAGATTTGGGTAAAGAGTTATCCACTTATATTTCTAAGAGTCATATATGATATTATTGGAAATATTTTTCTACTAGATATAGTTATTTATTATTTATGTGATTCCTTGAGTAAATCATGTTTCATTATGGGTATTATACCACTAATGGGTATGATGAGTTCAAAAGGGATCATCATTTTACTGGGAACATAATTAATGGAATTCAATAAAAAATTAATATAAAACATGATAATCATCTAATAAAATAAATTATTATAGATAAATAATTTCTTAATCATCATCATCAAACGTAACTATGAGATAAACTCTAGAAAAGGAGAATATTAATGTAAGAAACTCCTAAGAGTGGTAACTTAATAAAATTTCTGAAGTAAGGGAAACAAAATTTGTTAGATAACTCTCTTATAGAGTAACCAAGTTTTAAGTTTGTTCAATAGGTTTATCTAGATTTTTTTTATCGAAAAAGAAAATTTACCTGATGTTTCAAATGAATTTTATGCAAGGTAGCCTAAGTAATTTTAGTCTCAACTCATTTACTGAATATGATAAAGTTTGTTAATGAAATAGAGAGAATAGATATTTTTTATAAGGATTGTTATGTTTAAAGAATAATTCCTATTTTCATTGATGGAAATGTACTAAAAATTAGAATGAAATCAAGAAAACTTTACACGATGTTCTCAAAGTATTAATAATAGATAAATTTGTCATGTGGTGTATGGAATCTAATACTTTATTGATAGCACACATGGATAAAAGTTTAAATTAGAAGAATAAATGTTATTTATTTAGTCTAATTGTAATGCCCCGACCCCAGTTACCCAGAGTCGGTGCATTATTACATAACATTGGAATGATCACAAAAGATCAAGTCTCAAAAGACCGATTAGTTTAATAGCCTTGGAAACACTAGATACATTCATAAGTCTTACATTACATCATAAAGTGAAAAACTAAAACAACATAGTATCCATAGTCCCCACTCATATCCCCTTAGACTATCCCTGTAGGTCAGTCATAAATAACTTCTTCACATCCTGGGAAAAATAAAACATAGAAAGGGGTGAGCTCAGATGCTCAGCAAGGATAACAATATAGCGGAAACTTTCATAAATAAGCATAAACATTTAAGGCAATTTATAACTAAAACAAAATCCTTTTAAACTTGAACTTCAGCATAACATGGAAAAAATAAATTTAAATAATTCCATTTACTTTTTCACATGAATATTCTACTAGTCAAATAATCACATGCAATATCAATAACCACTTTCATAATGATGGAATGCATAATGCCATACTTTCATAACCACATAGTTAAGGTCTTATGCCAAGAATACAAATAAGATTTTTTCAAGGCCTTGTACCAAGACACTAGTTTGTCTCATGAGATCTACCGATGCATCGAGGAGCTATAGTGGTCTCCACCCATCACTTACTATGTCCAATTCATTCCTCATATGAACAGGTTTAAACATAACATAAACATTTGTAGTAAAAATTTCATAATAAATGTCAATAAATTATCTATAAACCATGAATGGTATAAAAAAACATCAACATTCAAACATATCACAAAACCTTCAATACAATATGGAAGTTTTGTATCATAATAAATAAACTTCAAATAAGCTTAAAATCCATCAAAGGATCTTGACATAGATGAAATAAAAACTATTTGAGAGAAATATCTCTTTTTTTGAAATCATTTAAATCCACATAATTATATAATAAAACATTTAATTTGAAATTATTCTTATAATCTTGTAAGGGAATATTTGAAAATTTTATAACGACATAAAATAGCCACAATGTTAAAAAAAATACATTCTTACCTTGATTTTGTCGAAAAGGTTAAAAAGGACCTTGTTTGGAAAACAACGGAAAGATTCCTTTATAAACATCTTATAAAAATGAAAACAAGGGTATAAATGAATTTAACCCATAGTGTATAAAATAGTAGGAATGTTTTGAAATACATTTTTAAGAAACATGGATGTGGATGATAAAGAGGTCCCAGTGGATACTTAGGTAAAAACAACATCGGATAATAAAGATATTGTGAAATTAAACCTTACCTTGTACTTTTCCATGGTCGAGGGTAGGTTAACCTCCTTTATAATGGTAAAATAATTGTTATTAAATTATACAAGAATCACATACATTAATATGATATCATATATGACCTTTTAACATTGCTTTGTTAATAATATCTTAGTATTATCATCATTTCAGGTGTTAACAGATTCGTTTTCTTTTATATTATTTGTTATGTGAGTCATATTTGTTATGTAAGGGATTTATCTTATTCAAATCCAAAATTATATCAAGTCTTTAAACAATATTTTTAATCATCTAATGAAAATTATCCTTGAATGGATATGATGGAGAATGAATCTCATCGCGTTCGTGGAGACGGTAATCCGTACATACGCACGAGCGACAATATCATACTTTTGATATTAAAATAATATAAAATTATATGGTATATCATATATAAAGAATAATTATCATGTTATATTTATTATTTACATGAATTACACATCATTATTATACCCATCCAAATAATAATGTATTGAATAACAATTACACCATGATGTGGAGATGGTAATCTGTACGTACGCACGTATGGTGACATGTCATTCAAAGGATGGATAGAATAATGAATATGGATGTAAAATATTTATAATAACATCACAGTTTATAGAATATACTGGAGTTATTATTTTATAATGGAAATAACAAAGAAAGAAGAAGTGGAAGAAGAAAATAACTTGAAAGAGGGTGCTGAAATTATTACCTCTTCTTCGGGTTCTTCCTTTTGATTTGATCAAAAGGGATCCTTAAGTTTGATTTCTGACAAAAGGAAGGCCTCTAGGATGAAGTGAGGGAAGTTTAGAGGATATTTTGGCAGGGTTTTGTCGAGCCAAAAGGCTTTGAAGGTGTGAATTAGAGAGAAGGGGGGTTCCCTTTTATAAGAGGGGTGAGGGGCACCTTGGGAAAAGCTAGAAATATTATTTTATAATAAAATAATTTTCATTTTATGTAGAGACCCTAAGATTGACGTACATGGACATTACATTACTTTTGCGTAATACTTAGTACATAACAAAAACACACACACAAGGATCGTAATAGTTTAGTGTCTTTGGAAACTCAGAATATAATCTTATAATCATGGTGAAAGATCTTCAACAGCTCCCATAAAGATCTTCCCCTTTTGTTTTCTTACCTAAAACCTTTCTTTATATCCTGGGGAAAAGAATACATATAAAGGGTGAGATCAAATTCTCAGTAAGGGTAATCATGGATAAAATAAAACAAATCATATACATTTGAGCTTAAAAACATGAACATATTGTTAAAAAAACAAAAGCCTGATAAATGACATAAACCATGGAAGTACGTAAGGCATATATCATAAAGGAACATCAATAATGATAAAATATAATGGGAATAAAACAAGTAATTGTGGAAACCATTCATCTCTTGTTATGATTTCCATAGTAGCCAAGGCATTGCTGCCAAGACCATCTTAGTGGACAAGGTCCCTTTCTAAATTGAGTTCACTCCTCGTTTCAGTCCTGTAACACTGAACCGAATTAACTTACCATTCCAGCCATGTCTATCTCATAAGATGTAAATCTTTACCCAATTCATTGGAGGGAGATATAGGTCCCACCCATCTCATAATGAAATCATTCTTACTTGTTTCACAACATAAACATAAATCATTCATCATAACCCAAAGAATAAAATGGGTTTCATAAACATCATTCCATCATAACATAATCCATATAAAACAAATGGATATCATTTCATCATAAGAAAAGTGAAACAATTTAAATAATAGAGACATTATATTTGAAGCATACACATATTAAATAATGTCATCTTAGATGGAAAATGGTTTTAATAAAACAATTGAAATGAATTCCTGAGGAAAATATCCTTTCTTCTTGAAAATCATTTTCTTTTCACAAAATTTCATGCAATTTTAAAAGAAAAGGATTTTGTTGAAAATATTCATGAAATATTTTGGAGGAATCTTCATGAAAACAAGCCTTTATAAAACCGTAAAAATCCTTTCATGCCGTATAAGTTAAAAAAACATTTTTCTCGTACTTTTGTCAGAAAAGTCAAAAAAGTACCTCGTAACGTAAAAAAAAGATTCATTACATAACATGTAGTACAAGTAAAAAATGGGTAAAAAGGACTTTAAACATAAATGAAAACACTTGTATAAAAAATGTACATGTATGATAGAAATAACCCCAGTAAATACTTACGAATAAGCAATATCGGATAAAAATGAGATTTGCAAAATTATCCCTTACCTTAGGTATGATATGCTTAATACATATCCGAACCTCCTGTATAATGATTTAAATAATTTCATTTACTTATTACAGAATCATATTCATTGTTATGATATCAAATATGTTTCACTTATGACTTTATATTACCCGTTCTTTTGTAAATTCATGTTAAAGTAGCGTTTTGGGTAAAATCGTTTCATTTGTCATTCGTGTTTTAACTTGTAATAATTCATATGATTACTTAGATCATGATTAATTAATTCCAGAGTATAAGACATGATTTATATATAATATATATTGAGAATATACATATATATAATAGATCAATAAATGGAAATAAATACACCGTTCATGGAGACGGTAGGCCGTACGTACGCATGAATGTTGTTTTCGTTTTCTTATTGAATTGAATGGAATTAAGTAGATGACATACATATATATATACATAAATCTAATATAATTATTATGTCATATATTTCATGATTACTTATTATATATACTTTATAATCATTCATGAATGGTTAATCATTGAGAATAAATCTCATCGTGTCGTGGAGACCGTAGTCCGTACGTATGCACGAGCGATGATATCATTCCCATCATCGTGGAATTGTATTGAAGTGTGTGTATAATATTTCAGAATCAATATCACTTTAAAATAATCATATATAGTCATTATTTACACCATTATACCCGTCCAATTAAGGTGGTGGTGGAAAAACAGATTACACCACAGTGTGGAGACGGTATTCCGTACGACGCACGCGCGGTGATTTCATTTTTCGTAGGATGGATAGATGGTGAAATAGGGTTGTTTCATATTTATAATAAAATATAAGTATATTAGTGATACTGATGTTATTACTTCATAATGAAACAACTAAAGAAGAAGAAGCGGAAGAAGAAATAAAGTTGAAAGAATCGGTAACGGACATTACCTCTTCTTCGAAGCGCCTCTTTGTGACCTCCTTTTAGGGTACTAAAATTGGTCTTTGAAGAAGACCAGGACCTCTAGGATGTTTCTAGGAAAGTGGAGAAGAAAATGTTTCAAGGGTTGGCCGAGCATTAAGGCTCCAATTGGTGTGAGGAAGAGAGGGAGGAGGTGCCCTTTTATAAGGGAGGAGAGGGGCACCTTTGGAAATATTAAAAATATTAATTTATAATAAATCTAAACCCACTTAAAAACCTCCAAAAATGACTCATATTAGAATATTAGATGAGATAGGGTTGTAATTTCATCAACCAATAAAATTTAGACATGTTAGGAAATTATTTTAAACATTATCAACTTGATTTATCGATTTAATTTTATTTGTGGTAATAATATTCTAAATTTTACATTATAACAAATAATTACTTATTTGTTGTGAATTTTCCATAATTGGATACTTTATAACATTTTAGACCATATAAATTTAAATTTATAATTTTTATGTATTTTTGTGATTTTTAAACAATTTTATAATATGTTATTTTTATAAAATAACAATAGTGTCAATTTTGACAGTATTCATTTATATGAATTTAAATAAAATATATACAGAAGATATGTTCGAAATAAAAGCTTTAATAGATTCATAAAATTTCATATGTATCTAGAAAATTAGTGTAGCACAGTAAATATTTCATATAATATTTATTTTATTATTTTTAAAACCATTTATTTGGTTTATCTCTTAATAAAATAATTACTAAAACATTTTTGAATAATTATTTAATATACTTATATGTTGCATAAAATAAAAAAATAAAATCCTATGATGAAGATAAATCTATTACCTTTTACAGTAATACTTTTACTAGAATTTATCATCTTAGAATCACAATATTTAAATTGTTATATTTATTAAATTATGAAGGTGACAACTTTGGCATAATTTAAAATAAAATAATATAAGTGTCATAATCACTTTTATAAGACTCCAAACGGTTATATATTAGGTCATTGGATTATTATGGTCTAGATATACACTAAAAATAAGTTTTGGTCAGGTTTTTGGGCCTTTTAATGGGTATCATTATTTCAATAAATACTATATTACTGATTTTTCACTTAATAAATAATTTCTTCATCATTAATGTATCACCATTAATGACAATTATTTATTCCCTAAAAATTATAAATAAAGTATCATGATGTAGATAATTTTATTATATTTCTGTAGACTATTCATGTTTGATGTTTAATGATGTTTATCTCTAAATTAAAATTATTATACTTATAAGATTTAAGAGAGTGACATGTTGTCACTTTCATTGGTTTTAATAATAATTAAATTATTTTCATGGTCAAAAGTCCATAAAATGAATCTAGTCAGACCCTTAGGTGATATGGGTCTACTTTTATCCATCTAATAGAATTTTGGCATGTGTTAGGGTAATTTTATAATATTATATTTACCCTTAATTACCCGATTTACCTTTAACTATGGTAAATAAAATTTACCGTAGTTACTATTCATAATTCCCAAAAATAAAAAGTAGCCTATTAACATAATTTGGACCCACTGATTCCAAATAAGGATTCCATTTTTCCAAATTCAGTACACAAAAGTTGCAGAAATTTAATTAAAATTAATCCCGTTGTTGAAAGAAAATGGGTTTTTGTTTAAAACATTGCAAAAGATTGAATTGATTTAACCTACGAATTCAATGTAAAATCAATGCTAATGACATACATTATTTTAAATGGTAAAAATATATTCTATTTATACTTTAAAATCATTCAATATTATATTTTAACCATATAAATTATCTCAATGAAAAAAAGTTGTTTTTAATTAAAAATTAGCGTATTTTTACTATTCATCAAAACATGAAAGTTATCAGAAAAGTATCAAAAATTTATCCAAAGTAAATTTTTATATCCTGATTCCAAAGAAGAATTTTATTTTGTCAAATTGAACTTATAAACATGTCAAAAACTAGATTTAATGTGGGTGCGCCATCAAAAGGCGGCAAAGCAGCATTTTTTAAAAAATACTTATTTTACCTGAACATTTTATTTTGTTTTATTAACATGTTCTAGAAAATTTGTAAGATGAATAATAATGTTATAAAATTTAAAATGTAGTTAATACTATTCATAACGGATAGTCCATAATAATATAATAACAATATATCCTTATTTAGTAAAACCTGGTATTGTGTACAACACACGCTATCGAGGAAGGTCGTGATTGCGTATAATGCAAGCCAAGTCAGGGTTGCATGTTGTGCAAGAATCCTTTGTTGTTTCGTTATAACAGAATCCAACCATTTTTCATTTATATATTAAATATATATATATACACACTCAATGTTGCGTAGAATGAATATTATCCAACGAACTTGAAATTGTGTGTAACAAAATCTAAGAATAGTGTTGCGTATACTGCAATCTAATACAGTGTTGCGTATAGCACAAGATAGTCTTGTTGTAGCATAAAACACATGACGTCAAATAAATTAAAAAAATACTTATCATAAAATATCGGGTTGTTACCATTTCTAATTGATCAAAAATGTATTATTTAAAGGCTAAGGTGGGTATGGGTTGAAAACCACTCAACCAATAGGTTTTAGACAGGGTTGGGTCGCTATATTAACATTATCTTTTAGATTTAGATCTTAGTTGAATAGTTTGACATTTACAATGTCTCTTTGTATTTTTACATTATATGGTTAATAAACTTACTATATACTTCCAAGAGAACCCCAAGGGGTTAATTAATGATAAAAATATCATTATATAAGTCCTTTGACCGAATATTAGATTTTTAGGAATAGAATATCAATTAATAATATAGTATTTGTTTTAAAAACACTTTTATTTCAATTTTCACACTATTTGGTATTTTGTTTTTTATAAATTCATAACAGCATTATCACTTCGAAAAAATTTAATTTAACCAACCCTAATATGTCATATTAACCTAGAAAATTATTGGAATTCATAAAAAGTATAAAATTACATTTATTTGGATATTTATAATATCAATTATTTTAATATTTCATTAATTAGATAATTACAGCATCACCATTGTCTCATAAATTATTTAAATTATTTAAATTCTAAAAATTATAAATAAAATAACATTATGTAGGAAATATATTTATATTTCTAATAAATATTTATAATAGAATTTATCTTATGTATAACCCTATATTAAAATGTTTTAGTTATTAAACATTGATTTTAACTCTTTTAAATGTTCTTTGAATTAAATAATAATAAATGTCCTAATCTAATCCAAGTGGACCAAAGAGGTTCGTATTTTATTCCTAAGGTTGTTTTTCGTCGAATTATACTTAGCCAATAGAATTAGGACATGTGTTAGGATAATAATAATATCATTTTTACCCTTAATTACCCTATTTACTTTTAACCGTGGAAAAGTAAAGTAAAAAAGTTACTATTCACAAAAAATTATTTTTATCTTATTGAACCACATTTTACTCCTTTATATTAACCGTGTCTCTAGGATTTTTGAAATTCAACTCACAGAAGCGGTAAAATTAAGTCTTATTTGAATTTGAAAACTCTCTTAAGAGGTGGGTAAAAGACGGTGAAAAGTTCAATAAAATTTTTATATGTCTAAAATTATTACAAATTGACTCCAACGAATTACATTGAATAGATATAGGTATTATGTATCTATATTAAACTAAAATAATTTTAAATAAAATAATTAATTATTTAAATAAAAATTCAGTTTTAAACTATAACTTAGTGTTTTTCACTATGCATCAAAAATTGAAACTTTTCAGAAAAATACCAAAAATTCACCCTAGGCTAATTTGGATATTCCAAATCCAAAAATGAATTCCATTTTGAAAGATAATGCATATTAAATTTCAAAACATTTGTATTACTATTCATAATGGCTAGTTTGATTGTGGTGTGTGTTAGAACATGAAGTTGCGTACAACATATGCTATTGTATTAATCAAAGAGAAGCATATCGTGGAATCTTGGGGTGTTACATTCTCCCCTCCTTCAAATAATTTCTTCCTTGGAATTTCTAGAGTATTACTACGTAAAAAGACTCGGGTGGTTCTTCATCGTAAGTTCCTTGGGTTCCATCGTTGCCTCTTCCATCTTATGGTTTCTCTATAAAACTTTTACCAGAAAAGTCATCTGGTTTCTCAACACTTGTTCTCTTGTATCAAGAATCTTGATGGCTCTTCACAATAAGACAGATCAGGTTCCAGTTCTAATTACTCATAGGTGAGTACATGCAATGGTTTAGGCATGTATTTTCACAATAGTGATATGTGGAACACATCATGAACTTTGGAGAGACTTGGAGGCATTTCCAAATGGTAAGCTACAACCCCAATTTGTTCTAGAGTTTTGAAAGGTCTGATGTACCTGAGACTCAATTTACCCTTCTTACCGAAATGTATAACACCCTTCCAAGGATATACCTTTAAGAAAAACATGATCTCCTACCTGAAATTCCGAATCCTTCCTTTGATTATCATCATAGCTCTTCTGCCTATTTTAAGCTCCTTTGATGTGTTTTTGGATTACCTTCAACTTTTCCAACATTTCCTCCACTATTTCTAGGCCAATGAGTTTTCTTTCACCAACTTCATCCCAACAGGTTGGTGTGCGACATCTCTTTCCGTATAATGCTTGATATGGTGTCATCCAAATACTTTAATGGATGCTATTATTATAGTAAAATTCTACCAAAGGTAAATATTGATCCCACATACCCTGAAAGTCAAGTGATCCAGATATCAACATGTCTTATAAGGTTTGAATAGTCCATTCAGATTGTCCATCAATTTGGGGGTGGAAAGCAGTGCTCAAAGGAAGCTCAGTATCCAGGGATTTCGGAAGACTTCTCCAGAATCTTGATGTAAAACATGGATCACGATCAGAATCAATCCATAGGGGTACTCCAAGAAGTCTTACAACTTCATTAATATACAGTCTTTCTAAACGTTCAAGTAGTTAATCTTCTCTTATAGCATGAAAATGTGCTGACTTGGTAAGACGATCAACAATGTCCCATATTGTGTTGTTCCTTCTAGGAGTCTTTGGTAGTCCCATGACAAAGTCCATCACAATATTATCCCATTTCCACTCAAGTGTGGGAAGAGGTTTCATGACTCCTCCAGGCTGTTGCCTTCAAAATTTCACATGTTTACAAACCATGCATCTTGACACAAAATCAGAAATCTCCCTCTTCATGTTGTCCCACCAAAAATGTTCCTTCAAATATCTATACATCTTGGTGCTCCCAGGGTGTATAGAGAAATTGGAACTATGACCATCGTCCAACAATTCCCTTTTTAGATCAGGTATATTGAGAACACAAAGTCTCTTCCCAAATTTCAAAATTCCATCTTCATACACAAATTCACTCAATCTCCCATCATTCACAGCTTTAATCTTCTTTTGAAACTCTTCATCAACGGTCTGAGAACTCTATATTCTTTCTAGTAATGATGTTTTGGCAACCATTTGAAAAAGTATTGATTTTTCACCTTCCATGGTTATTCCCATATTCGTCTTTACTAGATCCATGTATATACTATCTTTTTCAACTCTCATCTTGTTCAAAACTCCATGATCCTTTCTGTTCAAAGAATCTACCACCTTATTTGCCTTCCTCTGGTGGTAGTGTATCGTGAAATCCTAATCCTTGAGTAGTGAAATCCATCGCCCTTGCATCATATTGAGTTCTTTCTATGGGAAAATATACTTCAAACTCTTGTGATCAGTATATATCTCGAATTTTTTACTATATTGATAATGTCTTCATATCTTCAAAGAAAATATTACAGAAGCTAAATCATGATCATGAGTAGGATAGTTTTTCTAATGAATTTCTAGCTTTCGTGATGCATAATCGATAAACCTATCATTATGCATAAGGACACAACCAAGTCCTTTCTTCGATGCATCACTATAAATAACGAAACCATCATTCCCAAATGGTAGAGTCAATATAGGATCATTGACTAATATTCTATTAAATTCTTCAAATAATTCTTCACACTCTTTTGTCCAAACAAATTTAAAGTCATAGGACTTAGAGAAAGTTCCGGGGTGTTTCTTCCCACATTTAATGCAGGATGGATATACAATATTCCTCTTCATCCCCTTATTTCCATTTCCAGAGTGATCAACAGATCTCTTGTTCTCTTTATTTTCTTTAAAGTCATAGGACTTAGAGAATTCCTTTTCTGTCTTGATAGCACATTAGACAATATCTTCGTACGATGAGATGTATTGTGAGACTAATTCTCAATGTATAAATGGTTTTAACCCATCAAATAAATGATAAATATTAATTTCTAGGTTATGTATATAATCTTCAGCATGCCTTGCTAACCTTGTAAAGTTAGACTCATACTTTGCAACATTCTCATCCTCCTTTTGACTCAGACTCGGAAATTGTCTTTCCATATCTGCTTGATGGTCACAAGGAAAGTATTTTTCTAAGAAAAGATCTTTAAACTCCCTAAATTCCATATTTGATACTTCATCATCTTCCATTGTGTTTTGAATCAATGACCACCATTGATCAGCATCTCCAGCAAGGCAGTAAACTACCATGATAACTTTTTCCCTTTCACTACTTCCCAAGGCATGGAATTTATTTCTAAGGAATTTATCCATTGCTCAGCTACTGATGGATTTGTACACCCATTGAATATTGGTGGTTGTTTCCTCATGAAGCGATCTAACATTGATCCTCCACGTTGTGAATCAGGGTGCTCAATATGGGTAAGGTTATTATTCAACAGCTGAGTGAGTTGTCTCAGTATGGTGATAAGATGATCAGCACCAGTTGTATCACTAGCTCCACTATAATTCTCTTGAGTAGGAGGGAAATCCCTACATGGAGTGCATGAATTGACTCAGTTTTCATTCCTTCTACTAGACACCATTTCTAAATAATGTCATAAACTAGATTAGTTTATGAATCGCAATACATAAATCCAAACTTGTAAAATGATTAACATAAATTGAACCGTTTATGGATATAATCCATAATCATAAAAATGTTTTCTTTCAGGAATTATATACACCAAAACCCTTTATAATGGTTTGTCAAAAAATGAGAATTATCCTAATCATATCCCCCAGGAGTGTCGTAACCAAGAGTGCAGCAAGGCCCATTGTCGTGCATTAGTTCCCATTTGAGTCTAGCTCAAAACAGTGTTTTCGAGTTTTACCCCTAGGTACATCTGTGCCAGAGCCGCATCTACCTGCTCGTATCCAGACAAGGATGTATTACTCGGAAAACTCACAAAATCTCTACAAT
The DNA here is from genome assembly GCA_963277665.1 of Viscum album. Lineage (NCBI taxonomy): Eukaryota > Viridiplantae > Streptophyta > Magnoliopsida > Santalales > Viscaceae > Viscum > Viscum album. Next base: position 1,531,337,938 of record OY728141.1, read on the forward strand.
ACCAAAATTTTAGAAAGGTCTTCTATACTAATCCTCGTAGTACATCTTAGTTCTATGTGCTCTAATCAGAGTTTATCTAAATATAGCTTTCAAGGTTTGTACTAAACTTTATCGGATACCAACTGTAACGCCCCAACCCCAATTATCGAGAGTCGATGCATTATTACATAACACTGTCATGATCACAAAAGATCAAGTCTCTAAATAACAGTTAGTTTAGTAGCCTTGGAAACACTAGATACATTCATAAGTCTTACATTACATAATAAAGTAAAAAAAATACCACAACATAGTCTCCATAGTCCCCACTCATATCCCCTCATAATATCCCTTCATGTTAGTCATAAAATAATTATTCAAATCATAGGAAAAATAAAACATAGAAAGGGGTGAGCTCAGATGTTCAGTAAGGATAACAATATAGCAGAAACATTCATAAATAAGCATAAAAATTTAAGTTATTGTATAATTAAAACAAAAGCCTTTTAAACTTGAACTTCAGCATAACATGTCAAAAATAAAATGAAATAATTTCATTTACTTATTCACATGGATATTCTACTGGTCGAATAATCACATGCAATATCAATAACCACTTTCATAATGATGGAATGGATAATGCCAGACTTTCGTAACCACATAGTCAAGGCCTTGTGCCAAGACTACAAATAAAATTTTGTCAAGGCCTTGTGCCAATACACTAGTTTGTCTCATGAGACCTACCGATGCATCAAGGTGGTATATCGGGCTCCACCCATCACTTACTATGTCCAATGCAATCATCATATGAACAAGTTTAAACATAACATAAACATTCGTATTTAAACTAGAATACGAAATGTTAGTACTTTCTCCATAAACAATGAATGGTATAAAAATAACACATCCACAGTCAAATATATCACAAAACCTTCAATACTATATGGAAGTTTTGTATCATAATAAATCAACTTCTAATAAGCTTAAAACCCATCAAAGGATGTTGACATAGATCTAATCAAAACTATTTGAGAGAAATATCACTTTTTTTGAAATCATTTAAAAGTCACGTAATTATAAAAGAAAAAATTTAATTTGAAAAAATTCTTATAATATTTTAAGGGATGCTTTGACGATTTTATAAAGGCAAAAAATAGCCACACACACCGTATAAGTTAAAAAAATACATTCTTATCTTAATTTTTTTGAAAAGGTTAAAAAGGACCTTGTTTGGAAAATGACGGAAAGATTCCTTTATAAACATCTTATAAAAAGTAAAAAAAGGGTATAAATTAATTTAACCCATAGTCTATAAAATAGTAAGAATGTTTTGAAATACACTTTTAAGAAACATGGATGTGGCTGATAAAGAGGTCACAGTAGATACTTACGTAAAAACAACCTTTGATAATAAAGACATTATGAAATTAACCCTTACCATATACTTTTCCTTGGTCGAGGGTTGGTTAACCTCTTGTATAATGGTGAGATAATTTTTATTAAATTATATAAGAATCATATACATTAATATGATATCATATATGACCTTTTAACATTTCTTTGTTAATAATATCTTAGTATTATCGTCGTTTCGGGTGTTAACGGATTCGTTTTCCTTTATATTCTTTGTTATGTGAGTCATGTTTTTTATGGTCGTGATGTATCTTATTCATATCCAGAATTATATCAGGTATTTAAACATAATTTTTAATCATCTAATGAAAATTATTCTTGAATGGATATGATGGGGAATGAATCTCATCGCGTTCGTGGAGACGGTAATTCATACGTACGCACGAGCGACAATATCATTATCTTGATATTAAAATAATATATAATTGGATGGTATATCTTATATAAAAAATCATTATCATTTTATATTTATTTTTTACATGAATTACACATAATTATTATACCCATCCAAATAATAATGTATTGAATAACAATTACACCACGATGTGGATACGGTAATCTGTACGTACGCACCTATGGTGACATGTCATTAAAAGGATGGATAGAATAATGAATATCACTGTACCATATTTATAATAACATCACAGTATATAGTAGATACTAGATTTATTATTTTAGAATAGAAATAACAAAGACAGAAGAAGTGGAAGAAGAAAATAACTTGAAAGAGGGTGGTGAAATTATTACCTCTTCTTCAGGTTCTTCCTTTTGATTTGATCAAAAGGGTTTCTTAAGATGGCTTTTGGACTAATGGAATGCCTCTAGGATGAATTGAGAAATGTTGAGAGGATATTTGGGCAGGTTTTGGCCTAGCCAAAAGGCTCTGAAGGTGTGAATTAGAGAGAAGGGGGAGTGCCCTTTTATAGGAGGGGTGAGGGTCACCTTTGGAAAAGCTAGAAATATTATTTTATAATATATTCATTTTCGATTTCTGATGGCTCCAAAATGGATTAGTTAAAGCCTAAGGTTGGGATGGGTAGAAAACCACTCAACCAATAGGTTTTAGATAGGTCTGGGTCATTATATTAACCTTATCTTTTAAATTTAACTCATAGTTAAATAGTTTGACATTTACCACGTCTCTTTGTATTTTTATATTATATGGTTAAAAAACTTACTATATACCTCCAAGTGAACACCAAGTGGTTCAATAATGATACACCTATCATTATATAAGTCCTTTGGATGATTCATATATTTTTAGAAATAGAATATCAATTAATAATATAATATTTGTTTTCAACACTCTTTTATGTCAATTTTAACACTATTTGGTATTTTGTTTTTTCTAAATTCATAACAGAATTATTAATTCGAAAAAAATTCATTTAACCAACAATAATATGTCATATTAACCTATAAAATTAGTCAAATTTATAAAAATTCTAAAATCTAATTTATTTGGATATTTATAATATCAATTATATTCATATATCATTAATTAGGTAATTACTGCATCACCATTGTGTCATAAATAAATTAAATTATTTAATGTCTAAAAATTATAAATAAAAACCCATTATGTAGGAAATATTTTTAACTTACTAATAAATATTTATAATCGAATTTATCTTATGTATAACCCTATATTAAAAATGTTTTATTTATTAAACTTTTATTTTAACTCTTTTAACTCTTCTTTGAATTAAATAATAATAAATGTCCTAATCTAATCCAAGTGGACCAAAGAGGTTCATATTTTATTCCTAAGGTTTTTTTTGGTCGATTTATACTTAGCCAATAAAATTAGGACATGTTTTAGGATAATAATAATATCATTTTTACCATTAATTACCCGATTTACTTTTAACCGTGGTAAATAAAAGTAAAAAGTTAGTATTCACAAAATATTATTTTTCTCTTAATGAACCACATTTTACTCCTTGATATTAATCGTGTTTCTTGTATTTTAAATATTCAACTCACGGAAGCGGTAAAATTATGATTTATGTGAATTTGCAAATTCTCCAAGGAGGTGAGTAAAAGACGGTGAAAAGTTCAATAAAATTTTTATAAATATAATATTATTATTAATTGACTCAAATGAATTACATTGAACTTATATATGAATTATTTATATATTTTAACCTAAAATAAATTTAAATAAAATAAATAATTATTTAAATAAAAATTCAGTTTTAACCTATAACTCAGTGTTTTTCACTATTTATCAAAAATTGAAAGTTTTCAGAAAAATACCAAAAAATAACCCTAGGTTAATTTTGATATTCTGAATCCAAAAATGATGTCCATTTTGAAAGATAAAATTTATTGCATTTAAAAAGTTTGTTATTACTATTCATACTGACTATTTTGATTGTGGTGTGTGTTAGAACTCGAAGTTGCGTACAACACATGCTATTGTATTAATCAAAGAGAAGCGTACTGTGGAAGCTTGGGGTGTTACACTAATAATTTTTGTTTAAGTATCCATTATAGGTCATTGAAACATAATGTAGTTATCATTATGGAAGGAGTAATGATTGAATAAGATGTTTTTATCTAGAATACCTGAAGGGGGTTGTGATACTCTATTAAACTTCCATGTCAAGCATCGGGGTTATATAAAACAAATTAATTTATTTTTAAGGGTATGTGATACAACCTGTATGTTTTCTAAGTTTTGTAAATATACAAGTGTTTAAAATCAAGTTAATAATTGATATATCTTATAGTTATCATTCAATTGATGATGCAAAGAGTAGTTATAGAAATTTTTTTAATGTGATTGAGTATATCAGGCTTAGATGGATCTAAATAAAGGGTGTGTATAATTATATCATTTTTCATATATGATAAGAATAATTTTTTTATTAATAAAGAACTGTTATGAAAAAATTGATTTAATAAATTCAATAAACATGGTTTTTTTCATCATAATTTATAATATGTTTTGAAAAGAAGATAAGGATAAAAATGTTTTATACAGGATAAAAGTGTTTATCTATATGTTAGTTAAAATATGAAAAATTGATATTATTTCTCCATTAGTGGCATATTTTAAATAATTAAATATAATTTTCAAAAATCTTTAAACACATAAAATACCATATAGGATATGGATTAAATAGTTTTTTGTTCAGTATTCATACTAAAAGGAAATAAGATTTATTTCCTAACACAAACTATTTTTGTGTCTTATTATTATATTCTAGAAGAATATAGTGTCTAAGAGGCTGGTGAGAGTATTTTTTAACTTAGATAAGTAAAATGTTAAAAAATAAAAATATTATTCCAATCAAAATTCAAATTGAATTTCACATAATATCCTAAAAGATTTTAATTTAGGGTGGTAATGATAAATATAAAAGTTTGTATTTACATACAATAAAAATTTAATGTCTCTTTATCCAAAATAAATTTATAATGTGTTAATAATTAGTAATTTGGATAGTTACAATAGATTCCAAAAAAATCATGGAAAATATTTTATGGATCGAGTTCCAAGAATAATGCTGATGTAATTTTAAATAGTTATTAATAGACAGCGAAAGTTAGAATCATAATAATTTATGTTTTTGAGTTGAATATTTTGAATATGTTTAATGATTTAAACATTAATAACATTATTCCTAAGTCTCTCCATTATTAAAACATTGCTTCTTCATAGGTGATACTCACTAAAGAGTTTAGTGGGATGATTTTATCATATGGTCACATAGAGATGTGACAGAAATTATATATAGATTCAATGAGTTAATAAAATCCTTGAAAGAAAAGTATATATAAGATTTATCTAGAATAATGTCATATCTGATATTTTATTCATTTTCTTATGTATGTTTTAGTAAAGTATTTTTAGAGGATTTTAATGAAAATGTTTCACGTTAAACAAAAAAGAAAATATCTACTTTATCATTTTTCTTGTTGGTTTAATATATGTATATATTGATAGAAATTTTGTGAAATGTAATGATAAATGACCTCTAAAAGTATGGAATTGAATTATCCTTGACTGCTGTTAATCATATAGTATTATAGGTTATGATTAAATGTTATGTTTTCTATGATAATAATTCTTATAACTTGATAAAAAAATATTCTCATGAGGCAAAAAAAGGTTTTGAGTACTCGACGACCAATTACGTGTGATACTTGGAGTTTTATACTTTATGTATTTGGTATAATAGGGTTTCCTCGATCATATTTTTTGTCCCCACTATCTGAGGTTGGTGGGATACCTGGCATGAGAACATTCACACTTTGATACCATTCTTACACAAGCCTTAAGGATTAGCTAATCAGGGGAAGGTTGTGTATATTATTGATCATATCGTCAGTTAGAGATCAACTAAGATGGTATTTTTCTTCTCTTACAATGAATATGAAATATCATGGACACGACCCAAGCAATTAATCTTTCAAACTCCAAAACCCATCAGGGACACACCTGAAGGGTGTTCCCAATCTCCACGGGCTAGAAAAAGGTCTTGGGAATCTAAGAAATTGAAAATGGGAATGTCTTCCCCAATAAATAATTTTAAAAAGAACCCAAAAAAACATGTATGACCATTCCATATGTTTTAGGTCCATACGCCATTAAAAAAGGAGAAATAAAATATAATCAAAAGAAGCATTAACAATTTAAAATAGGGAAACAAATAAAATCTAACTAATCCATTGGCGTTAACTAAACACCCTCACCTATAGAATTGACACCCACCAGAATCATGTCATAAACCACTAAAATAATATTACACCTCCAACTATAAAAATTATTAAAATTACTAATTACTCTATGCGATGATTAAAGTAAAATTGAACAAAATAACCAACACACATCTCTGTCACATTATAATTCACCATACAATAATAAATTCTCAACATCCCATGGGTGATAATGGATAATCTGAAAGATGAAAATAAAATTATATAGATATATGTGATAAAAATATCTCAGTATGCATTCCACAAGAAACCAAACCCCAAGTATAAGTGTTTAAATAAATGATTTGTTTTATGCTAGTTTGAAATACAATATTTTAAAATATGCTTTTATTAAATTATCATGTAAGGATCCATTATCATTTTATAAAATTTCCTTTATTTATATTCTTTTAAAAAAATTAGAAAATATTTCATCATCCTATGACACCCTTATTTGAAAACACTTTTTTAAACCATTTTAAAAATTCATTTCGAAACATCTAATTCTTGAAAAACTTTCTCAAACTTTTATATAATCAAGGAAAAGATGCATGGAGATGAAAAATTTTATTTAAATAAATTCAATTCCATTATTTAGTGATTATAAAATAAAACAAGTGTTGTTCTCAAATTATTTAATGAAATTAAACTAATTCTACAAAAATAACCGCAATAGTAAGCATGATATAAATATCTACCATGAAAAACAATCCCTAGGTCATGTAAGGTTATTAGGTCTTCTAGTTATTCGTATCAATCATGATCTAATATAGAAAAAATCCATTGTGCATGAAACAAATATGAAGATCATGTTGTGGCCTAATATCATGGTTATGTTCGTCCATTATACCACATCCATGTCTACTAAGGACTATGTGCCTTGTCGTAGTGGTGTATCATTAAGAAGGTTATGCCTCGGTATAGCGAGATGGAGTCTCCCATCCACAACACCACATCTTATTTACCTTCTTATGAGTGCATGTTATAATCTAGTGGGGTAGCATCACCCATCCACAATTCCATAAACTTAATCCAATTTAGTTTAGTAAGTAATGTTGTGTAATCCAATAGATATAATTAAAATATTTTTTACCCTTATATACCTGTCTTCCTATATACTTTACGCATTCCAACATTTCACATTACATTTTTATAGGTTAGGATCCTTTTATAAATCCATAAAAAACTTCGTAAATCATAAAATTCATACATGTCACTTTAAACCATTTTTCATCAACTCTAAGGGAAACATTTAAAAACAACCAAGTCATACATAAATTTTCATTCAAAACATTTATGGATTGGATTTTTAAAATTAAAAAACTCTTTGAAAAACATATAAATCCATGTAAATATGAAATCCAAGCATTTAAATTTTATATTAGAAATTCACTTTAAAAATAGTAAAAATTTGAACTTGATGACCCAATTTAAATTCTTATTATTTCTCTATCACTATACCCATATACACTAAAATCTGTGTGTGTGTGTTTCTCTCATTGCATGAATTTACAAATTCTCATGTAAATTGTTAGATGAAAACTCACACACACACTCACATATATATATATATACATGTTCCCATTTATATTGTTTTAATAATCAAAGGTGTATTTTGTAAACCTTAACCCTTTATTTAAAACCAATTTTTAAATTACATAATTAATACTTTTATTGTTTAATTTTTACTTAAAATGCAAATTAAAACCAAATAAACACTCAATAATACAATTTAAACACCAAATTAACTTTTTAAAACATTATAATTCATTAATAAATTCCATTTGGGAATTTTACCAAATAGTTATTGTCCAAATAAGTCATCAGATAATTTTTAAAACACAATTTTTTTTATGGAAAATGTCCATTAAAATCAATATAAATGATGTAAAACTTGGTGTCCCTACTAAAAAGATTCACATATTTGTTTATTAATATCGAAAACACATAAATGTGAGTTTATATAACTATTAGGAAGGGTTCTATAATTTAGAGGCTTAATTCTGGGAGAAATATATCAAGATTAGAAGAGAAACTCATCACCTTCAATGAACACCATAAAGAGGGGACCAAAAAAACCTTCAAGAGCACTAAATAGTAATAAAATAAAAATCAAGACAACCCCCCCCCCCCCCCCACACCCTAGGGTTCATCTAACAAGAACACTTAGAATGAGGAAGAATAAAAACCAAGAAAACATTTATAAGACGGCCAAGGGAGGGAAGTGTGGGATGTGAACTAAAATTTTCATGCATGAGATGCATGTACACATGAATATGGTGCATGAAATTTATATATATATTAGTGTATATTTATTACATGTATGTGATGCATGTATTCATCCCATGCATGTGACACATGAATATTATATATATATATATATATATTCATCTCTTTCTCTAAATGGTGTTCATTTATTTAGATCCAAGTGTTGGTTCTTTTAATGATAGGAATTTATTTATAAACTATTTTATAACATGAACTGTAAAGTAAGTTATTTATTTTTAAGACTAATTTATATATTAACCATATCATTTGTCCATAATTTGTATCATATAAATAAATGTTATTATAATTAATCATATTCCATGACTTCCTATATAAACCACTTCCATGTGATGGATTGATATATGTGGGGAAATACTTGTGATCCTCTTCTAAGTCTCTAATTTCTAATAACTTTTCATATCACCGTAGAAGGAACTAGCACCCATCAGTTGATTGGGTATCCTCATAAGGCATTTATGAATCAATTAGCCGGTGTATTAACTAATAATAATGGTGTATTCATTCATTACATCTCAAGATACTCATAAACCACTCTCTTTTGAAGGATGAATATGGATTCTATTACTTGTGAGTATCAGGTACTCTGTTTTCTGATATTTCATGCTTTTGATTTCATGAAGATTGAGTTTCCTATAAATTATTTATAATTCAATTTATAAAATGTTTTTATAAAATAAATTGAATTATAAAATGTTTATAATTCATAAAATATCATATAAATTCCAAATTATATCAAATTGGTGAGACCTTTAAATAAAACCCTTAAAATACAAAGGGTGTGATTCCTTCTAATGTAAAACTTTTCAAGACGTTAATCATTCAACCAGATAGGGTTTTCCCAAGATGGGTGACCCTAAATTATCTTGTGTTAGAAACGTGAGTGGTAGATAACTCTAGATCATTTTGGGTAGGTTTTAATCTACTAGGGTTCATTTTTACTCTTTTTTTAGTCAGTTATTCATTATTTCTTTGAGTTACACTTTTCTATAAAATCATTAAGAAGGATAATAGAGGAATTGAGTTGAGAAAATCCATATAATGGATTTAAATAAAGATTTATTCTCTCAATTATCCAATATTCACAACTGTTATTACTGGAATGATTTCCTTCCTAAATATTTAAGTGATGTGATGAATTCCCTAGATGAGTCATTACTTAGTGAAATACGGATCCTTGATCACTAAATCGATATAATGTATGGGGTCATCATTTTTAGTGGGATCACATTCATTGAATTACCTTAATAAAAATATATAATATAGGATACACACTTTCTAATATTCCATTATTGTAGATTATGACATACATCACAAAAATTATATTGAGATCGTTAATAAGAATGAACTATAAAATAGTAAAATATTGTTATCTAAGGTTGAGAAGTGTTCTCAGGTAAAAACATTCAGAGTCCCCAAATGTGAATGTTATCGAAATTAATTTCACTAACTATGATTCATGGTTATAAGATACTGGTGTGCGGCACACATTTATGCTAACAAGCACAGACTCAGATGGATGAGGGAATTGGTGAAAGGTGAAGTATATCTTTATGATGGTAAAGTAGATAATGTTGTTGCATTAGATTATGGAAATTATGATCTAATTTTACAAAGTATATTTATCTGAGATTTGAAAACCTTTTATTATGTTTTTGTCTTAAAAAGGAATTTGATTTTCATAGATTGTTTTCATGATATGTGACTTTAATTAATTATTAAGAACAACAGTTATTCCATATATAAGAATAAATTTTTTTATATCATTAAGAATGTGATGAATGGTTTATATATTCTTGATATGGATAATCCTATTTATAACATTCATAATAAGAATACATAGTTTATTCTAATATGATCTACCTTTGGCATTGTCACCTTAGACATATAAATGAGAAATGAATTCAATGACTCCATAATATAGATTTTTGAGTCATTTCATTATGAATCATTTGATATTTGTGAATATTGTTTATTGGGAAAAATGAAAAAATCACCTTTTGGTATAAAATGTGAGAGTGCTAGTGGAATGTTGGATATTATATATAAAAATGTATGTAGAATAATGAGTACATAGGAAAATGGTGTTTTTAAGTACTTTGTTACATTTACCAAATAATTAGTGAGTATGTGTATGTTTTTATGATGAAACATATGTATGAAACTTTTTATTTTTCACAAACCAAGTTGAGATGTTGTCCAACCTAACACCTGACCCGATCTAAGACCTGGATTGAAGGTTGTTCTTAATCCCCAGGGGCTTGAAACTACTACCGACCATCAATGTTATCACAATGGGAATGATTTTTTTCCAAATAATCCAAGTTAAAATAAAAAATGAGCACACAACATAAACAACAATAACTAAATATAATTAAATAAAAAACTGATCTACATACAACATATGAAAAAAATAGAAATTGAATACAAAAATGAGACCGAATCACACAACATAATATCAACATGACCTCTAGGTCCCCACCAACCACAAGACTAATGTGATCCAAAGGATAGCTGAAACAAAAACCTAAACCTGCAAAATAACTCAGGTCTACCGATGTTGAATGGAATAAACTGGGTGTGATCTTAAGAAGATCAGTAGGTAACCACCAAAGATTACATGTATTTCCTTTCCCTAAATATTCTACAAACATCAGTCTGAAATACATTTATAAAACAGAATTTTAAATCATTTCCAACAAGGAAACATATCTTTCAATGAGTTCTATTTTTAAAACAAGACACACAACATTCCTTTTAAAAAACAATTTCACTTTTAGCAACCCAACTCAAAGACAAATACCAAATAAAAATCCATACCAAGTAATAAAAAATGGATAAGCATAAATTAATGGAAAGGAAACAAATTTACATAAACTAGCAGGGATAAAAAACCCAACAAGAAATAGAAATAATTAGAGAATATAGATAGTAATCATGTTCACTTCCTAAAGATCTCTAGAGGTAATATATAGACATACCTAGTTCAGACTCACCTGCTAGAATATGGTGCATCTCCAGAGACAATAACCCTATAACTGCACTAAACTAGCCAATATTTTGGCACATCCCACCTGGCCTCTCAGTAAATCTAGGGGGTACAAACAGTCTAATTGGGTTAAAATAGAAATTGTCACCCGACCCACTAAATGATGCATAGAAATCCCATGATAGTAATAATATATGAAAAAACATGGTATAACAACCATGACCCATAACATTATCATGCATGATACACTAGAGGGGAATGCATCCCAAGGTCCAGTGGACTGAATACCAAAAACGTTCTCATGCATGATCAACTAGAGTGGATCCCCTCCCAAAATTCCAGTGGTCTCCATATATAATTTGAGTCATTGTGAACATTCATGAAAATAAATTTATTTCACAAACACACTCATCTGACCATTAAATATTACATGGAAACAATAATTTTCTATAATCAAAATCACTTTCTAAATCATTTTAAAATACCAACCGGGCCTTCCTGCTACCCATTCTTTTAGTCTATTTTCGAAAACATGCCAAGATGCCCACGGATACCGAACATCACATGAGTTCCAAAACTAATTTTCAAAACATCATAATGTTCCAATCGGTCATTCACATCACTTCAAATCAAAATCAACATTTCAAAGATAACAAAATTTCCAACCGGACCCTTTATAATTTCAAACCAAACACATTTACAAATCCCCTTTTTACAACATTTTCTACGCCAATATAAAATAGCACTTTCATGTGTGTAATTTCAAATGGACCTTTATATTTCAAACACAAAACTCTTACCAAACAAAATTTAAGACATGAAAAAACACCAAAAGGATACAAATAGGCATCTACACCATTTTAAAAAATCTTGAAACACATTTAGATTACATAATAAAAAGATCATATAACAGATCTAACCATTCACATAGGAAAATCCCTTTTTTGAATCCGTACACACCCCAAATCCATTATAGAAACACATTATGAAACACTTTAACCACTAAAAACACCCATTTAATATTCACAATAAAGAATACCACAAGAAACAAAGTCCACCTATTTTGAATCCCTAACTTTAAACACATTTTAACCACAAATTCCTTTGAAAAAACATTTCGCACCTTTGACACAATCCACTGAACATGTTTTTAAAGAAAAATGAAAAGGAATACTTGAAACACAACCAATTTATTTTAGATAACCATTTTCCAACATATTTTCACATTAAAATTCTTCGAAAGCACCCTTTGTAAGGAAACAGCACTTTCTTTTAAACTAACACAACAACCCCACATAAGCATCACACCATAAAGGTCACCCAACTTTGCACACTAAATCCAATAAATAGTCCAACCACATTTAAAAAACATAACCAAGGGAAAACACTACCCAAAACACCCAATTTTTTTTTAAAGTACAATTGGAATTTTATCAAACGCCTATCATGCATTAAAAAATAATAATAATTAATGAAATCCTTGAAAACCCATTTCACAACAGTTTTCCTTTTTAAAAACACAAAATCAAATCATAATAACACTTCACAAGAAAGGGAAACACATTTATAAATCATATGGGAAAGATAAATCATCAAATAGAATCTTACATAAAGGAAATATAAGAAAAAACCAACCTCAATGATATGTGAACAGAGAAAAACATCAGGAGAAGGAATAAACAATCTTGAGAGATAATCTGTACACACTAAAATCAAAGAAGTTGAAACACACAACAACCCTAACCCTTAGGGTTCGGCCAAGATAAAACCCCACCAAGGAAATCCAAGAAATCAAGAGATAAAATATAAAAGAGGATTAAATTAATGTAAATCCACAAAGAACTCCCCATAGAACCTCAAAATGAATCCATGGGAAAGGAGGTCCAATGGAGGGAAGCTTGGAAGATCACATGGTGATCTTAGGTTAATAAAGGGAGGATAAACCCAAAATAGGGTTAAAACATTGGAGGGGAAAAGTGGTAATTTGCATCTTTTAATAACCTGAGAAACACGCACAATTTGGCTGCATGTTTTACCAAATTGTGTGCCAATTATGAGCACGCTACTAGAAAATAGTGAACCAAGTATGGGTTGGCCAAATGGTTCCCCAAACTATGTTCCAACTGTGCCAAATGCCATTATCCAAAATGGACATGTCGTACAGTTATCCCGCATAGTTTTCCAAACAATATTCCAATCGTGCAGTCTCTACTATCCAAAATGAACATTTTTTGAATGGTTTTCTAGGAGATGGCCCATAGTATCCCCTAACAATGAACCAACCGTAATCCACCTTCTATCAATACCAAAATATATATTTTCCTCAAAAGAGTTACTATAACAATTCTAAGACTCAAAAATTCAAACCAAGTACTCAACTCAAACCTCAACCAAATGATCCAACATTAAGAAACTAATAAAATAAAATATTTCCAAGGTCTGGGGGTAACATTATTAGTTCAAAGAGTTTTAGAATGATGTTCACAATAAATGGGAAAAATATTTAATTCATATGATCATATTAGGGAGGTAAATACTTGAGCCATAAATTCATAGCTCATTTGAGAAATTGTGTAATTATTTCACTGATGACTCCTCTAGGAACACCACAGTGGAATGGTTCATCTGAATAAAGGAATAATACCATGTTAAATATTGCTTTATTAATGATGAATTTATGGGGCCTTCCAATATCATTTTTTGGGTTTTGATTTGGATACTTTGGCATTCTTTATAAATTATTCTCCATCTAAAGAATTCATAAAGAGACTATATGAGACATGGTATGGAATATATCATTGTTTATCTTTGATAATGATTTGGGGTAGTAAGGCATTCATATGATTATAGGATTTATAAAAACTGACCCAAAATCTTATAAGTTATTATTTTTGTGTTATCCCAAGGAAAGAAGGGGATATTATTTTTATAAACCAATTGAGCACAAAATATTTTGGACCAATTTTATACATTCCTTGAGAAGGAATACATTAATCAAGGTTTATGTGTGAGGGAAGTGAAACTTAGAGAAAATAAAGACCAAAAAATGTGAAATGTTCCTGAGATGGTGGTTGAGTTGTTTCCATAAAGAGTTATAGGTGAAGAACTGACTCAAGTTACAAAGAAACATTAAAGGTATAGAAGGATACATCAAGAATGTAATAGATATGGGTTTATCATGGATAATGATGATGAAGTAAAATTAATTGGAGATGATCCTATGTCTTATTGAGAGTCCATTGATATTTTTGATTCAGATAAATGGTCAAAATCCCTATAATTTGAAATGAACTCCATGTACACTTACCATGTTTATAACATGGTTGATACACATGAAGGGGGAGACCCATAGGGTGAAAATTGGGTTTTAATTAGAAAACTAACATGGATGGTAGAGTTTCTACCTATAAATCATGTCTAGTTCCAATGGGTTATAAATAGGTTCACGGTATTGACTATGAGGATAACTTTTCACCTATTGTGATGATAAAGTCCATTCATATTTTGATATCCATAGTAGACCTTTGGGATTATGATATATATAAAAATAATATAGAAACCTCATTCATTAATGGAAATTTAGAAAAGGATATATATATTATACAACCAGAGGGTTTTGAATTTCCAAATGGGAATGCTATATTTTTCAAATTAAAATGGTCAATTTTTGAACTAAAGAAAGATTATTAGAGTTAGAATATCTGGATGGATGATTCAATCAAAGATTTTGGTTTTATCAAGAAAGAGTATGATTCCTATGTATACAAGAGACTTAGTGGGAGTATAATATTATTTATAATATTTCATATAGATGACATTTTTTTTATTATAAATGACATCCAAACACTTCACATAGTGAATATGTGTCTGGGAAAATGTTTATCAATGAAACGCATGGGTGAATTAGCTTACATACTTGGAATGAGGATCTATAGAGATAAATCTAAGAAGACACTTGGACTCAGTTTGAACACATGTATTTTTAATTTTTTAAATCAATTTAAAATAGAAAACTACATTAATGGGTTATTACCAGTATTTCATGGCATGAATCTTAGAAGGAATTTGGATCCTTATAAATAGTTCAAAAGTATGGATGGGATTCCTTAGGCATATATCATAGGATCTATCATGTATATCATGTTTTGTACTCAACCTGATGTCTCATATGATTTAATAATAACAATTATACACCAATCCAATCCCAGTGAGAGTTACTATATTATTGTAAAAAACATCCTTAAGTACTTAAGAAGTATTAAAGATATGTTCCTGGTCATTGGAGGAGAGGGTGAGTTCTATGAAAAGGGTTACATAGATGATTATTTCCAGTATGAAAAAGATGATATGAAACCTCAATCTGGATTCATGTTTTTCCTAAATTGTGGAGAAATTAGTTGTAAGAGATTAAAAAAAGCCACCATAAAATACTCAACAATAGAGGACAAATATATCATTGTATCAGATGATTCAAAAGAAGCTATTTTATTGATGAAGTTCATTTTTTAACTTACATTAGTTCTAAACAAATAGAGTGAAATCGAGATATATTGTGACACAAATCATGTTGTTGCATATCCTAAGGAACCATAATATCATCAAAGGACCAAAAAAATCCTTTTATAATACTTTCTAGTATTGGAGATTATAGATAATGGATATGTAAAGACAATTTGGGTGGATACTCAGAAGAATGTAGAAGATCCGTTGACAAAACCATTGTTGTAGCAACAACATGAGGGTCAGATAAAATCTTTCTGTGTCAGACACATGAGATATTTTTTGAAATGGTTTAAAATGGATCATGATATTATAATGAAGGTAATCTCAAATTATCATTCATTTATGTTTTTTGCAATTAATTTTACATGAATAGTCGAATAATAATATACCCTCAAAGTATAACTTTTATTTTTCATTAACTAATGATCATTACTGAGTATTATTGATTATATTTATATAATAAGGTTATAATTAATATAATATTGTGTTCGTTACACAAAGTTGTATATAAAATATGAAGAATAGATTCATGAGGTGTTAAGTAGATATTTAGTACTTGGATTCATATTCTTATGTATATATATTTGAATTTTATACAGTAATTGTTATACTTAAGTGTGTATTATTTTTATCAATCCTTGTTACCTAAGGTTTGTAAGAAACTTATCATGAGAACCTTTATTATTTTATACCCTACATATGTTATTCTACATGTTGACTTAGCTAATAATGGGGTATATGGGTAGATTTCCAACCATGTCATCTATTGGAACACAACCAAAATGGGATTTTTCCACTTAATTAAGAATTTATGCACATCTGGCCTTTTATTGAATCTGGAATAAGTAAATGCATGGACATGCTTAGTTATTCAACAAATGATGTTTCCACCTACATGGATAAGTCACATGTCTTGTACTTATAATATATAATAATTACATGTGATGTATTCATCTACTTGGTTAGTCTTTTACAGAGAATTAGGAAATAATGACAGGAAAATACTATAATGATGTGTTCCATGTCTATTGATCGCTATATTTAATAAAAAATTGATTATATACATATATATATGATGCATATGATACATCTTGTAGTGAAAAATTTTTATATAGAGATATGAGTATGTTTGATAGAGATCACACCAAGCCCTTAATATCTTGAGTAGGACTGAGGCTCTGTTAGAGGTCACTCTTTACTTACATCTATGAGATATGGATTTCATTGTGGTTATAAATGTTTCTAATAACCAAAGGGTCACACAATTAGGCACTTGGATATGGATAAAACATTGAACATAGTTTTTGTTCAAAATAAATAGAGTTTGATGAAAAACCATATCCAAAAGAGTTTGGACAGATTCACAAAGAGTTCTGAATTTTTTCATTAAATCCTTATAAGATTTTAGTGTAAGTGGGAGATTGTTAGATGTGAACAAAAATTTAAATGCATGAGATTCATGTAAACATTCATATCATTCCTGAAATATATATATATATATATATTATGAGTGTGAATTTAATACATTCATGTGATGAATTTATTTTTCCCATGAATGTGATGCATGAATATTATCTATATATATATATATATTATTCGTATCTCTCCATGAATGGTCTTCAATTATTTAGAACCAAATTTCCGTTCTTTTAATTCCAGGAATTTATTCAGAAATTGTTTTATAAGATGAAATGTGAAATAGGTTATTAATTCATATGATGAATGAATATATTAACCATAACATTTATTCATGCTTTTTAATTTATGAATAAATTATATATTAATTAAATATAATCCTTGACTGCATATATAAACAATTTTCATGTGATGGCTAGATATATGTGGTGTAATAATTTCGAGCCTCTATTGAATCAATCTTCTTCAAAGGTGCTATTCATATCAACCAATAAGGAACAAGAACTTATACTGTTACTTGGGTAACACAAAAATCATTAGTGGATCCATTGGTTTATGTATTACTTCAAAGGTAGGGTGTATTGATTCATTGTTCCTTGTGGTCTCCCTCAACCATTCCCCTTAAAAATATTATTATAGTTGCAACAACTTTTAAATTCTAGGTACTCTATTTTTTTTGATATTTCATATATTTAATTAATTAAAGATTGGTCTACCAGTGTTTTGAGTTTTCTTCCACAAAAAAATGGTCAATATAAGATCATAAAAACCCCATCGGGAGAAGGATATGCTTACTTGGGAATTTAGTAATTAACAGATCAATAATCCCTCTTGAAATCAATCCGTAGATGGGGGAAAGAAGATTTCATGCATAAGGGGGATCCCCTAGGATGGTTTCATAAGAAATAAGATAGAGGCTAAGAAGTATTAGTTTTAGAAAAAAAATATAGAACGGTTTTTTTAGTAAAAATAAAATTTTAATGTTACTAGGAACTCTTAATGGTTGGGCAGCATAGCAGGAAAAACTGTACACAAACCATGTGCCCTCTAATAAAGGTTTTGGGACAACATAATGTGTAGGATTCATTGTTAGATAAATATGCTCCAATTATTCAGTTTCAATCTTTCAAGATACATACACATTCTCATGGATTGTGTATGGTTTCCACCAATTGTGTTCCAATCGTGCGCCAGTGTTGTAATTCAAAAAAAATCAAAAAAATTAACATTTTTTGTCCCAAAATTTAAGGACACAACAAAAATAAATAAATAAAATAAAATAAAAGGAGAAAATGGGGGGTCTATGTATGATATAAATCCCCACCATAAATATTTTGGCCCCCTAAAATCCTTTGATGAAATAGTTTACCCAATAAGAAACAGGGCCTAACACTCTTTCCACCAAAGAAACACATATCGATAGAGATTACAACAAATTTAAAATGACATTATCCTTAATAAAGAAATAGGACACACCACCATTTTCCATTTCCCTCATCATAGACCACCATAACTTAATTGAATAGGAAATCATCAAGGGATCAATACAAAATTAAAGGCATTGTAAAATCTAATGATAGTTTCCAAACAACATCCCAATGTATAACCAAACACAAAAAAACATTACTCTTTTTTTTAGTGATGGTGGTTAGTGGGAAATCACAATACATAAAGTCTAATATCAGTTAAATAAGACTAGGTCCACATAAATGAACCAATGATGGTGGCCTCCCCACCATAAATACTCTACTAACGTTAATGGACAATAGAATGAGAGACACCATGAGGGAAAGAATTATGAGTGAAAAATACTCTAAATCAATGGAAATAAAACAAAACATTCAATGGAATATGCATCCATGATTTTCATATATTCAATCATTTAATTATCCACAATCTCTGGACTAACATCACCTAGAACCAAGACAACCAAGGGAATCAGAATGATAAATATAAAGGCCCATCTAGAATTACCTAAAATAATATTTACCTCAATAAAATAATAGGGGACCGAACCTAGGTTAAGAGAGAGAGTAACTTGTGAGTTTTCTCTTGGAAAACCAAATCTCAGTGAACTCTACTAATCAAATATTAAATTTTCCTCATCCCAGTTTCCCACACACTAATATAATCTATTCTATACACATTTTCATAAATATGAAACCTCATCACTGGGCTGAAATCATATTGAATCGAAGAGTATATCATCCAAAAACTAAGGTAGATGGAACTCCAAGGTAATACCCAAAAAGGATGATCAATCAAGAACGACCTAATAAACTCACCTATTGTAGGATTAAAGACAAATAGACTTAAAAAAGATAACCATCACTATTTATAAAAAACTACACTAGGACTACATAAGGAAGATTTACTATATGTAATACACCTTCCCATTTCATTTGAACTTTGGGGGGAAGAAAATTAATAAAAGGAACTATCCTAAATAAGATATGCTTCATAGAATAATCCAAAGATAAAGAAAATAAAACTAAAAGGAATACACAAAAACATAAACCACCTAGAAAAAACACAATTTTAAATATTACCTTTTTATTATAAAATTTAAAATGATTTCATCCCATTTAGA
The DNA here is from genome assembly GCA_963277665.1 of Viscum album. Taxonomy (NCBI): domain Eukaryota; kingdom Viridiplantae; phylum Streptophyta; class Magnoliopsida; order Santalales; family Viscaceae; genus Viscum; species Viscum album. The sequence continues at coordinate 1,531,357,821 of OY728141.1, forward strand.
TAAATGATCAAAAATAAATTTCTAAAACTCCACCTCCTCCCACACAATGAAATCACCCTTTTAAAACATCACCCTTTTGACACAAAGTCATCATTTATGTAAGAATAACCTTTATCAATATAACTCCCACTTTTTCAAAACCAATGATATCAATGTTCAAGAAAACCCTTTTACACTTTAAAACTTTTTATTAGAAACCCAAAAAATAAGATTCTGTTTTATTTAATTTACAAACAATAGTTGATAATTTTCAAAAAATAAATTACACTATTTCAAACAAAAAATTAAAAAAAATAATACCTATGATTTACCCAAACAATAAATCGTAAAATTATCAAAATGAAATAAACACAAAATAAGTATAATGAATAATTTAAAGAGGGGATAAATTTCTATGTGCAGCTTGGCCACATGTCTTGATGAACCTTGTTCCAACCACCAGATCACCACTAAGAGTATCATTGAACTATTTACTCCTGCTCAAAATGGATTGTCAATCCATGTAAACTCATTAAGTATCACTTATTCACTCCCATTTTTATCCCCCAAAATATATAAATCTGTAAGAAATAAATAAACTAGAAATCAAAATTAACTCCTAAAATCCCATGGAAACTCAAGGCTTGGGGTAAAAAATAGCTCATGACACTCTCTTCTTACATACCTTCTGAGTTCCAATAGTACACACCAGTCTACCAGACACCCCTAATAACCAAGGTCACCCTAAATCCTTGGACCACTTAATAAACCATTCTTAAACCATTTTTTTATGAACAAGGCCTGATATATCCATCTATCGGATGCCAAATCTTGTCTGTGACATATCTGAAGAGAATTCCTAGTCCCCGCATGTTAAAACAAGTGCCTGGTCTTATAGGAAACACCAATTAGGAATGGTTTTACCCAATAAATTATTTAAATAAGAATAAAAAATGTTAAGGACCATGAAATACATTAGAGGTCCATGTGCTATTAGAAAATTAGAAACAAAATATAAAAAAATGCAATTTAAACAATTTATGACAATGAAAAAAAATAAAATTTATCTAGTCCCTCTACTCAACATAAACAAACTCACCAACAAAAAAAACCACCACCAAATTCCTATCCTCCACCACAACAATAATAATAATACACATCCAACCATAAAAAGTATTAAAATGCCTAACTAAATTATGCAATAAATAAAATTTAAAAAAAATAACAAATAAACTTCTATGTGACTTTATCAGTTTCCATATATTACTAAAGTTTCAACACCCTATGAGTGCAGATTAATAATCCAGATCCTGAAATTAAAATGATATAGATAGAAGTGAGAAAAATAGCACATTATGCATTCCAATGGAAACCACACCCCAAGTATAAGTCTTTAAATAAAGTATTTATTTCAAGATATCTTAAAATACAGTATTTTAAGATATGTTTTTTTAAAATGAACACATATTGATCCAATATAATCTTATAAACATACCATTATTTATTTTATTTAAAAAATAATAATCACTTGTATAATTATTCATTCACCTACACCACCATTATTTTAAATCTCATTTTCAAAACATTATCAAAATTCATTTAGAAATATCCAATTCCAAAAGACCGTTCTAAAAAATTTAAAAAATAAAGAAAACACGCATCAAGATAGAACAATTATTTAAATAAATCCAATGACATGTTCTAATGATTATTAAATAGAAAAAGTGACACAATTAAAAAAATTTACGAAAGTAGAAAAATTCAGTAATGATAACCATAATAGTAATCATGTCATAAATATGAACCATAGAGAAAAAGGCACATAATATCTAAGGATAGTAGGTACTCTAGTTCATAGGATCAATTTTAATCAAATCCAGACAAAATCTAATGTGTGCATAACCCCTAAGTATAACTTGAATTGAATTAGGGGTGGGGTTATTTCCATCCATGAAACCACATCCATCTCTACTAAGGAGTACATGTCTTGTCCTACTATTATACTACTAAGGAGGTCATGCCTTTTCTGAGTAAGATGGTGTCTCCCATATACAAAACCACATATCATTAACCCATTAATTAATTCATTTAATGTCCTAGTGTGGTGGTGTTTCCTATCTATGGAACCACAGCCTTCATTTATTTTTGTTTAGTTATTAATGTAGAGACATCCAAAGAGATATTTAAACTATAATTACCTCTTAGTTACCCTTCTTACCATGAACTGTACCCATTATAAATTTTCACATTTCATTTTTTTTAAGTTAAATATCCTTTCATAAATCCATTTGAATATACTTCATTCATTTAAGAAACATGTTTTTATTTATACCATTTTTCATCCATGTCGAGGGAAACATTTAAAAACAACAATGACATGCATTAATTTTCATTCAAAACATTCATAGAGTATATTTTTAAAATTAAATCACTATTTGAAAAGAATATAAATCCATGTATAACAAGACAAATATACATTTAAAAATTATTTTAGAAATATACTTAAAACAAAGTTTAAAATTAAACTTGGGTGCCCAATAAAAATTATTTATATTTCCCCATCGTTATACACATATACACTAAAATTTATGTGTGTGTGTGTTTATTTATTTTAAAAAATTTACACATAATCATTTTATTTGGTAGACACACATATATATATAGGTTTTCCCATGTATATTTATATAACCATCAAAGGTGAAAAGGGGTTTTACAAACCTCGATAATTTATTTAAAACTAATTTTTGAAATTAATAAATTAATACATAGCATTTAAATTATTTACTTGAAATACTATGTAAAACTAAATATCCATTCAAGAATAATATTTTAAAACAAAAATACCTTTTTAAGACCACATAATTCATTTATAATGTCTATTTTAGAATTTTACCAACAATATGGTGTGCAACGTTATTGGAAAAAAAGCCCTCAAGGTAACATTAAATCATTTATGGGTTGATTCTGTTTGTAGACAAGGTGGGTTTTCAAGGTTAATTATAGAGTTATAGATATATTTTTTACAACCCATATTGAAAACGAACAAGGAAAAAGGAATGGAAGATCTGGAGGCATTTAAAAAAGAACAAATACAAGGTGGAACTGTTTTCCAGTGTTTTCAAAAAATTTGTGTTCCAAAATTTGGAGTTCTATGAGCATCAAGAAAAGTTTATTACCTTGAAGATCTCATAAAAATATATAAAATTCATGTGTTTCCTATATATGGACATTGTTAAGAGTATTTCTCTATGGTTCAAAGAAAGCTGACAGTGATCTCTACGAGTACGATGAGCATCGTGAATGGTAGAGGTGAAGAGCATTGTGGCGGTGCAAAGGTTTTGATGTAAGATCTGTGATTACAAGAGAAGGAGAATTGTGATAGTGAAAATACTTTGATGGAAGGATCTATGATTATTATGAGCATTGTAAAAAAAATCAATGGAACATTTCTAAAAAGGGATCATTGTGATGGAAAAGTGTGAGCTTCGCGAAATGATGCTAACGTGGTGTAGATGTGGATAGAAGATTCTAAAGTTATTGAGAAACACATATAAATATGAATATACCCCCTTTATAATAGTATCAAGACTTTAAAAAGATCTTAAGTCTCTCTAATCAAGAAGGTGGTTCGAAAAGGTAGTTCGTGAAGGCTACGTTGAGCTTTTTGAAAGTAAGGGAATTTGGAAAGGCTAGTTTCATCTTTATTAAAGATGTGTTCTTCACAAAGGCTAAGTGAAATTTGTGAAGAGGAAGGATCTTTTTGAAATAGGCCTTATTTTTTAATTCTTGTTTGAGATTTTTGAAATAGTGAGCTTCACTAATATTTGGAGCTTCACAAAGTCAATGTTGAGCTTCTTGAAATAGGGAGCTTCGTGAAGGTAGTATTCATTGAAAAAAGGAGTTTAAAAGGGATTAACTAGGGAGCTACGATAAAGTGGTATTCATTAGTGGATGAAATTTGGACTTTAATAGAGCATCTATATATAGTGGGGGATTCATTCATTATTTATAATAAAGGGACCTAAAATTCTATATACAGTGAGTAGATCTTTTGAATAAGTAGTGAGTACACTTTAGTTGAGGGAGTCGTGAGCTTTCAAATTGTAATTGGTTGTAAACCAGGAGGGGAAGTGAGTCCATTCTAAACCTTGTAATGTGTAGTGCTCTTTTAGTGGATTTGTTACATCGGCACACTATAGGTGTATATTCTTTGTACATAGCTCAGTGATGGTGAACCAAGTAAAATTTTTGTGTCATGTTCATGCTTTAACTTTGTTTCACATTGTGATGTAAAAAAGAGAGAGAAGATAGTTTTTATTGACAGTGGAATAAGATGAAAAAGGGTAATTTGTTTTAATATATAAAACCTTTATTCACCCCCACCCCTCAATGTGTTTGACATTGTGGACCTAACGAAGGCATCCATCAAATAATTTTTAAAACACAATTTTTCAGGGAAAAGGTCCATTAAAATCATTGTAAACCAAGTAAAACTTGGTTCCCCTTATAAAGAGATTAATATATATTTATATATATATAACTAAAACATTAATTTAAAGAACAATAAGTAAGGTTTATTGAATTTAAGGGCTTAAACATAGGGAAACCTACTTAGTGTTGAAGAGAAATGCATCGCCTTCAACAAACACTGCAAAAAGGGACCCAAGACAACATTCACGGGCCTTATACACCAAGAAAGTAAAAATCTAGACAACCCCCCACACCCTAGTATTTATCCAACATAAAACCTATAAAAGAGTGAGAATAAACCCCATATAAATAGGGAGAATAGGACCAAGGGAGGGAAGAGAAGATTCTTAATTAGTGATTCTGTGAGGAACTTGTTTAAGATCCCTCTTAAAGTAGATCTCATTAAGGGTATAAAAGAGGATGTTGTATGCAATGTGGATCTCATTTGGCGAGTGTCATATAAAATTTGAGAGGAGTAAATGAGGGTTTTGATTTAGGTAAAAATAGAGGATATTTTTTTAGTAAAAAACAAAATTTTAAGTTACGACGCACTATGCACGGTTTGGTCGTAGGGTTGTCCAAATCGTATGCCAGTTATGCACCCTCTACTAGAGGTTTTGGGACTCCTACAATGAAAAGGATGCATTGTTATACAACCATGAATTTTAGATCTATCAAGATACAGACACATTCACATGTTTTGGATATGTATTTTACTAACCTTCTGTATGTTCTAAAATTCCAAAAAAATTAAAAAAAAATCACTCCCCTCTCAGCCTTTAATTTAAGGAAATGATCGAAAATAATTAAATAAATAAAATAAAATGTGATAAATAGGGTTTTCGTGTGATATTACATCTAGACCCTTGATTTAGATAGACCAAGGAAGTCTATATTCATGCCAAGATAGTATATATGATGTGCTTATTTATTCTTATGAGGGGAATGTGATGTGATCATCCATAAAGGTGAATAAAATGTGATGTGTTCATCAACTTCATTGGTCTATAATTGGTGAATAGAAAATTTATAATATGGATATATATATATATAGGATTGGAATACTCCATTATCCATTTTCATGTGGTTTCTTGAGTAATGGGTTCATAAGATAATTTACACTTGAATACAATTTAGCTAGTGGATATAGGCATAAAGATACATGTGTTTGGTAGAGATCATGCTAGATATCTTTATATATTGAGTATAATTGATTCTTTTCTAGTGGACAGCCTTTGTTTAGATTTATGGATATGATGATTTTTATTATTTATGAATGATAAAAATTCATATGGGGTCACACTTTTTGATTGACTAAATAAGTATTTTGTTTGACTTATAGAGCTTCTCAAAAGTGTTTTGGAGTTGATCCAAATGAATATTGGATGGTTATTCACAAGGTATTGTATATGGTGTCAAACATGGAAGAATTGGTGATATATTTCCAAATTTGTTTTGCAATATATCCTTAAAATTTTTCTAGATATGTTTTCAAAAATAATCATATATGATATGATATATGTTTAAATAGAATAAAAATATTTTAGGATTTAGTGAAAGTGAGAGATTAAAAGGAATATTCCCTAAAGCCTTATGATATTGTATATTAAGATATGAATTGTTATATAGTATGAAATAGTTATGGAAAAAGGCTTATATTTATTCCATTATTGTATATCATATTTTAAAATATAAGATATATTGTATATCCTACCTTGTATTCTCATGTTTTACAACATGGATGAAATAGAATTCCAGGAATTATATGGTACAACACATTTGGAATTGTTATGATTCATCCAAAAAATGGAGTGTTAAAGATTTAACAATCAAATATCTTACATATAGTCCATCATTTAACTATTACATATAATTAAATGGTGGGATTTGATATAGTTGGGTGCTACAGCAGATGCATTAATTAACTCATAACATATGAGTTAACACAGGTTCACTCGAGGTGTGTCCTCGAGGGATTTATAAAGGGTAATTCATTATGATATGGTGATCATGTAATCTTTTTGATGCATTGGTTTAATCTATCCTTATTATAGATCTTTTCTCCTAGATACTTACACCATAAGGCACTAGAATATCACACAGGGTGGAAAATCCCACTTATACAATGAGTGATTAAACACAAAAAATAAATACATCATGGCGAGGGGAGTCAGATGGATACGCTTATGTGATATTCATAAAACCCATTTAGTCAAATATTACAACATTATCACTATGGTTTATGTTAAACATGTGTTTCTTTTATTATTTTACAGTACACGAGATTTTTGTTTCTTACATGGTCAATCTTTAATTTAGGTATCTATATTACTTCGGTTATATTAATGATTTTCATTAGATCCTTTATAATGTGGGAACAAGCCTCCCTAGAATACCTAATAAATAGTATATAACACACCATATTATATACTTGATGGGACATCTAGAACACAAAACTTGTTTTCTACATCATCAATAAATTTTGTAGCTCTATATAAAACCTAACCCATTCTAATATTAACATGTCATCAAATATAAATATCCATGATGATCATTGATTAGGGAAAACTCAAAGGTATTATTTAAAGGTTAATTATCTTTTCATATCATGTAATATATTCATTCAATGTTAATGAATGATAAAATTTTGATCATGGTGAATAGTAAAAATAGTAATATTTTGTTACCACAGTTAATGTTAAAATGGGTTTATTAGGTGTTAAACAACGAGATAATGGTAGGATTTCCACACACATTGATAAAAAAACTTTTTTGAGTATATTTAAACCATAAATTATCCTTTCTTATAATAACTATTCATTTTGTTCTACTTTACTAGTAAAGTGACCTTAAATCATTGAAATCTTTTAAGAAATTCCATATGTGTCTCTCCCCTCACTTATAAAAGGACACCTCTTATCCCCCCTTATCCACAACATTTTCACCTTCTATATCAAAAAAACTACTCAAAAAACATCCTATAATACCTCCCCTAATAAAAGTTATTCGATTATTCTGTTTATACCAATCCTTAAAGTCTTAAGGTTTGAGCTAAATGAGATCACTCAAAGAAATATATATATCTTAACCAACCTCATTCAATTTCATTTCTTCTTCTATGTCTTCTAAACCAATTGTATAGATATAAACATGATTAATCCAGTATCATAAATATACTTATATATTATTATGATGATATAAAAATTATTTACCACCCCTTCTTCATCCAATGTGAGATGAAAGTATCACTCATGCGTACTTGTGGACTACCGCCTCCACATAGTGATACAACTCATTTTCCACCACCATCATCATGGATGGTTATAAAAATATATTTAATTTTTATATATTATATTTATTTTATAATAATTATTATTTAAATATTAATAAATATTTAACTTTCTTTAATTTCATCCATCGAAACATGGAAATGTAACTTATACGTATATATGGACTATCTTCTCCACATAGTGATGTAATTCATTTTTCATCGCCATTTTATATGAATGCTTCTGAAAATATAAATAATGAATATATATGATATTTATAACATTATTAAAAAATTTATACTAACTAACCAAGATAAAAGTGAAAGTACCAAAACTGTTGTACCAAAACATACATGAAAAACTAAGCAGCTAACACCTAAAATGATGATGATAATGAAATATTGTCAATGAATACGTGATAATATGTTGTAATTAAACCATGTATAATATTATAGGTACTATTATTATTTTTTATATAGTTATAAAAAAATTATTATATAGGATTTTATAGTGCTTACAAAGCAATATAGACTTGAGGTAAGGGTTTCTTTATCTAATTTTCAAATTCATGAGGCATGTTTGATGTTGTGCACCATAATTTTTTATGTGGTTTTTTATTACTTATTGAATTTATATTTAAATATTAAATAAATTCATGTGGTTTTAACATCCATATCATGTTCTTTATTTATATATCCTTTTATTTACAACAAAATAAATTTGTAATGGTTTAACCTCAATTTCTCATCATTAAGACATTTTTTAATGTTATTCATGAATTTATTGTTTATATAGTGTATATACTGGCCAAGAATTTAGAAAAATATATTATTTAATTCAAGTTATTTATATATCCATATGTTTTTAAATTACCCAATGTATTTTTATTCAATTATTACTAAAGTCATAAGGGTTTTATATTACAATATCATTTTTACCATGATTGTTTATGCTTAAATTTTCTAATGATAAACATGTATGATATATCATTCCTAAATATTATGTATTTTATTATCCTCTAGTTTTTTAGACTTCATTATTTACATTAATTTTACACTCTATAAGTAATAAAGAAATTAATGTAATGTTTTTAAGTAAAACCAACCTTTTTTCCTTCAGTAATCAATTTTTTTCTTGCCTATATTTTTCAATAAAATGTTTTAAATCATGTTTTCAATATTCTCTTATGATTATTTAAATTCATTTTTTTCTATATTTTACTTTACTTACCAAGGTTTAAAATGAAACTTCTGATCATTTTCCAAACATGGAACTTTTATATTTTTAATAAAAATGTGAAAGGAATTTTTAAAACTCACACTACACGAATGGATTCCCCTTCTATCATGAATAATATTTTATTTAAATCTTACAATATAAGTTTAATTTTTATTTGAAATTTTAAAAAATGATAATTTTTTATAAATTTTTTATTCTAAATAATTGGTTTCGATTAAAAAGGGTATTTTCCTCAAGAAATATTCTAGTGATTTTTTAAATTTATTTTTATCTTTCACAACATCATTTGATGTTTCTTATGATTTACTAGGGGTATGATCCAATGTTACCATATTTATTCTTTATCTGAATGGTTTATTATTATTATTAGGAAATTTTTATGAAACATGTAGCCTTTCTATGGTTTATGATTACATGATATTATGAATATTTTATGATCATTTGGAACACATATGTATGGTTTTAATTGTGTGATGGTTGGGCTCGAAATTATATATCACTCTAATGCATTGGGTAAAGATGTATATCTCATGAGATAATAAGGGATATTGTGGGGAGTGAACCCATTTTAAAAATGGAATTTTTTCAATAAGATAGTCTTGGGAGTTGACCATATCTAAGGAAAAATGGAATTGGGAGTGAACCCACTATGATAGCCTCAACAGCTATCCTTGACTAAGGAAATGATTTTATATGATTATTTTAGTGCCACAAATTTATTTATTATTATTATGATATCTCTTCATGGATCATGATTATCTATCTATGATTCCACATTCTTATTTATTATGTCTTTTTATTGATAAAACTTTATTCCATGTTTCATGATTATGATATATGAATTGGTGGGTATAATTTTATAATGTATATTTCATTTTATCAAATTATTATGATTATATTTTTCTCAATTATGGTCACTTATTGATATCTCTTATATTTACAATTATTGAGCATCTGATCCCACCCTTTCTTATGATTCTCTTCCCCATGTTATAGGGAATGGTTTTAAATATCTCATTTCTATGAAGGGTGAGAGTTTTGAAGAACTAAATAGGAAAGGATGTATATCTTTTATGTACTAGTTTTATAGGTATCTTAGTTTCCAAGGACACTAAACCTATATGGTATAATGGAATGTATTATTATGAATTGTATTGAGTGTTTATCTAAATGATGTAATATTTATGTATGAAAATTATGGGTTGCTATAAGGTGGAACTTTCTTCCCCCTATGACTGTGTGTGTAGTGGGGAACACACTACCATAGGACTCAGTGTGTTGGAAAGGAATATTCTTCTTTAATACTCCATTGTGTGTTGGATATGTTCATTGGGACATTATTCCCCTAAGATATGTTTCCAATGGGCGGTTCAATCCATTGTAGATATTTAAATGAGGATGTATTTCCATGCAATACTAGTTATGTTAGAAATGTGGGATGTTATACCCCCTATGGATAATCATGTAAATGAGCTGGGACATACTGCCCCTACAATTTATTATATATATAATTTAGAATTTAGTACACCCAATGATGGATTATGTGTGAGAGTTAGGACATTATTCGCACTATAGTTGATGGTTTATGAAATGTAATATGTTATTCCCTCGATGACTAGTGATAATGTAAGGTGGGATATTATACCCCCTACTATTGATGTTGTTTGTGAGGTGGTACACTATTCCCCCTACTCCTAGTTATGATGAGAGGTGGGATGTATTTCCCCTATGATGGATAATTTCTATAAGGTGTGATGTTATATGCACAACCTATTATGATGAATTGTGTATGCAGGGAGGGATATACAGCCCCATGTGAATGATGGGTATACTAGGAGGGATGTGCATCCCCCTGATATAGGTCATGACATAGTGAGACTAGATGTTTTGAGATATTGGGTATGAAAAATGGGATTTATTTTCCCCAAACAATGTATTTTTTATAGGTTGGATATTCAACCTTATAGGGGATGTGATGGGCTACCTAGATTGGTGTATAACCTAGATAGAGGTAGTCCCATAGACCGAGGAATTATTTCAAATGATGGAGTAGGTATGAGTCAGCTGTTCGGTTGGCTTCTTTACTTGCCATATAGAAATAGGTTTATGCATGTGATGTTTCTATCTTACTCTTGAATCAGTTTATACGTTCAAATATATAGTAGTTTCTATTAGGTAAATCATTAGTGGTGTCCTACTGAGTTTATGCTCACACTATTAATGGGAAACCTGGTGCACGTGCATCCCTAATGTTGGCATAAAGGTTCAGGTAATGACACTGATATAGGAAGTTCAGATTTTGTATCTTGGTGGGGTTGTAGAGGCAAGTTTTAGGTGAGGATGAGGATCATGTTTGGTTCTATTTTTTGTATTATAGTTTAATTTCATTTATTACACAAGATCGTCTCCATTGGGTGATCCTATATTTTTATATGACTATCTTCCTACATGTGTTTATTTATTATAGCATTGTTTATTTATTTATGGTTTGTTTTCAACTTTATTTTTATTTATATTGTACTCTTACATGTTTCCTATTGTGGGGATTTGTATGATTGATTGTTATGTTTTGATGATTCCTGAGGGTAAATTCTCACCAAAGTGTGTTATCATACCCTCACTACAAGTCAGTATAATCTGGTGTATGGGGAGGTTCACCTGAGGACACATGGTTTCATTAGTATTGTTATTGATTGAGTTGGGTTGGAATGTTTCAATACTCTCCTAGAAAATTGATATTGATAGTATTTTTTGTTAATATTCTTGAGCACCTGGAATAGTCTATCACCTTGTAACATTATTTTAAATTTTCATTTATAAAAAAGTCATTCCTTTCTTATTTGAATCCACACTAGTTTTTCAATCTCAAACACCGCTAGTTTAGGACCCATATTCACAAAATAAATTTATTTTTAAGGCATTCACTCAATATTATTATTAGCTTTTTCATGGATTTACTTGATATTTATTTTACACTTATCTCCATTTATATTTGATATTAATTATAGAGGAAAAGGGACTATATTAATAGGTGAAAGGGGTTAAATCCATAAACAATATCAAAAGGAGAAAATTTACTAGTAGAATATTTGGCCTTGTTGTAAGAGAACTCCAACTTAGGCAGAAACTCATCCAAATTCATGATATTTTTATTAACAATCATTCATGGGAGTCACCACCTATATCTTCCCATTAATTTACATATTTCATATATTGTAAAGTAGTAACTTATTTTCATGTTTTCTACATAAAGTATTACAAAACTAATTAATTATTTTATTTCTTGATCTGAAAAAATGATCAGGGGAATTCCATGAAGCTTGACTGTATCTTGGAAGAAAATTGTTGAAATTTTAGTGGAATCATTGGTTTTATGGATATGAATAAAATGAAACCTTTTATAAAATTTATCCATTTCCATAAATATTGAACCACTAACCCTCTTATTCCTAAGTAACCCCATAATTATGTTCATGGATATGTCCTTCCAATGGATATTTGGGATTGAAAGAGAAATGTACAATCCATGAGGGTTTAGTTTTGAGTTGGATAAACTACCAATGATAAATTTTACTCATATTGTTTTCTAAAACTAGGGATGTCATTGGAAAATAAAAGTGTTCACTAAGAACGCATATTGTTTTTTAGAAACTAAAATTCTCTATTATACATTTAGAATATGGATCTTTCCATAAATGTAAATGGATTTAGAAATTGGGAATATAAATTTTAAGAATCCAGAATAAGGATCCACCATATAAATAATATTTTTCAGCAAGTAATTTTTGATTTATAATGGAAAAAATGGATCACAAAAAATCAATAGTAGTGGAAATATAAATCCTTAATTAATTCAAAACTAATAAATTTCGAATCTACATGGTATAAAATAGTATATATAGAAGAAATATCCCCAAGTATAATATTTTCATTTCCCTTTTAAGCTTGATGAGGAATAGATTCGATAAACTCGGTCCATTTATCATGTATCCTAATTAATGTATTTTGTCTTCTAAGGTGTTTTAGAGATTCATGATGTGAATATTATTACCTTATTATATTATTACTCCACATATAATAATTTATCCTAAAAAAATCATTTTAAAATGTCCTCCCAAAATATAGGAGTGCAAGTAGAGGGGAATTGGTGAGTCTCTCCTTGAGTTCCTAGAACTCCTTCTCTCAATCTATTACAAATTTTAATGGAATTTTCTTCTTTATAAACTCATTAAATGGAACAATTAATGTACTAAAATCTTTCATAAATATCTTTTAAAATCTATAAATCCCATGAAAACATTTTACCTATTCAAAAGATTTAAAATTTATCCATTCTTGTATGGATTTAATCATTTAAGTGTCTTCTTTAACTTCATCACCACTCATTAGAAATCCAATAAAAAAATTATCCAACAACAATCACGCATATTAATGTTTCTAAGGATTTTTTTCATTATTTAAAACCTGTAAAACTTTTGTTATGTGATCCATATGTTCATTAAAATTTTTACTATACACTAAAGTTTCATTAATGTAGACTATCACAAATTTTATGATAAATAAGTGAATGAAATGATTCATTACTGTCGTTAATGTTATAAGTGTATTAGTAAGACCAAAATTTATCACTAACCACTCATAAATACCAAGATTAATTTTAGAAGTTGTCTCCCAGTCATCACCTTCATTCATTATTATTTATAGATAACCACTTCTCAAATAAATTTTGGATAAAATAACCAAATTGTATAACTCATTAAATATATCATTAAACCTAGGGATTATATGATTATACCATGTCGTGATATTGTTATGGGATCAATAATTTATGCACATTCTCTATATACCATCCTTATTTGGAACCAGTAACACCAATAATACACAAGGTAAAAGGCTCTCTCTAACATAGCCCATGTCCAATAGATCTTAAACATGACTTTGAATTTCTTTAGCCTCTAAATGTTTCATGAAATATTACATGTTATTCGGTAGGTATACTTCTGTTATGAGATTAGTATAATGATCAATAACTCTAATGAGGTGAAGTTTGAGTGACAAATCTTCTGGAAATACATTTTCAAACTCTTGGAATAAATATTCAACATCATTTGGAAAAGGATATTTTAAGTGTATAGGGTTTATCATCACCAATGTGTACAAAATTACTTGGAGGATATTTTTTAAAATCAAATATTCCTTAACTTTACTCTTTTTTATCATAATATCATTTTTATTCTTAATTATTTCCTTTACACCTCTTGATTTTACTATAAGATCAACCTATTTTCTTTTCCCATGCTCACCTCCTCCTTCATTATCCCCTTTTTATTTTTCTCACAAATTTCCTTCATCACTCATTCTTTTATTTAAACTCATAATATGAACTTCCCAAAAAAAATTAGGGATTGGTGATGAGGTTTATAGGTTCCCCTTATAGTAAAAAAGGGTAAAGATTTAGAAAGAAATCATGAATAACACATTAATCATCATTACTTTATATTCAATATATATACAATGTTAAAAATCATGGTTATAGGGGCCCAAATAATATCAATAAGGTATAGAAATGGTTTAGGATACCATGGATATAATTATTTTCAGAATTGTTCTATAATAATGGTTGATAAAAATGTTACTATTGACTAGATATAGTCATAGTTTTTTAAAATCATCAATATAGGTTTTTGGAGAAAATTCGTAGTCACGGTTAATAAAACACTTACTATAAATAAGTTACAGTTTTGGTTTTTACAAAAACCATGAACATGAGTGGTCTATAATCATTATTGTTTTAATTGTGATAATAGGTTTAATGTTTTTTTAAAGAGTATCCAAACATCCCCTTAACATGTGCAAATAAAAATAATAATAACTAGTATCGATTAAATAATCAAATAATAGTCACTATCAAATAAAAACACCCTTAATAATCATTCCCAATACACATAAACAAGTTCGTTCTCATTAAAAATTATATTTGATAAAGAATTTAATTCACATCCACTTTGAAACTCATTCAAATTCATAATGAAGAATAATTTTTCATATATATACATATAAAAATACAATTTATAGATGTTTCATAAACATTAAATAAAAAACTAAACAACAAAAATAACTCAATTTAATTCATCCTTTCATAGAATTGTGAATGTATATACACTTAAAAATAATTTTACAATAATAATTCAACAACATAAAAATACATAATACACCTAATATTCTAAATGTGTATACATAAAAAATTCATAAACAAAAATAAATTAACAACTCAAAAACTCACTTTAATTCAACATTAGATAAAATTTTATATATATATAAACATAAAAAACACTAAATAAAATAATCATTCCAATTCATCCTTAGATAAAATCCTGTATATATGTAAATAAAAATTTATGTTATAACTAGTAGTATATTTTCAACACTTTTTACTTGGAAAATTTTGTAATGGACATAAACACTGAAAAAACATATAATAATTTTAAAAAAACAACATGCAATTCAATATAATACTCTAATTCTTGTAAATTATAAAATACTTAATTGAAAATAAGTATATGAAATAATTATGCAACCACTAAACATCTTATGGTTTCTTAATCCCTCGTTTTTTTACTCATGATAGTTTAGAATCATTATAAACATTAATTAAAAAAACTAAAAAGTAATTAATTTATAAAATTTTAGTAAATTGTTTTAAAGTAGTTTTTTGGTTCTATATGAGAAACTTGAAAAAAATAACATAATTTCATCCATAAAAAAATTTACTAATTATTTAGAATTTAAAAGATTAATTCTCTTTATAAGAAAACTAAATGTAAAAACTCATCAATGAAACTGAACATTAAATATATCATAAAACATTAGTAAAAAAGAAATAACCATGTTATTACCATTAAAAAATATATTAAAAGCATAATTTAAATCTATTTTTTCACTTTAAATCTTGATTATCTCATTCAGTTGAATTATTAGAAAAAAAATCCTATATAAAATATTAAATTTTTATACAATCAAAAACGCCCATTAAAAGAGAAGTTTATTACAACAATTTATCCAAAAAAACCTATTATATAAATAATTTTATTAATTAAGAAGTTCTAATACTATATAAAAAACAAAGAAAATATATTGAAGACTCAATAATAATACAAATCTATCGGAAGATGCAGATCACATTTCCATTCTATCTTTACCTAAAAATAAAAACTCCATAATATACTTAATTAAACCTAATTATGTAATAATTACTAAAATGACATATAAATGTAACAAATTTACTCACCTACTATATTTTAACAATGGTGATTTATGTTTTTATAAGTTAATTGTCTATCACATCCTTTACTTGTAAACATTAGGAAAAAATTAAATTACTTAATTTATGAATTTAATTATAAGTCATTCTTATAAATGAATGATTTAAATTTAGCATTAAATTTTATCTATATCAATTACAACATAAATATTCATAACCGTATTTTTGTTATTAGTATGTATCAAACTCCATGGGGTCACAAATAATATGCATTTTATGTCATTAGAAGAATAAAATAAATCAATTTATAAATTGAATTTTAAGACAAAATTATATTGAAATTTGATGGATAAAAAATATACTTTTTATTTAAAAATATACTTATCCACCAAATAGGTACAAATTGATTAGATAAATATTATACCAATAAGTTTATTATCAACAACTAATATGAATATTAATTAACAACATGTAACAACCATAAAATAATATATGTTGAAGTGATATTATAGTTGTTGATGGTTTTCATTTTTTGTAAATCATTATTGATAATCATTTGAGGTTGATGAGATATTTTTTTAAGCTATGAAGAATGTTTTTGAGTTGCTTTGAGTTGAACTTGACATGTTTTGTTTTGTTTCTATTATTATTGTAAGGGAATATTCACTTCTGTTTGGAGTATTTGTTTTTAAAAAAATCATGTGTAACCATCATCTTTATAAGTATAATCCTATACACTTCACAAACATCATTTATATATTTTTCAAAATGAATTTTATCTTCATAAGTATGAATTGGGTGTTATGTAATAATTGTATTCTTTTATATCAAGTTGGGTAAGAATGAGTCCCTAGTGTATAAGCATCATCCAAAAACTATAAGTCTGATCTAGGTAGACATACTTTAATTATACTCAAGAATAAAAATATGCATGTACACACTATTCCATATGTGTAGTAATCAACATGTAGTATTTCTGAGGTGTCTCAAACTGAAAATTAAAAAAATATTGAATTTTAATATTCTAAAGGAACAAAACCTGAAAATACAAAATATGAACCTCAATGGTTAAAAATCATATTTAAAATAAAATTTAAATTGATTCTTGTGATAATTTTAAATGGGTGATCATTGTGTACATCTTTGGAAACTATTGAGTTGGTTTATCTAAAATATTATTGTGGAATTCATTTCTAATATTTTATGAAGAATATTCACAAGTATATCACTCTTTAATTTCACTATAAAGTTGTTGTTTTGGAATGTTGTTCTAATAATTACTTACAAATGATAATATATTGGTTATAAGTTAATTTTTCCAGTGTGGTTGTTCATGATGTTGATTTTTTTTGATTTTTATGTTGTGAAGTGTTTCTTCATTCCCTGAGTTGTCTATAGAAAATAAGTTTGGCCTATTTTAATGAGAAGAATAAGATAAGTTTTTTGAGAAATTAAAAAATTAATTTTTTGAATAATCTTATGAATAATTGATGTTTTTATGTATTCACAATGTGTTGTTTAATTCTTGATGATTGATAATGAAGGAATGAGGGGTAGAATTGTCCTTATACTAGTGAAATACATTTAACTAATGGTGATAATACTATGAGACTGTGGTGGATGACTGAGAGACTAACAAAATGAGGAAATGAAATGGATTGTTCTGTATGATTCTTTGAGATAAGAATCTATAATGATGATTTGGTAAATTAATTACTAGAGTTAAATTAATTCTACTTTTATGAGCTTTTTGAATATAGGGAGAAGTCTGAGAGAGAGACTATGTTAGGAATATTAATATTAATATCAAAATATTTATAGATGAACAGAGCTTAGTGACTGAAGATTTGAATCTATTATCTATATTAGTTTTATCTTAATTATTTAGCGAATCATTTTAGTTTGAGAATCAAGAAACAGATCTACATAATATTATACATAGAGTGACAAATCAATTCTTGAATATCCTAAAGGCTTGTGGATGAATATCATGATTTATTGTTGTCAATGAAATCTAAGATTTATATAGATCATTCTCATTCTTATTTAAATATATGTGTGGTATTAGTGTAAAAAATCTTAATTCGGTGTAACGCTTGACTAGCATAGTGAGACTATATGATCATGTTGTAAGCTTTCAAATTGGTATTCTTATAGTGATAAATCTATGATTGGGGAGACTAAAATTCCATGGAAAGGAGTGGGATTTTCATAAATGGTTTAAACCTTATAGAAATTATTGTTTATATTACTCTTTAATTTTCAACAAAAACAAGTATAGTTGAGAATTTATATTATAGTATATTGTAATTTAATAGTTCCTGGATGTTGATTTCAGTTATAGGATATTATAAACAATTGTCCCCAGTAATTCACCCCCACCCCCTTCTTAGTGGAGTAGCATAATCCTGGGATCTTTAACTGGTATTAGAGAATTGGTTACTCTATTAATCCATTTAAGTTACTTTGATGGATAGTATGAAATTTTTTAATAGTTCGGGTTTTCTTTAATTTAATGGAAAGAACTATCGTAGTTAGAATAACAAGATGATTCCATATATTATATCCCTTGGATTGAAGATATGAGATGTTATGGTTGTTTGTTTCCACCCATTAAATGGAATGATCTCATTAACATTGTTGATAAAATAAATATTAATCTTCATAGAAAGGCACAAAATTCTATTCTAATTCCTTTTGTAGAATAATTATATGTAAAATTTATGGTACCTCAATCATCAAAATAATTATAAGATAAATTATAAAGAAACTATGAAGGTAATATAAAATTCAACAAGTCCAAATTATAAATTTGGTGAATCTAATTTTAAGACATTATTATAACTTAGGAAGATGTCATTCATGATTGTTTTTCAAGGTTTAATGAAATTTTAAGGAATATTTTAGGGTTTGGTGAAAATATTTAAGATTCCATCATTGTAAATTAAATACATGAGAAACTTTTTGGATATATTTGACCCAATGATCCTAACTATGGATAATAGATAAACCCTCTCACTTGACGAATAGAATAATATTAATATACCCTATGATATAAGAAAATTCCATGAAATTAAGAATAAGGTTAAATATGAAATGGATTTTGAGGATATGAGAAAATTAAAAATAAAATAAAATGGTGAGATTAATGATTCAATTTAACCTAAATATAGATAATAGGATAGTGACTTTGAAGGAATAATTGATCATATATCAAATAATTTTAGAAAGGGAAAGGGAAATGTAAAGAGTAAATTCAAATTTATACATAGATGATAATGATGTAACAAAATTTGAAATTGTTTTATGGACTATACAAAGAAGAATGAAGGAGATTTTGAATCTAGAAAAAAATTGAGATGCCTCAAAGTAAGAATTAGGATAATAGTTAAAATTAATCATCCAATATTGGAAGAAAAAATAATATATTTTCAAGGATAAAGACAAAAAATATGATAAAAAATAATAATAATATAATCATTTATCTATAAGTGAATCCAAAGTAGAATTACTGAGAAATTTACCAATTTTATGGTTCATGTTGAAAAAGGGTTTGACTCTTCTTGTAGTGGAGAAGATGATTAAGAACCAACTAATTTGGGACACATGTTAATATATAATCTATAATATTTTCCTAAAAAAATACCATACTCAATATTGAAAATAAAATCTAGTGAAATAGAAAATAATAATATAACTAAATAAAAGAACGAGTTCGAAAATAGAGAAACATCCCTTATTGATGAAATAAAAAAAATCAGGTTGAAGGATGTTGAACATCAGAAGATGATAGAAGATATTTAATATATAATTTCTTAAAATAAGAATAATTATATAAGACACATTTTAAGTGTATTGAGGATGATAATGATCTGATGATATTAAAGGATGATTTCATAAATTCTATTGAGTAAATGGTTGAATCCTCTAAATCATTTCAAAGAACCTTCCCAAGAGATCAGGTTAAATATATACTTGATGAATTTACTTATAATTAAATTTTTACTAATAATTATGGTTAAATTTTAAATTATATTCAAGTATATATCAAGAAACATGAGTAGAAAATTTCACCCATGTTAGTAGAAAAAAATAGGAACTCATAAAGCTTATCACCTCCCAAAAAGTAGAAAATTCAAACCCAGATATTGAATTAAGAGAAACAATGGACATCATTTTAGGTATAATTTTTATGATCATAAGAAAAATTAGTTTTCAATGCCATTATATGTTATTTGAAGTGTTTATTCATAATTTCTACACATTCAGTTATAATATGTCACTATTTGGAACGAGTTATAAAGACAGGGGTAGTTATTTATAAGGGACTAAATTAGAATCTGAGAGAATATAGTTTATGAAGACAAATATTTCTAATTTTCAACTCAAAATACATTTGAGTGTATTGAGGAAGATTGTGGCCGGTGTGACTAGTATTTTTATAGTGTAGTGTAGTGTTTAAAAATCTTTCAAAGGTAGATTCACTATGTTTAAAATAGAAATTGTATTCAGAAGCCCAAGGAAGAAAAGTCATGTCTAGCTGAAGTTTATTTTAAGACTACTATAAGTAAAAAGTCATGGGTTCATGATAGTGGATACTCTTAACACATTACTGGTGATCTAGATATTTAAAAAAATGTTGAGAAACATAAAGGATTATTTATAAACATTAGAAATTTTTATTCTCTAAAAATCATACAGATTTTCTCAATTGATATTAAATATCAAAATTTGAAATTCAATTATGTTTCATTTGTGGAAGGTATAAAGAAAAATATTTTGAGTATTAGTTAGCTCCATGATAATTTTGATGATTTTATTTTCAAGAAATAATCAGGTATCATTAAAATATTAATGTATGGAAGGATTATTTCTCAAGAAAAAATAACAAATGAAATTTTATTTTTAATTGGTGATCCTAACAATTCTGGTTTTTTATTAAAAAATATGTGAGTATTTTGTGGCATAAAAGGAGTGGTTATATTTTCCTAATAATAATGAGTAAAGTTTAAAATTATGAGGTTATAATTTATTTTATTGAGAATAAAAGATAACGTTACAATGTTTGTGTAACATATCAAAAATTAAGTATGACTTAGAAATCTCACAATAAGCTAGACATTCATTCTAATAAACCACAAGAACTCATTCACACATATTTATGTTGTACCATGAGGAAAAACTCTACACAATGTTCTTTATATTTCACCACATTCATTTGTGATTTCACATGAATGACCAATGTGATGTTTATAAATAATATTTCATAATCCAATGAGATGTTTAAAATCATCAAGAGATGAGTTGAAAAAAAGTTTGGACTATTCATAAAGAAATTTTTATATGAAAATACAATTGAATATACATGAGATTCATTTGAAATATCTATTTAAAAAATTGAATCAAGAATAAATTCATCACACAATATACTCCACAAAAAAAAGTTGTCACAAAGAGAAATAATAGGAGCTTTCTGATGATGGGAAAGACATTGTAAACTGAAAATAAAATAATAAAATATTTTTGGAGAGAAGTTGTGTGTACTATTGTAAATATTCAGAACTAATGTATATGGACAGTTGAGATAAATCTTAACGATTATTAAATTAAGTATAAAATTAATCCAAATATTAATTACTACAAATTATTTTATATCTAATTCATTATAAATATTAAAGGAAACAAACTGGGAATGTTTAAAGAGAAAACTGATGAAGGGATATTTATAGGCTACTTATCTGGTGGCAATTAGTAATACTGATTGAATAAGACTAAAAACATGATTTTTGAGTGTTATGAAGTTAAAATAATCAAAACAAATATAAATTATATATTTTTGTTAAGGATAAAGAGGAGTTAACATAAAATAGAAGCAAGTATATTTTTAAAAACTTTTTTTAGAACAAGTATAATTAGAGAGGAATGACATTTATATTGATTCCAATCATATTTCCAATGATGTGGGTGTTTTTAATTATGATTTAAGACAAAAATGGTGAAAATAATATTGATATAGATAATATAATAGGAACATATGAGGCATCATTCCAAACATAAAGAAGATTGAGAATAGAAAATCAAAGTTCTATTATATCCAAGATTAAATAAATAACTATGATTAAAGGTATTAATAAATAAGAGTGGGTTATATGAATGAATTATGTGATGAATAAAATTCATATAAACACCACTTTATATCTTTTCCTAAGGAAAAATTATAAAAATATCATTAGCATGAAGTGGTTGTTTAGAAACAAAATGAACGAGAAGGGGGATGTGATAATAATAAAAACTAGATTAGTGCACAAAGGATACACTCGAATGTAAGGCATTGATTTTAAAGAAACATTTTATTCAGTTGAATTATTGGAAAACATAATAATTTTTTTATGAGTGGTTTCACATAATAATTATAAATTCAATCTACTGAATGTGAAATCAACATTTCTGATTGGTGAACATGATGAAAAAGGGTTTATTGAGCATTTAGAATTTTCCTTTCTAGATGTTGATGGATGCCTAATGTGTAGACTAAGAAAACCATTATATGTATTGAAATAGTATCCTAGAGCATAG
Source organism: Viscum album (assembly GCA_963277665.1). Lineage (NCBI taxonomy): Eukaryota > Viridiplantae > Streptophyta > Magnoliopsida > Santalales > Viscaceae > Viscum > Viscum album. The sequence continues at coordinate 1,531,380,615 of OY728141.1, forward strand.
TATTAAAAATATTATGGATATCTAAAAAAATGAATTTTATAAAAGGAAAATTTGAAAAATTTGGGAATATAATAGTCAAGATAGATTTCAACTCCAATTTAGGTTGGAAAAACAATGTAAGGATCGTAATAGAATAAAGGTTGATAAAATATATTTTAGAAGGGTTATTGGGAGTTTTTTTATTTGAAAACGTCAAGACCTGGCATGGCCTTTATAGTGAAAATTTATTCTATATTTTAGAGTAATCCAAGGGAGTCACACATGATTACCAAAAAATTATTTTTGTGATATTTAAAGGGCATGGTGAACTATAGATTGTTATATATATGTAGTTAAAATTTGAAATTACTTGGCTTCATTGATGCAGAGTGGGTAGGTGGTTGTATGGACTAAAGATACACTTTATGAGGGAATTTATTCATTAGTGGGGGTTGTATATGTCAGTACAATATGGAGAAAAATGATGTGACGCTAAGAATATCTGAAGAAAAATGTGTGGCTACTACTAATTCATGTATGAAGGTTTTATGAATGAAATTTTGGTTGGTATATTTGATATTTGGGACTAAGATTCTATTGAAGATATTGTGTTAAAATAGTGTGTAATAAATCTATCAAATAACCATATGTGGCATTCTATGTCAAAACACATAAATGTTAGGTATCATTTCATTAAGTAATGAGTTCTCAATTGAGTTATCAAGATGGAATATATTTCAATCCAAAAATCATATTGTACAAATATTTACCAAATTAATTCCAAGAGAGAGGTTGTTTGAATTAAGGATGAAGCTTTATTTTCAAACCTCTCTTCTCACATAAAGAAGTGGGGAAAATATCTCCAACTATAATTTGGATTGTGTTGAAAAAGGGGTATAAATAGTGAAACCACTCTTTATCAAAGGGGGTTATAATCCTTTTCAAATTATGAGTGTCCACTACTCTTTAATCTAATTTTATGGACATTTCTATATGGGTAAGTAATTTGAAGGTGTTGGATATGATATATGGAAGTGAGAATTGAGTGGGAGTTCATATATGTTGCTTAGTCATGATTTCTTATCATAGAGATCTAGAATTATCTCAAATCATTAACTTATAGGGTAGTGAGGTGAAATACACTTACCATATGATATAAAATGTGATCTTATGATTCCCTTTGAGTAGTGGGGAATTCTAAGCAGATGTGAGTTTATTATGAAGCCTTGATTAATGTATCCAGAAAAACTAAAATGGGGAGATTAATGTACTCCTATAGTTTTTTATGGATTTAATTTTTTGGAAATCATGGTTGAGAAAAATTAGAGGTTTATAAGAAGTTTTTTTAAGTTCTAAAGAATGTTTTTGGGTTTCTTTGATTTGATATTGATATTATTTGATGTTTTTTATTACTACTTTAAGAGAATCTATAATTTTTTTTGGACCTAGTTTTTTAGTAAAGACCTTCTTTGTAACCATCATATTTATATGGATTATTTTCTTCACTACATAAACATCATTTCCATCTATGTAATCATGAATCATGTCTTTGTAAGGATGAATTGGGTGATGTGTAATCCAAATCTCCATTTATATCTATTTCTGAAAAAATGAATCTCTATTATGTACGCATAATCCAGATGTCATAATAATGATCTTTGTAAACATATTCTACTATTATGTATGAAATAATATATCTATGTAAATATCATTACATCTATATAAGAATTAGTAATCAATGGTTTTTTGAGCTTTCTATAGACTAAAAAATAAAATTTTCTATAATTTGACTATTCTAAAGAAAAAAACCTGATAATGATGAGTTTGATCCTCGATGGTTAAAACATCATATTTAAAATATGATTCCAGAATATTACTTTAATAATTTGAAATATTTGATCACTACTCACATCTATTGGAACTTTTTAGTTGGTTTACCTGAAATAATTCTATATATTTTGTATCAATGTTTTTGTTGAAAAAGATTCATTGGAAAATCATTCTGGTATTTTGTAATTATGGTATTATGCTAGTTTGAAGTTTAAATAATCACTTGAAAATTTTAATGTAGGGATTGAAGTAGAATTTTTCAAGTGTGTTTATTCTTTTTTTTAAGTTTTTTTACTATTTTTCCATAAATTAGTTCTATATGTCATGAGCTATCTAAAGTATGTAATTTTGATTCTTTTTAATGGGAAGAAGAAGATGGGTATTCTAGGGAATTCAAATATTGATTTTTTGAATTATCCTATGATTAATCAATATTCTAATGTATTCACAATGCATTCTTTATTTCTAGACAATTAAGAAGGAATAAATGAAGGGTTGAAGTTTCATTCTACAGGAGACATGTAGTTAATTAAAGGTGAGAATATTGTAAGACCATGGGGAATGTTTGAGAGCCTAACCAGATGAGGAAATTGAATAGATAATGGTTCTTAAATACATTGAGGGAATAATTGATAATTTTTAGTTGAAAAATAAATTACTTGAATTAAATTAATTTTATATTTTTGAGTTTCCTGAATATGGTGAGCAGTTTGAGATAGTGACTATATTATGTATGTTGATATGAATATCATAATATTGAGAGAAGAAGGGAGTTTGGTGCCTAAAGAACAAAATCTATAATCTAAATCTATTTGAACTCTAGTGTTTAGTGGATCATTTGAGTTTGATAATCAGGAAGGGGATCTATTTCATATTCTATATTAGGTGAGAAATCCATTATTGAATATTCTAAAGGCTCATGGAGTAAGATCTTTAATTTTTGTTATTGAACAAACTAAATCCTTATAGAGATATTTCACATTCTTATTTCAATATCGATGTGGTGAGAGTGTGAAATCGGTCAGTCTATGTGAATCTAGACTAGTATAGTATGATCATATTATCATTTTTAATCTTGTAAATAGTTCTTCTTATAGTGAATAATTTTTTCTTAAGGAGAGTAACCAGCCACAGAAAAGATTAATTTTCACATGAAGTGTTCAAACCTTTTAAAAATGATTTTGTTCATTTATCTTTCATTTTCTATAAACATGGGTGATGGTGAGAATTTTTATTTTAGTGGATAAAACTAAAATAGGTCATGGAGATTGATTTAATTTGGAATAAATTATAAAAACTTCTCTCCACTGATTCATCCCCCCTCTTCTAAGTGGAGTAACCTGATACAAGGCACTTCAAATGCAATCAAAAAAACATAATTCAAAATTAGAAGGTGTTATTTTCATATCTAACTCATTTGTAATTATTACATACCATATATATTTTTTTCCCCATAAAAATAATAGTGGAACTTGACCAAGTTATATTTCTTAAAACATAAAATGGTTAATTATTTAAAATAAAAATTCATAGTTAAAGTAATTAATATAATTTATAATTTAAAATTAACCTATAATGTATTAATATTTCATAAAGGATAACATACTGATAAAAAAATTTACATGTTCAAAAATTTCAAGTAGGGTCGCCACCAACATCACCATCATCTAAATTTTATGAAACACCAACATCCACTCCTACAATAATGGTTCCATCATCATCATCATCAACAACACTAAGAGATGAGTTAGTGGAAACCTAAAGAACACTAAGAGAAAATTATGCCTACATAGAGGTCATACAATCATTGAAATATGATAATATATCTCCTAGAATCATGGTTCATATAAACTGGAATTCATTGTTTCTCTTCTGATATATACGATTCATTTGTTTAATTGTTTCAACCAAACACTTCTTTGTAACAAATGTAGTGGAAAATTCACAAATACTCTGTGATCGTCAATACTTTTTTGGTGTAATTTTTTTCTAGGACCATATCAAACCCTTTCTGGATTCTTGTGAATAAAGAATTTTCTCCAATGACTACTTGGGCCTAATTAGACCTCTCTCTCTATCACAATACTCTAAATCAACATGGGATATTAATAAAAATATATATGAAATCATCAATTACTTATGTATGTTGAAAATGTAAATAATATCATAATTGTTTCTCTCACAACTAGATTAAGTAAATTTTTTGTATTTTTAGACCTTCTCTAATGGATTGAGAAAAATAACTATACACAAGGTTCCCAACCCTTAATATTCAAATATTTTCTATAATATTTTAATTTTAGTTAATAATAAGAAAAATATTAATATCGGATGTGTGTTTGTGTGTGCACATGTAAATATATATATATATATATATTACCAATTAAATGAATACTTACCTATTTTTTCTTATTGTCAAGCATAATAGAGAACCCTAGTGTTTAAAAATATTACTTTTTTGGCTTAATTTTTTATTCTTCTATGATGATTCCATATATTAAAATATAAATTTTAAAAACATCATTAAGAAACCAATTTAATTATTTCATATAATTATTGGGAAATGATATACCTAAAATGATAGACTTGTCCAATAGGAAGTCATTATAGAATAATGACTATTATGATTGTCACACAGATAAGTAACATTCTATTAGGGGGTTTGACTCTCTTCATCAATCCCTGATACAAATCATATTTATTGGACCTGCATAACTTACCGACCATTGTACTGCATTCCACCCTGACATCTTATTCCCTTATAAAAATTAAAACAATAATATATAATTTATATAATTTATTTTATATAGAATATATAATACTGGGATAGAATAAATAAATAATTATTTCTGCCCAAATATCCAACCACATTCAACCTTTAATTGTAAAATTCACTTTACGTCATGGGAGTGGATGTAATGGTATGATTTCATTATATCTAATCAGTGTTCCTATGAATATTTTTTATTATTTTCTATCACACCCCAACCCTAGACGATCCCCTTTTGTATACTAGTCTCGGTCTTGTATCTTTCTAATTAGGGTTTGGGTTGAGACTTAAGTAAAATTATAGGATTTTAAAACATTTGGGTGATTTTTTGGCCTACACCCAGTTAGTGCACTGTGTGAAAGACCGTGCGGCCTTCTCTACATCTAAAAATAATGAAATTTAAATGAATTAAAAATTTTAAATGAAAAATAAAATAAAATGATAATGGGATAACATTAAAGGGTTGTTTAATAATAATAATAATAATAATAATATCATTACTATTGTTATTATTATTATTATTACTATTATTATTATTAATTTATTTTTTTAGTAGGGTTTTAAAGAAAAAAATGAAACCCAAGTGCCACCCCCCCCCCCCTCTCCTTTGAGCGGCGCTGCCTGACCTCCCCCCCCCCTCCCCCTTTCCCTACTTGTTGTGCCTAACCACCCATCCTGCTCCCCCTTATGTTGGTGACCTCCCCTCCCCCAGAGGCTCCCCCTCTCCCACTCGTCTCCCTTGTACGGCCCCCCTCACCACAAGCCCCCCCCCCCCCATGTGGCCTCCTCCCCTCTCCCCTTATCTTCCATTGCATGTGACACCCCTTGTCTAATCCCCTCCTCACACATGTTTACCCACTCACTTCAGATCCTATTCACAATGATATTTCTCCATTATTAGAATCTCTAGGTCGAATCCCCTAGGGTCTGTGGTAGTATCTTCTTCCCTGATTTGGTGTTTGTCATTGAAGGGGGCACATTTTGACTCATTGTGGTTTGGTTCTTCTTGATTTGAGGTACGTAACCTCATGTTTAGGCATTAAATTTAAGATCACATTATTAATTGATGTTTTAAATGTTTTATTTAATTAATTATTCCTATTTATGAATATTAAATTGAGTTTAATAAATGATTTAAGGTGTTTTACATTTTTCATTATGCCTTTACTTGACATCTCAAGTGGAATTTGAAATTTTAATCATTTTAAAAGTGTTGAATTAATTATTTAAAATAAATTGATATGTTTTTAAATGGTTTTACCCTATTTGGGTCTCGAAATAAATTTAAATGTTATATTTTGGCCCTTTTGGGCTTTATCTGAATATTTAATTGAATTCTCCAAAAAAAAATTAAATGTATTTGATTATAATTTGTTTTATAAAATATTTTGAAATAGATTTTTAAATGGATTTCAAAATTTCATGTAACGACAAAGTATTTTGAAATTGGGTTTTGAATTTATTAAATGTTTCTTGATATATATATATACATGTAAATATGATGCGTCTACATATATACATAGGTAAACATATATACACACACATGTATATATATATATAAATTCTCATGAGAATATGTGAATTTTTTCAATGGGACAAATAGATGTGTGTGTGTGTGTGTGAGTATAATTGGAAAATAGGATTTTTTTTCTCTTTTGGTTTCAAAAATGTATTTAAAAGTCCTATTTGGAACTGCTCACTTTAAAATTGTGTTTCCATGGACCTTGATTTCTTAAACGGTCTCTCGGTTTCTAAATAATGTTGGTTCCTTTATTTTGGATTAATTTTATTTTATAGATTTATGATGTTTTTGTGGCCTGTGAAATTATTTTAGGGAGTTGTAGTCGGTTTCGAAGGCGCACAAGCAAATTCCCAGGTATGGATATGTACAAATATATATATATATATATATATATATATATATATATATCCTTAAATCGATGAAGGTGTTCCTCATTCCATGAGGGACCATGTACACAGAATATATATATATATATATGTGGAAGTAAGTGCATGTGAGCAGGCTGCTGCATGATTTTGAAAGCTTTGGCTTGGCCATCCTTGGAGGTAGGATATCCCATTCACTTTACTTTTTTATTTAATATCCATTAGTTTCTTGTTTTTCACACCCTCGTGATTTATAAATATGAAAATTTTATTCTTGGATTAGATTTCTTGGTGTGAAAATATTTTTTTACTCATTGTTATGTGATAACTAAAAATTTCTTGTTAAATAGTACACACCAAGTGCTTGGTTAAATGCCCCGTTGGCTTTTGTGGGTAATTTAGAATGTAAAATGCATGGTTTTTATTTTTATATGTACTGGAAAGATGTGAAATGGTGTTTAGGGTACCTTGTATGGATTTCCATTTTGGTTTTCGATTTTAAAAAGATATGAGTGTTGTCTTTTAAGGTGTTTTAGAATGTGTTGTGGATAAATGGCACATTTGGTGCTTTTGTAAGAAATGGTTTATTTTCAAGGTGTAATGTAAATGTTTTAAAGAGTGTTGTAAATGGTTTGAAATGGTAATTGGTGTGTTTACACCTCTTTTAAAGGATGTAATAAATGTTTGATAAAAGTTGGTTTTGTGAAATGCTTAAAGGACCATTTGGAAACTTTGTGAAATTGATAAAAAATATTTATTATAAAAACCTCCACTTTGTGTTTCTTCTACCCTGCTTATGCATAATGGATGGGATTCCCTCATTATGCAATCCTCATAATCTATTATCAGGTTTCCTTGGTTGGAACCCTTTTTGTTCTATTTATTCTAGTGCATGATATTATTTTTTGGCGAGACTCAGGGTGAGACCTATTTTGAATTATTATTCTGTACATCTATATGTTGTTATTGGATTCACAAATAGAATTGTTTGATCATCCCCCATTATATACATGAGACATGGGAACCTGTCATATTTAGATAACTTTATGAGAATGATTGTCATAATGGTAGTTCATGTACTAACCAGTATCCCATAGTAGGTGAATATATTTGGGTTTATTGTTATGGTATTGGGCCCCTAGGTCTATCCTAAGATAGGGAGGTCAGGTATTTGGTTGTTTTTGATTTAATCATGGGTGGCTTGCTACCATGGATGGGGCCTTTGGTATAGGTACTTTATGGTTTTTCTTGATCTCCAGGGTACTATTATTTCTATTAGATCTTAGTTTATTGAAGTAATGAATGTGTTACTTGTATGTATATTTTAATTTCCCTTTTTATATGAATATTTTGGTGTTTTCTTGTGTAGTGTTTACTTATAAGTGATTTTTTATCTCTAAAATATTGTGAAAAAGGCTTTAAATTTAATGTGTTTGATAATATTTCTTGTCATCAAAAAAAGCATCACTTCCTTTTTTTAAAGATAATGACACACTAATAGAATAAACTTGGTTTTTGAAATGAATAAGGGAAATGATTTGTATATTGTTTTGAGTAAAATGAGTAGAAAATAGTATTTTGATATATTGTAGTTCAAACTTGAAAATTGATGTATATTTTATTTTAAAGGATGTTCATTGGGAATAGATTATCAGGATGGCCTACTAAGTTTTAATAATCATGCCTATTGTTTATATTTGTTTTTAGCTTCGAGTGCTATTTATTTCTCAGATTCGGTCATCGTAGTGCAATGTTAGTTTGAGGTCGGTGGTGACCCGTAGGGTAACATAGAGGTATGTATAATTTTATATTCTCACTGCTTCTTGTTTTCATTTCCATTAATCAATTTTTATTTACTTATTTGTCTTTCAGTTATGGAATAAATAGTTCTCACCTATTTAATTTTGATGCCCTACACTAGTTATCAGTCCATAGAGATTGGGAACGTCCTTCGGGTCATACTACGGGCTGGCTCGGGGACCGGTTCAGGGTCGACCCAGGTTGGTTCAGGAAAAAATGGTATCAAAGGAGGCCCTTATTATTTGGACTATCTAGTAGTTGGATATTTGGACTATCAGAACTCTGGAGGTAGGTACATGAAGGGTGTCATGAAACCTTTCTCTTCTCAAATCTCATGTTTCCAAGGGTAGTCTAGGATTTGATTCTTTTGTTCTTGTTTTAGATTGAGGGATGGAAATGGAGAAAAGTCGGTGTCACTTTGAAATATCACATGTAGTAGTGACCCATGTGGAGCACAATTTCATGGTTCAAGTCCTTATTAGCATTATGACCTGCTTGGGGAATCTCCCACTACCATGTCCCGGAGTTAGGAATAGATGCTAGTCCCTCCTTCTGGTAGTTTGGTGTAAGTTTTTTTATCCTGGTTTTGGTTGGTGTAAGGGTATTTTTAAAATGAAAATGGTTTTTAGATGAAATTTTTTTCCTTTAAATGGAATTAAATTGGTAAAGTGCGATTTGAATGTTAAATCATTTTTCCTTGAAAGTTTTATGCTTCTTGGGACTTGTTAAGAGAATGCCTTTGGTTCTTCTTATGAGCGCTTGCATGTGTGTAAGTATGTGTTGGAAGTGTGTATTGAAATTGTAATGGCCTGAACATCCCCGGTCTTTTACATTGTCAAAATACAGTGTTTGGGGTGTTTTGGGAGGAAATGGTAGATCATTTCAAGTGTTTTCCAAAATTAATGTTTTTCTATCAGTAGATCTAGTCATTAGAAAGTGGGGTGTCGATAGGTCGATCATTGGTAGGTTGGGTGTCGGTAGGTTGGGGAACTAATAGGTCTGGCATTAGTAGGTTGGGCATCGGTAAGTCGGGCATTGGTAGGTTAGGTGTCGGGATGTCAGGGCATCAGTAGGTGTTGTCATTAGGTTGGGCGTTGGTATGTCAGGGTTTCAGAAGCTCAGGGCATCGGTAGGTGTCGTCAGTATGTCGGGCATCAATAAGTTAGGGTGTCAGTAGGTCAGGATTTCGGTAGGTCAGGGCATCAGTAGGTTCCATCGGTAGTTGGTATCGGTGACATTCATTGGTGGGTCACTTAGGTGAATCATTTTTGGTGACTCACCCATCGATGAGTCAATTCTTGTTTTTCAAGTTTCTCCCCTCTTACATTTTATTTGATGTAAATCGAGTTTAAAACCTAATTTGATCATTTTTAAAGGAATTTAAAAATATATTAATTATATTTTTAATATCATAATGCACCTGGGAGTTTGAAATAGTTAAACCACATAATCATGACCACAATTTGACTTTTATGGACTTTCAAATTATTTCCTTCCACTGATATAGGATCTGGATCTTATAAGATGAGATCTTCTTTTTCCCAGTTTGTTTCTATTTCCTCTTGGTGTTTCTAAAACCTTTCTTCTCTGAGGAGTTGCATCTGTGATGTAGACATCAATCCAGTTTTCCTTGGAGTCTTTCCTGGTACTCACGTACCCCCTATTTTTTACACAATGGGGAATTATTGATTATCTATTTTTTCAGGTAGGGATCTATTTGTCTCTCTTTTATTTTTGTATCATGTGGGTTGGGTGTAGTCATGTCCCCTTGTGAATATAGTTAGACCCAAATTTAATGAAGATAATAAGAAGTAATAAATTATGAGATGGGAAGATAACAATGGTGATCACTTTTTTTATATGTTTTCCTTGATCCATGTTGTGTTTGGTAAGGGTTGTATGCCTTCTGAAAATCATGGTTGTTGGTGGCCTATGTTTTCACACCTATATGACTTGGGAATATTTGTTGTTCATCCCTTATTAAATGTACGTGAATATGAAAACATGATTAATCACATATATTTGGTTAAATATATAGATGCACCAAGATCAAACTTATTCTGTGATTACCCCTGAATAATGAAAGTGGAATTAAAGAATTAGGGTTGTTAGATCTGAATACACCTTGTTTTTTGGTGTGTTTTTGTGTTGTGTATGGTTCTATTCAACCTTTTGTTTGTGTTGGTCATGTGATTTTGTGTAGGAGAGTTTGGTTGTGTATATGGGGTGGTACAGGTGGTGTGATGGTATCTCAAGTTGAGGGAATTATTTGATTCTATAATGGATGAACTTGTTTGCAGTGGGACTACATCTGGGCAATGGTTGGGCAGTGGGGTTGTAGTTTCAGGTTGTGCTATGTTTATGTTACTAGTTGTGGTGGTTTTATGAAGTGGGGTTGATAATTGTGGTTTTGATGAGGTGTTTTCTAGGTTTTCTTATTGAGAGGAAGGAAATAGTGTCATGAACATAAATAATGATGGTGGTAGTGGTTGGAAGAGTGTTCAAGAAAGGGGGTGTGCAGTGGGACTAAAATCTAGTCGAGTTTTTTTGCATTCTGGATGTGGTGATTTTCATATAGCAGGGCTATTGAGGATGGTTTTGGAGGGGTAATTTTGAAGAAGGATGGTGTTACCTTGGGTGGTCCTTCCACCTAGAGTTTCCAAGGGCTTTTTTGAAGTGTGTGTGGGTTATGATGTTACTTATGGTGGGTTTTTTTGGTAGTTTTATGTGTGAGGTTGGAATAAATAAATGAATGAATTGATTAATTCATAATTATAAATGGTTAAATTAATTTTTGGGGGGTTGTGATTTGGGTTTACAACTATTTTTTTGGTTGTACATTTAGTGGTGGGAGAAGGGGAATTTTTTTGTGGGATGTTTGTTTGTTTTGAATACCCATAGGTTGGGATGAGTGTTTAGTACCTATAAATATATACATGTAGTTCCTTGTGATTTCTATATGCACCCACCCTTGTTGAGAACTATGTTTCAAAAAAAAACCAATTGTTATGAGGGAGGGTTTCATTTTCCAATATCCTAGTAGGAGGATGGATGGTTGGTTATTGTCTCTTCTCTTCTCCCTCTTCTAGGAATTGGTAGCCCTATACTCTTCGAGTAGGTTATGGTGTGGTGGTGAGGCCTAGGTTTCATTGGGTGAGATTTTCTTCCCAGCTGTCTTTTTGAGATGAGATGTGTTGTGCTTTCTCAACTGTCTTCAAGATGATGTCATTGTTTGTGTCACGGGTGTATTTTGGTGGGATGTGATGTGGTTGTGGCCTAGGTGACTACGGGTGGGATGTGATTTTGTATGTGGCCCAGGTGTGTGCAGGCAGGTTGTGATAATGGGGATTTTGGAAGAGTGTGGTAGTATCAGGACGTTTTCTATTAGGGGTGAGTAGTTAACTAGTGGGAAGTGGTGCAGGGTACCCAAATTTTGATGTTCTTACAGCTTAACTTTTCTTGAATTGTGTTATTGTTTTTATCTTTCCTTGGTGAGGTTGGGTGGATAATATACCTTGTTAGGTGATTTTGAGATTTTGTTGTTTTCTAACGGGGGAATTAGTATGCTTCTCCACTTGTGCATGAGAGACTTTAGATTTTTCTACTGAGTGTACTTGTATGCTCACCCTATATATATAAAATTGTTTTCAAGTTTCTAGAAATATTACATGGACCTTGATGGACCTTACAAGCTTAGACGTTGGGGAAAACTGTTGTGTCATTGTTTAGTTTTATTTTGGTATTAACTTTGGATTTTTTCATTGTATTTCTAGAAACTTTACTTTAAACATGAATGCATGATAGATTTTTTTTTCTTTTATATATGTATTAGAGTTTCCACAAGGTTGATACATCTTATCTCGTAATCTTTGTTACTATAAAAATGTAAATTCCTTCCATGATTGTGAGATTATAAACCCTTGGTTTTGGTCACCACCACTGGGTCTACTGAAGGTGGCACACGGGGGTCAATATCTTCCTTTCTTAATTTCCATCCCCAGAGGGGTATCTTTGGAGGGAGGTTTTCTTTATATAATGGAATCAGAGCTGATGGTTGAGAGATAGGATGGATTTTGGATTTAGTTATAGTGATGGATTAATGTATTTGTAGGGAAATAGTGTGAAGTGATCTTGGTGCGTGACATAAGCCAAGGAAAGCTGGCTAGGACACAGGATTTTGGGGCCCCTTATGATCCGATGCAAGGACTCTGAGCTCACAGAATAACCAAGTGAAGATACACAGTTTTCAGGGCAGATACCCTAGTTGAGTTACATGCATCATGATGAATTTTGTTTTTGTTTTTTTGGATTTTTTCGAAAATTGAAATAAATAATGAGTTAAAATGAATCCTAAATAAATTCTGGACTACTCGTGATTAGGTGTTCCTTGTTACTTATTATCTATGGATCATAGACATTATCCATGAGTGGATCAAGAAATGGAGCCTACATGGGCCAATCTGGTTGACTAAAAGAGGGTTGAACTAGTGGGGTAGGATGATCAGCAAGAGAATATGCTTCATGCTTTCCAACGGTAGAAAGTAAAAAGGTATTTTTTAGGTACAAAGAATGAGAGTTGGTTGTAGGAGATGGTAATCACTTTCATCTTGATCCAGGATCCAATGGAGTACTAGGTATTATTGGTATTTAGTAATATGAGGGGAACTATGCGTTAGTGGTGGATGTTGTACTTGGGGGGAGAAGGGAGGATTATGTTCTATGGGACTATTTTGAGAAGGAGTTCTTGGCGGAATTATTTTTTGTGACCATGAAGGCAGAGAAGAGGTAGGAGTTACTCTCCCACCAGCAGGGGAGTATGTCATTACAGGAACTGGGGGTCAAGTTCAATAATCTCCTTCAGTTTGATTTGGATCACTTTTTGGATGAGGATTCTTAAGTGAGATGCTTAGAGGAGGAACGTAATCCCTCCCTCCAGTACACAGCTACTCCCTTCACCTTGTCGGTGTACCTAGAGGTCCAGAAGAAGGCAGAGGTAGTTGAGAGAATGAACATGAGAGGAGATCTATTGTGATATGTGATAAGAATAGGTTTTTATGAAGGGAAAGGCTTTCTAAAGTAGGACTCAAGAACTAGGTCCTTTGAGGTTTTGGCCAGTGGGGATTCGACCTGAGTAGTTTCAGTTTTGACCTTATGGTCCTCATGATTTTCCCATAGACATATGACCGCGGTATTTCTCTTGTGGAGGACAAGGGAACCTTCATATTCAATGACCAGTTTGAGATTAGTATAGTGGAGGAGGGCAGGTTCAGTTCCCACCCCAGCAGTAGTTTTTTGGCCATGCCTTTTCAGCAGCAGGGACAGCAGGCGCAGGTAGAGGATGACACTAGGTCGTTCCTTGAGGACCTTGACCCAGACATGGTTTATGAGGTGTTCGACAGTAGAGGGTTAGAGTAGTTGGGAATGTTTATTTGCATGCAATTTATGTAGTAGTTCCAATGGGTCCAGAGATCATTAAAGGTATGATTATCTTATTTAGTTATCTTGTTTGTACCTTGTTTGATTCAGGAGATTCTCACTCTTTTGTTGCACCTATTATAACCCATGATCTGGGACTAGACATAGAGATACTTTCTATTACCATGGATTTGAGTACACCATTCATAGGTTAGAGCAGCATTTTTTATGTGTACTGGAGATATAGAATGATGATGGGACTACATCAGTCATATGGGGATCTTTTCAAGTTACAGATGCAACCATATGATGTCATCCTTAGCATCAACTCTTTATACTCTATGAATTTCGATATCAACTGCTTCCAAAGAAGAGTCATGTTTTTAGACAAAGATGGACAATTCATGGCTTTATTTGGTGAGAGAAGTTTTCGTATGGGCATTCGGTATGTGAAGCCTCTTCTTTCCTGTTTTTTTTGAGCTATTGGAGGAATCTATGGATGCTGAGATAGTGGAGATTCCATGATTTTTCATGTATTTCTTGGTTTCTTTCCCCAATGAGGTTGTGACTCTACCCCCCTCAACGTGATGTTTAGTTTGGGATACAATTACAACCCTATGAAAGTCATATTTTGATGGATCCTTATCATATGGTTCTTTTTGAGTTGTGGGAGATAAAGATTTAGATGGATGATCTAATGAATAAGGCCTTTATCTATCCTAGTGTGTCACCATGGGGTGCTATGGTCTTATTCATAAATAAGGAAGATAGTGGTACGATGATATGTATAGACTACTTAAGGTTTAATCAGGTGACGGTCCTGAACCATTACCCTCTCCCAAGGATAGATGATCCTTTTGACTAGATGAGGGCATAAAGATGGTTTTCTAATATCGATATATGGTCTAGGTATCACTAGTTGAGGGTAAAGGAGGGTGACATCCCAATAAATTATTTCATATGCAGGTATGGGAACTTTGAGTTTGTGGTTATTTTTTGGTGTTTTGAATGAACTAGTCATGTTCATGGGACTTATAAACTTTTTCTTTCATGAGTTTCAAGACTAGTTTGTTGTTGTGTTCCTCAATGACATCCTGATCTACTAAAATTCAGAATAGGAGCATACCAAGCATCTCAAAACTGTCTTGTAGGTTCTTCAATGCCACCAACACTTTGTAAAGTTGTCCAATTACATGTTTTGGACATGTTAGGTCTACTTCCTTGGACATGTGGTTTCTCAGTAGGGTGTAGAAGTGGACCCATTGAAGCTCTAGGTAGTTTTTTCTTAGGAAGCACCCAATAATGTGGAAGGGGTTTATAGTTTTCTCAGTCTCGTAGGCTATTACCAGAGATTTGTACCTAATTTCTCTCAAGTAGTAGCTCTATTGACAAATCTGACCAAAAAGGACCAAGCCTTTGTGTGGAGTGAGAAATATCATGTAGCTTTCAACTCCCTAAAGGGTAATTCTTTCAGTGCTCCAGTGATTTAGTTTCCAGAGAAAGGTGTTATGTTCAAGGTGTTTTGTGTTGATTATCGTCTAGGATTTGGGTGTGTGCTGATTCAGCAATGGAGGGTGATCTATTATTGGTCTAGGTAGTTACATCCCTAAGAACCTAACTATGACACCCATGATTTGGAGCTAGCAGTGGCCTTTTTAAACTGAATTTGTGGTGAAAGTTTCCCATTTTATGTCCCTTTGTGGTCTTCATAGTTCACAAGATATTGAGGTATATCTTTTCCTAGTGAGATCTAATCTTTTGATAGCATATTTGTATGGAGTCTCTCTATGATTAGGGCTTTGAGATCTCTTACACCTCAGGAAATGTGAATTTTGTGACCGATTCTTTGATTAGGAAGTCACATAATGAGGTTTTTTAGGAATCTATGGATTCTTGGAGGGTGATAGAGGAATTAGATACCTTGCCCTTAGATGCAAGAATAGATGGAGGCCAAGGTTGTATGCTTCAGATGAAGGCGAAGTCATCTCTAAGGTAGTAGGTGGAGGTGTCTTAGTGGGGAGACTCAAATAAAGAGGTGATACATGATCAAATTGACTAGGGTGATGCTCTAGAGGGATAGTCAAAGGATGGTTAGAATCGAATGTTATTCCATGGGAAGTTGTTTGTCCCAGTGTTGATGCACGTGGGAGTTCTCCAAGAGTTTCATAGATCACCCCTAGTTGTACGCCCAAGAGATTCCAATATGTACCATGTCTTGAGGGAATAGTTTTGGTGGCCCATGATGAAGTGGGTTGTGGTAGAGTTTGTAGCGAACTTCTTGGTGTTCCAGTAAGTGAACGATGATCATCATGTTCTTGGTGGTTTATTGCATCCCTAAGATGTCCTTCAATGGAAGTGGGATGACATCTCAATGGATTTCGTCATAGGATTACCTAGGGATCTGTTAGGATGTGATTCAATCTGGGTAGTAGTGGATCAACTGATGAAATTGGATCACTTATTAGAAATTAAGGATTCAGGCATAGTGTATGCCTTAGCGTAGAGGTGTTTGGATGAGGTGGTGTGGATGCATGGACTTCCTTGATCCATTTTCTCAGATCAGGATGCATGTTTTACCTCACGGGTCTAGAGGGGATTATAACATGCTTTTTGAACTCAATTATTCCTTAGTACTACTTTCCATCATTAGACTGATGGGAAGACATAGAGTATTATCCAAATGTTGGAGGACATTATGAAAGAATGTGTCTTGGATTTTGGGGCATCTTGGGTGAGGGATTTTTTTTGTAGAGTTTTCTTACAACAATATCTATCACTCTACCATTTTCATGGCTCTATTCGAAGCTTTATGCAGAAGGTCGTGTCGTTCACCTTTCTATTGGACAAAAGTTGTGGAGGTAGCTGTTCTTGGTCTGGATATGGTGCATAGTATAATATAGAAGGTTTGGATTTTCCATGAGAGTATTAAGATAGCACAAGACTGGAATAAGTCATATGGATAATGTATAATAAGGCCCTTGGAGTTTGGGGTTGGGGACCACGTGTTCTTGAGGGTTTCCCCTCTACATGGGAAGTAGTGGTTTGGCTAAGGGAGAAAGATTTCTTCTAAGTTCATAGGACCCTTTGAGGTGTAAGGGTGAGCTAGTGTGGTGGAATATCAGTTAGCCTTGCCATCGTAGTTGGAGAGGATCCAAGACTTCTTCTAAATCTCTCAACTTCATCAGTATCTTCATGATGAATCCCATGTAATGGACTAGGGAGAGTTGGATATCGAGGATGATGTAATGTTTATGGAGCAACCAGTGGATATCCCGGATCATTGGGAGAAGGTGATACATGGATAGACCATTCTTTTGGTTTGTGTGATGTAGAGGCATGGTGTCCTCAAGGAGAGTACTTGAGAATGGGTGATGTAGATGTGTTCCCAATACCCGAAATTGTTTTTAGTTTATCTTGTGTGTTTTGCTTTGTGATGTAATACTTGAAAATTTATTGCTATAAGATGGGTTTCTTCCTTATTCTGTAATTTTTCATTAAGATCTAACATGTGAAAATGGAGAGACCATATTCATAATCAATATGAATTAATTGAGATTGGATTCAACCCATGTGGGCAAGTCAATGCAGCCTAAAGTGGATAGTATCTTGACATAGAGGAATGAATTACCAAATTCATGTGTCTGGACAGTTGTTTCGTGTGTGGGGTATCTTGTAAGAATTTGGGTTTGCAGATGTGGGAGGATTTTTTCTGGGATATTGAAGTTTCACTCCATCTTTTTAACATCATAGGGTGGTTTATCCTTGAGAGGCATCTTACAAGATGGTTGTTCAGACCCTTCTTTCTTCTGGGTTTGTTTTGAGTTTCTGAGGAAGGGAATAGTTTGAGAGGTATCTGGTGTAGTGGATCAGACCTCCCGAGTGCATTACATTGTCAAAATCCAGTGTTTTGGTTGTTCTGGGAGGCAACAGTAGCTCATTTCAAGAGTTTTCCAAAATTTCAGTTTTTCTATCAGTAGGTCAGGGCATCGGTATGTTGGGATTTGGTAGGTCTGGTATTGGTAGGTACAACATCATTAGGTTAGGGGTTGGTGGGTTAGTGCATCGATAAGTCAGGGTGTCAGTAGGTCAAGTCATCGGTAGGTGTCTTTGGTATGTGTCGTCAGTTGGTCAGGCATCGGTAGGTGAGGGCATTAGTAGGTCAGGGCATCGGTAGGTTAGGGCATTAGTAGCTATCATCAATAGGTGGTATCAGTGACTTGTGTGGGTGGGTCGCATTCGTGACTCGCTATCAGTGACTCATCCATTAGTGATTCATTTCTAGTTTTTCCAATTTTTCCCCTCTTACATTTTATTTGATGTAAATTGAGTTTAAAACCTAGTTTGAGTGTTTCTAATGCCATTTTGAAGGATATTAAATATATCTTTAATATCCTAACAGACCTGAGACTTTGTAATAGTCAAACCGTGTAGTCTTGAACATGATCCAACTCTAATGGCCCTTGAAACCATTTCCTTTTGTTGATATAGGAGATGGATATTCTAAGCTGAGATCTTCTATTCCTAGTGTGTTTTTATTTCCCCTTGGTGCACATAAATTTTTTTCCCCCAAGCAGTTTCATCTGTACTATAGATGTCGGTTCTGTTTTCAATGGAGTCTTTCCTACTACTCGTGCAACCCCTGTTTTTTGTACAATGAGTAATTTTTTCTAATATATTGTTCTATATAGGGATCCCTTCATTTCTCTTTTATTTGTGTAGCATGATGGGTGGGCGTACTCATGTCCCCTTGTGAATACAGATGGAACCAATTTTAATGAAGATAATAAGAAGTAATAAATGATAGTATGGGAAGAAGATGAGGATGATCACTTTGTTTTATATGTTATCCTTGATCCATGTTGTGTTTGGTAATTTTTGTATTCCATCTAAAAATCATGGTAGTTGGTGGCCTCTATTTGTTTACCTATATGACTTCTGGAGATTTATTATTGATCATCTTTTGAATGGACACAAATATTAAAAATTGATTAATAGTGTATATATGGTTAAATATATTGATTTACCATGATCAAACATGTTCAATGATCACCCCTTAATAATGAAATTGGAATTAAAGAATCATGGTTGTTAAATATGAATACACCTTACTATTTGGTGTGGTCGTGTGTTATGTATGGTTTTGTTCGGCCTTGTGTTTCTGCTGGTCATATGATGTTATGGATGAGAGAATGGTTGTGTGTATGGGTGGTACAGGTGGTGTGATGGTATCTTATGTTGATATAATTGATTGATTTTGGAATGGGTGAATGTGTTATGTAGTGGGACAGCATTTGGGAAGTGGTTGGGCAGTGGGGCTTCAGTATCGAGTTTTTACATGTTTATGTTATTGTGTGTGGTGTTGTTGTACAATTGGGATTCCAAGTGGGTTTGTGATGAGGTGTTATAGAGGTTTTATTATTTAGAGGAAGGATATGGTGGAATGACCTCTATGAATGATGGTGGGAGTGGTTGGATGGGTGTTCAAGAAAGGGGAATGTGCAGTTGGACTACAATCTGGTTGAGTTCAATTGTATACTAGATGTGGTATTTTCATACAGCGGGGCTTCCGAGGATGTTTTGGGAGGGATAATTTTAAATAAGGATGGTATTACTTTGCATGGGCCTTCTTTCCATAGTTTCTAGAGGCTTTTTTGAACTATTTACAGGTTACGATGTTACTTGTGGTGTTTTGTGTTTGGTAGTTTCCTAGGTTGGGATGGAATAAATAAATAAATGAATTGATAAATTCATAATGATAATTGGTTAAATGAATTGGTTTGGGGTTATCATTTGGGTTTATAGCTATTTTTGTGGTTGTTCATTTAGAGTTGGCATCAAGGGAAGTTTTGTGTGTCTTGGTTGTTTGTTTTGAATACCCATAGGTTGGGCAGAGTGTTTGGTACCTATACATATATACATGTAGTTCCTTGTGATTTCTATATGCACCCCACTCGTGTTGAGAACTACATTATGAACACCGCCATTGTTATGGGGGAGGGTGTCCTTCCCCAACATACCACTGGGAGGATGGATGGATGGTTATTAGATCTTCTCTGCTCCCTCTTCAAGGAATTGGTAGCACTAGACTCTTAGGGTGGGTTATGGTATAGTGGTGAGGCAGGTGAGATGTGCTTCCTAGGAGTCTTTGGGATGAGATGTGTTTTTCTTTCCCATGTGTTTTTAGGATGAGTTTGTGGTTTTCGGCTTAGGTGTCTATGAGCGGGATGTGAAATGGTTGTGGTCTAGGTGTATAAGAGCATTATGTGATGTGGTATGTTTCCCAGGTGTGTGCAGGTAGGTTGTGACAATGGGGATTGTGGAAGATCATGGTAGTTTTAGGATTTTCACCATTTTGGAAGATCAGTTAACCATTGGGAAGTGGTGTGGTGTACCCAAATATCGATGTGATTACTACATTACTTTACTTTACTTTTATTATTTTGGGAGTGTGCCTTGGTGACGTTGGGGTGGATATTATACCTCGTTAGGTGATTTTGAGTTTTTATTGTTTTCTCATAGGGGCATTAGTATGGTTCTCCACTTTTTCATGAGAGTCTCTAGATTTTCCTACTAAGTGTACTTTTATTCTCACCCTACATATATAAAATTGTTTTTAAGTTTCTAGGGATATTACAGGACCATGTTGGACCTTACTAGCTCGGACGTTGGGGATAGTTTTTGTGTCACTACTTAGTTTTATTTTTGTATTTACTTTGGTGTTTTCATTGTATTTCTAGAAGTTTTGCGTTAATCATGCATGTTGGGTGGATTTTGGATTCTTTTATATATGTATTGGAGTTTTCTATAGGTTGATACATCCTAATCTAGGTTATTATAAAAAGGGAAATGTATTCCATGTTTGTGATATTATACACCCTTGGTTTTGGTTGCAACCTCGTTTCTTCTGAAGGAGGGATTTGGATTCATTATCTCTCTTTCTTCGTTGCTAGCTGAGGAGGGGTATCTTTGGAGGGAGGGGATCGTGATAGGAATGCATAGATGGAAACAATGGGACACACATGCAATGGTTCATGGGATTCCATGGGTGTTTATTTGAAACCAAAAACATGGACTTGTTTTTCTAATGGTGATTTCAAAAAGGGAGAAATGGTTTCTGAAACCAGTTTTCATTTTAGAATTGCGGTTTTGATTGGTTAAATTTGATTTTGTGTTTGGAAATAGCCATGAAATAAATTTATTTTGAAAAGGGATATGATTTGGTGAATTGAAATTTGGTTTTAAAAATGTGTTTTTGGAATTTTGCAAAGTGGCCATAGAATAAGGCGATTTTGAAAAAATTACATGAAAAGGGTGGATTTAAAGTGAAATGTTTTTTGTTATGTTTGTATTTGTTTGGTTTTTGAGCTGGTCATTTTGGATTAGGATGTTTCTTTTGATTGAACCTTGATTTTATATCAGTTTTTGGTTTTTTTTTATGTGTTGTTCAAAAACATTCTTCCCAGCTATGGTTTCTGATGAGTCATGCCTAGTTTTGATTCTTCTTGAGTGTTTCCTATATATTGTGTTGATTGATGTCCATTAAATATAGAAGAGTGTTTTGAATAGGTATATTGTATCTTCAGGTTGTTGGGAACTCCCAACGTTTCTGAGATTCACTATTTTTTGGGGTTGGTTTAGGGTCTAACCTTGGACCAGTGGAAATTGGTTTTCTCACTGACGTTGTAAGTTGGTATGATGTGCGATGTGTTTAAGTTCATAATTTTCCATTGTTTTATACCTGAGGAGGTAAATAATAAGAATATAGAAGATCTCATGTGTGTTCAACATGGTTAGTGGATGATGAAGGTCAGTATTGACCACTTCAACGAGATGGTTTTTGGAGAAGAAACAGTTGGAAATCTGGTGTTTCCTGCCATTCATAAAGGTTACCCATCTAGCAAGAAGTGCATGCTAGAGGAAACTGTCTTTAAGTAATCTTCTTTGTTGGTTTTGGATTCAAGTTCATCGGACTGTTCAGTGGTGTGCCACCAGTGTGGTAGGATCAAAAATTTGAAGTCATCTTGTCACATCCCTCTGAAGACCTTCCATATGTTGCGGCTATCTCGGTCACCAGGAGATGTTTTGCCGGAAGCATCGCCTGAAGAAGAATTTATGACCAAGTGATTCCCATTCTTGAATGTGATGTAGGAGATACTTCAACCATTAGATCCCCATCCATAGGTCTCAGGGTGAAGTTAGCGCACAATAAGGAGTTTTCGGGGGTGTGAAGCCTCGGTCCGGGTTCTGTGTTCCATGTTGGGATTGGAACATTTAAATACTTTTCGTTCTTTCTTTTCTGTTGTTGAGGGTTTGTCACATTGTATGTCCATAGTTACCATGGGAAATTATTATGAACTTGTTTTTTAGTAATCTAAATAGTCATATTTTTATGAATATGGTTTTCTAAATCATGTGTTTTCTTTAATGTGTGTTTGGCCTTTGTATGGGTTGATTTTGGTTTAGTTGTGCTCATTTGGGGATGTAAGTTCCTGTGGAAGAATCAATGTTTGTAGTTGTTATCGATTTTTTTATGTTCTTCCCATTGGGTTTTCCCTAGTTTTGGGGTTTTTTTGGCTTAGGTTGAGAGTTCAATGTTTCATCAGAGGTGTTGTCTTGCTCATTCTATAGAAGTTGGTTTGGATCATTTGATGATTCTTGTGTTGACCCCCTCTTCGTGGTGGTATGTTTGGGTTATAACTTCCATGATAGTAGAATCCTTGTGGTAGGGATAACCCTCTCATATTATCCCCTTGTTTTTTGGTGTGGTTTCTTCTAGATCGGTTAGGTGTCACTTGGGGAAAAAATAATCACCCTAAAATTCCTTGCTTTTCTAGTTGTGTTCTGGAATGGACTCGATTTTTGGTTATCCTTTGTCCTGGTGACTTTTTGGGGGACGAAAGTTTCTATAGTAGGGAGAATTTTTACTCCTAGAACCTATAAACTCTATTTATCTATACTTTTCATTGTCTTAGATCTTTTCGGTTGGGGTTCGGGTTGACACCTGGGTAAAATTATAGGATTTTAGAACTTTTTAGTGATTTTTTGTCCTACGCATTGTTTGTGCACATCCTGGCAGACCGTATGGCCTACTCTACATCTAAAAATAAAAAAGGCTAAGTGAAGAATAAAATTTAAATGAAAAATAAAATAAAATGAAAATGGGATAACATTAATGTAATGTTTAATAATAATAATAATATCATTATGATAATTATTATCATTATTTTTATTATTATTATTATTATTATTTTATTTAGTTAGTAAGGTTTTAAAGAATGAATGAAATGAAACCTTAGGGCTACCCCCCCCCCTTCCTTGTGTGTTACACCCGGCCACCCAACCTGCTACCCCCTTGTGTTTTCGACCTCTCATCCATCAGAGGCTCCCCCTATCCAACTCAGATTCCTCACGTGGCTCCCCTAACTATGTTACCCCCTGTGCAGCCTCAACCCCTCTCCCATTCTCTCTAATCACACACAACATCCCTAAGTTGAACCCCTCCTCATGCGCATGCACCCGCTCACGTCAAATCCTCTTCACATGAATATTTGTCCTCTATTATTAGTGACTCTAGGTTGAATCCCATAGGATCTATAGTGGTATCTTCTTCCCTGATTGGGGTTTTTCCATTAAAAGGGGCACATTCCAGATCACTTCCTCTTGTTTTCTCTAAGTTTGAGGAATTTTAGATCATGTTTAAGATTAAATTTAAGATCACTTTGTTGATCGATGTTTAAAATGTTTTATTTAATTAATTATGCCTTTTTGTGAATGTTAAATTGAGTTTGATAAAGGATCCAAGGTGTTTTCCATTTGTCATAATGCATTTACATGACATTTCAAGAGTAATTTGAAATGTAAAGCATTATAAAGGTGTTGAATTGATTATTTAAAATAAATTGATATGTTTTAAAATGGTTTGACCCCATTTGGGTCTGAAAATAAATTGAAATGTATTGTTTCGGCCTTTTGGGTTTTATCTAAAAATTGAATTGAATTCTCCAATGGTCTTTTTTGAAATGGACTTTTTTATAATTTGTTTTAGAAAATATTTTGAAATATATTTTTTAATGGATTACAAAATTCCAAGTATCGACAAAGTATTTGGAAATTGGTTTTTCATTTTATTAAATGTATTTTGATATATATACACACACACACACATGTACATAGGACGGGTCTATATATATATACAAAGTTATACAAACATACACACACACACACAAATATATATATATATATATATGTTCAAATTCACATGAGAATATATGAATTTGTGCAATGGGATAAATAGATTTATATTTATCTCTCTCTCTCTCTCTATGTGAGTACAACTAGAAAATAAATTTTTTCTCTTTTGGTTTCAAAAATGTATATAAAATTACCATTTGGCACTGATCACTTTAAAATGGTGTTTCCTTATACCTTTATTTCTTGAATGGTTCATTTTTTTCAAAATAATTTTGGGTCCTTTGTTTTGGATTGATTTTATTTTATGGATTTATGGTGTTTTTGAGTCCTGGGGATTTATTGTAGGGAGTTGTGGTCGGTTTCGAAGGCACATATTCATATTCGCATATATGGATGTGTATAAATATATATATATATATATATATATATATATCTCTCTTTTATGTGTATATTCCCCCATGGTACGGGGAACACATACATTGGTTTAAGGATATATATATATATATATATATATATATATATATATATATATATGGAAGTTTGTGTGTTCGAACGGGTTGCTTCTTGAGTTAGAAATCTTTGGCTTTTACATCATTTGAGGTAGGATATCCACTGTACTTTCCTTTTTAATTTATGATCTATTAGTTTCTTTCCTTTTCCAGCATCCTGATTTATAAATATGAATATATAATACTTGAATTACATTTTTTGGTGTGAAATTTGTGTTTTATTCTTTGTTTTGTGATACCAAAAATTTTCTTGTTAAATAGGGCACAAAAAGTGATTGGTTAAATGCCCAGTTGGGTTTTGTGGGTAATCAAGAATGTAAAATGCATGATTTGGATTTTTTTATGTATTAGAAAGATGTGAAATGGTATTTAGGGTTCCTTATATGGGTTTCCCTTCTGGTTTTGGTTTTTATAATGATATGAATGTTTTTAAGGTGTTTTGGCATGTTTCCTTGATAAATGGACCATTTGGAACTTTTGTAAGAAATGGTTTGTTTTTTAGGTGTAATTGAAGTGTTTTTAGGAGTTTTTTAAATTGTTTGAAATGGTAACTGGTGTGTTTACACATATTTTGAAGAATGGATAGTATTTTTTATAAAATTTGGTTTTGTTAAATTCTTAAAGGCTCATTTGGAAACATGGTGAAATTGAAAAAAAAAATATTATAAAAACCTCTATTGGATGTTTCTCATTCCTTTTCTATGCATAATGGGTGGGATTTCCTCATTGTTGAATCCTCTTGATGCATTATCAGGGTTCCTCAGTTGTAACCCTTTTTATTATATTTATTCTTGGGCATGAGATTAATCCTTGGGGAGACTCAGGGTGAGACCTATTGTGAATTATTATTATTTTCATATATATGTTGTGATTATATTTTTAGTTGTCATTGGTTGTCTAAACCCCATTATACACATGATAAATGGGAACCTGACATATTTAGAGAACTTTTTGAGAATTATTTCCACACCGCTAGCTCATGTACTTACCAGTATCCCATTGTTGGTGGATATATTTGGGTTTATTGCTATGGGGTTGGGGACCTCGGTATGTCCTGAGTTAGGGTAATTGGGTGTTTGGGTGTTTTTGATTTCATCATCTATGTAATGATACTGGGGATGGGTTCTCGTGTATAGGTATGTTCTAGTTTTATCTTGCTCTTATGGGTTCAGCTATGTCTATTAGATCTTAGTTTCTTGCAATAATGAATGTGGTACATGTATGTATGTCTTCCTTTCCCTTGTTATATGAATATTGTGGTGTTTTCTTGTGTTGTGTTTACATGCAAGTGATTTGTTGGTCTCTATAATCTTATGATAAGTTTTTTAAAGTCAAAGTGTTTTATAATATTTCCTTCCATAAAAAACAAAAGAATCACTTCCCTTTTTAATGTTAATGACACACAAATAGAATCAACTTGGTTTTGGAAATTAATAAGGGAAATGAGTGGTATTTTGATTTCAGTAAAATGAGTAGAAAAGAATAATATGATATATTTTAGTTCAAACATGAAAATTGATTTTTTTTTATTTTAAAGGAATAGCATTGGGAATAGTTTATCGGGCTGTCCAAATGAGTTTTAATACTCATGCCTATAGTTTATCTTTGTTCTTAGCCTCAGGTGTTGCTTCTTTCTCAGATTCGGTCGCCGTAGTGTGGCATTGGTTTGAGGTAGGTGGTGACCCACAGGATCACACAGAGGTATGTACAATTTTATTTTCATACGGTTGCTAGTTCTCATTTTCATTGTTTGGTTTTTATTTATTTATTTGTCTTTCACTTAGGAGACAAATCATTCCCACTTATTTAATTTTGATTCCGAGAACTAGTTTTCGACTCATGGGGATTGGGAACACCCTTCAGGAAATGCCACATACCATCTTAGGTAACTTTTTCAAGGTCAACCTGGGTTGGTTAGTGACATTTTATATGTTTCTTAATAATAAAATGATCTTCATTATAGTCCACCATGGTCTGTGTCTATTTATTCTAAATATACCACATATGTGTATAACCATAGTGTCTAATAAATGTAAAGGCATGAGAACAACCAAAAAATAAGAATAAATTAGTAATAAAATAATCCAAGAATATAAATTTCTAATATTAATAAAATAAACCACCATTTACCTAACATTCAATGATGATTCGTATTTATATCGATGAGATAATTTGTATCTAGAATTGGATATGTGTCAAGGAGATTTGTTGTACCCTCAGGGATGATAGGAAGTGGAATCATGGTATGATAGGTATAATTAGTAGGTCTAAATAACCTAAGGATATATGAAAGTGATTATAACAAGATAATAATCATGGTATATAGATACTAATGGAAGTGTGGTCCTTGTGGAATAAAATTTTCTCCTAGGAAATACAGAGGATATAATGTTTGCATCTCTAATTAAGGTGGGATAGTCAAGTAACATGATGCAGTAGACACACCTGACAATATAATAGAAGGTGGAGCATTAGAAGGAGGTTGTTTTCTATCCAAGATCGAAAAAATTATTAATCATGATGTATAAATATATATATAAAGGAAAAAATGTTATAAATATAAAAATAAATACACATGTTGATGATAATCGGTTCTAGTCCACTATCTTAAAGATGTTTCCCACTTAGAATAATCATATACCTTTTAACATCTTCATAATCTATTATAACCTGGAAAAAAATGTGGAATATATATAAGTTAGATTACAATGAATCAATATCAGCTAAATTATGAAAGTAAAGTGGAATTACCAATACTAATCTTAACATTCTAATAATACTTTAGGTTTTCAATTCTCCTTATAATTTGAAATTTTTTGATCATCATATCTAAGACTAGGGTGACTGTATATGAAAACATTATATAGGGAAATATCATTTTCACTAACCTTGAAAATATATCATGGTATTGTTGTCACAACACAGCCAAAATGAGTATTTGATGGCTCTTTTACATAGAACACTTGTATTTCATGATATTTTGATATATAAGAATCATTGGTTTGAAGATTTAAATCCATTTCCACTATAATATATCTATATTTATCAAAAAAATCCTTATCAATTAAATATATCAATCCAATTACATTTCAACAAAACAATTTAACCTTGAGATTAAAAATTTAACAGAATTTTTTTTCTACTAATCCATAATATGATACATTATTTGACCATGGTTACCTATTAAATTTTATATAATAAAAGTTTATTTTTAGTTCTTAATATTACACCACCATTTTTAATTTCTATTTTTACCAAAGGGCTATTAATAGAAAGCATGTATCTATCGACCATAACTGATTTACACTCATATAACATTGTATTATGAACAAATGATGGTTCCCTAATCTCATGAGATATCTCACTACTATGTAAACTCTCAACCTTCCGTATATAAAAGTTTCATTAGAATTATTAAACATAAGTGTAACATAAAAAATTACCAAATTTATGGACTTATATGTGATTTGAACAATGCAGGAAAGTTCTAGATATGAGACATCTCTATCTCTCTTCTTTTAAGTGGTAAAGAATGAGGATTCTTATTTATAATTTCCTTATTATACGTATGAAATATTTAAATAACATATTAATAATATAAATTTTATAAAAATTTAATATAATCT
Organism: Viscum album; assembly: GCA_963277665.1. NCBI lineage: Eukaryota > Viridiplantae > Streptophyta > Magnoliopsida > Santalales > Viscaceae > Viscum > Viscum album. Next base: position 1,531,408,622 of record OY728141.1, read on the forward strand.
AAATCATAATTAGTCTTTCTTGTTGTATTTATCTAAAAAATCATAATTAAATTACACACACTATAAGAAAACTTCTTCTAGTTATGGTTTATTTTACATTACATAGTGGTTTAAACTAGTAATAATTGATCAATGGTAGTTTCTATAACTATAATGGTTTAATGAGTCAGTTATTAAGTAGAGATAAGATTTTTTATTATCGATGGTCTTGTAGAACCAATGAGAATATATAATTAATATGAGTTTAAAATATGTTATTATTAAATATTTCACAACTGTTGGTTCACTTATATATTTTTTAATAAATAAGTGTCACTTAAAACCACTATCAATTAATTAACATAATTTTAGTAGTGAAATATACAACTTATTGATTGTTTAGTTGTAGCTAAAAGTAGTTAAAACCACTACTAAATAACTACCAGTGAATTTTTAATATCATAGTGGTTTAAAACACCCTTAAACCCTATAAAAAATTTGATATTAAATAGGTGGACTTTAACTTAAAAAAATCCTAAAATTTATTATACATATATATCAATAAAAAACACCACTCAGTACTTTCAATATTCAAAAAAAAAGTTACAAGAACTATAAACATCATATGATACAAGATTTTAAATACATAATTATTTAGTCAAATATTGAAAAGACAACATAGATAAGTTTTGATATATATATATATATAGTGGGATCCAACATCAACATTACCATTATAATTTAGGAAGGGTACCACCAGATGATGCACACTCTTAATGTTCCAGTCAACTAACAGTATCTAGTGCATCTGATTACCATGATTAATGGTATCTTATATATATATTAGTTTTAATTATATATTGTACATAATATATATATTTTTAAAATTTATAATAATAAAATAAATATTAAAATTAATTTATTAGATTCATTGTTTTTTATATCAAGGATGAAAAGTTTGGAGGAATTATCACATTCATACCCTAAAATAGTGTAACCCTGTCACTGAAAACTGCTCATCCTAAGCTATACATCATGAATCTTTCTCTTTTATTCTATTCTCAAGCATTAAAATATTCTTTTATGATTTTAATTTCTTGATACTAGTTACATAACTCAAACCTATGATAGTGGGTGTCAAGGTAAATAAAGATGATCTCATCCCAAAGATTTATGAGGGTGATGGTCAAGTACCAAGCCCTCACACACACTTCATGCCCAAAAATTGGGTAAAAGAATCACTATGGGGGACTGATGATGAGTTTGAGTGATTTTCATCTCATTCCTCTTTAATTTTTTGATGAAAATAGAAGAAAAATATAATCAAATATACAACTAGTAATAGCACATTATAAAACTAATAAATTTCTTGTTACCCATATTATAAACAATCATTTTCATAATAATGAAGTCAATGTAACTATTAAAATAACTCATCAATATAAATCATTAAAAATAAACATGAATATCATGATTTATTATTACTCCAATTTAGTATTTACTCTATATGTCTAACATAACAATGAATATAAAAAGAAAACATTAATAACAGTACTAACCATGTAAAACATACATGTAATATCAATATAAAGGTCACTATAGAAATATGGTATATCCCATTATTTTAATTTGTTTTCCCATGTATGAATAAATTTAATTTTTTTCAAATCAAATAATAATTATACTATGAAAATATAAAATCTTAACATCAAATATAGATATTAATCACATTAATAAAGAGAGTGAAAATTTATAAATTAATGAAAATTATCATTTAAATAAAAATAGTCATTTCATAAACTAATAATGAATTTTTTTTAAATGTTCTAGCAATAATGCCACAAAAATTATTCATCAATAATAATATAATTACTTATTTCAGTAAATTATTTCATATAATCAAAGTATTATTTAATATATAAAACTCAAAATATTTAATATGGTATAAATCACAATTTTCTAAATAAAATAATCATATTGAAAATAAAATGATAAATTAAATTATCATATGAATTTATAAACCAATATTTTATAATAATTAGTTTAATTCATAACCTCCTACTAATAAAAAGTTAATTTTAATTTATACTTTTTACCCCAATGTTTCTTGTAACGTCCCCTGATCTGGAACTCTCTCATGTGGCCAAAACGAGTTGGTTATGAGACCTCAATCACTCCTACCCATACACTAGAGTCTTCAGACTAGTATTGGGGTGTGATAAGTATAGTGGGTAGATTATACCCCCTAGTTATAGAGTTAATGCACATAATAATAATCAAATAACAAAAAATAAATAAAGATCAATGTGATGAAACAATTCAAACAATATAATAAAGTGGAAAACCCAAAATAATATTCAACTGAATGATCCAAAAAATAATATGGAATAATGTAATGATGATCTAGAATATAACTAAATTTCATGCTATAAGAATTAAAAGTAAAAGACTAGAAACTCAAATAAAGACTCAAAAGTCCTTGATCTGAAACCCCATGCTCATACCACCTCTAAAATTCAGCCCATTCAGTATGAAAACAATCAACAATAAGTTCATTTTCCCCTTGTAAAAACATACATCCATGTAATATTCTCAGGTACCAAAAGTTTTCCAAACATTTGTGTGAGTATAACTCAGTAGGTCAACACCACCATGTCTAAACATAACCAGTGAGATAATAAGTGTATAAAATAATGAAATATGAATGTTTATTAATTAATTAATCAATTAAATCAATACCACATCAACCTAATTTGGCACGATACCGTAATGTCTCTATACATCTCTCACAACCATGCCAACCATAACCATATAACCATGGTAAATCATAACCTACCTTGTTTCCATGATGGAATGTATTTGATCTTGTCTCACAACCATGCAAACCATAATCTTATAACCAAGGTGTAAATCACACAAATCTTGGTCAAAACCTATTATATACACATTTCAGCTTTTATTTAGGGTTGTGCCTATAATATAATAATTTCAACGTTTATCAGTTATAAGCTTAGTATATAAGAATTTCATAATGTGTCTCAGGGCATAGATCAATATATAAGTTATTCAGCATGTGTCTCAAGGATAAACATTGTATATAATAATTTTTGAATGCCATGAGGAATAGCCCAATATATAATCATTTTATCATGTAAAGTGTTCCAACACCCCCATAAAATAATTACATTATTTAAATCACAACACATGTCATAGAAGAAAAAATATCACAATATCCCAAAATCAAGCTCAATGTTTAATCATAAAAATTACTACTTATCCTTCAATTATACATTTCATTCCTCATTTGGTCATAACCAATAAAATGTAAGTTATCTCAATAAACAAGCCAATCCAAGCTGAATCAATGTGAGTCAAACACCCAAATCCCTTTTCATGGTAAAAAACTTTAAGACACTTGAAAATTTCATTATAATCAAGGGTTTACCCACCCAAACAATATCCATAAGATGGGTTAATAGAAATTGAAACCAATGGGACACCCAGGAATAATCATGTTCATCATTTAATTAATTCAGGTTCATGTTTGGTTGGTGCAATCACAATATTACACATACTTAACAATTATCAAACCATAGGGTTGAGGTTTCGACCCCATACCTTTAACCGATGAAGCACACAATGCTTCCAACAGGAAACACCCATGATGAAGAAGCTTACAATAATAAAAATTATGATCCTTGATAAAAATTGATCAAGATAAAAAATAACAATTCATATGGTAAAGGTATTACACTACATAGTTGGAGAACAATGGGGAAAGAAGGAAAAATCCAACCAAAACAACGGACTAGGGATCATACACATGTTAAAGACATCCAAAATCAAGATATCTTCTCCAAAATATCTTGGAATCCACCCTAGGGTTGAGAGGAAAGAGATACATGTGAGGTGAATGGGAATTTAGCTACATTGAACCTTTTTAAAAACCTTACTAAGGAAATTACACGGTGTGTGATTCCTTTAAATAATAGGTAATTATTTTTTGATGGATATTCCAAAAACCAATCATCTTGTATTATTATTTATTCTGATCAGATATTACATGACATGTAATATAGTTACACAATGTGTACTCTCTTCAAGTTAAGAATTAGTTCATGACCCATAACCATTCATGACAAGTGTCTGCCAACAATTTCATGGCATTTATTATATTTAAATGGCATGTAACTATTCTGCATGAAGTTTTTTAGCCAATTTTCCTTATAAAAACCTGAACCCACTTTAATGCTTCTCAACTTACCAAGAACCCTTGGTAACACTTGAACCATTTACCCAAACTCCATTAATTTATAATGAAATCCTAGAACCACTCCCCTTAAGTATCCTCTCTAGTTTTCTCATGATTCCTCACAACCTAAGTCTGTGTTTCTTTAAAAAAACTAAACATTCATGAAAAAACATTAACACCAACATTTAAATATGAGGAAAAACTCAACATAAATAATTTTTATAAAAAATACATGAGTGACGTACTTGAAAAAAGATAGAATGTTACAACCTCCTCCCAATAACAGCTCATCCCTAAGCTGCTCCAAGAATCACTATAGGGCCTCAGAAAACAAGTCTGGCCACCGTGATATCATGTTAGAATTTCTCTACAAGGTCTCCTGCTGAACTCACCCACGCTTCTACTGGACTAAAACCAATGGTATAGTCCTATCCCATAGATATCTCTCATTATGTTCCACACCTCATATCGGATGCTTCTCAAAGTATGCATCATCACTAAACTAAAAGTCTGTTATGTCTTTCACATGAGAAAAGTCAAGATAATATCTCAAAATCTAAGACATGTAAAACATGTCATGCATGAAATTGAAGTGATGTGGAAGGGATAATTTTAATGCAACTAGAATGACCCTATATACTATCTAAAACAAATTAAAAATCTAGGCTCTAGGTTTCTCTGTGTCCTGATATGACATTTCCCCAACCTAGGCAACACTCAAAGGAAAACACAATGACTAACCTTGAACAACATAGGTCATATTTTATGTCCAATGTATGATTTTTTCTTACTCTATGTCGTCACTAACCACTGCCTAATCAATTGATCCTACTTAAAGATCTTCTACACAAGATTAGTCCCAACCAGAACGAACTCACCTGCCTCACATGCCTCTAACCACAAAAAGTTGAATGAGATGGCCTTCCATAAGAAGCCTGAAAGGTATAATTTGAATTGATTCCTATAAATTTTTATTATATGAAAACTATAAGAGTGTCATATTCTTCTCCCACAAACCACCAAAACACAAAAAAAAAGTCTTATAATATATCCACCAAGACCTGAATAGTCCTCTTAGATTAACCGTCGGTATGAGGATGATAGGTCATACTCAAAAGAACCTACAATCCCATAGTCTTTTGAAAACCCATCTAGAACAATGATGTGAAATGATGATCTCTATTAGAAATTATACTCCTCTTATTCTCATATTTCACTTGATTTCAAGTGAAATAGATCACCAAAAACCTTGCTAACTTATTCTGTATTCCGGACCAACAGTATATTATATGGAGATCATGATGCATCCTTTTCAAACATGGATGTACCGCCCATTTAAAAGATTGAAACTCCCTAATCAGCTCCTCATGTATGCCCATAGAAACCCATACTCAGACATAAAAAAGAATAAAATTTCTACTACTACGAAACCATTTTGATGGAATCTCCCAAACATATAAATTTTTTCTCAGAAGTAAGCCCTTCGGATCAGTTAACTAAATGGTCTTGATCTAGTCCAAAATCATGTGTATAACAGATTTTGAGGTATGGGTTACTCATCATTGAGACTCTTGAACATCTAGATGCATTTCTACAAAGAGTCACATTACCCACCACTCTTCCCAAGACTATCATTCTGCCTTTCTCAACATATTTTAGCATAATGCATTAGCAATTATGTTTCCCTTTTCTTATGTATAATCCAACTCGAAGTTGGAAGACTGTAGAAACTCAACCCACCTCCTCTACTGAAGGATTGAATGCTAATGAGAAAATATTTACTTGAGGATCTTATGGTGCATGTAAACCACAAACCTCTCACCCATGAGATATTTCTTCCAGTATCTTAGGGAATATACCACTAATGCTAACTCTAGATTGTGAGTAGGGTAATTTCTATGATGTGGTCTTAGTTATCTGGATCCATAAGCAACCACTCGATCCTCCTACATCAGAACTACTCTGATTCCAACTCTGGATGTGTCAAAGTACACGGTATATTCTTTACCAATCATATGTAAAGTGAGGATAGGTGTTGACGTCAATATGTGTTTCAATTCAGGAAAATATCTTTCACAAGCATTATACCAAACAAACATCACTCCCTTTTTGGTTAGACCTAACATTTGTGCTTCCAAATTGGAGAATTCATGGGTAAAGAATCGATAATAACCTACCAAACCCATAATTATTTGAATATCAACGACATTATTAGGATGATCCCAAGATACCATGGTTTCAGTTTTTCACTGTATCCACTAACACTTCTATATATGAGATGACATGGCCCAATAAGTTCACTTTATCAATCTATAAATATAATTTGGTTATCATGGTGTAGAGATGATACTATATCAATGTACTCAGTATGATGTCAAGATGTTCGGATTTATTTTCCCCTAAATGTGAGTACAATAAAATTTCATTGACAAAAACCACCACAAAGTGGTCTAGAAAATGATGAAAGATCCTATTCATCCAGACCACGAATACTTCCAGTGCATTGATCTAACCAACTGGAATCTCTAAAAACTCATACAAGTCATACCTTCTCCTAATATAAATCTAATGTGTCTTAATGGTATCACCCTCAACTAATTGTATCCTAGTATCTAATATATCTTGGATAAGATCTTAGTACCTCTCAACTGATCAAAGAGACCATCGATGTTCAGAAGAGGATATCAATTATTGATCATCATCTGGTTCAATCTATGATAGTCCACACATAATCATAATGAACCATAAACCTTCTTATTGAAGTGAAATGGAGAACCCCAATGATATGTATAGGTCCATATAAAACCTTTAGATTCCAAATCTTTCAATTGAACCTTTAACTCCTAAAGCTCTACTGGTTCCATTCTATAAGGTAGAAAAGAAACTGGCTCTACTCTTGGAACCAACTTGATCATAAACTCAATATATCTCTCGAGTCTTAAGACTTAGAACTCATAAAAAACATCTTGAATATGGTCTACCACTGGAGGAAAATAATCCTACCACATTACACCATTATCTAGAGCAATACTGACAATCTGAGTTGTGATACAATTTAACCTACATTTAATTGGTCCAACACAAACAGTCTAAATATCCCACTCACCCTGGTGAGAATAAATGACTCCTTCTAAATATAAAATGGTAACTCTTATTTTTTAACATTTGATATGATCTTCATAGATAAGTAACTAATCCATACCAATAATCAAATCTAAGCCTATCATTTCTACCATTAATATTTCCCATAACAAATGGTAACGACCAATCCCTAGAAAACACACCTTGCAATGTTTGATATTCTATAGTTTCACTCCCAATGGTGTGTAGATGGAAAGAACACCATCCAATCTTTCCAAATCCAATCCCAAACCATCAACAAAGAGAGAATATAAAAATTAATTAGATTATCTTGTATAAAAAAACAAAAGGGAAGAAGATATATGAATCGTACCTCTGGTAGTAGATGATATTTCGTCCACACTAGTCAGAGTAATTTAAATAACATTTTGTTGACCAACCCCTCTACCCTAGGCTCTAGCTTGACTCCTTTGAGATATACCATACACCTAGTTCGTTAATTACTTCATGTGGGTACCATGTCCCCTACCACGACTAGAACATCCTGTGTAAATCCAACTACCTGCCTATTAAGGAGTAATTGAGTCTTTCACAGACTCTGGTACCTATCACATTCCCTTTCCACTTCCAAGATAATTCATTCCCCTAAAAAACCTCTATAGGTGCCCCATCATGATGAAAGAACAACACTTCAAAAATGTGTACAAACTCTAAGGACATTTTTGAAATGTCTTTCTACACTAATAGTACAACAATGGAACATGGTTCTGATATGGATTCCCACTACCATGACTACTCTTCCAACTGCTTCCCTGTAAAAAACATTCATAATAACACTTATTTACACTAGAAGAAGCTCCCATAATTTCCCATGATGAAATTGTATGGCCACTGGTTTGGGCCTCTCTCAAATTCCCTTTTGTGATGAGTACTTGATTTATCACATCCGTAAAACTACTCAGATGAAACATATTCTCATATGACCTGATCTCATAGATAATACCATCCTAAAAAAATTTACCCTAGAGATTTCATCATATTCTAAAAGATGGTGCAAAGAACCATAGGTAAGTGAAACATTCAGCATAGTCTGGAACTGACATTCACTCTTATGTCAGGTTCATAAACTAATAGGCCTTTTCATCCCTCAAAGTATAAGGATATAAATGGATCAAGAACATTATCATGAATTACTTTTAGGATAAATGCTCATGCTACCCTAACTTCTCTAGAATATCCCACCAATTCTTGGATTGTCCACAAACAAATTATGAAGAATGCTTCACCCTTCTATTAATGGGTGTCTAAAAAAGATTAAAGATCGTCTGAATGGACTCAATATAGAAATATGATATTTCGGGTCTTCCTCCCCAATTAACATAGATTGATTCTACATCTATAACTCTCTCATCATCTTAGACATTGAAGGCGCAATGCGAAAAGTCTCCCTCTCCATGAATCGCATGACCCTCAGGAAGCTATCACAAAACTGAACATCCATATAATCCTATGGAACTATAATAATATCTAATTCAATTTATTTATGAGTATGCTGATTTCCACTCTCTTTATGCTCAACTCCAAGATGATGGTGGGTGATTTTCTCTATAAGAATAACATATTCTTTAGAACACAGGCTAAAGTAAGTTCAACCTCAATAGGTGATAACATCATAGAACCACTACTCTTGGTCTCTATAAACATAGATTACATGTTTTTTAGAATGAAATAATAGTTTATTTGTTTCATTTATAAAATATAATAGGTATATCATATCACATTTCAAATAGGCAAGTATATGTCACAAGTAATAGATATTTCTTATCATGAACAATTCATGACAACATATATCCTTATGTGCCTATCATGATGTATAAATACTCATCATGTGCCATACTAGACCATGATTATAAATATCAAGAACAAATAACATTATGAAATAATAACCTTTCATATCATATGAATCACTCGGGGTGAAATAACCTCAACTATAACAAGAAAATAGTATAAATAGAAACTCACCCCTGTGAAATCAAATTTTCCCCCATATGTGGGTTAACTACTCCCATTCAAAATCTCATTACCAAGTCCTAACACATAAAAGTCTACTTTTTACCTTTACAAACTAGTAAAAAAATAGATAACACATCTTTTGTCCTCTAATACCACTTAATAACATCCCCTGACGTGAAACTCTCTCATATGGACAAAACAGGTTGTCTCTGAGACCTCAAGCATGCCTCAGCGTATGTCAAATACTTCTGACTAGTAGTAGGAATGTGATAAGTATAGTGTGGAGACAATACCCTCTAGTAACAGAGTTACAACATAGTGGAATAATCTAATAACAATAAATAAATAAATTTTAGAGTGTGAAAATAATGGAAATAATATAATATAGTGGAAATCCAATAATTAAATCCAAATGAATAATCCAAAAAATAAGAGGAAATAATGCAATGATATTATAGAATGTAACTAAATGTAATTCTTGAAGAAATAAAATTAAAATACTTGTAGAATCAAAAGTATCTGGTCCCGAACCCCATGTCAGTCCCATATCTAAACTCTAGCACATCCAGCAAGAAAATAATCAACATCAATGTCCTTTTCCCTTTTCTTAACCTGCATCAGTGTAATATTCTCAAGTACCAAATGGCAGCTTGGATAGGGTGTGAGTATAACTTAGCAGGTCGACACCACCATGTCTAAACATAAGCAGTCTGATAATAAGTGTATTCAATAATTCAATTAACAAGTGTATAAATTAATTAAACAATTAAATTAATACCATATTGTTGGTGCCAAAATATTGGATGACAAAGGAAGAAGGAAAAGAAGCCTGCGCACTGCCCTGCGAAGCGCAGCCACGGAGTTCACCCCGTAAAACGCGGCCGACGCGAATCAAAGGAGGCGTTAATGCTCTGTGAACGGCCTGACGTTCGTGAGCCTGCTGTGAAGCTCCTGAGGTGGTAACGGTCCGCGAATGGCCTGACATTCGCGAGCCCACCGCGAAGCACCTGCCACCCCTTCCCACCGTGTGATCTCTGCTTCACGGCACCCCTTGCCTATAAATGCTAGGCTCCCCCTGATTCCAAGGGGTGGACAATCCAACCTTTCGGATTCTCAGCTCCTGAATCACAAAGCACCCTTCGCCCACGGGAATCATGAGCTCTGCGAGGTACTTCTACTTCGCGAGATGCCTTCGCCTTGTCTCATCTTGAGCACCTCTTCCGAGAGGGATTCCCTTCGTGAAGCCTAAGGGCATTCGCGAAGTAGGGGATTCCCAAGGGAACCTGGGCAGCTGCGGAGCATTTATGCTTCGCGAAACACCCATCCTGTACTAGTGATCTACATGCCAAGGCGGGGTCGTTGTACATCGTGATGCACACTACTTCACAGTACCTTTCTTTACGAGGCAGCTCTTCTTTGCGAGGCAGTGCTCCTCGAATAATATTACACTTCGCGAAGCACCTCCCATTCACACCCTTTACCCATGCTAAGGTCAAGGCACTCCACTTCGCAAAGCATACTCCTTTGCTTGGAAATTTCTCCTCCTGTGCGACCCTCCAGGTTTACACGATGTGATTTCAAAGTCCTGTGGATAACACCACCCGTAGCATTGCTTTGACTAATGCTTCTTCACATAGGTACACTAAATCTATTGCTTCTTCGCATAGCCACGCTAATGTGGACCCCCGATGGTTCACTCTGTGACCCCCCCCCCTTTCCACAGCTTTGCTGGTACCTTCCCTTCTCCAAGGGGAAGAGGGTACTGGTTATATAAGTCCTAGGGGTGTGGAGTATACCCACCTCATCCAAGCTACAGGACGTTAAACTGCAAAGCACCTCGTCCTCAACACATGACGTCAAATTGTGATTAGACCTCGTGCCTCGCATGCAGGGTCCCCCCGGCTCGGACATTCTTTACACCCGCTCGTCTCCACGGGAATGGATTCTTTTTCACATGGGATGATATCCTCCTTGTTGGAGTAGTGTATGTCCATGGGAGAAGGGAAACCACCTTGGTGTAAGCCCCCCCCCCCAGCCTCTCTTGCGGAAGGTTGCACCCATGCACATCCATACTTCCCCACTGCCAAGGCCAATGGAGCCCCTTTCCCACTGCACTTTGTCACACTTCGGGCCTCCATCCTGGAGTAAGTCCCAACACCATGGGCCGCCTAATGCATAAGCCCCTCTTCGTTTCCCACGGACGCATCATTCACGACGTGATCGTCAGGTCCCTGCAACCTCTTTTTTCTCACACCGAGCATGACTCACGTGAGCTCAGAGTGAGCGCTGACCCTGACTCCCACCTAAAGCGAACTACGGGGACATTGATCCATGTCAATTCATGGTACGTAGGAAGCCTCCATGAGGTTCAAGCCCACCACTCGGTCGTTTCTTCAAGTCGAGTCACACCCTCGCCCAGTATAACGTTAATATGTATGCCCCCATCTAGTATGACATTAAACTACACATCAATTTGAACTACGAGGTCTTTGATCCATGTCAAGGCATGGTATGTAGGAAGCCTCCCTGAGGTTCAATCCCACTGCCCGTCATTCCTTCACGTCGGTTCCACCCTCGTCCAGCATGATGTTAAAATGCATTCCATCCCGACGGCAAGCCGTTGCGACCAACCTGAACTATGTGGTCTTTGATTCTTGTCAAGGCATGGTACGTAGGAAGCCTCCCTGAGGTTCAATCCCACCACCAGTGGACCCCTTTGGTTCACTTTCACGTCGGTTCGCAGACAAAACCCAACCTGAACTACGAGGTCTTTGATCCATTTCAAGGCATGGTATGTAGGAAGCCTCTCTGAGGTTCAATCCCATCACCCGTTGGTCATTCCGACCTCTTTCGCATCGGTTCACCAACACCTGGGCAGCTTAGTGTGTAAGCCCCACACCATCTGGACCAAGGTCTCCTTTCTTTCATGTCGGTTCACTGACACCCACCATTCATGCCTGAACTATAATGACTTTGATCAATATTAAGGTATGGTACGTAAGAAGCCTCCATGAGGTTCGAGCCCGTCACCTGGTCGTTCTGACCCCATTCACGTCGGTTCACCACCGTCCTGCATGATGTTAAAATGTATTCCACATCTCATCTGAACTACGAGGACTTTGATCTGTGTCAAGGCATGGTATGTAGGGAGCCTTCCTGAGGCTCAAACCCAACTTTATTGTCGCCCTTGTGATTGTCCCATTTCATTCCCTATCTACTTCATCCATCCACCCATCCATCATCCACCATGATTCTTACCTAGGCCGCCACATCCCGGTGGGATCATTCCACTCTAATCCCCTACACAGTGTCCGGGAAGCCGCCCACGAGCTGATCTCGACATCAAAACCCCTTCAAGGGAAATTCCTCATTCTGATCCACTCTAGCTAGTGTTTTGATCAGGCCGATCCATGTTCGTTGGATGTTAAACCTGCGGCATACCCTGTGTTAAACATGGGAAGCTGAGGAAAGCCTCAGATACATGCCTATGGAATATGATTCCCCACGCTCGATGTGGGATGCCTCGGGCTTCCTTGCCCTCGAGAAGCCCCATGACAAGGTACAAAAGACAGACATGACAATTCCCTAGAATTATGAAACGCTACTGATGCCTCGACGTGACTACTCCCCCGACTGAAGGTTGCTACCCTAACCGGACCCTTTGGAATGTCTTGACAGAAGTAGTGTACTTAACTGGCATCCATGAAAACATGTCACTGGGAAGTGTTTCATGAACAATGTATTAAATCTATGAGGGGGACCTAGACTAGGTGATGAGTTCTGATAAGGAATCCACAGAAGGAATAACCGACATCCCATCATCCCGGTTTCGATCAAGGAGCAAACGTCCCTGAACAAGGAACGGATGTCGCCCGCCTTTGGAAAGTAGGAATGTGGGGAAATAGCTGCGCGTCCCCCGTAGACGGATGAGCATGCCCCGAAGAAAGCATCGCAAACAAAAATGGTGAACCCGACGTGAATCTATTCTCCTCAATGTGGAGATTAGTAGCGTTCGAGAAACCAGTAGATTGACATGTCACTGGATCCAGATATCTGGCATCGGGTCCGGTCAAGCAAATAGTGGGCCTGGCATGAAACTCACCGGAAGTTGGGGCAGTAAAACGTGGGGCATTCCGTTCTGCAACGTTGACGGTGTGGATCCCTCTTACTGGACACAAAAAAACAGAATAACATTGGGGCACTGGTTGTAAAATTGTTTTCCTCGTAGATCTAACAAGTTAACCTCCCTACTTTTCAAGAACTAGGTTGCTGCTATGGATACATGAACACCGCCCGCTCGCCTACACAGGGGCAGGGTAAATACCAGCACAGCCGCTCCGCATGGCTCCACTGCTGTCACGACAACCACTACATCCGTGAATATGGGACACCCACATCCCCTCTCCCCATCGGAGATCATCCAAGGAAGGGTGATCAACAACCTTGTACGCAGGTACGAGGAGGAAGGGGTCATCCCGACTCGGGACATGGCCCGCCTTGACCAGGAGGCATGTAGGCCCTGCCGTCAACACCGCCCTCAAAGGCCACGCAGGGAGCCCCTTCTCCCCACACCAATGTTCAATAATTTCGGGAGCCTTTCCCCGGAACGCCTCGATGACTCCTCGCCTTACGCTGATGAGGCGGGTGATGTCCGGCTCGGCCCGGTTAGAGTCTCAATCCAAGGGCCCCGGACAAGGGCTCCCATCCGGCTGTGTCAGCACCACCGTCCAGCTTCACCAGAGGAGAAGGTAGGCTATGCCCTTGCACCACCTGCGCCAGATCGTCTGTCCCGACGTCAGTGCCGAGTCCGAGCTGAGGACGCTCGTCAAGGTGCGTCGACGTCAACAGCTATTGTGGCCCGAGCAACCGCTGACGTGCATCATGGAGTCCATGCATACACTGAGTAGGGGAACTCCTTCACCTGACCAGGATCGAGGCCTCAGTCACCCCATGGGCAGGGCTGCAATGACTCTCGGGGTCGCACGCCCAAGCGGTGATTTCCGCGAAACAATCCGCGGTAACGTCACTCCATATGGAGGTCCTCTCCATACCACCATTCCACAGAGCGTGGTCCTCCCCCACTCTGAATCTCATCATGGGGGTATGCCTCGTGCCACTCCTGTCCCGAATGAATACCTGCCCCGTGGTAGTGACGCTCTGCGCGAAAGCATCTCCCGCACCCACCATACAGAGAAGGGAGTTCCTCCTCCTCCCCCCGACCGTCGATGTGAAGGCACTTCCCATCCGGTCCCTCTCCAATGTGTGGGTCCTCCCTATGTCCTCTCTGTAACTGGCGAAGGTCCTCGCCCTGGCAACCCGAGGAGTGATGGTCAGCCTCGCTCCACCCACATCAAGCATGGAGGTCTTCCCCGTGCTCCTGTCGGTTCCAACAGAGGTTCCGCCCACATGGGTGATGTCCATGGAGGTCCTCCCCATGTACCTTTCGACATTTTCCCTGGTTCCTCTCACACCCCGTCTATCTCAAGGGGGATTCCTCCCCGCCATGGCGTCGGCACCACTCCGAGACTACATGTCAAGGATCAACCTTGTCCCAAAGAGCCATATAGAGGCAGGAGAGCTGGTCGTCGCCGCAACAAGAAGAGTCCTGGGAAGGCTCGGGTGGAGATCAAACCGCCCCTTTTCTCGGATTCGGAAGCCGAATGCGACTCAGCGATGGAACCTTCTCCCCGCTCCTCCACATCCAGGACTGGTGCAGGAACCAGGTGTGTCAGCCTCGTTCTCCCAGAATGTGAGGTCCACCGGATTCCCACCTCCCTCTGCAGGTGCATCCAGGAGGAAGAAATTCTGGAAATTCTGCAGGTCCCGATCGCTCAATCACCACCGTCATCACCAGAAGTGCCCTCTACCTCTACCAGAGATCACGGAGAGCTGTTTTGGGGACCAACAACGGTAGAGAAATGGTGTGACCCATCATCGTTGGCCGCAATTCCTGCACCAGAGGCTTTGGCTATTAGCCCATCGTATCGTGATATTGAGGTCAGGTCACCTCACTCTTCAGAGGATGGCCCGGAATTCAGCAGTCAGTCAGCTCGTTCGCTGTATTCTCCACCGCCCAGTTTACTGTCCCAGCGGTCCACCTCGGTACCGCTACCGGTCCCTCAGCCGCCTCCAGTTGACGAGTGGGGAAATACGGGGCTAGACCCTGAGTTCGAGCCTACGAGCTTCAGGACCATTCTCGCAGCAGATCACTCCCCAGAGAAGTTTTGGCTGACGGTAGCACAGAACTTTTGCACGCTGGAATCCTTTACCCCAGAGGAAGTAGGGTGCTTCCGCCGAACCCTATGGACAACACACTTCCAGCTTTGTTATGAGTGAGTAGTGTACCCCAGGAGCCGAGATAACTTCGAAGAAATCGGTGAGCAATGCTGCCTGATAGATTTGGCCGCACTCCCTATGGCCCTGCACCCTGAGTCGCCAAGCCACCAGAGTACCCTTCAACGGAAATGCATTCAGAGTATCAAAGTACTCCGCAGAATCATAAGGGAAGCTACCCCCATGTCCAAGTCTATGGCTGGGGACAGTATGCCGCCCTCCACTTCAGTCCTGTCCGACGGCAGCCCGATTCGTTATGTGACATTGTGGACATGCCCCTAAGGAGGGTCAAGTTCCACATGGCTGACGTAGTAGACAAGGAGGACGAGCTTGAATTCATCGATGGAGACCTACCCCCTGAGGGTGTACCACAACTGCTGGACCCATCAGGGAGGGTTACCCGTTAGTAGTGAAACCTTCTAGGCCTCCCGGTACCCACCGAGTCACTGGTACTTAGTTGAAATGCCGATAACGGTAAGCAGAATGTCGGAACCGTCAAGCACTCTGACCCGTCCGCCTCTGTACAGAAGACGGACAAAGATCCCGAGAAGGTCGTGTTATGCCAACAGCTTGCTGAGTAGAATAGGCTGGTTGAAGAACTCTTGGCCGAGCGCACTGCAGAGCGGTAACCTGACTATGGTAATCCCATGTCGGGGCAGCAGGGGTAGGGACAATTTCCCCCGGCGAGATGCCTCCGGGAAACCCTAATCATGCTACTCCCGCAGACAGGGCAGAAGCTGGAACTCACAGAAAGAGGGTGTGATACATCTCCCCAAACACTCCAGAACGACAGGGCATTCTGAGGAATCCAGCCCGGGTCCCTCCAGCCGCCACACAGGTCGTTCTGCCAGTCGCTCCATGAACTGCTGAAGCCATCTACCATGTCGAAGAACCCGACAACGCACTTGTGATTAGGGATCCCTGTCAAGACAGCGACCCCCACTTGGATGATCTTATAGAGACACGCATCGCCCGCCTCGAAGCATTGGAAATGCAACATGTGGTAGTCCCACCGGATGGCAAGCCATATCCCGTGTGGGTGGATGATATGCCCGCACCCCCGGGTTTTGGGAACCCCACTTTTTCACCTTTTAACAGTACAGGGGACCCGCTACAGCACTTGGACCACTTTTCTTATAGGTGTGGCCCCATGCTGGGGACCCCAGACTAGTAAGAAGCCGCCAAGATCCGACGTTTCATACAGACATTGGAGGGGCCCGCATTCGTCTGGTACAACCAGCTCTCTATCGGATCGGTGACTGGCTGGGAGGATCTCTGCCGGCAGTTCCTATACCAGTTCAGCTCCACCACGTGAAAGACCAGCATCGCAGACCTCTTCAAGTGCAAACAAAGGCCTGACGAGTGAGTCGCGGTCTTCATCGCCTGGTGGAAGGGACTTACATACTCCCTCGACATGCCACTGACTCAAGAGAAATTACTGAAGATGTGTGAGGGAAAGTCAAAATGGAGCTGGTTCCTTCCCTGATCACCCAGAACTACCCTGAAGGGTTTCGGGATTTCTCAGATAAGGCTCAGTGCCTCGAGGAGGCTTTGCAATAGGCCAGTCAGACACGTTTTCTGCCCCCTATGATCCCAGCCAGGAGGGCTGCCAGAGCCGAACTCGCCGCGGTGGCCCAAATAGAAGCCCCACAGGCAGTTGGAATTACTGCCAGTGGCACTGGACCTGCAACCCCGCAGAGGTCCTCCGCCTCAAGCGCAGGCTCCTGCCCAGTAGCGACCATCTCAGAACTGACAGTTTCCCCCACGCAATGCACCACCACCGCCTAAGCGAGACAATCAGGCACCGCCTCCTCAGCAGGCCCCTCCGGCCCCTCATTAGGGCCATGCTCCCAGGGCCCCCTATCCGGAAAGAAGGCACCAGACTTACTCATTCAACGAGAATCAGGTCCCCAGTAACATCCGAAGTGCTCTAGAGAAAGGGATTGTGCGCTTACCTGAGTGCAGAAGGCCGCCAGAGGCGAATCTCACTGATCGCCCCAAATATTGTCCCTATCATCAGATTATAGGGAACACATTCAAGCAATGATATGTGTTTAAAGACTGGCTTCAAGACTAAGTCAACAACAACATAGTCAGGTTGGGCCCAACACCGACACAAGTAGCGGGTGTCTTTGTAGGGTCAGAGATTGGTAGCGATAACGAAGGCGAGTGGCAGCAGGTTCCCATCCGTGGGTCCCCAAAATATGATGACTGGATGGCTTGAAAAACTGTCGCTCGTGTCAATGGTATCATTCGGGCATGCCTGAAACAGCTGGAGCCTTCGGAGGAAGTAGCAAGTACCTCTACATCGTCATCATAGCCGACCTCTTCCCAAAAGGGTAAGCAGCGATGGCGCAAGAAGAAGCAACGCGCTCCACCTCTGCCATCGTCATCCCGCACTCTTGGCGACTTTATGCCCCATGAAATGGGGATTCCTCCCAGAGGCCTCCCGGTGGTGGATGAATCGTCGAGCGATATCCAGGGGTACGCTTCGGTTAACACCCTGGAGCTGGTAAAGCCCTATATGGCTCCTGACGAGGGGGAACGCCAGGCGAACCTCCCCAACATCCCCAGTCGACGCCAACATCAGTGGAACCGCAACCACATAGGTCGTCGAGGCAGGTCAGTGGGAGATTTTAGTCAAGCCATGCATGATACTAAAACCAGATAGCAGGCTCAGCGCAGAGCTCAGAATGCGCAATCTCATCTGATGCCCTTAGATCTACCCCCACCGCCATTTGTGTTACCAGATCAGGTAGAGCTGCCTCGTCCGTATCGCGGTCTGTCTTTCCCTGCTGCAGTCCAATCTCCGTTGTCCAATTCTAATCCGGCGCATACTCTCCAGGATTCAACTAGTAGGAAGTGGGATGTACCCAGTACTAGCCAGCTGCTGGTTCAATCGGCAGGACCCGCTATGCCTCCAACCATAGAGTGACCTTCTGTAGGCAGAAGCTCACGTCTGGCACGAAAGTACAATGTCCTGAAGCACCTGGCCAGCATTCCAGCAAGGATTTCTATCGTTGAGGCTTTTCCTATCGTCTGAAATGCGTGAAGCACTTGCCGAGGCCCTAAGGAGCCCCCTTCAGTTCGAGATGGAGGTAGTAGCTGCGAAATCCTTCCACGCTGAGACAATTGAGAATGCCGAATTCCAGGGAATTATCTCCTTATCCGGTTAAGATGAAGACCCTCCCATACAGGGGCATATTCTCCCACTGTACGTCACTGGCCAGTTTAATGGTGTGGAATTCCATCGCTGCCTCGTTGACACGGGTTCTGGGATCAACTAAATCCCGACTCGGACACTGCGAAAGCTGGGTTTGTCGGAAGAAGATTTAACTCCCTCCGACCTCAGAATCCAAGGATAAGACAGGACCGAGCAGTCCCCAGTCAGCAAGATCCGCCTGAAGACCCAGTTCGGTGGCCTAATTGCCAGCCCCAAGTTCATGGTTGTCTTCCAGGACACCTCCTACAACGCATTGATGGGCAGGCCATGGCTCCATCTACACGCAGCGGTCCCTTCTTCATATCACCAATGCCTCAAATACTCATTCAATGGTCGAGTAGGTGTGATCCATGGAAATGTGTTTCCTTTTGCCTCTTGTGATTCCCGCTATCTGGACGCTAACTATTACAAGAGCAAGGATAATCAAATCCTAGCAAGTGAGGATGAACCCGCCCCGGTCACAAGTGATCCCTGGTCAAGCATGGATGATGCCTACATCTTCTTGATCCACCGATTGGAGGCCATGACCCCCGACATGGGGAAATGTTTTGTTGTTTCAAGTATGAAAGGAAGGTATGTTCCCATGTCCAAGCGACGGTGGAAAATCACCTCGTACTCCTACACAAACCAGGATCAGGTGATCCTAGAACCTCCTACCCTCGTGCGATATCGGAATGTCAGGCTTATGGCAACGGCGGTACATCATACGTGTCTCTTCCGCCAGGCTATAATCAACCGACTCAGGTCGACGCGTCACCACTTCTTTGATGTCATCAAACGTGGTCCCTTAGGCCGAAGGACAGATGGGATAGGATTGAATTCCTTCATTATTATGGTCTCAGTGGCACATTGGTCTTCTGATATGATGACCACTGCTACCCAAGTCTGAACTAGCTGCCCGTCAGGGTATGATAGCTCAGAAGCAGCTTCCCTTGTGGGAAATCCCTCCACGGGTGGAGAGGAAGACTTGTAGGATGCTCCCCTCGCCTTTGAGGAAGGAATCTCTACCACGATTGATGAACTGGTACAGGTGAATTTTGGAAGTGAGGCAGATCCGAGACCCACATTGATCAGTGCAGCCATGTCCCCTGAGGAGCAGCAGCGGTACGTAGACTTTCTCAAACAACACTGTGATGTGTTTTCCTGGAGTTACAGCGAGATTCCAGGACTAGATCCTCAAGTAGCCGTTCACTGCCTGGGCCTCCCGTCAGACCATCGTGGGTTTAAGCGACCTCCTGGAAAGATGCATCCTTCTCACGGTGCCATGGTTGAGGCCGAGGTTGATAAGCTTATCAAAGCCAACTTCGTTAAGGAAGTCCAGTAACCCAAGTGGATTTCCAAGATTGTGCTAGTCAGGAAGAAGAACGGGAAGATCAAAGTCTGCATCGACTTCCGTAATCTCAATCGCCACTGACCAAAGGATGATTTTCCCCTTCTGGTGACCGACTTATCGATTGATTCCACAGCTGGGTTCCAAGCCCTCTCTTTCATGGATGGGTATTCCGGGTACAACCAGATCTAGATGGCCCCTGAGAACGAGGATTCCACTACCTTCAGGGCTCCCCAAGGTACTTTTTGTTACCAGGTTATGCCCTTCTATCTGAAAAATGTAGGTTCAACTTATCAGTAGGTCATGCATCACATATTCAAGCCGATTCTCAGAACGTTAGTGGAATGCTACGTGGATGATCTAGTGGTCAAATCTTGCCAGCGCCAGGACCATATCAATGACCTTGAGAAATTGTTTGGTTTCCTCCGTTCCCACCACCTGAAGATGAAACCATTAAAGTGTGCCTTCGAGGTCACCTCTGGGATGTTTCTTGGATTTGTTGTTAGATATCGGGGCATTGAGATTGACCTAGAGAAGATCAAGGCCATCAGCCAAATGCCTCCCTTGAGCAATATTCGGGAACTTCGAGGTATCCAAGGCCACTTAGCCTATATATGCCGATTCATCACGAATTTAGCCGGCAAGTGTAAGCCATTTTCCCGGCTCATGAAGAAAGGAGCCGCCTATGAATGGGATGAAGAGTTTAGGACCGCCTTCGAGGAAATCAAGCAGTATCTGCTCCAACCTCCAGTTCTGATGCCACCTATCTCTGTAAATACTGTAGTCCTTTACGTGACCGTTCTAGAACGATCCCTCAGCGCACATCTTGCTCAGAAGAATAACGATGGTATGGAGAACAGTCTCTACTATCTCAGCCGCATGCTTCTCCATACGGAGATCATATACTCCCCTATCGAAAAGAGTTACATGGCGCTCATGTTTGTTGTACATAAGTTGTGGCATTACCTGCAGCACCATGAGGTACAATTGGTCTCTTGGGTAGACCCACTGAAGTACATCCTGAGCCGCCCCATGTTGACCGATCGACTAGCATAGTGGGCGGTGATCCTCTAGCAGTTCGACATCAGGTTCGTGCCTCAGAAGGCCATCAAGGGATAGGCATTGGTAGAATTCTTAGCTGCTCAACCAACCTCCACAGATCAATCCCTGGACCTAGATTTTCCTGATGAGATGATCCTCTTAGTCCATCATGATGTCTCATGCTGGAAAATTCACTTCGACAGTTCCTCCCGGAGCCCCACCGGTAGGAGGCTCAACGATCCTAAGCTCAAAAGAGTGGGTATGGGTATCGTCTTCACTACCCCGATGCAAGCTGTCCTGCCATACTCATTCCTATTGTAAGAAGGTTGTACCAACAACAAGGCAGAGTACCAGTCTCTCATCATCGGCCTTGAGTTGGCCCTTGATATTGATGTGCCCCATAAATATGTGAAAGGAGATTCTGAGCTGGTCATCAAGCAGGTCAATGGTGACTATGTCGTCAGAAATCCGGAGCTTGTGCCATTTTTAGAGTGCACCCTCTATCTAATGGCCCAGTTCCCTTCTCGAACAGATGTTACCCATGTCCCACAGTCATAGAACGGTCGAGCAGATGCTTTGGATGGATTAGCTGCGTTGCTCACAGAACCCGAGAAAGATGATTTGATCATACATGTGGCACATCAGAGAGTCATTTCCCCCATCACCACAGAGGACAATGACGGCCTACGGGTAAGTCATATCACCATCAGACCTTCTATGTCAGGGTTCCCAAGTTCGTCAGACATAGTGGTTGAGGCCACTCCCGACTAGACGGCACCTTTTGTCGAGTATCTCCAAAATGGTTGCCTCCCTGATGACCGGGCCCAGTGCGAGCGAATCCGACGTCGTGCGCTGCAATTTACCCTCCACAGCGGTCCCAGTATTGACCAGATCCTCTATAAGCGGAGCATCGATGGCATTCTCCTCTATTGCATTCAAGGAGTCAAGATTTCTCAGGTTATGCAAGAGGTTCACCTCGGTTCCTGTGGTTCCCACAAATCTGGGCCAAAACTGTCCCATCAAATCTGGAGGTTGGGGTACTTCTGGCCCTCTATGATCCATGATTGTATTGAGATTTCCAAGAGATGCCACGCTTTCCAAGTTCACTCTAACATCCTACATCGTCCACCAGAGCCTCTCCACTTCACCAAGTATTCTTGGCCATTTTCGGTGTGGGGACTCGATGTTGTGGGACCATATCCACTGGCAACAGCTCACTAGTGTAGGTTCATCCTAACTGCTACACATTTCTTATCCAAGTGGGCAGAGGCAGTTCCACTCAAAGAGGTCAAGGCCCGTTCCATCGTCGACTTTGTGATCTCCAATATCATCCACCAGTTTGGGGTCCCTCACACTGTCCTCACCGATAACGGCACCAACTTCTGAGCGGCCGAGATGAAGAAGTTGTATTCCAAGTACAATATCTGTTTGAACCATACCTCTCGCTATCATGCACAGGAAAATGTACAGATCGAGGCGTTCAACAAAACCCTCTCAAACATTCTGCAAAAGATGGTTGGTCAGAACAAGTAAAGTTGGTCGGACAAGCTCCCCAACGCCCTCGGGGCTTATCGGACGACAAATCGCAATTCCACCCAAGTGACCCCCTATTCCCCGATGTATGGGGCTGAGGCCATCCTACCCGTTGAGATCCAGCTTCCATCGTTACGCACTGCAGTCTATGACCATCAGGCGCCAGATAAGGTGGCTGAAATTTTTCTAGCTGAATTGGAAGCACTGGATGAGAACATGCTTCGTGCCCTGCACAATCTGAAAAGGCATCAGAATAAGATAGCCAGAGCCTTCAACAAGTTGGATCGCCTTCGCTCTTTTCTGCAGATCGACCTAGTGTTGGCCCTTCGAGTGCCAATGATCCACGGTAGGAAACCACCCAAGCTAGAGCCCAAATGGGAAGTACCTTACGTCATCCATAAGGTTTACCCCAACGGATCATACTCCTTGGTGACCATGGATGCTTAGCGCGTAACTCCTCCCACCAACGCCAAGTTCCTCAAGCAGTACATTGCCTAAGCATCATTGGTCTGGCACGACCTTAAACTGTACGGCCCCGCACGACCCTAAATTTCTTGTTATAGTCCCACACGACCCTAAACTACACCATCATCCTACAAGACGATAAACTGCAAAATGTTCCAAGCTCTATGACCTTAAACAAAGATCTCCCCCATCCTTATTGTAAGACGTTAAACTGCAAGTCGGTCAGGCCTCCGTGACCGAGGCACAGCCTCAGGCCCCTAGGCCTCTTCAGGCGCATGGCCCCCATTTTTACTGTAAGATGTTAAACTGCAAGCCGGTCAGGCCTCCCTGACTGAGGCTCAGCCTCAGGCCCCTTGGCCTTCATCGACTGAGGCTTTCTTATGGGATTTTACGGTGTGGTGCGGGACACACCCTCATTCACATCGGGTTACCCGCCGTACCGTACATATCCCCAAATTAGATGCATCTCGTCCAGCACGACATTAAACTTCACTTCAAGAACTACGTGCGGCTTGATTCCCATCTTCATGGGATACGTAGGAATGCTCAGACGTCCCGTCTTAAGCCCAGTACTGACCTCTTATCTTTCACTGTGCCCCTTGGGTATAGTTTTCTTAGAGGATCCTTGGATGACGAGGAGTAAGCTTTCTTATCCCCGCTTATACAAGGATTATAAGGGTCACACCATGTGCCCACTCCCGTTCTTCTATTCTCCCACGTCCTTTCCGCATGACGTTAAATTGCATGGCCTCCAAGAACTATGTATGGCTTGATTCCCATACTAATGGGATACATAGGAACGTCGGGACATTTATTCTGTTGGCCCATCCCAAAAGCCAAAATCTTCCCCTCGGGTCAAGACATATGGTAGGGTGCACACTTTTTCCCTAACTCACGTTGAGAAAGCGTCGAACCGGCTGCACATCCCCCTTGGAGATGTTCGCCTCTTTTGTGGATGGGTACAGGTATGCTCCACCCACTCCTTGACTGGTATTCCATCACTTTCCTCACCCAGAGGGACCCCCAAGAATGACCTGGATACCACGCCCAAGGGCTCTCCTACCGATACGGGCCAACACCCCCGAGGGTTTCCAAGAAACAAGCCGATACAAGTCCCACATTCCGAATGCGGACAATGGTTGACACTCATTTGTTGCTCCCATATCAGGTCACCATAAGGACGCTGTGTTTAGAACATGGTCAATAGTGTCATGGATCTTCGGGTCCACCCTGAGATGTCCCAAACATCAAGTGTAGTGATTCGTTCTGCCCCATCCCGAAGTGACAAACTTCCCTCCGGGTGGTGCCAGCGGTCGGGCCCACGACCCTGACTCTCTTATAAGGGATGTACAGCGTGGTGAAGGATTATGTCCTCATTCACACTAGGTTAATTGCCATTCCGTGAACATCCCCGGATGAGATATAGTTATCTCTTTCCCCATCCTCATGTAAGACGTTAAACTGCAAATTGGTCGGGCCTTCCTAACCGATGCCTAACCTCAGGCCCCTTGGCCTTTCCGGGCCCATGGCCCCTGTCCTTGCTGCAAGACATTAAACTGCAAGTTAGTCAGGCCATTCTGACTGAGGTCCAGCCTCATGCCTCCCTCACTGAGGCCTAGCTTCAGGCCCATTGGCCTTCCCGGGCCCTAGCCCAAGTTCTTACCTGGAGTGTATGGTGTGGTGAGGGATTATTTCCACATTCACGTCAGTTTATTCGTCGTACCATACACCTACTCCGTCTAAGAGTTCCAATTCCCCAACCATCGTCCTTACTGTGAAACGTTAAACTGTGAGTAGGCCAGGACTTCCTGACCAGAACTCAACTATCAGCCCCGTGGCCTTTTCGGGCCCCTTGGCCCAGGTGCTTTCCTATGAGATTGTATAGAGTGGTGTTGGATTATCTCCTCATTATTCGCTATGACGCACACTCCCTCGATAGGGTATCCTTCCCCTTAGGTATCTTCTAGAACTACGTGTGGCTTGATTCCCATCCTTATGGGATACGTAGGATCGCCTGAATGTCTAAGCTTCGGGTCCAGCCCCACCTATCGAAAATCATCATCCCACCTTGGCCCCTTGGCCTACCCTTCCTCCACGAGGGGAGTATATGGTGTGGAGTGGGATTATGTCCTCATTCACGACGGTCTTGTAATGACCACTCCATGTACCTCTCCCTCCTGAGCTGTTTCGTTGACCCTCTTTGGCGATTCACCAATGTGCCTAACGGTACTCTAGTTTATTACCTGGAATGTGGGACTTTACTCAGACACGTCTGCACCCGCTTTTCAGGATTTTTTTATCCCTACATCAGGGCTTCCATCATCTTTCACACCCAGAGGGACCCCCAAGAATGTCTTGGATACCATTCCCAAGGGCTCTCTTACCGTTACGGGCCAATGCCCCTGAGGGTTTCGGACAACAAATCGATAAAAATCCCACGTTGCAAATATGGTCAGTGGTCGATGCTGGTTTGTTGTTCCCACCTCAGGCTAAAACGATATGGAGACTGTTTTCTGCCACGGTTAATGGTTATCCTCTATCGCCACGCCAACCCCATTAAGCCCAAAATTTCGGTTACACGATTCATGTCCTTCTCCATTCTCATCGCGTCCAAGTGAAGTATCGAAACTCTTGGTACTATTCCTCCATGCACATCTGCGCGTTGGGGGAACAAAGCCATTTCAAAGGTGTCCTTCAGGGATCTTCACCAACTTCCCCTTGATGGATGTTTCGGGTATTGCGATAGGGATCTTCCCCCCTTGTTTCCCACACCGAGTTTAACTCACATGGGCTTAGGGATAGGGTCGAGGTCTGATCTTACCTGGAAAGTTGTCATCCACCCGTGGTCTGAGCTCTAAGACCATAAACTAAGATCTCCTCAGAACTATGTTCATCTTGATTCCCATCCTCATGGGATACATAGGACCACCCTAACGTCTTGTTTTCGGGTCCAGCTCATTTGGGAGCTAGTCTCTCCCCCGTTACCTTTCACCTCTATGTGGGCCCCTTGGCCTGAGGTTCCTCTCTCAGGACTGCGTACAGTATAATGTAAGATTATGTCCCCATTCACGTCTGTTATGCCGCATGACACCATACACATTCCCTGCCTAGCATCGTCTCTTCTACGTCTGCACTGTATGACGGTAAAATGCATGCTTGGTCCTATCACACGACCCCAAACTGTGACATTATCGTCTTGGTCGCACGACGAAAAATGGCACTGCATTGTGATGACCTCGTTGTAGAGGACATCACGTTGGGTATTGGTCACGTGCCATTCCATTTGTCAATGCATATCATGGCTTGATTCTTGTGTCGACACCAGGGATTTCTACCCCAAGCCCATCGCTTCACAAAAAAAACCACTCACCTTAAAGGACAAACAAGATTTATCAAATTCTGCTTCTTTCAGTGCAAGGGCCACGCTCGCACTTCCCTTTTTCCCTGGCACTGTTACCTTACCGTGCCACCCTTTCAAAACTACTTATGGCTTGATTCCCATCCTCATTGGATACGTTGGAGCACCTAGGCACTTCTCCGTGGGCCCAGCCTAACTTTCATGTTCGGTCCCTCGACTCGAGCACTCCCCAGAGAACGCATGGTAAGTAGGGATTGTGTCCTCATCCACGTCGGGTTTTCGAAAGTACCTGTCACATGCCTCCTGTGCTTCCTCCCACCCATGGTCCGAATTCTACGACCCTAAACTAAGATCCCCCTATGGGAAAGGACTCTGCTCCCTCTATATAATATGCCTAGTTGTTGTGTTCAGATGCGTTTTTACAAAGAACCCAAAGAGTGGTATTTTCGTAGGGACATTCCCCTCGTCCCATGACCAAGCTTCGTGAGCTCTCTATTTGGATCCTCATCCTCTTCCACATCCAATAGGACCCTCGGACGACATGGATGCTAGGCTTAAGGGCTCTCCATGGATGCTAGACCTAAGGGCCCTCCAATCGTTTTGGGCCAATGTCCCTACGGATCTCTGAAAACATTTATGACATGGTTTCGTGTTTCGAACATGGTCAACGGTCGACCCTCATTTTTCTATCCCCATTCTAGGCTAACGCGATATGGGTGCTGTGTTTCCTCCACGGTTAATAGTTATCCTCTATCGCCACGCCTCCGTCATTGTGATCCAAACTCGACCGTCATGATTCACACATTTCCACTCCCTCATGTTCAAGTGGGATTCTGACACACTCATCTCTATATCTTCACGCATCTAGGTGCGCCACATGGTTGTGTTCGTATTAAGGGATCGGTATTCACCGAGTGTCCCCTCACCCTAACCTTCCGCCTTCCTGTGTCAGGAAAGTCCCACCACCACTTCTTGTTTCCCACACTGAGCATGACTCACGTGGGATTAGTAGTTGTGGCAGGATGCGTACCAACACGGTTAGGATTCTCATCATCCTACATGACATTAAACTGCGCTATCAGAACTATGTATGGCTTGATTTTCACCTCATGGGATACGTAGAGATGCCCTGGTATTTTTCCTAGGGTCCAGCCCATAGGAATCATTAATCATATTCTTCCCCCTTCCGGCCCCCTGGCCGAACCCCTCGTAGAGGACCATGTAACTATGATTATACCCTGAAGAAGTTCAGGATTCCCCAAGATCCCAATGCGAGGCAACATACCCCCTCTCCAGAGAGGCCCTATCCTAAAGAAGGAAGGATCCTCAATAAAACTGATGCACTCATCTGGCGTACTCCCACCACAGTGGTGTAGTTACATGAGTGTTGGATTCTATTCGGACAAACCATCACTCCATATTCCACGCTTTTCATGCCCCTTATTCAGACCCTCGTCCACTTTCATGTCTGAAGGGACCCCTTAACGGCCCTGTCTCATTCCGCATCAGCTCACCTACCGTCATGGGCCAACGTTCCGGAAGACTGGTCATGTTGGGAAGGACCCCTTAACAGTATGGGTGCTAGACATAGGGTCCGCCTACTGTCCTAGGCCAACGTCCCAAAGGATTGATCAACAACATTTGTGACATGGTCCCATGTTTCTAACATGGTCAACGGTCGACCCTCATTTGTTGTCCCCATATCAGGCTAACGTTGTAAGGATATCGTTTCTCCGCCACGGTTAATGTTTGTCCCTTATTGTCACGCCATCCCCATAGTGTTCTGAATCTTGGGTATCGTGATTGACACTTCACATTACCATATTTTTGGACCAATTTCAGCACCCCAGGCGTTTCACCATTCGTGCATAAGAGCACGCTAAAGAAATGGTAATTCGGCTGTTTTGAGAACCTTCTTCTCCAGGAAGGCCTCTCCCATCTTCCGGAAATCTGGACTGGTTATCCAAACCCCGGATGCCCGAAGCTTGTTTTCCACTCCCATGTTTGGTGGGACGATGAGGCGACTATCTCCTGTTTCTCACATCGGGCTTAACCCATGTGATCTTGGGGAATTGTCGCCGGACGTCCCGCAAACATTGTAGGGATGTAATGAACCGATTCATATAGTGGAAATCGTGCATGATACGGAATTCAAAAGAAGAAAAATTGAAGCGTGAAAGTACCATTAAAAGGTTTGTAATTTGTTACAGTACCCGGGGGTCAACTCTCCCCATGGATGGGTTGACCCCGTTAAAAGAGCGTTGTAGCTCTGCCACCCTTCGGCTTGTGGCGTCCAGGCATTTCTGCCACTGAATTAGCTCCCACTCCTCCTCAGCAGCGGCGGGGCGCAGTTCATCAGCCTTGGCCTTGGCCCCCTCTATGTCAGCCACAATGGCAGCCATCTTTCCAGAAGTCTGCCTCATATGCTCTTCTGCCTCTGCCAGCTGGGCCTTCAACCATGAGATCAGCTCAGATTGTGTATTAAGAGAGGCTGAGTGCTCATCCGCCTGGGCCTGCAGCTGTTGGACTTCACATTCAGCCTCCTGGAGCTTCTTGATGTTTGTCTCCTTCCTCCGCTGCTAGCCCGCGATCATACTCCCGGATCTTCTCGGCCATGATATCGTAGATTAGTGCATGAGGAAATTGGGCATCCACTCCCCCAGTGCACAGTTCGCGCAACCACGAGTGAAGTCTATCCATTTCGTTTATCCATAGTGCTTGGGGGGTGTCCTTGATGAATCACGTGATTAGCTTCCACGATCGGTGGTGGACTATATTGTTGTCTTCTTCGTCGGAGGTCGTTTCGTCCCAGTCTGCGCGATTGGCAGGCTCGTATGCAGGATACGCCCGCAGGAAGTCCTCGGTAGGATCTACATCTGGCATTGAATCTAGTGAGACATCTGGCACCGGGGTAGGCGTGACGGGACTTGGGGCGGCCGGTTGATCCTCTTCATCAGAGTCCACCTCAATAACCTCGGGCACGACCATGCTGGTGGTCCCGCCAATGATGGTGTGTGTTGCAGCTTGGGGAGATGGGGGGACAATATCCACCATCACCATCATGCCCCTAGGAGGGATGCCACCAGACATCCCAACCATCCTTGCCGCAGGAGCCCATGCCAGTCGAAGAACTGTACTACAGAGAGGGACATAAACGTTAGTTGGCACAATATACATGTGACAACAATGAATCCAGTAGAGGAAAATTACGGAGATCGAA